>OZ026842.1:24850759-25523759 GCA_964023205.1 Lutraria lutraria | reverse complement strand
GCCCAAAATTGACTAAAGCGAAATCTCAGCATTAATATCATTACATTTTGATTGAGCATTAGGCAGAACAACAGTTAGCTGTCTGCCACTTAGATATGATGAGAACCAATTAAAAAGACTGCCAGATTCCCAAAATGTTTGAGTCTGAAGAGGAAATCATGATGCGAGACTCAGTCAAAAGCCTTGCTTATGTCGCAGAATACAGCTCTGGAATTAATAGTCACAATGAAGAAGTTGTATAGATAAGCAGTTGATAAACTGTTGAGTCACCAGGTACAAAGCCTGATTTAAAGCAGGGTGAGAAGATCATTGTCACTATTGTGTTGAAGTATGCCTGTGGACTACCCTTTCAATGACTTTCCCTATGGTACAGAGTAGAGATATAGGTTGACAATTGCCAAGATGAGAATGGCTTCGATGAGTGACAAAAGTGTCTTTCCATGAGCTAGGAAAAACAGAAGAGGACAGAGCCTGACCAAACAAGTCACACAGAAGAGTGGACAGTTCAAATTTTATAATATCCTCTATCTTAGAGGTTGTTATTGTAATGTGGTCCAAGACAGAACTGATGTCATTCACATCATTTTGCAGAGTTTGAGTACCTAATTATTCATCAAGAGGGGTTTGATCCCAACAAATGTTATTTAGTAGGTTTGCTTTGATGATTTCATCTTCCACAGTGTTATCACCAAAAGTGCTGTAAAGCAATGATGAACTTGATTTGGAGGAGATGAAAGATTTGAGACAAGTTCACCAAGATTTCCATGATGATGGAGAGGAAAGGAGTTTTTGTGCTAACATATTATTTTGATTTACTTTGGCCTTTCTTCTTTCATTAACAGTTTGATTTCGAAGGCCTAAAAATTAGTTAGGCAGTCAATCTTTCCTTAGCTTTATTGTTTGATAAACTTAAGGAAAATCAACTAACTAAGTTTTTTAAGTCATTTGATATATCTTAGATAAAATAAGGGTTATAAAACGCTCACTTAATGAGGTGTTTGTGAAACACCAATGCCCCCTAAAGAGCAATGGATAGTTGACCTTTGACCTATTGATAGACCTTATCAACAGGGGTCATCTATCTGTATTTGACCAACCTTCAAACCAAGTGAAGACCTAAGAGGCCAAAACAGTCGAATTGGCCAGACAAGGTTTGATTACCAACGAGCAAAAAAGACGGACATGAGCAAACCAGTAATATATACCCCCATTTCTTTGAAATAGGGGCATAACAAGAACTTTATTAAAGTACCCTACAATTACAAAAATATGACAAAAATATACATACAATTCATGTCATCTCAAGACATTTTACCTAATAGAAATAACTGCTATGATAAGAATAAAGTTTTGTAAAAATACTAGAGGAGTAAAAAGCTCAGAAAAATCAACTACCTCATTTTTTAAAGTTATTTGATATATCTAAAGTTAAAATAATGGTACTAAAACGCTCACTTAATGAGGTGTTTGTTAAACACCAATGCCCCCTAAAGAGCAATGGATAGTTGACCTTTGACCTATTGATAGACCTTATCAACAGGGGTCATCTATCTGTATTTGACCAACCTTCAAACCAAGTGAAGACCTAAGAGGCCAAAACAGTCGAATTGGCCAGACAAGGTTTGATTATCAACGAGCAAAAAAGACGGACATGAGCAAACCAGCAATATATACCCCCATTTCTTTGAAATAGGGGCAAAACAAGAACTTTAGTAAATTAACCTACATTTACAAAAATATGACAAAAATATAAATACAATTCATGTCAATTCAAGACATTTTACCTAATAGAAATAACTACTGGAATAATGATAAAGTTTTGTAGAAATATTTAGGCAGTTGATTTTTCCTTAGCTTTATAAAATCTACAATCTAAGCTAAAATAAGAGTACTAAAACCACATCTTAATGAGGTGTTTTTTATCAAGAAGCACACATCTTTAAAAATCCAAATTCACCTCCTAAAAAATGAACCTATTAAATGAAACAAATTATATTCAAGAGGTACTGTTTGTAGGTCAGATTCAGTGTTTGTGAAGCAGTTAATGGAACCCTGACAACTATGTAAAAGGCTTGTGTCATCTGCAAGTACATGTATATGGACGTTTGCCCTGATGTCAGAAACAATGTCATTTATAAATATCAAGAAAAGGAGGGGCCCAAAATTGACTACAGCGAAATCTCAGCATTAATATCATTACATTTTGATTCAGCATTAGGCAGAACAACAGTTAGCTGTCTGCCACTTAGATATGATGAGAACCAATTAAAAAGACTGCCAGATTCCAAAAATGTTCGAGTCTGAAGAAGAAATCATGATGCGAGACACAGTCAAAAGCCTTGCTTATGTCGCAGAATACAGCTCAGCATTTGATAGTCACAATGAAGAAGTTGTATAGATAAGCAGTTGATAAACTGTTGAGTCACCAGGTACAAAGCCTGATTTAAAGCAGGGTGAGAAGATCATTGTCACTATTGTGTTGAAGTATGCCTGTGGACTACCCTTTCAATGACTTTCCCTATGGTACAGAGTAGAGATATAGGCTGACAATTTCCAAGATCAGAATGGCTTCGATGAGTGACAAAAGTGTCTTTCCATGAGCTAGGAAAAACAGAAGAGGACAGAGCCTGACCAAACAAGTCACACAGAAGAGTGGACAGTTCAAATTTTATAATATCCTCTATCTTAGAGGTTGTTATTGTAATGTGGTCCAAGACAGAACTGATGTCATTCACATCATTTTACAGAGTTTGAGTACCTAATTATTCATCAAGAGGGGTTTGATCCCAACAAATGTTATTCAGTAGGTTTGCTTTGATGATTTCATCTTCCACAGTGTTATCACCAAAAGTGCTGTAAAGCAATGATGAACTTGATTTGGAGGAGATGAAAGATTTGAGACAAGTTCACCAAGATTTTCATGATGATGGAGAGGAAAGGAGTTTTTGTGCTAACATATTATTTTGATTTACTTTGGCCTTTCTTCTTTCATTAACAGTTTGATTTTGAAGGCCTAAACATTATTTAGGCAGTCAATCTTTCCTTAGCTTTATTTTTTGATAAACTTAAGGAAAATCAACTACCTAAGTTTTTTAAGTCATTTGATATATCTTAGATAAAATAAGGGTAATAAAACGCTCACTAAATGAGGTGTTTGTGAAACACCAATGCCCCCTAAAGAGCAATGGATAGTTGACCTTTGACCTATTGATAGACCTTATCAACAGGGGTCATCTATCTGTATTTGACCAACCTTCAAACCAAGTGAAGACCTAAGAGGCCAAAACAGTCGAATTGGCCAAACAAGGTTTGATTACCAACGAGCAAAAAAGACGGACATGAGCAAACCAGCAATATATACCCCCATTTCTTTGAAATAGGGGCATAACAAGAACTTTATTAAAGTACCCTTAAATTACAAAAATATGACAAAAATATAAATACTATTCATGTCAATTCAAGACATTTCACCTAATAGAAATAACTGCTTTGATAAAAAATAAAGTTTTGTAAAAATACTAGTAGAGTAAAAAGCTCAGAAAAATCAACTACCAAAATTTTTTTAAGTTATTTGATATATCTAAAGTTAAAATAAGGGTACTAAAAACGCTCACTTAATGAGGTGTTTGTTAAACACCAATGCCCCTAAAGAGCAATGGATAGTTGACCTTTGACCTATTGATAGACCTTATCAACAGGGGTCATCTATCTGTATTTGACCAACCTTCAAACCAAGTGAAGACCCAAGAGGCCAAAACAGTCGAATTGGCCAGACAAGGTTTGATTACCAACGAGTAAAAAGGACGAACATCAGCAAACCAGCAATATATACCCCCATTTCTATGAAATAGGGGTATAACAAGAACTTTATTAAATTACCCTACATTAACAAAAATACAACAAAAATATAAATACAATTCGTGTCAATTCAAGACATTTTACCTAATAGAAATAACTACTGGAATAATAATAAAGTTTTGTAGAAATATTTAGGCAGTTGATTTTTCCTTAGCTTTATAAAATCTACAATCTAAGCTAAAATAAGAGTACTAAAACCACATCTTAATGAGGTGTTTTTTATCAAGAAGCACACATCTATAAAAATCCAAATTCACCTCCTAAAATATGAACCTATTAAAATGAAACAAATTATATTCAAGAGGTACTGTTTGTAGGTCAGATTTAGTGTTTGTGAAGCAGTTAATGGAACCCTGACAACTATGTAAAAGGCTTTGTGTCATCTGCAAGTACATGTATATGGACGATTGTCCTGATGTCTGAAACAATGTCATTTATAAATATCAAGAAAAGGAGGGGCCCAAAATTAACTACAGTGAAATCTCAGCATTAATATCATTACATTTTGATTCAGCATTAGGCAGAACAACAGTTAGCTGTGTGCCACTTAGATAAGATGAAAACCAATTAAAAAGACTGCCAGAAATCCCAAAATGTTTGAGTTTGAAGAGGAAAGCATGATTCGAGACACAGTCAAAAGTCTCGCTTATGTTGCAGAATACAGCTCTGGAATTAATAGTCACAATGAAGAAGTTGTATAGATAAGCAGTTGATAAACTGTTAAGTCACCAGGTACAAAGCCTGATTTGAAGCAGGGTGAGAAGATCATTGTCACTATTGTGTTTAAGTATGCCTGTGGACTACCCTTTCAAGGACTTTCCCTATGGTACAGAGTAGAGATATAGGCTGACGATTTCCAAGATGAGAATGGCTTCAAGGAGTGACAAAAGTGTCTTTCCATGAGCTAGGAAAAACAGAAGAGGACAGAGCCTGACCAAAAACGTCACACAGAAGAGTGGACAGTTCAAATTTTATAATATCCTCTTTCTTATAGGTTGTTATTGTAATGTGGTCCAAGACAGAACTGATGTCATTCACATCATTTTGCAGAGTTTGAGCACATAATTATTCATCAAGAGGGGATTGATCCCAACAAATGTTATTCAGTAGGTTTGCTTTGATGATGTCATCTAACACAGTGTTATCACCAAAAGTGCTGTAAAGCAAGGATGAACTTGATTTGGAGGAGATGAAAGATGTGAGACAAGTTCACCAAGATTTCCATGATGATGGAGAGGAACAGAGTTTTTGTGCTAACATATTATTGTGATTTACTTTGACCTTTCTTATTTCATTAACAGTTTGATTTTGAAGGCCTAAAATTAGTTAGGCAGTCAATCTTTCCTTAGCTTTATTTTTTGATAAACTTAAGGAAAATCAACTACCTAAGTTTTTTAAGTCATTTGATATATCTTAGATAAAATAGGGGTACTAAAACGCTCACTTAATGAGGTGTTTGTGAAACACCAATGCTCCCAAAAGAGCAATGGATAGTTGACCTTTGACCTATTGATAGACCTTATCAACAGGGGTCATCTACCTGTATTTGACCAACCTTCAAACCAAGTGAAGACATAAGAGGCCAAAACAGTCGAATTGGCCAGACAAGGTTTGATTACCAACGAGCAAAAAAGACGGACATGAGCAAACCAGCAATATATACCCCCATTTCTTTGAAATAGGGGCATAACAAGAACTTTATTAAAGTGCCCTACAATTACAAAAATATGACAAAAATATACATACAATTCATGTCATTTCAAGACATTTTACCTAATAGAAATAACTGCTATGATAAGAATAAAGTTTTGTAAAAAAAAATGTAGAGTAAAAAGCTCAGAAAAATCAACTACCTTATTTTTTAAAGTTATTTGATATATCTAAAGTTAAAATAAGGGTAATAAAAAACGCTCACTTAATGAGGTGTTTGTTAAACACCAATGCCCCCTAAAGAGCAATAGATAGTTGACCTTTGACCTATTGATAGACCTTATCAACAGGGGTCATCTACCTGTATTTGACCAACCTTCAAACCAAGTGAAGACCTAAGAGGCCAAAACAGTCGAATTGGCCAGACAAGGTTTGATTACCAACGAGCAAAAAAAGACGGTCATGAGCAAACCAGCAATATATACCCCCATTTCTATAAAATAGGGGCAAAACAAGAACTTTATTAAATTAACCTACATTTACAAAAATATGACAAAAATATAAATACAATTCATGTCAATTCAAGACATTTTACCTAATAGAAATAACTACTGGAATAATGATAAAGTTTTGTAGAAATATTTAGGCAGTTGATTTTTCCTTAGCTTTATAAAATCTACAATCTAAGCTAAAATAAGAGTACTAAAACGACATCTTAATGAGGTGTTTTTTATCAAGAAGCACAAATCTATAAAAATCCAAATTCACCTCCTAAAAATGAACCTATAAAAATGAAACAAATTATATTCAAGAGGTACTGTTTGTAGGTCAGATTCAGGGTTTGTGAAGCAGTTAATGGAACCCTGACAACTATGTAAAAGGCTTGTGTCATCTGCAAGTACATGTATATGGACGTTTGTCCTGATGTCCGAAACAATGTCATTTATAAATATCAAGAAAAGGAGGGGCCCAAAATTGACTAAAGCGAAATCTCAGCATTAATATCATTACATTTTGATTGAGCATTAGGCAGAACAACAGTTAGCTGTCTGCCACTTAGATATGATGAGAACCAATTAAAAAGACTGCCAGATTCCCAAAATGTTTGAGTCTGAAGAGGAAATCATGATGCGAGACTCAGTCAAAAGCCTTGCTTATGTCGCAGAATACAGCTCTGGAATTAATAGTCACAATGAAGAAGTTGTATAGATAAGCAGTTGATAAACTGTTGAGTCACCAGGTACAAAGCCTGATTTAAAGCAGGGTGAGAAGATCATTGTCACTATTGTGTTGAAGTATGCCTGTGGACTACCCTTTCAATGACTTTCCCTATGGTACAGAGTAGAGATATAGGTTGACAATTGCCAAGATGAGAATGGCTTCGATGAGTGACAAAAGTGTCTTTCCATGAGCTAGGAAAAACAGAAGAGGACAGAGCCTGACCAAACAAGTCACACAGAAGAGTGGACAGTTCAAATTTTATAATATCCTCTATCTTAGAGGTTGTTATTGTAATGTGGTCCAAGACAGAACTGATGTCATTCACATCATTTTGCAGAGTTTGAGTACCTAATTATTCATCAAGAGGGGTTTGATCCCAACAAATGTTATTTAGTAGGTTTGCTTTGATGATTTCATCTTCCACAGTGTTATCACCAAAAGTGCTGTAAAGCAATGATGAACTTGATTTGGAGGAGATGAAAGATTTGAGACAAGTTCACCAAGATTTCCATGATGATGGAGAGGAAAGGAGTTTTTGTGCTAACATATTATTTTGATTTACTTTGGCCTTTCTTCTTTCATTAACAGTTTGATTTCGAAGGCCTAAAAATTAGTTAGGCAGTCAATCTTTCCTTAGCTTTATTGTTTGATAAACTTAAGGAAAATCAACTAACTAAGTTTTTTAAGTCATTTGATATATCTTAGATAAAATAAGGGTTATAAAACGCTCACTTAATGAGGTGTTTGTGAAACACCAATGCCCCCTAAAGAGCAATGGATAGTTGACCTTTGACCTATTGATAGACCTTATCAACAGGGGTCATCTATCTGTATTTGACCAACCTTCAAACCAAGTGAAGACCTAAGAGGCCAAAACAGTCGAATTGGCCAGACAAGGTTTGATTACCAACGAGCAAAAAAGACGGACATGAGCAAACCAGTAATATATACCCCCATTTCTTTGAAATAGGGGCATAACAAGAACTTTATTAAAGTACCCTACAATTACAAAAATATGACAAAAATATACATACAATTCATGTCATCTCAAGACATTTTACCTAATAGAAATAACTGCTATGATAAGAATAAAGTTTTGTAAAAATACTAGAGGAGTAAAAAGCTCAGAAAAATCAACTACCTCATTTTTTAAAGTTATTTGATATATCTAAAGTTAAAATAATGGTACTAAAACGCTCACTTAATGAGGTGTTTGTTAAACACCAATGCCCCCTAAAGAGCAATGGATAGTTGACCTTTGACCTATTGATAGACCTTATCAACAGGGGTCATCTATCTGTATTTGACCAACCTTCAAACCAAGTGAAGACCTAAGAGGCCAAAACAGTCGAATTGGCCAGACAAGGTTTGATTATCAACGAGCAAAAAAGACGGACATGAGCAAACCAGCAATATATACCCCCATTTCTTTGAAATAGGGGCAAAACAAGAACTTTAGTAAATTAACCTACATTTACAAAAATATGACAAAAATATAAATACAATTCATGTCAATTCAAGACATTTTACCTAATAGAAATAACTACTGGAATAATGATAAAGTTTTGTAGAAATATTTAGGCAGTTGATTTTTCCTTAGCTTTATAAAATCTACAATCTAAGCTAAAATAAGAGTACTAAAACCACATCTTAATGAGGTGTTTTTTATCAAGAAGCACACATCTTTAAAAATCCAAATTCACCTCCTAAAAAATGAACCTATTAAATGAAACAAATTATATTCAAGAGGTACTGTTTGTAGGTCAGATTCAGTGTTTGTGAAGCAGTTAATGGAACCCTGACAACTATGTAAAAGGCTTGTGTCATCTGCAAGTACATGTATATGGACGTTTGCCCTGATGTCAGAAACAATGTCATTTATAAATATCAAGAAAAGGAGGGGCCCAAAATTGACTACAGCGAAATCTCAGCATTAATATCATTACATTTTGATTCAGCATTAGGCAGAACAACAGTTAGCTGTCTGCCACTTAGATATGATGAGAACCAATTAAAAAGACTGCCAGATTCCAAAAATGTTCGAGTCTGAAGAAGAAATCATGATGCGAGACACAGTCAAAAGCCTTGCTTATGTCGCAGAATACAGCTCAGCATTTGATAGTCACAATGAAGAAGTTGTATAGATAAGCAGTTGATAAACTGTTGAGTCACCAGGTACAAAGCCTGATTTAAAGCAGGGTGAGAAGATCATTGTCACTATTGTGTTGAAGTATGCCTGTGGACTACCCTTTCAATGACTTTCCCTATGGTACAGAGTAGAGATATAGGCTGACAATTTCCAAGATCAGAATGGCTTCGATGAGTGACAAAAGTGTCTTTCCATGAGCTAGGAAAAACAGAAGAGGACAGAGCCTGACCAAACAAGTCACACAGAAGAGTGGACAGTTCAAATTTTATAATATCCTCTATCTTAGAGGTTGTTATTGTAATGTGGTCCAAGACAGAACTGATGTCATTCACATCATTTTACAGAGTTTGAGTACCTAATTATTCATCAAGAGGGGTTTGATCCCAACAAATGTTATTCAGTAGGTTTGCTTTGATGATTTCATCTTCCACAGTGTTATCACCAAAAGTGCTGTAAAGCAATGATGAACTTGATTTGGAGGAGATGAAAGATTTGAGACAAGTTCACCAAGATTTTCATGATGATGGAGAGGAAAGGAGTTTTTGTGCTAACATATTATTTTGATTTACTTTGGCCTTTCTTCTTTCATTAACAGTTTGATTTTGAAGGCCTAAACATTATTTAGGCAGTCAATCTTTCCTTAGCTTTATTTTTTGATAAACTTAAGGAAAATCAACTACCTAAGTTTTTTAAGTCATTTGATATATCTTAGATAAAATAAGGGTAATAAAACGCTCACTAAATGAGGTGTTTGTGAAACACCAATGCCCCCTAAAGAGCAATGGATAGTTGACCTTTGACCTATTGATAGACCTTATCAACAGGGGTCATCTATCTGTATTTGACCAACCTTCAAACCAAGTGAAGACCTAAGAGGCCAAAACAGTCGAATTGGCCAAACAAGGTTTGATTACCAACGAGCAAAAAAGACGGACATGAGCAAACCAGCAATATATACCCCCATTTCTTTGAAATAGGGGCATAACAAGAACTTTATTAAAGTACCCTTAAATTACAAAAATATGACAAAAATATAAATACTATTCATGTCAATTCAAGACATTTCACCTAATAGAAATAACTGCTTTGATAAAAAATAAAGTTTTGTAAAAATACTAGTAGAGTAAAAAGCTCAGAAAAATCAACTACCAAAATTTTTTTAAGTTATTTGATATATCTAAAGTTAAAATAAGGGTACTAAAAACGCTCACTTAATGAGGTGTTTGTTAAACACCAATGCCCCTAAAGAGCAATGGATAGTTGACCTTTGACCTATTGATAGACCTTATCAACAGGGGTCATCTATCTGTATTTGACCAACCTTCAAACCAAGTGAAGACCCAAGAGGCCAAAACAGTCGAATTGGCCAGACAAGGTTTGATTACCAACGAGTAAAAAGGACGAACATCAGCAAACCAGCAATATATACCCCCATTTCTATGAAATAGGGGTATAACAAGAACTTTATTAAATTACCCTACATTAACAAAAATACGACAAAAATATAAATACAATTCGTGTCAATTCAAGACATTTTACCTAATAGAAATAACTACTGGAATAATAATAAAGTTTTGTAGAAATATTTAGGCAGTTGATTTTTCCTTAGCTTTATAAAATCTACAATCTAAGCTAAAATAAGAGTACTAAAACCACATCTTAATGAGGTGTTTTTTATCAAGAAGCACACATCTATAAAAATCCAAATTCACCTCCTAAAATATGAACCTATTAAAATGAAACAAATTATATTCAAGAGGTACTGTTTGTAGGTCAGATTTAGTGTTTGTGAAGCAGTTAATGGAACCCTGACAACTATGTAAAAGGCTTTGTGTCATCTGCAAGTACATGTATATGGACGATTGTCCTGATGTCTGAAACAATGTCATTTATAAATATCAAGAAAAGGAGGGGCCCAAAATTAACTACAGTGAAATCTCAGCATTAATATCATTACATTTTGATTCAGCATTAGGCAGAACAACAGTTAGCTGTGTGCCACTTAGATAAGATGAAAACCAATTAAAAAGACTGCCAGAAATCCCAAAATGTTTGAGTTTGAAGAGGAAAGCATGATTCGAGACACAGTCAAAAGTCTCGCTTATGTTGCAGAATACAGCTCTGGAATTAATAGTCACAATGAAGAAGTTGTATAGATAAGCAGTTGATAAACTGTTAAGTCACCAGGTACAAAGCCTGATTTGAAGCAGGGTGAGAAGATCATTGTCACTATTGTGTTTAAGTATGCCTGTGGACTACCCTTTCAAGGACTTTCCCTATGGTACAGAGTAGAGATATAGGCTGACGATTTCCAAGATGAGAATGGCTTCAAGGAGTGACAAAAGTGTCTTTCCATGAGCTAGGAAAAACAGAAGAGGACAGAGCCTGACCAAAAACGTCACACAGAAGAGTGGACAGTTCAAATTTTATAATATCCTCTTTCTTATAGGTTGTTATTGTAATGTGGTCCAAGACAGAACTGATGTCATTCACATCATTTTGCAGAGTTTGAGCACATAATTATTCATCAAGAGGGGATTGATCCCAACAAATGTTATTCAGTAGGTTTGCTTTGATGATGTCATCTAACACAGTGTTATCACCAAAAGTGCTGTAAAGCAAGGATGAACTTGATTTGGAGGAGATGAAAGATGTGAGACAAGTTCACCAAGATTTCCATGATGATGGAGAGGAACAGAGTTTTTGTGCTAACATATTATTGTGATTTACTTTGACCTTTCTTATTTCATTAACAGTTTGATTTTGAAGGCCTAAAATTAGTTAGGCAGTCAATCTTTCCTTAGCTTTATTTTTTGATAAACTTAAGGAAAATCAACTACCTAAGTTTTTTAAGTCATTTGATATATCTTAGATAAAATAGGGGTACTAAAACGCTCACTTAATGAGGTGTTTGTGAAACACCAATGCTCCCAAAAGAGCAATGGATAGTTGACCTTTGACCTATTGATAGACCTTATCAACAGGGGTCATCTACCTGTATTTGACCAACCTTCAAACCAAGTGAAGACATAAGAGGCCAAAACAGTCGAATTGGCCAGACAAGGTTTGATTACCAACGAGCAAAAAAGACGGACATGAGCAAACCAGCAATATATACCCCCATTTCTTTGAAATAGGGGCATAACAAGAACTTTATTAAAGTGCCCTACAATTACAAAAATATGACAAAAATATACATACAATTCATGTCATTTCAAGACATTTTACCTAATAGAAATAACTGCTATGATAAGAATAAAGTTTTGTAAAAAAAAATGTAGAGTAAAAAGCTCAGAAAAATCAACTACCTTATTTTTTAAAGTTATTTGATATATCTAAAGTTAAAATAAGGGTAATAAAAAACGCTCACTTAATGAGGTGTTTGTTAAACACCAATGCCCCCTAAAGAGCAATAGATAGTTGACCTTTGACCTATTGATAGACCTTATCAACAGGGGTCATCTACCTGTATTTGACCAACCTTCAAACCAAGTGAAGACCTAAGAGGCCAAAACAGTCGAATTGGCCAGACAAGGTTTGATTACCAACGAGCAAAAAAAGACGGTCATGAGCAAACCAGCAATATATACCCCCATTTCTATAAAATAGGGGCAAAACAAGAACTTTATTAAATTAACCTACATTTACAAAAATATGACAAAAATATAAATACAATTCATGTCAATTCAAGACATTTTACCTAATAGAAATAACTACTGGAATAATGATAAAGTTTTGTAGAAATATTTAGGCAGTTGATTTTTCCTTAGCTTTATAAAATCTACAATCTAAGCTAAAATAAGAGTACTAAAACGACATCTTAATGAGGTGTTTTTTATCAAGAAGCACAAATCTATAAAAATCCAAATTCACCTCCTAAAAATGAACCTATAAAAATGAAACAAATTATATTCAAGAGGTACTGTTTGTAGGTCAGATTCAGGGTTTGTGAAGCAGTTAATGGAACCCTGACAACTATGTAAAAGGCTTGTGTCATCTGCAAGTACATGTATATGGACGTTTGTCCTGATGTCCGAAACAATGTCATTTATAAATATCAAGAAAAGGAGGGGCCCAAAATTGACTAAAGCGAAATCTCAGCATTAATATCATTACATTTTGATTGAGCATTAGGCAGAACAACAGTTAGCTGTCTGCCACTTAGATATGATGAGAACCAATTAAAAAGACTGCCAGATTCCCAAAATGTTTGAGTCTGAAGAGGAAATCATGATGCGAGACTCAGTCAAAAGCCTTGCTTATGTCGCAGAATACAGCTCTGGAATTAATAGTCACAATGAAGAAGTTGTATAGATAAGCAGTTGATAAACTGTTGAGTCACCAGGTACAAAGCCTGATTTAAAGCAGGGTGAGAAGATCATTGTCACTATTGTGTTGAAGTATGCCTGTGGACTACCCTTTCAATGACTTTCCCTATGGTACAGAGTAGAGATATAGGTTGACAATTGCCAAGATGAGAATGGCTTCGATGAGTGACAAAAGTGTCTTTCCATGAGCTAGGAAAAACAGAAGAGGACAGAGCCTGACCAAACAAGTCACACAGAAGAGTGGACAGTTCAAATTTTATAATATCCTCTATCTTAGAGGTTGTTATTGTAATGTGGTCCAAGACAGAACTGATGTCATTCACATCATTTTGCAGAGTTTGAGTACCTAATTATTCATCAAGAGGGGTTTGATCCCAACAAATGTTATTTAGTAGGTTTGCTTTGATGATTTCATCTTCCACAGTGTTATCACCAAAAGTGCTGTAAAGCAATGATGAACTTGATTTGGAGGAGATGAAAGATTTGAGACAAGTTCACCAAGATTTCCATGATGATGGAGAGGAAAGGAGTTTTTGTGCTAACATATTATTTTGATTTACTTTGGCCTTTCTTCTTTCATTAACAGTTTGATTTCGAAGGCCTAAAAATTAGTTAGGCAGTCAATCTTTCCTTAGCTTTATTGTTTGATAAACTTAAGGAAAATCAACTAACTAAGTTTTTTAAGTCATTTGATATATCTTAGATAAAATAAGGGTTATAAAACGCTCACTTAATGAGGTGTTTGTGAAACACCAATGCCCCCTAAAGAGCAATGGATAGTTGACCTTTGACCTATTGATAGACCTTATCAACAGGGGTCATCTATCTGTATTTGACCAACCTTCAAACCAAGTGAAGACCTAAGAGGCCAAAACAGTCGAATTGGCCAGACAAGGTTTGATTACCAACGAGCAAAAAAGACGGACATGAGCAAACCAGTAATATATACCCCCATTTCTTTGAAATAGGGGCATAACAAGAACTTTATTAAAGTACCCTACAATTACAAAAATATGACAAAAATATACATACAATTCATGTCATCTCAAGACATTTTACCTAATAGAAATAACTGCTATGATAAGAATAAAGTTTTGTAAAAATACTAGAGGAGTAAAAAGCTCAGAAAAATCAACTACCTCATTTTTTAAAGTTATTTGATATATCTAAAGTTAAAATAATGGTACTAAAACGCTCACTTAATGAGGTGTTTGTTAAACACCAATGCCCCCTAAAGAGCAATGGATAGTTGACCTTTGACCTATTGATAGACCTTATCAACAGGGGTCATCTATCTGTATTTGACCAACCTTCAAACCAAGTGAAGACCTAAGAGGCCAAAACAGTCGAATTGGCCAGACAAGGTTTGATTATCAACGAGCAAAAAAGACGGACATGAGCAAACCAGCAATATATACCCCCATTTCTTTGAAATAGGGGCAAAACAAGAACTTTAGTAAATTAACCTACATTTACAAAAATATGACAAAAATATAAATACAATTCATGTCAATTCAAGACATTTTACC
The DNA here is from genome assembly GCA_964023205.1 of Lutraria lutraria. Classification (NCBI taxonomy): domain Eukaryota; kingdom Metazoa; phylum Mollusca; class Bivalvia; order Venerida; family Mactridae; genus Lutraria; species Lutraria lutraria. The sequence continues at coordinate 25,509,024 of OZ026842.1, read as the reverse complement.
TAATAGAAATAACTACTGGAATAATGATAAAGTTTTGTAGAAATATTTAGGCAGTTGATTTTTCCTTAGCTTTATAAAATCTACAATCTAAGCTAAAATAAGAGTACTAAAACCACATCTTAATGAGGTGTTTTTTATCAAGAAGCACACATCTTTAAAAATCCAAATTCACCTCCTAAAAAATGAACCTATTAAATGAAACAAATTATATTCAAGAGGTACTGTTTGTAGGTCAGATTCAGTGTTTGTGAAGCAGTTAATGGAACCCTGACAACTATGTAAAAGGCTTGTGTCATCTGCAAGTACATGTATATGGACGTTTGCCCTGATGTCAGAAACAATGTCATTTATAAATATCAAGAAAAGGAGGGGCCCAAAATTGACTACAGCGAAATCTCAGCATTAATATCATTACATTTTGATTCAGCATTAGGCAGAACAACAGTTAGCTGTCTGCCACTTAGATATGATGAGAACCAATTAAAAAGACTGCCAGATTCCAAAAATGTTCGAGTCTGTAGAAGAAATCATGATGCGAGACACAGTCAAAAGCCTTGCTTATGTCGCAGAATACAGCTCAGCATTTGATAGTCACAATGAAGAAGTTGTATAGATAAGCAGTTGATAAACTGTTGAGTCACCAGGTACAAAGCCTGATTTAAAGCAGGGTGAGAAGATCATTGTCACTATTGTGTTGAAGTATGCCTGTGGACTACCCTTTCAATGACTTTCCCTATGGTACAGAGTAGAGATATAGGCTGACAATTTCCAAGATCAGAATGGCTTCGATGAGTGACAAAAGTGTCTTTCCATGAGCTAGGAAAAACAGAAGAGGACAGAGCCTGACCAAACAAGTCACACAGAAGAGTGGACAGTTCAAATTTTATAATATCCTCTATCTTAGAGGTTGTTATTGTAATGTGGTCCAAGACAGAACTGATGTCATTCACATCATTTTACAGAGTTTGAGTACCTAATTATTCATCAAGAGGGGTTTGATCCCAACAAATGTTATTCAGTAGGTTTGCTTTGATGATTTCATCTTCCACAGTGTTATCACCAAAAGTGCTGTAAAGCAATGATGAACTTGATTTGGAGGAGATGAAAGATTTGAGACAAGTTCACCAAGATTTTCATGATGATGGAGAGGAAAGGAGTTTTTGTGCTAACATATTATTTTGATTTACTTTGGCCTTTCTTCTTTCATTAACAGTTTGATTTTGAAGGCCTAAACATTATTTAGGCAGTCAATCTTTCCTTAGCTTTATTTTTTGATAAACTTAAGGAAAATCAACTACCTAAGTTTTTTAAGTCATTTGATATATCTTAGATAAAATAAGGGTAATAAAACGCTCACTAAATGAGGTGTTTGTGAAACACCAATGCCCCCTAAAGAGCAATGGATAGTTGACCTTTGACCTATTGATAGACCTTATCAACAGGGGTCATCTATCTGTATTTGACCAACCTTCAAACCAAGTGAAGACCTAAGAGGCCAAAACAGTCGAATTGGCCAAACAAGGTTTGATTACCAACGAGCAAAAAAGACGGACATGAGCAAACCAGCAATATATACCCCCATTTCTTTGAAATAGGGGCATAACAAGAACTTTATTAAAGTACCCTTAAATTACAAAAATATGACAAAAATATAAATACTATTCATGTCAATTCAAGACATTTCACCTAATAGAAATAACTGCTTTGATAAAAAATAAAGTTTTGTAAAAATACTAGTAGAGTAAAAAGCTCAGAAAAATCAACTACCAAAATTTTTTTTAAGTTATTTGATATATCTAAAGTTAAAATAAGGGTACTAAAAACGCTCACTTAATGAGGTGTTTGTTAAACACCAATGCCCCTAAAGAGCAATGGATAGTTGACCTTTGACCTATTGATAGACCTTATCAACAGGGGTCATCTATCTGTATTTGACCAACCTTCAAACCAAGTGAAGACCCAAGAGGCCAAAACAGTCGAATTGGCCAGACAAGGTTTGATTACCAACGAGTAAAAAGGACAGGGGTATAACAAGAACTTTATTAAATTACCCTACATTAACAAAAATACGACAAAAATATAAATACAATTCGTGTCAATTCAAGACATTTTACCTAATAGAAATAACTACTGGAATAATAATAAAGTTTTGTAGAAATATTTAGGCAGTTGATTTTTCCTTAGCTTTATAAAATCTACAATCTAAGCTAAAATAAGAGTACTAAAACCACATCTTAATGAGGTGTTTTTTATCAAGAAGCACACATCTATAAAAATCCAAATTCACCTCCTAAAATATGAACCTATTAAAATGAAACAAATTATATTCAAGAGGTACTGTTTGTAGGTCAGATTTAGTGTTTGTGAAGCAGTTAATGGAACCCTGACAACTATGTAAAAGGCTTTGTGTCATCTGCAAGTACATGTATATGGACGATTGTCCTGATGTCTGAAACAATGTCATTTATAAATATCAAGAAAAGGAGGGGCCCAAAATTGACTACAGTGAAATCTCAGCATTAATATCATTACATTTTGATTCAGCATTAGGCAGAACAACAGTTAGCTGTGTGCCACTTAGATAAGATGAAAACCAATTAAAAAGACTGCCAGAAATCCCAAAATGTTTGAGTTTGAAGAGGAAAGCATGATTCGAGACACAGTCAAAAGTCTCGCTTATGTTGCAGAATACAGCTCTGGAATTAATAGTCACAATGAAGAAGTTGTATAGATAAGCAGTTGATAAACTGTTAAGTCACCAGGTACAAAGCCTGATTTGAAGCAGGGTGAGAAGATCATTGTCACTATTGTGTTTAAGTATGCCTGTGGACTACCCTTTCAAGGACTTTCCCTATGGTACAGAGTAGAGATATAGGCTGACGATTTCCAAGATGAGAATGGCTTCAAGGAGTGACAAAAGTGTCTTTCCATGAGCTAGGAAAAACAGAAGAGGACAGAGCCTGACCAAAAACGTCACACAGAAGAGTGGACAGTTCAAATTTTATAATATCCTCTTTCTTATAGGTTGTTATTGTAATGTGGTCCAAGACAGAACTGATGTCATTCACATCATTTTGCAGAGTTTGAGCACATAATTATTCATCAAGAGGGGATTGATCCCAACAAATGTTATTCAGTAGGTTTGCTTTGATGATGTCATCTAACACAGTGTTATCACCAAAAGTGCTGTAAAGCAAGGATGAACTTGATTTGGAGGAGATGAAAGATGTGAGACAAGTTCACCAAGATTTCCATGATGATGGAGAGGAACAGAGTTTTTGTGCTAACATATTATTGTGATTTACTTTGACCTTTCTTATTTCATTAACAGTTTGATTTTGAAGGCCTAAAATTAGTTAGGCAGTCAATCTTTCCTTAGCTTTATTTTTTGATAAACTTAAGGAAAATCAACTACCTAAGTTTTTTAAGTCATTTGATATATCTTAGATAAAATAGGGGTACTAAAACGCTCACTTAATGAGGTGTTTGTGAAACACCAATGCTCCCAAAAGAGCAATGGATAGTTGACCTTTGACCTATTGATAGACCTTATCAACAGGGGTCATCTACCTGTATTTGACCAACCTTCAAACCAAGTGAAGACCTAAGAGGCCAAAACAGTCGAATTGGCCAGACAAGGTTTGATTATCAACGAGCAAAAAAGACGGACATGAGCAAACCAGCAATATATACCCCCATTTCTATGAAATAGGGGCATAACAAGAACATTATGAAAGTACCCTACATTTACAAAAATATGACAAAAATATAAATACAATTCATGTCAATTCAAGACATTTTACCTAATAGAAATAACTACTGGAATAATAATAAAGTTTTGTAGAAATATTTAGGCTGTTGATTTTTCCTTAGCTTTATAAAATCTACAATCTAAGCTAAAATAAGAGTACTAAAACCACATCTTAATGAGGTGTTTGTTATCAAGAAGCACAAATCTATAAAAATCCAAATTCACCTCCTAAAAAATGAACCTATTAAAACGAAACAAATTATATTCAAGAGGTACTGTTTGTAGGTCAGATTCAGTGTTTGTGAAGCAGTTAATGGAACCCTGACAACTATGTAAAAGGCTTGTGTCATCTGCAAGTACATGTATATGGACGTTTGCCCTGATGACCGAAACAATGTCATTTATAAATATCAAGAAAAGGAGGGGCCCAAAATTGACTATAGCAAAATCTCAGCATTAATATTACATTTTGATTGACAATAGGCAGAACAACAGTTTGCTGTCGGCCACTTAGATATGATGAGAACCAATTAAAAAGACTGCCAGAAATCCCAAAATGTTTGAGTCTGAAGAGGAAATCATGATGCGAGACACAGTCAAATGCCTCGCTTATGTTGCAGAATACAGCTCAGCAACTGATAGTCATAATGAAGAAGTTGTATAGAAAAGCCAGTAGGTAAATTGTTGAGTCACCAGGTACAAAGCCTGATTTAAAGCAAAGTAAGAAGATCACTGTCCCTATTGTGTTTAAGTATGCCTGTGGACTACCCTTTCAAGGGCTTTCCCTATGGTACAGAGTAGAGATATAGGTTGACAATTGCCAACATGAGTATTGCTTCAAGGAGTGCAAAATGTATTGCACGAATATAGTATATCTTGATCATTCCCATCAAAAATTGAATGGAAGCACATACTGAGACAACGAGTACTCAAAGTGGAGAAATGTAATAGAATAAGTAGACTCTTTGAAAGCGATGAAGTAGACATTTTATGCGACATTATAAGAAGTCAGCAACCTATGGCCACTAACGAAAGATGAGTGCAAAAAATCCTACTTATTAAAGCGTAAAATTAACTACACTAGTTGGAAATTTCTATACGGTGAAATTCGCACAAACTTGCCCGAAATACTCAAATCTGACCGATGATATGGTAGTGCTCTTAATTATGTTCTGCTCTAATAATGAAATATACTGATATGATATGTTCGCCCAATTTATTTCGAAGTTTGGCATCGGCGAGTTCCGCATACTGATAAAAGAAAACCCTCGGTCGCAGTGCGTCAAGCTTCTTAGAGGAGCAGTGAGTAGCCAAGACAACATGTTTATTTATTCTTGGTTGGTGAGTGTAATGTGCAAAATGGCCACTTAGTCTGTTACTCGAGAATAACATCCATCGAAGTTACCCTAGAACTTTCGCTTTCGTATTCTAGGCATTACTGTTAGTGGTGGAGAAATGTGTTAGTCATGCACTAGTATTAAATTACTCCATGTAGGTAACCTAGCTGTTTTGTGACTCTTTCACAGTTAGGTTTGCCCATTTATTATGAACAATTTATCTTGTGTATATGGATATATATAACATGTGTAGAATGCATATACATGTATATCCATAACTGTTTGATATAGTGTAGTAGTAAGTGTGTACATGTTAATCACACTATAGTGACATATGTGTTGTTTGGTTTTGTATGACTATGTGATAGGAGTCTGTTTGATTGTATATATTGGTGCACAGTGTTTTTATCATGTGCACATTGTCTTTATACATCTATCTATGATTATGTGTTATTGCTTCAAAATGTTTCATGCATGCTAACATGGTGTAATTATGTTACTTATCATGTTTGTGTACATCATCTGATTGCTCATATATGTATGTTATCATATTGTCTTAAAATGCTCTCCATTACTGGAGGAAATTAAGATTATACTAGGTTTGCTTTGGTGACTTCATCTTCCAAAGTTTTACCACCGATATTGCTGTGAAGCAAGGATGAACTTGATGAATTGTCATTAATACAGAATTATAAGCAGCCTGTTTGACTGAATTCGGGGCATTTTAATAATTCTTTCAACACAGGACTCCTAGCATTGCTTAAGAGTTAACCCTAACGAAGAAGACACTAAATTTAATATTACATATAATTACAAAGTATTAAGAATCAGATGTGTTTTACAGTGAACAGGAAGTGGAAGAATTGGGAGCATAACAAGTGGACCATTACCAAAATGTCTTTATTACACTGAGCCAAAACTGACTCTTTTGAGGAAATTAATAGTCCAAACAATAAATACATTTGAGTTTGTAACATTGAGGCCTAGAGTTGTTTGAGATTTTTTATATTAACTAACGCAAATCTACCAAATATTATCAATAATATTTTAACTTCCACTTCTGACAGTACTCCCAGTGCTTTGATTGTATTTGCTGCTGCACAGCAGAATACAGTGTTAACATATTTCAGAAACAGTTCACATCAGAAGTGAAAAACCTGAGAACTTCCAGTTAAACTGCTTCAAAAAATAGTTTTCAGCTCATCCAATAGTTTAAACTCTACAGTCAACGAGAATCAAACCATGCAATTTATTTACAGGTATATTCATAAACATTACTCCATTAGCAAATACTGATTATCAGTAATTGGAACTTTCACTTCTGTAATGACTGACAGTCATGTAATAAAACAATGGCGCAGACCTTATTAATATAAATAGAATAGTGTATAGCAAAACTTGATTATATGTTATATAATTATGTGAAGTATTGATAATCCTACAAACTACTGGCCTCACTGGCTTTATTCTACATAATTTCTTAAAAGCACAAGCAAAAAAATATTTCAATCAGTAGTGAAAACCTCATGCAGTACTTTCAGCGCTTTGATTATTCACATGTTAATCTTATCAGCCTTCAGTTTAAGTAGTGAAATGTTACAATAAGCGTGAAAGTGATCAGCACTATCTTTGGCATAAATATTTTAAACTACATTCATATTATAGTCATGTAGTCATATTATAGTCATATAAATGAAGAAAAGACGATGACAACATAAAAAGAAACAGCAACCTCCAACCCTTCACAAGAATGTCAGACTACAGACATTTTAGAATTGTATCAAAAGAATGAGGAACTTACAAAAGAAAACACTAAAATCAAGACCGAAAATAAGAAACTTCAAGCAATAACGTCCGACCAAAATAAAAAGTTATCAGATCTTGTGGACGAAGCAGAAAAACTTAAAAAGACACTGGGTAATACACAATCAAAGGCCAGTGAACAAGCAAAACAAATAACAACGCTCTCAGGGAAATTTAAGAACACAGAAGAAAAACTGAAATTTATCACCTCAATGTCATCACAAAATAATGAAATAGGAAAAGTGGAAACATCACTGAAAGAAGAAATTGCATCCCTCAAATCTGATTTCAATGAATTAAAACTGAAAATGGCCTGTTCTGCAACAATATTAGATATACAAATGCTTAGAGAAGATGTTAAAACAAGTAAGGAAGAAATTGAAAACCTAAGAAATACCAAATCAAACACACCAAAAGAACTACAAGAAAAAATACTTCTAAAACCTGAGTAACTGTCCACTATCCGGACAAAGGAACAACTCAACAACAACATCCCAGTAAACTTCCACTCTGAACCAGAATACGCAAACTCTAGGTGAACACTCTCAACAACAAACAAAGCGAAAACCCACGGTACTTATAATGGGAGACTCGGTTACACGTGTTCTAACAAGAGGGCCAAGATGGCCCTATATCGCTCACATGACAATCACTGTTCACTCATTAAAACATTGTTTTGAACCGGTGACCTAGTTTTTGACCCCAGACGACCTATGTTCGATTTTGTCTTACATATCATTAAGACAAACAGTCTGACTAGGTTTGATGAAGATACGATCAAAATTTGACATCTACAGTGTTAATAAGGTTTTCCTAAGATTTAACCTTGTGACCTGGTTTTTTACCCTAGGTGACCCATATTTGAACTTGTCCTTAATATCATTAAGACAAACAATCTGACAAGGTTTAGCTAAGATCCAATCAAAACCATGACATTTAGAGCTTTTACAAGATTTTTACCTAAGATTTGACCTTGTGACCCAGTTTTTTAACCCGGCTGACCCATGTTCATCCTTGACCCACATATCATTGAGGCAAACATTTTGACAAAGTTAGGTGAAGATCCAATTATAACTGTGACATCTACAGTGTTAACAAAGTTTTCCTAAGATTTGACCTGGTGACCTAGTTATTGACCCCAGATGACCCATATTTATACTGGACCGTTATATCATTAAAACAAACGATTTGACAAAGTTTGGTGAAGATCCAATAATAACTGTGAAATCTACAGTGTTAACATGGTTTTTCATAAGATTTGACCTAGCGACCTAGTTTTTGACCCAAGATGACCCATGTTCGAACTCGTCCAAGATATTATGAAGCCAAACATTCTGACAAGGTTTCATGATCATCCAATCAAAACAGTGACTTCTAGAGTGTTCACAAGGTTTTCCAGCAATTTGCCCTAGTGACCTAATTTTACTACAGAAATGACCCATTATCGAACTTGACCTACATATTATTAAAATAAACATTCTGACAAAGTTTCATGAAGATAAAGTCAAAACAGTGATTTCTAAAGTGTTCACAAGGTTTTCCCTTATTTGGCCCTGGTGACCTAGTTTTTGACCCCAAATGGCCCAATATCGAACTCGTCCGAGATTTTGTTGATATTAACGTTCTGACCCAGTTTTGCTAAAATTGAGCCAAAAATGTGGCCCCTAGTGTGGTCACAACAAAAAGTTTCACGACGCACGACGCCGGACGCCGGACGGAGAGTGATCCTAATAGCTCACTTTGTCACTTTGTGACATGTGAGCTAAAAACATCTGAGATCGCAGAGGATACAATGGATGTTACTATCAAAACTCATCCTGGTGCGAAACTGTCCACCATAAAAGATAGTTTGATCACTCTGCAAGAACAGCACAAAAACTTACATACATTTGACTCCATTGTCATTCATGCTGAAATAAATGACATATCAAACGCTCAAGAACCAAAGGATATTCTTCAAAACTTCCAGGAAATAGTTCAAAGTATAAACCACCATCATAGTAAATCAAACATCATAATATCATCAATACTTCCAAAGAAATATGACAGACTTTCTACAACTAACATCCAATTTCTTAACAGTTTACTCCAGACATACTGAATTTCAATTGAATAATTACAACCTCTTTCGACCACAGGTGGCTGTATCAGCCATTTTCCTTCAGCGCACATCTTTTATGCTAAAACAACGAGATGCAATGTTCCACATTGTTTGGCATATAGACATATAGTGGGCTTTTTACCTTGATAGTATATATAAGCTCAGTGACGGGATTTTTGTGTGTGTGGCCCGAACACTGATACAGCCACCTGTGCTTTCGACGTGATAGACCAACTAATGGTGGAGGTCTTGTAACTTATGTCAGCTGCAAATACCAATGTGAACAGAGACTTGATCTGGACCATGAACAAATAGAAGCAATATGTCTAGAAATTAATTTATTTTCGGATACATTTACAGACCACCGTCATCAAATAACACTTGGAATGATGAACTTGAAAAAATTCTGGAACAATTATATGGAGAAAACAAAGAAATTATCTTGTCAGGAGACTTTAATTATAACATTGTGAATTCATGGAAAAATATAGCCGATGCATTTAATTTAAAACAACTAGTTGATAAACCCACCAGAGTAACTACTAATTCATCAACTATAATAGATCATATACAATATATACACTAATACACCATGCAATATTGTTGATGTTCAAATACCTAAAGTAACTTTGAGTGACCACTACCCTGTTTGTTTCACGCGTAAAATGTCCTCTAATAGCAACAAAGGTCCGATTCATAACATAATTACTTACAGAAATATGAACAAATTTAATGAAAATGACTTTCTGCAGTCATTAGAAACCCAACCTTGGTCAGTTCTAGAAATATATGATGATCCTGATGATACATTGGATTGTTTTATTATAATAAGACCTTTTCACAAGTACCGTAAATTCATATGCTCCAATCAAACAAAAACGTGTAAAGAGTGTTAATTTGCCCGACTGGTTTAATCCAGAAATTGCAGAAGGGAATAAAGAAACGAGACAGTGCTAAGGTATCAAACGATACAGTCAAATACAAATACTGGCGCAATAGACTAAAAATCTGTATATCCAATGCAAAAAAATATTTTTATAATACAACAATTAATGAAAATAAAAATAATCACAAGAAACTTTGGAGAAATCTGAAAGATTTATCAGGAAAATCAACCAAGCACCAAACTAACTTTATAACAGACACAGCAGGCAGCCCAATTCAGGATCCACAAACAACAGCTGAAATTTTCAACAACTTTTTTACTAACATTTTCAAAATGGCGCCAAGCGAATGCTGCAACGTAACACAAAGTGACAGAATTGCACTACAAGAATTTGTCACCAGTCAAACAAAAAAACTGCAATCACTTAACACAAGTAAAGCAACAGGACTAGATGGATTGGGAGCTAAATTTCTTAAGATGAGCGCTTATATCATATCTAAACCTCTAACTTACATTTTCAACCAAAGCATTTCAAAATCCAGTTTTCCTCAACTCTTCAAGAAAGCAAAAGTTATTCCAATCTTCAAGAAGGGGAGTAAATCTGATACAATTACCGCCCTATCTCTATTCTCCCTATACTTTCAAAAATCCTTGAAACTCATGTAAGTGATCATTTGAAAGTATACTTTCAAAACTACTCTCTCATTCACATGACCCAATCAGGCTTTCGCTCTAATCACTCCTGTGAAACTGCTCTAACTTCTGTTGTTGACACATGGATAGATGCCATAAATGATAATAAACTTGTTGGTACTGTGTTTTTGGATCTATCAAAGGCATTTGACTTGATAAACCATGCACTACTTTTTGATAAAATGCTAGAATACTGCATATCCAGTCCATCACTTCAGTGGTTTAAATCATATTTGTCAGATCAATCCCAACAAGTGTCTATCCAAGGGAAGCTTTCAACTTCTCTTGAAATAACAGCAGGAGTACCCCAAGGATCTGTCCTTGGGCCTATACTATTCATTCTTTACATAAATGATCTAACTCTGCATGTAAAAAATTCTTCCATTGATATGTTCGCAGATGACACTACTGTAACTGCACTTGGTACATCCATTAATACTGTCCGTCACACTCTACAAACTAGCCTCGACTCTGTGGATGAATGGTGTCAAAGGAATTCAATGAGACCAAATCCTCAGAAGACTAAATCAATGATTATCTCACCTTCAAACTCTATCTACAAGGCACTTAATACAAGCAATAACCATAACCTGCTTTTACAAAATCAGAACATTGATTTTACTGAAGTCGAAAAGTTGTTAGGTGTCAATGTTGACCACAAGTTTAGCTGGACCATCCAAGTTGAAAACATCCTTAAGAAATGTAATTCTCTGCTGTATCTACTTTTGAGAATAAAACAGTATCTTAGTATACACATGCGAAAAATATTCTTCAATGCTTTTATCTTGCCACATCTTGATTATTGCTGCACTTTCTGGGGCAATTGCAGTGATGAATTATTAAATAAGTTACTTAAATTTCAGAAAACAGCAGCTAGAATAATTCTAGACAAGCCTTATAAAGCCTCTTCTATAAAAAAGCCATTCTTGTCTACAAATCCTTAATATAATATATTTCCTGAGTACATGTCTAACCTGTTTATCGAAACTAATAATGCATCCTTAAGATCTCACTCAAACAATACTCTCTATGTTCCAAAACCTAGACTTGAATTCTGCAGAAAATCTCAGGCATACTCAGGTCCAAAATTCTGGAACAAAATACCGCTAAACATACGTCAATCCAGTTCACTGAATACTTTCAAAAACACATACCTCACTTGGTTTTACTATGGTGGACAAAATAATGTTTCTTAGTAAATAATGTCACATTTATTTATTATCATGTTACTTTGTCACATTATATTTCATTATGTTTCATGTCAGTTTTTGAAAAATGTCACATTTTTCTTCCAGGCACACATATATTCCGAAATGTATTTCTTTTTCAGGATCATAATTTTTTATACCATATATGCTTGTGAACATGTATTTGTGTTAATCATGCAACATAGAGGCTCACAGGGAAGACTGGGCTTGCCCAACTGTGTTGCCTCTTTAAATAAAGTCATTATTATTATTATATTTATTAGTATGTGGAAAAATTAATATTAAAGTGTGACACAAACAAAATTTAAAGTACAGTTCAGGCTGACTTATGTGACCTTCTTTGGGATGCAGCTACCTGTAATATGGTCATATAAGACAGCCAGTCATATAACACAGCCTTAACTATCTGACCTATACAGACTTTTAAAGTAAAAGCATATGGTGTCAAATGTCAAAGAAAGGTGTATGTGTTTATTGGCATATATCAAGAGATAAAATAATATTAAAATATAATGTACTGATGTTTAATCAATAAAATATATTATTCACAGATGATAAAACTTCATTGCATGAAACATCACATGAAGCAATTCATGTGTTTCTACCAAGTAAGTATGTGATCACTGACTGTTTTGGCTTCACAAACATAATTTTGAATAGCTCATTTTAACCAAGATCACTGGCTATTTTGTATGCCAGCTGTGCTTTTTCTAATTCCTCGATTGCATCAAGTTTTTGTTTTAATATTAAAACAATCCTCTTTCATTTAGTCACCATTTTTCCACTAGCTGACACTATTATACATGTATACCAATGTGTGTAAATGACCTTTTACTGTTGTATACAATGCAATTGATAACTACTGACTACATGACTTTTTTTGTATAGCAGTGAGCGGTGTTAAAAGGACCGTTTCAAACTTATGGTCGTTTATCACACCTGACTTTACACACAATGTATGTGTTATGGAGCAATTATCATGGTCGTATAACAAGTAACACAGCATGTTGTTAAGAAAAGTGTACAAAAAGTGTATTGTAAAGTTCAATTTTCCTTTATCTTTTTAATGATTATTTCAAGCAAGACCCTTCGTTCAATAAACTAATATACCCTGGGTGGCACACTTGACCCAACAGATTTAAATGGAATTTTGTCATCTGAAATTGGTAATGTTATAGGGCTGATTTAGAACTTGAACACTTACCTCTTGTCCAGTGGCTGCCACAGGATGCTTACTCTTTAACATTGTTTACTGAAAAATATAAATTGCTTACATGAATATTAAATTTTGTATACCTGTATTATGGAATAATAAAAATCAACCAGACTGAAGCATCGTAACGTGGAACAATATATGCCCAAAGGCATAATTGATATTGTAAAAATTTATTTTGGGGTATTTTTCATGCATATAACCTATCTATTTATTTCATCAGATTAAATACCATTTTCAACATTATTTCAGTTATATGTGGAAGGCAGTTATCCCAAACCAGCTTCCCTGGACTTCATTTAATTTAAAGCCTTAATCAATATTAACCTCATTCTATCTGCAAGCTAAGTACTGCCAATTAAAATATGTACCCCACATAATTCAGAGGTGGAGGACGATTATATTATTCTTTAACTGCCATCATTTGGTAAATCTTTCAAAAGATTCAAAAGAAAGTTCAAACAGAAACATCAAAAACTACTTACAATAAATCTAATATCCTTAAAACACATTAGAATTAAAAGACAAAGTACAACTTTCAATACTTGTTACCCTGACTACACCAAAAACTAGGTTCACTTCCTAATAAAACCTGAGTGAATTTGATTGGTCAAGACCCTTTGTTGACCAATCAATGGCAAGCTTATTAAAAAGGATTTGAATGTTATCAATATTCACCAATAAAAGTCTGTATTACTATTGTGATTCAAATGACAAAATCTTCAACAGCAAGTGTGACTTTTTCAACAGAAAAATACCTACTAAACACAAGGTGAACTATGAACTTACACCTTCCAGGTTTATACTTTAATTCAACACAGACAGTCTTTGTACGCTATCCACACTTACCTTCTCAAGCGAAAGAAGTAAATCCATTGTACATAATGTATTTGTATTTGCACTTTTGTATATTTATTTCTTGAATAACTAGAAATGTGTCCGTAGGACACAGATGCCCCCGCCATTTCACACTGGACACAGAAATGAGTGTTGTGTGGCAAATATGTGAATACAACATAGAGCAGGTTGCTTGGGAATGCTGACAAAAGTGGGAGGTAAAAATCACCTAAGGGTGGTAAACACACAACTACATGTACATTCACTATTTCAATGTAAGGAATGAATGTAAATATATGTGTCCACTGTAACCTTGACCTTTCAGTAAGCGACACAGTTTTTGGGCATGACATGTCGTCTTAATATGATGAACATTTGTGCCTATTTATTTCAAAATCCAATTATGCATGACTAAGTTATGAGCCGGACACGAAAATACGTTTTCACTATTTCCGTAATATCATGCACAAACTTTGAACATCAACTGTGACCCTGACCTTTGAGCAAGTGACGCAGTTGATGCACATGACACGTCGTCTTGATAAAATAATCATTTGTGCCAGTTTATTTCAAAATCCAATCATGCATGACAGAGTTATAAGCCGGACACAGACATATACACACAATGCTTTAAGTGTCCACTGTGACCTTGACCTTGGAGCAAGCGACACAGTTTTTGCTCTTGACACGTCTTCTTGATATGATGAACATTTGTGCCAAATTATTTCAAAATCCCATCATGCATGACAGAGTTATAAGCCGGACACGAACATATACATATAATGCTTTAAGTGTCAACTGTGACCTTGACCTTTGAGTAAGCGACACAGTCGTTGCGCATGACACATCATCGTGCTATGATGAACATTTGTGCCAAATTATTTCAAAATCCCATCATGCATGACAGAGTTATAAGCCAGACACGAAGATATACATATAATGCTTTAAGTGTCAACTGGGACCTTGATATTTGAGCAAGTGACACAGTTTTGCTCATGACATGTCGTCTTGATATGATGAACATTTGTGCCAATTTATTTCAAAATCCCATCATGCATGACAAGAGTTATTAGCCAGACACGAAGATATACATATAATGCTTTAAGTGTCAACTGTGACCTTGACCTTTGAGCAAGCGACACAGTTTTTGTGCATGACACATTGTCTTGTTATACTAAACATTTGTGCCAATTTATTTCAAAATCCAATCATGCGTAACAAAGTTATGAGCCAGACACGAAAATCCATAACACTCACACACACACATTCCAACGGACAGGGTAAACACTATATGCCATCCGCCATTTCATGGCCGGGGCATAAAAATATGTTTAAAATAAAAGAAGTAAAAGATCATTTTTATGAAGAAATCACTTAATTAAATAATACATAACCATATGCATCTTAATCTACATAAAATTAATAACAAATTGATACCAAATATGAATATAAATTATTTCACCTCCCAGTACCAATTGATAAATAACAAGAGCGCCGCATGTTGGAGCAATATACAGTCATATAAGAGACAGTATATCAGGTTGAATGTTGAAAATGCACTAAATGACCATATGACTTAGGTTTTGACCAAACACAACCCGTATTCGAAATTGACCTAGATATCATCTACATGCAACTACTGACCAAGATGGGTGAAGAACGGATATTTACTATTTGAATTATAGTCCAGACAACATGCTGAATGTTTAAAACGCACTTAGTGACCCTGTGAACCAGTTCTTGACTCTAAATAATCCATATTGGACGATGACCTAGATATCATTTAGATGCAACTTCTGACCAAGTTTGGTGAAGATCTGATGTACACTATTTGAATTAGAGTCAGTATATCTTGTTGAATGTTGAAAATGCACTAAGTGACCATATGACCTAAATTTTGACCCGACACAACCCACCCATATTCGAACTTGACATAGATATCATCTACATGCAACAACTGACCAAGTTGCGTGAAGATCGGATGAATACTACTTGAATTAGAGTCCAGACAACATGTTGAATATTTAAAATGCACTTAGGCCAGAGTTTTTTTAAATTTATTTTATTTTTGCGCCGGTTCTTCCGAGCCATGCCACAAAAAACAAGACGTGTTTTATAAACACCATGCCCCCTCCCTTTGCACAGGTCCCGTAGTCATTGTCCTGATGAACCAAAATATGAAGTTCAATGATTGCAGGAGTTAGCGTTTTGATCTAATAGGCAAGGTTAAATTTTGGTACAGGCAAACAAAGGGCCGTAAATCTGCTAAAAATGATCAAATCACAAAACCCTAACAATATGTGCTGGTGAACATGGTGACAATAGTTCTATCAAAGTTTGGTAAAAATCCCTCGAGAAATACAAAAGTAGTTGCAAACAAAAGCATATTTCTCTATATATTACATATGCACAAAATAAACAAAGGGCCATAATTCCGTCAAAAATGATCAAATCACAAAACCCGGAATATATGTGTGGGGGTTCTTGGTAACAACAAATCTGGGAAAGTTTCGTCAAAATCCCATAAAAATGTAGGAGTAGTATCCTAAAAGAAATGATTTCTCTATATATTACTTATATATGCACAAAATAAACAAAGGGCCATAATTCCGTCAAAATTTATCAAATCATAAAACCTTTACAACATGCATCGGGTATCTCGATAACAATAGTTCCATGAAAGTTTTATCCCTTGAGAAAACAAGGAAACAAGAGTATTTCGCTGTTACAATCACACACAAAAAACAAAGGGCCATAATTCCGTCAAAAATGACAAAATAATCCAGAATCACAAAACCCGGAATATATGTGTAATTCCGAACAACAACAGAACCTACAGAGCTTTGATTAAATGAGAATGCAGAACGTTTATATTTAACGCTTCTCGTGCTATAAGGATGTAACTAGCATTACATGTAATTACTGTAGAACGCTTTAATTTCGCGAGGTCAAAATTTCACGTTTTTTGTTAAAAATCAGCTGTTTTCTTTATTCGCGTATTTATGAATTCGCGTCATCGTCAGGCAGCATTAAAGTGTGATCACAGACATGCTGTCGTTGCTTTGATATGTGTGTGTCATTTAAGTTGTGATTCAGTGTTTTATATCTAATAACAATAGATTGAGAATAGTTTGTAATTGTTGTAGAAGTTATGTTTTACAAACAGTAGGTAATTAAGTATGAAAAACTGTTACTGGTATGTTCAAACGATGTCCAAAATTGTTCAACAAATGATAGTTTAGCAAAGGCAATATTATTGTAAACACTAAATGTTTTTGTTAATACAGTACTGTTCGGGTGATTTGTCAGATTTTCGCGATTTGAATTTTGGCCGCCGCGTTCAGAGCGACGACGATCGACGGTGACCTTCACCACTGAAGGGCAATAATTCGCGGTGAATTGCGGCGACGATCGCTCAACGGGGTGATATGTGATGTCGTCTCTTTAGTTATACTCAAAACTTACGAATTTCTTGTAAATAACACTGTTATTCACACATTATTTAATTGCGCTTTGTGAACAAATTGTTACCTGATGTGTGAAAAATTAGCGTTGACATAAATTATAATCAATGAGTGTTGAGAACTTAATAGTAGTTAATGAGCTTTAATTAATCTGTCAGCTTTCGTATATTATTGCGCGAAATTATATTACATGTAAACAGTGGACTGGTTTTATTGATTAGAGCACCGAGCTACATTCGTAAAATGAGAGACTGCGACTCGGTCTAAATAATGATTCTCGCCCTGGTGCTCGATATATTATCGATAAAGATTACCGACTGATAAATAAGTCATAAAACGCGGCGATTAGCGACATTGTGGTGATTCGCGTTTTTTTCAAGATCGATGCTTCGATGAAATTCGCCGCTACAGGTGATAAATTGACAATTACGAACGCGGGGGAAACGTGAAAATCGGACAAATCACCCAAACCGTACTGTATGTTGCTTTCAAAAGATTAACTAAACAGATTATTTTTACGATAAAATACTATTACTAACATAAGTTGTGTATTTTGGCACATACTCATTTTCGAATATATAAAGCTCAGCATTTTTTGCGACATTTATGAATTCGTGAGGTATTCGATACGTGAATATTAGCGAAAATAAAACTAACGCGAATAAAACCAATTCTACAGTACCTCATCATTACGAACAATATAAAGGAAAACAAGAAAAAAATTAGTTCAAAATGGCCTCAACTTGTGTATATATAGTGAGTATAGCTTACATTTAGTACATGTCCTCCTGTCATCATTAAGAGTATAGCCAAAATAACAATAACAGTTGTATGAACCAGGATTATCATCACATACTTGCTCACAGTCGTGTGTCTTTAGTGCACACTCGTCAATATCTACAATACAAAATCAACACATACTAATAATATTTATAACAAAAGATAATACAGACCAGGCCGTTTGTACGCACACATTAATATATATTATGGTCTTGTTATTTCTTAGATTTTCAATTCCCAGGAAACAGTTACTAAACAAACATTGCCTTTAAAAATATGACATTATTCAATAAACGCTTGCTAAGTCTAAATTATGACGTGTGTTTCAGCTGTGTATATTACAAAAGTTACTTACTTTCACAAGCTGATTCTCCAGATATATACCCAGTATCACATTCACAAAAATAACCTCCGATACTGTTTTTGCAGATTTGGTCGCATGTATGTAAAGACGGAACGATACATTCGTCTATATCTATAAAATAAAAAGTGTTTTGTATCAAATATAGTTTATATATAGCTTCATTTAGATTGGTAAGATAGAACAACTACCACGGCGGTTCTACACTACCGCTGAAGTCTACTAGTTTGTAGAATGCCATTATTTTCAACGTATTGTATGTACAACCGCAGCATAATTTAATACAATGAAGTGGTTGCACAATTACATTTTCATTCAGCGTTACTGACCTTCACACACTCCATCTAATGTTTCCATAAATCCCTCTCGGCATTTGCAAATAAAGGAGCCCGAAGTATTGTGACACACTTTCCGTGGATCATCACAAACGTCTATGGTAGTATTACATTAATTTACATCTTCATCACACGTATCACCCTGCCAACCATCCTCACAAATACAACCTTTAACTGGATCACATGACTTTACAACTTCACCAGTACATTGACATTTGTTCTGACAATTCTCACCCCAAGTTCCAACGTCACATTCTGAAAATAAGATAATATCTTTGTTTGATTATATCACCATATTTTATATACTGATTAACAAATATGCCAAACTTAGAGCAATAACTAAACCAGTGTCAAATATCTCAACATAGACAATCTGAGACGTGTCCGACCAAAATCATTTATAATTTTGGAAAGGATAGGGTAGTACTTATTTAGACGACGTACAATAGACAATGTGTTAAAAAGACATACCCTGGCATGTTGTATATCCTATTAACTTAAAGCCAGTAAAACAACTACAATTAAATCCTCCATCAAAATCGCTGCAATATTGCGGACATGCATTTCGCTCGCATTCGTTTATATCTGTAAGTAAACATGCAAAACATCAAGTCAAACGATTTTATTTTAGTCGAATTTGTCAGTATTTTTTTCTTTAAAAGTAAATGATATTTCATTCTGTGAAGTATGGTGTTAAAAGCATATTTTATTTAAGTATGCTATTTCTACCATGTACGTATTATTTATTATGCTTATCTAATTGGTTTTAAGAATTAACCAGAAAAAAAATCAAAATTATGCTGACATATTAGAATGCAATCAAAATCTCGTTTTCTACCTGTGCATGAAGTATCCCCATCCAACTCGAAGCCATTATTACAGAAACATTCTGGGTCATTGTCATCATTTATCAGGCATCCCGCTGTTTGTGAACAATTTGTCTTGGAACAAGGGTTATCTGATAAAATATTGATATTATACAAACTATCAAGGCTTTTTAATAATTTATAATACAAACATTTGATATATTTATTAATAACAATAGTGATATAAACAAGGTGTGTTTTATGACACAATGCCCCCTTCGGGTGAAATTGAGTTATGAACCACTGACCTAAAAATGCACGGATCATGTAGGGGTTGCCTTGCGGAACCAACATAATGACGTTCGATGATTGTAGGTGAAAGAGTTTTGGTACAAACATACAGACGAACAAACTGACAGAGGCCAAAACCATATGCACCCGATATATCGATACAGGACCATGAACATGCATAAAGCCTTTAAAATCGATATTAAATTAGCATTTAACTTTGTTCGGATGAGGTGTTAATTATTGTTTCATCTTTTAAAGTTTGAGAATGCTTTCGTACGTTCGTTTATGATCAATACCGTATAAAACATTATTATTCAGTATTCAAAGGACATTGTCTTATATATCCTTTAGTACCAACTTGTTTTTCGTCTTATATGTGCAGGAACTTTTTATTTTCCCGATGATCAGATATAAAAGATGCGATATGTCATCGTTGATGCAAGAAATATAATAACCAGCATTTCTTATCTACAACCTTCAGCCCGACCCAAAATTATGTCTTGTAGAAGCTTTTTTTAATTTGTAAACAATCACATATTCTCTTTAAACAATATGATACCATCATGTTTTGTAAAACCTACTTTGTTTACAATGTACCTATACTGACCTGTTGTTACATTCATTGTACAGTTGCCTGATTCAAAGACATATCCATTGTAACAAGAACACATAAAAGAACCTTCAATGTTGGTACAATTCTGTGAACAGTTATGCGGAGTATTTAAGTCTTCACATTCGTTGATATCTGAAGGATATAATTCATTTTAGTGTAAATGTAGTGAGAAAACATACATCATGATAAAAAAATTTGATGAACAACGGAGTGGAATTAATTATAAAAAATATAGCATGTTAATTGTACTATTTCGATCAATACACTCTTATGTATTTGACTTTCGAATGCTTTCAGCCATAGGAAACATATAGCATGAACGTACATTAGAAAATATCAATAAGAAAAAAGATTCCCAGGATTCCAACACATACAAAACATTTCATCTTCTATGTAATACTACCTTCCCCAAAATCTTCCGAACGGAAACCAAGCTAAAACATAAGACCATGCAGAACTAGAGGACGAAAAACGGGCTCCTGGAATGTACCGTTTTGGAACGGTGTTCGGTAAAGGTGAGATTTATTTACAATGTAATCCATTACTACTTTTAAACGTACCTAAACATTTGTCTGAATCCCTTGTGTCAACTCGATATCTGGCATTACACATACATTCATAACTCCCTTCGGTATTGAAGCAAATATGATTACATGTATTGTTTCTATCACATTCATCAATATCTGAAGATTAATATAAAGAAGAAAAAAATGCACACTATGAATAATGTTTGTATTGTATTTAAGTGGTTTTATACAACATATTCTCAATCTCTTAAATTATGCGTTATAATGTGTACACATAATGTGTATATATAATTATATAGAATGTCTACGCATAAAAAAGCTTCACGAATTCCATGTCATTTATCAAAAATGCGCCATTTTACTGCACATCCATATTATCGATGATTTAAAAGAGACAGAATTCAAATATAATCAGAAATACCAAAACAAGTATCATGGTAATCGTCATTGGACATGAATCCGTCAGGACAGGCATCGCATAGGTATGTTCGATTCATTTCCTTCTGTTCGGTTGCTTTTAGAGAAGTGCAGTTTCTTCCTAATGAACATGGATCCTCAGCACATCCATCAAATTCATTCTCACAATCTGGACCTAAGAAAAGGGTCATATATAACATTGTTTATTATGACAAATTAGTGTTGTAACGACATCATCTATTGAAGTCTTCTTATTGCCTTAAACTTGGAAAGTCAACTTATATACTCTGTTTCTATATTAAGTAATACTGAATATGGAAATCATAAATATATTAAAGGAGAAGGGGATAATTGAATCATGCATATACCTTCATATTCTGGGTCACATTCACTTGTTGCATACTTGAAATGTTCAGTATTTCTTGGATCATCTCTTGATATATCAGTGCATATTCCACGCCCATTGCATCCGGTACACAACAATACAACAACGATAAACACTGGCGATGAACGACCTTTCGAATTCTTTGCAACCACTCTGAAATTTACAGTACAAGTAGATCAAAACATTTTATGTAAATTTTTAGTTATTTTAAACTACTTGCCATGTGAAATGATATTAGGATATAAAATGTTGTTCATACATACTGTAGAACGCTTTAATTTAATTTGTTAAAAATCAGCTGTTTTCTTTATTCGCGTATTTATGAATTCGCGACGTCGTCAGGCAGCACTAAAGTGCGATCAAAGACATGCTGTTGTTGCTTTGATATGAATGTGTTGCACACCTGATCTGTTAGACATTTAAGTTGTGATTTAGTGTTTTATATCTAATAACAATAGATTGATAATAGTTTGTAATTGTTGTAGAAGTTATGTTTTACAAACAGTAGGTAATTAAGTGTGAAAAACTATTACTGGTATGTTCAAACGATGTCAAAAATTGTTCAACAAACAACAGTATAGTAAAGGCAATATTATAAAAAAAATTAGATTGTAAACATTAATGGTACATGTTTATTGTTAATATATTGCTTTCAACAGATTAACTAAACTGATTATTTTTACGATAAAATACTATAACTGACTTAAGTATTTTCGGACATACTGATTTTCGAATGTATAAAACTCAGCATTTATTCGCGACATTTATGAATTCACAAGGTATTCGATTCGCGAATATTAGCGAAAATAAAACTAACGCGAATAAAACCAGTTCTACAGTAGTTCATTATATAATACAGCACATCTTGGTATTGTTTATATATCCTAGAAAAGATGACATTTTATAAACATAAAGTTTCTGTTAAAGGTCTATGTTTCAGGAAGATAATTATCAGCATGATAGAATAAGAACAATTTCTAGATTGTAACATACATGTACTTCTATAACAGGGGGTGGCACTGAAGTTTCTTGGAAACGAATTACGTGTATATATCACTATATGAGTGCATCATGTGCCCATCTTGATCATACCTATCTTCATAATGACACTCAACTAGTTATTGGCTCCTTTATACGACAGTCATCATAACAATAAACACACCTTATATCAATAGGGTCGTCTTTGTCTTGGTAATATGACATACCGCTCAGAGTTTCGTTGAAAGAAGCGTTTACAGTGTTAGCTAAGAAATTAACACTACTTCCGTCATCTATTTTTAAAGGACAAAATACCATCTGTTTGACTGTACTGTTTATGTTTTTACAACCACCAAGGGATGGAACAACTTCATCTGCAAATACAATATTGATACAAAAGTAATTGTGCAACAAGAACAAAATAAATTCACTGAATACTTTTGACAAAGTCTACCTTCAAATGTATACACGCATATATTGCATGACAACAATTTAAATGGTTATTAAACTTTCTGCTATAAAACCGTGTCCTTAAGTCTAATGACAACCGTATATGGAAAGGAATTAGTAACAACTCGCCACAATAACGTCTCGCCACACTTAAATAACGACTCGCCACAAAGTAATAACGACTCGCCACAGAATGTTTAGTACAAAGTGACAAGTGTATATTGAATTATATTATTGTATTTGTATATTTGTTTACGTTATACCACAGGAACCTGATGTTTAATAAAAAAATATTTAAAAACATCTATGTCACTTAAAAATTAATAATTTATGGTGTTAATTATTTTTAAGCCTGTACGTATATCATATACGTACCTGTTTAAGGGACATATATTTATATATATTTTATTGAATATCAGTTTCCTATAAATTGCATAAATATGTATGTATGTATGTAAGTATATATATGTTTATAACTGGTGTTTAAAGTAGATGTGAGTATGAAGGGTTATTATTATTTGTATAGTGTATTATGAAATCTACTTAGAACCAATCAGATTGGTTCTAATTCGACTAACAACTGTTCTTCAGACGAACTTAAATATGTTTTAAGTTTAATCACATGCGTAGTACTACACTATTTACAAATATCATCTCTGAGTTATTGAAAAGAAAAATTAATTTATATATCATTATTATAAATATATTGACCATATGATTTGAATACCGACTTTTGTAGAATGAAGAGATATTTAAATGCTTACCAAATGTCACACGTGCAGACATAACTCCATATGTAAGTGCACGAGAACAGCTGTTATCATCTTTAGAAGCATTTCTTGATTACTTAATTGGATTAATGAAACAATCCTGGATGAACCTCGTTGATCCGACTCAATTGGGCAATTTGTTAATGAAACATGTGCAAACAGAGTCGTTATTTACTTAACTGATCATCTATATCCATTGTCATATAGATTGCAATCACCTGATCATATTATGAAAACGTGTGAACATGTCTTTAACAGAATACTTTATTTCTCTAAGATTGCACGGTAAATAATAAATGTTTCTATGTGGGGTTCGTCTATCAAGGATCGCGAGGTCTATGGGTGTCTCCCCTTCTTCGACGACGTCATATCAGTATCCATGACTGAAATGCTTCTAAAGATGATAACAGCTGGTCTCGTGCACTTCCATATGGAGTTATGTCTGCACGTGTGACAGAAATACAACTCTTTCGCGTGATAATACGCAAAAAGAAATAAATACATACATAAATAACATATCATATTTTGGAGACTGAAAAATGATTCCAACATTCAGCACGGTTTAGCCCGGTTGTCAATGAATGTATTCTAGTTACGAAATTGACTTTTACATTGTATGTTCATACACAGCAATAGTCAAATGAATTCAATTAGTGCCGTCTGCGATGGTGTAATACTGAATATATTCAAACTATAATTATTATAGAGCAAGTTCTTACAACTTATATTAACTACTCTCGATGATTGCATGCTTCCTTGGTTCTCACCAGTACTCACGCCGAAAGCAGTGATTGTGAAGGTTCATGTCAAAGTCCGCGACTGACGGGATTCGAACTCAAATAATAATGAAATATTACTAAAAAAAGAATAATTGCTCATGAACAAAACAGACCGATGATCGATCTTGGGAAAATGGTCCCTACATAAATTTGTAACACGTGCACATTGTTAATTATTTTCCCGCGATTCTGTAAAGTGCGAAGTCGTTCTCCATGTTATTAGCATGTCAAAATTAAATGAAATATTATAGTTATGAGCGTATCAGCTAAATGCATATATTTTGATATCCAAGGTCATGATCTATTTAGCTCGTACATATTGTACACGTGTACTTTAGTCAGAATAAAGTAATCTGTATGTCTGTTTAATCTTGATATATTTACAAACCATAAAACAACGTACAATATACAATATATTTTACCGCCTTTTTGCTATAATTTTGTATGTGTGTCTATTTTTTAGGTAATTTCATATCGGACGATGTCTTATATTATAATAGTGTTCTGAATTTCGTGAAAATTTCATGGATAGTGGTAGTACTATGTAATTGAATGCATTTGATAATGAATAACATTTCCCCCCAGTTTACAATTAATTATATCTTCAATTAAAATTAACGGTTATATCTCATACTTATTAACAGTAAAGAATACTAATTCGATGTAAATTTATGCTATAATTAAACATATCATAACCACTTTGATGTCTAACTCGAATCATGATGCCGAATCCATGCAGTGCAAATTACGATGTTTGTATATATATACGTAACACTAAAGGAAGTCATGTTCAACAGGCTTTAAATGAATAGAGAAAATATTCATTAATGAACAAAGTCCTTTATTAAATTTAACATAAGAGAAACCCCAAATTAGTAAATATGATAAAACATCTATAAAAGTAAGTAAATAATATGGTTTAACTCATTTCAGGTTCTGTGGCGAGTCGTTATTACTTTGTGGCGAGTCGTTATTACTTTGTGGCGAGTCGTTATTACTTTGTGGCGAGTCGTTATTTAAAGTGTGGCGAGTCGTTATGTGGCGAGTCGTTATTGTGGCGAGTCGTTATTGTGGTGAGTCGTTATTGTGGCGAGTCGTTATTGTGGTGAGTCGTTATGTGGCGAGTCGTTATGTGGCGAGTTGTTACTATACCTATGGAAAGTGCCTGCATAGCTTAAACACAGATAAAACATAGTTCTGGTCTTTTTTAAAACCTACCCATCTCATTCTTTGTTTTTTCAGCATTCCCTTTCAACATATTTGTTGCCTCTGCAATTTCTTGTCTTTCAGTAAAAACATAGTCAAAGACACACTCTATATTTTCTGATCCATTGCACGCTTTTTCTGCTTCCAGGAGTTTGTCTTTGTCCGCTTCGTCCAAGAACCGTGGAACATACGTCGTGTTGTGAAAGTCTGAATGGTTTTTGCCATCGGGATACATAAATGCTGAATTTTCTCCATTGATTGCCCCTAAAATATGATGATGTTGTTGCATGCAAACTATTAACATTATTGTATGTATTGCTAAATTGGATGATATTTTCCTTTGAACATTTGATAAAATCCTTAAATGATTATCACTGTGTTTACTTGATTAAAAACACACACCATCTAGTATCGAAACCATCTTGATTGTTGGAACGCGTCAGTGATAACATGAAATTGTTATATCAAACAAAAATTGTTCGGAAGTAAGTACAGAATAAGTAAGAATTCAAATCGTGCAATTACAATCTGTTGTATACATACAATTTTGCCCGTAGCTGAATACATCTCGCTCGGTTATATTTGATGAAAGCAGTGTTCCATTTGGCAAGGTAAAATCGTCTTCTGGTTTTCCATTGTAATTTCCTAAAAGTCCACTGGCGACATTCTGGAACTTCTTTGGCACTATTGTACTGAGTGAAAGCATCTCCACGGTAACGGATATATTTAGTGAAATCCCTATAATAAGAAACAAATAGTCACAAGGCATTTGATCATCAAAATTCCATTAGATGATATAGTGGTAACAATGAGAAGGATATTGTAATGCTCATCACCAATAAAAGCAGTCAAACAGGCATGCATTTCACGTTGTTTTAGTGACTAGTATCAAAAACATTTATTAGAATTCAGAACAACTTTAGGCATTTTAAGAGTTGTTTACTAGTTCTCGGAATCGATTGTTTATCTTATTAGCAAAATATATCTTAAAAGCTAAAATGGATAATCTTTTTAGCCGGCAGTGTTCAGTGCTAGCCATCTGGGATCGTTTCTGTTGTTTGTAACAAAAACAAATGTTGATTATGAAGGTAAAATATGCTCATATGTATAGCTCACCACTTGATGGAAATAACACGACCAATGTCTTGCCTCTCTTTGAAACGAGCAGTGTTCCACCTGGTACTGGCAATACTGGGTCATCATTTTCAGTTATCTGGTTATATTTCTGTGTTAGATCAAAGCCATTTCCGTAGATATTGAATCCTGAATGTAGTGAAAAGAGGTGATGCAATTATTTCAATATCTTTTTTGTACATGCTCATTGACAATAATTATATCGTTTGATTTATTGTTTGTTTAGAGTCTGTTTAAACATTTAAATTGTTACTAGTTTTGTCAAACAAAGACAATACCTTTCTTTGCTCGATTTAGTTCAACATGTACAGAAGCATTTGTCTCGTCGTTTGCCGCAAATGCACTAAACACTGTTGCATCAGATAAGTTGCCATCCTCTTTTATCGCCCTCTCTGTTCTTGCTTGGAGAGTAAATGTGTTATTCTCTGTTTGTTCTTGCAATAGTATGTATTCACCAAGACCATTGAAAGTGAAGTTCAGTCCATCAAGTGTGTGGAAATGTGGATCCCCCAGAAGGAACCTGTAATAAAAAATGCTTTTTTGTCGATTGCAAAAACTTTCAGGGAGTTATCTTTCATCAATTTATTCACCACCTATGCATGTATACCACTTGTATACAGAAAAATTGCTATGGTAAAATAACAATGGAATTGGCATGAAAACAAAATAATTTAAATGTAACTCTAAAGGTATGCCAACCTAAACAAAATAACATTCAGAAGATATCAATGATATTTCAAATTCAATGCATGTTGAAAAAAAGATTCAAATGTTCACCAAAGTTATATGGTGACTCCCTGTAACAAGAACCCGGCGGTCGTAAATCGTAGTAAAATTTACAGAAAGGAGTTAACAGAGAACAGCACATTTCCTTTGGTTGAATGTCATGTTTGTAATGATCTGCGGCGTTTTCAGGATGGTATCGAAAAAATCTACCCACTATTGGTCGTTCGTCTACCCAAAGGAATGTCCGGTAGTCATAGCAACATGACTGGAATAGTCGGTGCAGAAAAGGCATAAGCATTTCATTACATTCATATAATCATATTCCAACAACATGGTAATCTATTCTCCTTTAAGTTACAATAACAATTGATTGACTATGTTCATTAATCTTGTTGATGTTATCCTACCAAACAGTACAAATGGGGGATAACAAACATTCTTACAATACGGCAATGGATGCTAAAAATTATAATTACCTTTCCATACGGCCGGTAAATTCGGCCTGGAAGCATATCAACACAAGTGAAGTTTTTCTTATCATACCACCATCTCCATCGGTCAATATGCCAGAACCACGGATCCCATCTAGCTAACGATATGTCACATGGACATTGTGGTAACCAACTATTCATTAAATCAATATGTTGTTTTTCATGTTTGTTTTCTTGGTACCATTTTATGCAGCTAATGTTGCTATTCTTCACAGATTTCTCGACACGAACCAACGCCTTAAACACCACTCCAGACACACCTACGAAGCATGATTGTTTTAAATGAAAATGCTCTCAATGTAAAGAAACATACGAAAATAAATAGGTTTCAAACAAGAGAAATCCAGAATTGAAATAGGAAAACAAAAGAATGCGACAAAAGGAAATCTATATACTAGGTTTTTTTTAATGTGCACGTACAGCCACAAGATGTTTATTTACAAAAAAACTTTTTTTACATTAGTATGCAATATTTATTTGTTGAGTAAATACTGTATAATATGCCTACCTCCATGTTTAACATTTACATCGAGTTTCAGAGCATCTGGTATGAAAGAATTGTGATGTGTGAAGAGAGTGTTTTTCTTACTATAATATCCAACCCATACTGGGGCATATTGACGTCTGTTACTTATCCACTTTAAAAGACCATTGGCATAAATGTAGAAACAATATGTCATCTCTCCGTTGGTAATAAGTACTAACTGAATCGTTGAAGCCTGCATAAACATTATAAAACTCATTAGATTCAGTCCAGCAATCTGTTCATCTGTAGCTACAAAAATACTATTGAATATTTATATATACCTTAAACAGCATAGCCATAAACATAATTATATACACACAAGTATAGGTAAAACAAAGACAGTTGCAATTATTTAATCTTAATACCAATAAGTATGTACACATGTAAATGATTATGTTAGACTTTCCTTACCTCAGATTCATTTGTATCAAAGTCTTTGTCTTCTGGTAAAACGTTTTCCCAAGTAACAATCAAGATAAAACTAGCTTCAAATGAAGTTACTCCTCCAAACTGTCGGACACGTTCTTCAATGTCACTTATTTCAGATCGTTCCTTCATGACTTCATTTGAATTAAGTACATCATATGATCTGTAGTAAACATCACCAGTTTTAAAATGTACATGGAAAGGTGCTATCATGTCACGTTTAAATTCATTCACTTTTTTCTTGTTTTTTGGAGGTGTCGGGTTGTTGTACCTTCTACCGAGGCTGACAAGACCATGCGGACACACCTGGGTAATAAAAATCATAACAATATGAATAGAAGTGAACAGCTTAGAAATACATGTTGTAATAGAAAGGTACATAAAATACAGGACCATAGTTACACAAGTGGCACACGTATGATCTATGATAAAGTTGTTGATATACATGAAGTATAAAGTAATACAATTTGAAAAGCTCTTAAAACGTAAATGAATGTAAAGAAAAAGACTTACGAAAATTCAGGCATATACTTGTCCAAAAAACGACAGACCAGGTGTAAACTTTATTCTGTAGGCACATTGTTTCCAGTCTTCAATAACCTGTGTCACTTGCATTTATTCCGTACGGATATAACGGCACTTAAATAACAAATACATGAAACGTCTACATGTGTAAATATATAATTTCATTGTAAAATAGTGGTATTATTTTACTACTGGACGCTCAATATTGATCCGATTCTTTATTTAAAAAAGGTTACGGACTAAGGTAACGTGTAAATAGATCATACTATTAGGTTACTAATGATTAGTGTTTAATTCTGCATTTAAATGGAATGCGAAAAGCATTTGCTTCGTAAAGTTCATTAATTTTTGGAATTGTAGCATAACTAGATAGATAATGATAGCTAAGTCAAAAAGGGGCCATGACTCCAGCGAAAGTTTGGATTAGAACGGAAATTTAACTTAACCTGTATTTAATTAGCATAGGCCTCCATGTACAATATGAAACCAATACATGAAATATTTCTCTAGTTATCGCTTGGAAACCAAAATGTGAATGGATGGACGGACTGACGAACAGAGGTAACATCAAAGGCCCTTCCAATATTTCGAATGGCGGGGGCGGCATAACATTGGATAGCATTATTAGAATGAGTACATCGGGAAATAAATAACAGATGCTCTGCATACTGCATAGTCTGTCTTACAGTAAATGTCTTCCTCACACTGTTCTCCAATACCACCTTCAAAACATACATACAATACGTAATAAGCATCTAATTCGACTAACGACTCTTGCCATTAGAAAGCAACATTATAGTAATTATGAAATCTAGTCTCATGTGTGAAGTCGAATGTAGATAGCAATTGTCAAGTTAATGATAGTAAACCTAAGCGGTGACATGACGACGTGTGAATACAACACTCCTGAGAGGGATATATGATGGAGAAATTGTTGGTGAAACATATTATTGAAAAGCACACACACACACATCCACACCCACAATGTAGGTGATCAAACAATGTCCTATTATACCAAATCATTTTTTTTCAAACAGTATTAATGCACTATAATTTATATCTTACCCAGCTGAACACATAATGGTGCATCACTGCTCCATGTTCCATCATTTTGACAAAGTAATGTCGATTCTCCGACTAAGAGAAAGCCGGCATCACACGAAAATGTTGCTGTAGAATTAAACACCATACCACTACTTTCAACTTTATGTCCGTTTTCTGGGCGGTCAAGGGATCCACAATCTAAGGGAATAGTTTTTATAACAACTAAGAAACTTAAACAAAGATATTATATAATTAATACACTTGCACAGATACATTTCCTCAGATTGTTTTTTTTTATCATTGTGTCGATTGTTTTCAGTGCTATTCATGATCAAATATTTTACTTACTCCCAAAAATTAAGTATATCTTTCCGTGTCGGGCATTATACCTTTTATTGTACAATTAGTTGCACTGCTCCATTGATAGAGCTGGGATGTTTTATTGGTGTATTGCGATATCAGCTAGACAATATAAATATCACAATATTTTTTCAGCATACCGATATATCAGGTTTAGCTTAAATAACTGAACTTTGTGTTTATTATAGTAAAAAATAGTTCATACATTG
This sequence comes from Lutraria lutraria, assembly GCA_964023205.1. Classification (NCBI taxonomy): domain Eukaryota; kingdom Metazoa; phylum Mollusca; class Bivalvia; order Venerida; family Mactridae; genus Lutraria; species Lutraria lutraria. The sequence goes on along the minus strand of OZ026842.1, from coordinate 25,477,592 downwards.
TGGTAACGTGTTATTCATGTCTAAATTCTGGTCAATCTTGTATAATAAGTTATTTGAAATGTGAAAATACACTGTGAGCTATTGTCTGTATTATTACCCAAGACATTATATAAATGTTAATTTTTAATACTTTTCTGTAAATTTACCATTTATACGTATCGCGATACAGCATAAAATATTGTGATATTAATAGTTACAGGGTTAGTAACTGACCCGATACGGGATATACGGGTCTGTGGAAAACCATATGGGGCGAGACCGAAGGTCGAGTCCCGATATGGTTTTCCACAGACCCGTATATCCCGTATCGGGTCAGTTACTATCCCTGTAACGATTATATCACGCAGACTACCTTTCTCATCAAAATTTCCAATAAAAGTCTCCATTACAGACCCAATATTTAAATATAGATGACTCCATTACAGACCTAATATATTCTGTTGACCTAATATACGATATATTAGGTCACCACGTGACGTCAGATCATCCAATGACAGAAGAGTATTTTGTAGGAGGCGTGATATATAGTGATACGCTTTTAAGGACGGATACCCAGCTCTATCCATTGACCACCGTCCTCACAGCTTATCGTAGAATCATCTTCCATGTCATATCCTTCGTCACATTCAATAGTCGCTGTTTCACTGTATGTCGTACCAGTGTTAGACACTACTTTGCCTTTTCAGGCACAGGATCACCGCAATTTAGTTACAATGCCAACTTGTAATGTTATATTGCATCATTATTACTCCAAACTTATTATATACGTGTCAAAGTATTCAGGGCGGTTTTAACTTTGCGCATACATAACATTCAAATATCAATATCATACTAGTAAAAATTAAATTGATCTAATGACTGATATCATCTATAAGTATCAAGTAGGATTAATTACATGGAAATACGTGTTTTTTCAGCTTAGTTAACGCCGTTTAAACACTTTCAGTTATACACGACGACCGGTTCACATTGAAGTAGCGAGTTGTCTTACCCTTCAACAAGGAGCCGGCACACTTATTCACATATGGAGGAAAATCGACATTTTTGTCAATTTATCATAGATGGGTGAAATAAAAGTTTACCTTGCAATTTACACTTGGATGATGTATCGTTCCAACCGGATGAATGACAAACAATAACTGAATGTCCAGTTAGATCATATCCTTCGTTGCAGGTTAGTATTGCTACAGAACCTGTTGTTGTTCCGTTGCTCACATCAACTTGTCCGTGTGAAAGAGATGGTCTCCCACAATCTTAAAAAAAATATCTACATACATATAAATAACATATGAGGATTTCGCTTCAAACGTTTCCAGACATGTTACTGTTGTACTACCATTAAGTAGGTATCCATGCTCGCAGCTTATAACAGCTATCGAACCGTAAGTAGTGGTATTTCAGGTACAGTGATATTTATGCTAAACATTTTACATTAGAAATACCTCGTGCTATTTTAGAAGAAAAGTAAAACATATAATACATAACGTACAAAATTGTTGGTCGATTAAAAGATGGGACTATTTCCTTACCTAAACAAACTACCGATATATCCTCGTTATGGCTACAGTCATCGAATGTATCATAGCTACAGTTGTTTATGTGGGAAGCATTTACTCCACATTTGAGATTGTCTACAAATATTGGACCGGTTCCAGGGCCGTATCTTGAATACCAATAATAGTTTACTGCTGGCCTAAAAATACGAATAATAAGTATTTTATTATTTCCACAATGAATGCTATTCATATATCTGATGAAAAAATATTTCAATATCTATAGACCTAATGACTGTTTACTCTACATTAATTAACAATAAAATGGCCATAATTTCTATTAAAATCAACAAAGATCCACAACAACCAAATAGTATAAAACAATATTATAATGTATATATAATTCGTTACGGTTATTGATACAATAACTTGTGTTATCGGCGTTGTTTTAACTCCGTCAAGGTAAAACTTAAGTTCAAACAAATTACATAGTAAGTAAAAAAGGGACATACCACAAGCAACATGATGCACTTAACTGTACTGACTAAATAGCATACAAATCAACATTATGGCGAAGCCATAAAAAAAACACAAACCCAATCATGCCTATTACTGAGCAGCCAAAGTGATACAATAATAAAATGTATGCCTTCTATTTATGCAGCATTGACTTTGTCATATCATCTGCATGTTTTATTGGGGGAATACATATATTTTGCTCAGTATTTGGTATCATCATCGGTGTTGCTGCTTACAAAAATTGAATCGATCTTTTGTTTCCCAACGCAATTATTTATTTATAAAAGCGCTATTTACCACATATCTAACATTCTACAGATTGTATGGGCGTCATTCATATCAAACCCATCATGACGTATTGTTCCCCATGTATCCATTGTTTTTATTTCTACACGTCCATCGCTTGAAGAATTGCCATTCACCAAACGTAAGTCATTCACGTCAAGCGGATAACCTGTTTTGAAATAAAACAATAATCAGACATCTAGCGACTTGTAATAAATTCCTAAGATAAGCTTCTGACTCGTTTAAGATGTTAATAAACTGTCTAATTTGGACTTTTAAATTATTTGTAATACTTTACTATATCCACTTACTATATTCATGACATTCTCCTTCAGTTATCCAGTTCTTGGTATTGTTGTCACATGTCATACTGAGTGTTCCTATATATGTTCTACAGTATGCACAATCTGCATATAATGTTGTTCCATTATAGCTGAAGTATCCTATATCCCAGTAGTATATCTCAGGTTGACCACATTCTAAAACAAAGTGGGAGTATTGATAAGTCGTCTATATTCTGATTTACATTTAGTTACAAAATATATGAAACATGTAAATGACTCAGTCCGAAATAAAAGATATGAAGACAAGAAATATAATTATTCGAAATATTATGGTCTACCAAATTCAATTCACACCTAGTTGCCAAGAGCTCCCAATATCATATTCCCAATATTGATTTGATTCAATGTTAAAAGGTAATCATGTTGAAGTGATTGTGTTTATAATAAATGTCAAATACTGAATGATCTTCTCATACCATAAGGGATGGCAATGTGCTTCAACAGAAAGTATCGAGTTTTCAACGAATAAATGAACATGTAAGTTGTAATGATTTTGTAATTTGAATAGGGAATGCTAATCAAGTATATATGAACTGGTCCTTTTCCTTCACCATGCCTAGCACCAGTGAAATACTGTGCTCCCCTGTTATGATTGATATATACACAAATACATAAAACATCGAATATTGTACTCAAATAGCGAAACAATTACAAAGCCGCATACACATCACCTAATGAAACAAAACATGAGCGACTGCAAGGATAAACAACGTTGAACCAATCAAACAAATAGTGAATACAGAGATAAATTAAACGAACCAATAACTGACTATAATGAAAATCTTTACAGGAAATAGAAAAAAGAAGGAAAACTTGATAGATGTAGATAAATGAACGGTCGTAGGATAAATTATCATTTATACATCATAATTATATCAGAGGGCAAACTTATCAAGCAGTATGGCGGTTAAATACAACGCATTTCTCAATGTTGTAGTCGGAAACGGGCTATATTAAAACATACTGGGAATGCTTCACATTTGCAACACTCTAAATACTTCGATTTACAGCAGATTAAACATAATAGAGTCTAATGTATTGAATCATTTATCTCAATACATATCTGACCTGAGTCTGCATCGTTGATATCAAAGTTTCGATCACATATTGTTCCCCATGTACCGTTTACTTCAATTTCTGCTCTACCATCATATGGTCCAGTACCATCAGCAAGTTTAACACCAGTGATGTTCAAATCTGGACCTATATCAGAGGATAATAAAGTACCAAATGCTTTCTTTTGGAGGTTTATTTTTGTTTTAAACTGATTTTCCGTTATGTATCGAAGGGTAGTTGATCTAACCAGATTAGCCTGAACCAGTACAAACCTTGTTAATCGGAAGTGGCAGACTCCCCACATAAATCACTCGAATCAGTGATGGAGGTTGAATAGCCCTGACTTTAGCTCAAACGTCATTGTCAAGTTTTGAAAAGAAAACACTGCCTATCGCCTAAACGGCCGGGCGTAATAAATGAGTAAATTTAATAATCTAAATAGACTAGTAGCATAAAAATTGACACTTGATTATGACACATGATTACTTATAATATGATTATCATCTGAAGATCAAACATCATCAATTGGCCATATAGTTTCATTATGTCTATTATATGATATCCATGCTGTTATCTTAAGATCATCCGTTAATGAATCATTCTATATGTTTGAAATTAGTTCTGTACTTACCATAGCACAACACTGATGCATCTTTACTATGTCCACAGCTGTTGTCGTAAATATATGAACATTCATTGAGGTCTTGTTCATTTCCAGAGCAGGATAATCTGTCTATATGTACAGGTCCTGTTCCCTCTCCGTAATATGCACCACCGTATGCAGATCGAACCCTGCAAACAGTTGATGTTGCTTCTTATTATACATTATACTTTCATCAAAATACTCCTATCACATACGTTATTCATTCTACATATTTTAGGATATACTTCGTTAATTGTATGCGTTGAATCACATATTACAGAGACTTGAATAATACCAGGTCAAGTTGACCACAGGAATTTTGGTTACTTATATACGGAAGCCATGCTTTGATAATTACTTACACAAGACCGTTCATCATACGACAAACCACTCTACCATCGTACGTGTTAAGGCCATTGTCACATGTTGTTCCCCATGTATCATTAACATTTATCTCAACACGTCCATGGTACGGACCTGGTACTAACCTAATATCTGTAATGTTTAGTCGGTCGTCTGAAACAAGAAACTGACCATATATTACAAAATTCCACAGACAACCCGTCCCACAAAGATAAATGTAATCCTGTAATATATTGGAAGAGAGGTTAAACATATTTATATGATAAGTTAATCTTAATCGAGAAGTCAGGTTTTCGAATTCTCAACCGTTTTTTTTTTCTTACTATGTCATTTGATAGTAAATTAGATAGTATCGTGAACAATGTTACCGAGCCTAGTATGATCATTATACCCCGGTGTGAACTTGATACTCACTTCATGTGTGCCTTTGAAGCATTTAAATGTTATTTGTTAATTATGATTTTACGTGTTACAGTATTGATACTGTACAATAAATACGCAAATAGATACAACTATACGTATTGTACTTAGTTCCGTTTCGTTTCAGTGGGTTCAATGCCGTTTTACAATATTGCAATTATATACGGCGGCCCGCTCACCTAACCAGTTTTCTTGGACTGAATTCTAACCGGTACTAACTAACACTTCCACGAGGAGCCGGCAACTTCTCCACATGATCATGGAGGGAAATTTATATTTTGTCAAATTCTTATGGAAGTGTATGATCTGCTGCGACTTGGATTCAAACCAGGATCGCCGGGTAACAAGCCCAGCGCACTAACCACATGACCACGGCCGCGGTCTATTCTACTTTGACTGCAGGACATGAATTTGCATTGAAAATGACGTCACGACGTTGCTTATTTATTAAGGTGAAGGTCGAATAATTAATTTGTAATAATTTTAACAGTGTGCATAAGCCGGGCATTCAGTTAGATATAATAAACTTACCGGTACAAGCCAAGGACAAGTCTTTACTTTTAGGACAGTTGGGTTTATACGGAGAATAATATGAACATTGATTGATATGTCTTTAACTTCCACCACATGACGATAGCTCGATATGAGTAGGCCCGGTGCCAACCCGTAAACAGGTGTTGTATAATAGGTCCATAAGCTGGAATGTGAGATCAATAGAGATACAAAAATAGTAATGATAGGTATAAAATATCCAAAACAAATAAACAGAACTATACACCAAATGTCTTATCATAAAACGACTTTCAACCCGAGTGTTAGAGATTAATTGTTGTATGTTTGTTAAAGGTGTTAGAAAGTTTTCAACAACTTCACTAAGAAGACAAGAAAAGTCACCTCGTCCAGATCTGATCGAATATCCCTATTCTTATTTCCAAAACATAGAGTGTGTAGATCATCTCCATATTCTCAGATCATTATGCATTAGAATTCATCGGTACATATTATAGCATCTAGTGTATACATTGTAATTATATAAATGTGAAGAATTTACCGTAAGGGTGTGTTACTTATTATATACAATATCATAATAATATTATAGAAAGACAACATTTAAGCAGAAGCAGAACTTAATAACGGACACAAAGTGGTTTTTATATGTCAATATTATTTTTTACTTTTTATAATCCGTTTGGATCCTGTCAGTTATATACCAACCTAAAATTCATCATATTACATAATGTATTCGCTATATTTAGATCGATTCGATAGTTACACACACTTCCCCACACATCATCTACAAGTAACTCCACACGACCATTGTGAGGACTTGTACCATTTGCCAGTCGGATATTTGTGATATTCAACGGAGCTGCTAATGAATATAATATCGAACTAGCATTATTTAACATTTCATTGATTCGATATCGAAGTTAGAAATGCTTGCGTATAAAGCATACATTAAAAGATACTGGCAATTTCTGGAAATACAAGTAGATTGAGTATGAATATTTTTGACAGAATTAATTTTTTTTCGTTGGGATCTTCGACTTCTTTTAGACACATACTAAATCATGTACTAAGTAGACGATCAGACAGTAATACAGTAAACAAATAGCATAATGACAGATATACAAACCATTACATACAACAACCACATCATACGAATGACTGCAAGTATTAAGGACATTATATTTGCACTGGTTGATATGAGTTTCTGTTCCTTTACAATCTAGTCTATCAATGAAAATTTCGCCAGTTCCATATCCATAGTAATATGTTGTATACGTTCGAAAGGAGTTGCTGAAATATTGAGTAAAACATTCATACTAGGGATATCAATGCAAAACTCAACGCCATCATGATGTTACAAAGATTGTATATTTTCCCACAAAGATTGTATATTTTCCCTAATTTATCAGAAATTTAGCATTGTAACGAAACATATTGTGGTATGTCACAATATATGCTATTGATGAATATTTGTTTGAGCTTTACTTAAAAAATCAAGAAAACAAAACATGTTATGATATTGCACAAGTCAACAAATTAGGTAATTTTATATATATTTATTTATTAAACACAAACCTGCCAAACATAATGTTACAAATTGCTCTTGCTTCACTACTATAAAATGAATTTGAACAGACGGTTCCCCAAGAGGTTCCATTCACTTGTACTTCCAGTCTTCCATCATAACGACCTACACCATTAACCAGTCTCATATTGGTTACGTTTAAAGGATATCCTGTTCACATAGATAAGAAAATGATTCCAAGATGAAATACGCATAAACATCCCAACTTTTCCAAAATACTCTCAATCTAGACTTATCCATCACATAGTACCATTCAGAAATGGAGGATAAAGCACAGTTCTATCCATAGGCATTCGATTCCGTGATTGTTATACCCGTATAGACGTTGTTTTTCAATCAAACTCACAAAACGTAAATCTGTCAAAGGAAAAATCTTCTATTAGTATTTTATCCGCAATTGAGCGTATAAAACACCAAGGTAGTACACTGGCCATCTTTTCGATTGACGGAAGTCACGATGAATTTAATTAAAATAATAACGTCTGTGTGGGTATTACGATCATGGCATTGAGTGCCTATGGTTCTGTCTTCGAATGGTCTATTTAAAAAACAAAATAGATTGCATGTATCAAAGTATTAAACTATTAAGAACCTTAGTCAATAGAATACGACTATCGATATTGGCATCGTTTATTTGTCATTGTGTAGTATTACTCTCTCTATTCAAACAATTAACAACAGTACGAAAAATTCCTCTGTAATTTTAATTTAAAGCACATATTATATTGACAAAAAAGTAAGACATATCTACGAGAATATAACTTGATTTAACTCACAAAAACTTCACATCTGTCATCCAGCAGCCAGGTTCCGTTACTAAGACATTCAATTGTATACATCGAAGGAACATATCCAGTGTCACATGTTACAGTCATTATTGTACCATTGGATGAAGTTATTCTGCCGTTTGCTATGCTTGGTTGTCCGCACTCTTGAATGACGAAAACAAATTATATCGTTTATGACACTTTACCCTCATCGTGTGTGACTTAAAGAAGAGACCTTGTCAACGAAAAATAGTATATTCATGCGGTTTCAGTGGATCCAAACTAACAAAACGAGTATTGGTGTTTTTAATTTATGAACAAACGTAAGTAAGCAATGTTTCAAGAGTATCCTTAAACATGTGTGTCAAATAGGTTGGTCATTTTAGCAACAAAATGTGTAAGATATCATCTTTTACCAGTACACACGAGTGCAGCATCCATGCTATGAGTACAATATTTTTCCGTGGTGGTAGATAGGGTGAAGAACAATCGTTTATATGGTCTTCGTAGGTATTGCATCTTAAATTTCCAATGAGCATCGGGCCTGTTCCGGGTCCAAACACAGCGCTTGTGTAATATGTTGTCAGGCTAGATTCAATGAACGATAGAAACATGTATTCCAAAGATGCTTAGTGATGTTGTATAATTGATTAAGACTGACGATACTGAGGAGTGCTTACAGAGGAATTGAATGCATCATTTACACCATCTATGTATGAAAATCATTAACTTCAAACGGATGTTGGTGGAAAATGGTAATATATTATACATACGTATGATAAACTACTAAATTATATTATGTTTTACTTACAGAGTTTCTGAAAAAATGGCTGGTACAACCATATTTCTTCATCAACAACCAATTTATATAAATCGTTTTGATTGGAATAGAGTGCAAATATTGTTTAAAGGACAAAATTTGGGGCAAAATGTATTTATTTATCAAAATCCCTCTAAAAAGGGACACGATCCGACGATATGGACGGATTTTTAAAAACTTCACTGAATACCGCAATATATAGTACTAAACAACATAAAAAGGAAAAAAGAGGGGTATCCATGCTTTTTTCTAATACACATGATTAAAGTTGACCGCATGAGTCAAAAGTACACAAAAAATCAGGCATTTCAACAAACAACCCTTATAAAATATAAACCAAACACAGTTTTCTTGAATATTTCACTGTTACTTCACATCATACTATCTAATGCATAGTTAAAAATGTGAATTAATTCATAAAAGGCATATTTGTTATAAATTTATCTAAACTAGCACCGAATACAAACTCGCGTAATCTAGGGCTGTCGAGTACGCATTCTTCGTAAGAATAACAAATCGGTATAGTTTATACCTGCGCAGTAGCGATGCGCACAAACAATAGTGATATACGTCTTTAAGTCATCCATTCTTGTTCATAGTTTATCTATATTGTAATCTAACCTATGAGTGGCAAAATAATGGACAATACTTTCAATGATCGATGACAGTACATGACACTTTTCCATAGTTATGCATGTAATTAAAATGGATACCTTAAGTTAAGCATTCTACATAAGGCAAATGCATCGTATTTGCCCACATATCGATTGCAAACTGTTCCCCAGTGATCACCATACTGAAGTTCCACTCGTCCATCGTAGGGTCCCGTTCCGTCTGCTAATCGTATATCCGTAATATTGAGGGGATTTGCTATCGTAAATAAAATGTATGCTTTTTCACATTTGTTTTAAATGTGGTACTTATTCTATAGTTATGTATATAGTCCATTAAGACATTTACAGGTGAATTTTTAAAAACTTTACCGTCAGATAAGAGAGTTACGACCATTTTAGTTCCTCGACCACAAATGTAAAATAGAACCATATACCTACATGCAAATTGACCTATCTCTCTAACAGAGGATAAAATAAATGCAATAATGTGTTTAAGTCTGAGGGAAACGAATGTTTAGTCAATCCAAATTGTTAATAATGATGTTTGGAACTACTATGTTGCAGAAAAAAACAACCCCTTTAAGATTTGGTTAAGAATTTGGCCTATTACCAAAAAGTAAGAAATTGATAAATAACATTAAGATAAAAACTAAAGCAGAACAACACCTGAAATTTTCTCAAAATTAACTACTGAGCATGTATAATGTCTTCACCAATATTAAAAAGTTTTACCGTCCGGTTTTGAGAAAATGCGTGTCAGAAATCCATAGTTACTTGATTTTCGTTAATTAACCTTGCATAAATTCCTACAAACTGTGCATAATATTTTGGAGTAAATATTTTCCTCCATATTACTGTACAAATTCGTGTTTTAAATACAAAACATTGCTTAAAAACTAAAAAAAATATGTATATAAAGTATGGTTCCAGTGGGGTTTGAACCCATGACCATCAGTACTCATCAAAATGGAAATTATGCATTAGAGATCGAAAACCTTAGTTAATTGCAGGGTGTAACAAAATATGCTACACATTAGTAATTGATGCTCATATGTTCTTATATATTGTTTGTTTTACGACAATGAGTTTTGTATATGTTCAGGTGTATCATCAATTCCTAAATGTGCGTTAGGTCGGAAATTAGAAGTGAAATAGAATTTGTAGTATTTATTTTTTCCATGTTTTCTATGAAACAATAATTTTATATAGACGTATTTTTTGTGTGTATTTTAACGTTATCGACTATAACCATTATTGCGAAATTCCATCATAATGAAAATACCTGAGCACGTGCGGCCATCATTCTCGAGCTTTAATCCTATGGGACAGTCACACGAGTACGACCCACCTGTGTTCTTACATTCTGCGTTTGTATCACATGTGTGCTGCCCATTGGTACATTCATCGATGTCTAAAAAATAATAGGATTTATAAAATATTGTCATATCTATAAAATGTTAACCACGTTATATTGCAATAATCAAATTAAGCTTCTGACTAAACAGATTATACAACATTTGTATGCGTAACCTTTTTGTATACCTTTTGTATCTTCAATCACTATTTGTCCCTTTCAATACAATACCTTATGAGCAATCGACGGATAATTTGCATACACGAATATACGTTCCTGATACAAATGCTTCTGAAATCTATATAATATTTTTATGTATATAAAACTAAAATACTAAATTAACCTTTGCACACATACTTTAGTAAAATATTATTATGTTTTTTTTTCTTAAAATGACAAAATTCTAAACATAACTTTTGGACAAAGTGCTTGCTATGAAATATACGTATATATATACTAAGTATAATACCAGTGCATGTCTGATCATCAGAACCTAGAACATATCCATCTTGACATCTACGTTCAGCATGATCAGTGGATATAAAACAGTAGTGTGAACAATTCAAGCCATGTAGGGTCAAACATGGATCCGATACTGAAAATATTGGAACACACTATGTCAGAATCATGATTATTCGGTTTTTAAATGAGCAGGCAGAACATTTTATCACAACGCTTATGATGCTTTAAGGATGTATCATTACTTGTAATTACCACATCATTGCGAACAATATAAAGTATAACAAGAAACAAATAAGTTAAAAAAATCTCTACTTGTGTTTGTATAATTATATAGTGAATATAGCTTACATTTAGTGCATGTCCTCCTGTCATCATTTAATGTGTAACCAAAGTAACAATAACAGTTGTATGAACAAACAATTTAAATGGACATCTGACTCAGCTCAAACTCTTGGCATAATATTTACAAATGATAAAGAACAAAATCTTAAACTAAATTTAATACCTAAAATTGAAAGTTTCAATAACTGCTTAAAACAATGGCAACATAGGAAATTAACATTATTAGGAAAAGCTACTGTCTTGAAAACATTTGCACTTCCCAAACTTATCTACCCATTAACTGTTCTACAAAATCCATCTAAACAAATTATTCAAAATATAACCACACAGATGTTTAAATTTTTGTGGAATGACAAACCTGATAAGATTAAAAGAGATACGCTTGTATTAGATTATACCTTAGGAGGAATAAGAATGGTCAACTTGAACTATTTTCTTAATGCTCTTAAGGGATGCTGGATAAAAAGATTAATAGATAAGAACAATAATGGACATTGGAAAATCTTTTATCAATCAATACTAAATAAAAAAGGAGGAGAGCTAATATTTCAATGTAACATATCTGAAAGTGATACAAAAGCACTAAGCAATGGAAATATATTTTTAGAAGATATATTACGATCTTGGATAAGTATAAATAAAAATGAAAATAATGTAGAAATAAGTAAACAATTAATATGGAACAATACGGAAATCAAACTATGTAACAAAACGTTTTATTACAAAGATTGGCATGAAAAGGGAATAACGAAATTAGAACATATTTTTGATTATAGAACAAAAGCCTTCTATAACTTTGAAAACATAAAACATTTATATAACATAGATGACATGCAATATTTAAGATACTTTAATTTAATATCCAGTGTTCCTATGAATCTAAAGAAGGCACTAACTCAAGAGGGTATAATATACACACAACAAGAAACATTATTTGACAAATTATTAAAATCAAAAGAACCCAACAAATTACTCTACGAGACACAGCTGAAAACTAAAACTAAAGCAAAAATAAAGTCCGAAACAAAATGGTCATCAATATTCCCTAATGAGTCATTACAGTGGACAAAAATATACTCTCAAACACAAAAAGCTACTATAGATGTAAAATTAAGAAGTTTTCAATACAAATACTTAATGAGAATTTTACCAACTAATAAATCATTAAATCAATGCAAGATCTCAGAATCAAGTTTATGCTATTTTTGTAACATGCAAGTAGAAACATTAGAGCATTTGTTTTGGGAATGTAATCATGTGCAACATTTGTGGAATAAACTTGGAATTTTTCTATCCGATAGAAACCTAAAATGTTCTTTGAACTTAGAAACAGTATGTTTTGGAATAATAGACAAGGAAAATATTAAAAGAAGAAATGTAATTAATTTCATTTTACTTCTCATGAAATTTTATATATTTCAAACGAAACATAGAAATCAAGCACTAAATTTTGATAACTTTGTTGCGTATCTTAAAATAAGAATAAAATTAGAAAACGAAATAGCATTGATAAATGACAAGTTAAATCAGCATAACACCAAATGGGCTGGTTTTGAATTATAATTTACAAATGTATCATCTTTTCCGAGCAAAAACTTTCTAAAACCTTTTACATTTTCGACTGTAAAAAATATAATTCATATATGAATATTATTAATTATACGGAATCGGAAACGAGCTTAAACCCACATTTTTTTTTTTTCTTCAGTTCTTTTCTCCTTAAAATTTATATATTCTTCATATGAAAACATCATATATTTGCAACAATACAAAATGTTATACATGCATGATGATTCTCTTCAAACTTGTATGTTAAAAATATGTAACAAAATGTAACATAACATTCCATATGATTGTACGAGTATGAAGAATAAAAATAAATAATAAAAAAAAAAAAAAAAAAAAAAAAAAAAAAAAAAACAGTTGTATGAACCAGGATTATCATCACATACTTGCTCACAGTCATGTATTCTAAGTGTACACTCGTCAATATCTACAATACGAAATCAACAAATACTTTTTAAAACAAAAGAGAATGAAGACCGCACCGTTTTCACGCACAAATTAATCTATGGTCTAGTTTTTTCTCAGAGTTCCGATTCCCAGGAAACAGTTACTAAACAAACATTGCCTTTAAAAATATGACCTTATTCAATAAACGCTCACTAAGTCTAAATTACAACGTGTGTTTCAGCTTTGTATATTACAAAAGTGTCTTACTTACTTTCACAAGCTGATTCTCCAGATATATACCCAGTATCACATTCACAAGAATAACCTCCGATACTGTTTTTGCAGATTTGGTCGCAAGTATGTAAAGACGGAACGGTACATTCGTCTATATCTACACAATAGAAAGTGTTTTGTATTAAATATAGTTAATGTATAGCTTCATTTAGATTGCTAAGACAGTCAAACTACCACAGCGGTTCTACACTACTGCTGACGTCTATTAGCTTGTAGAACGACATTATTCTCAACGTATTGCAAGTTACAACCGCGGTATACTTTAAACAATGGAAACGGTTTCACTATTACCATTACAACATCATTCAGCGTTACTGACCTTCCCATACTCCATCTATTGTTTCCATAAATCCGTCACGGCATTTGCACATAAAGGAGCCCAGAGTATTGTGACACACTTTCCGTGGATTATCACAAGCATCTATGGAAGCATTACATTCATTTATATCTTCATCACACGTATCACCCTGCCAACCATCCTCACAAATACAACCTTTAACTGGATCACATGACTTTAGACCTTCACCAGTACATTGACATTTGTTCTGACAATTCTCACCCCAAGTTCCAACGTCACATTCTGAAAATAAGATAATATCTTTGTTTGATTATAATTATCACCATACGAAACACACTCATTTTATATACTGATTAAAATATGCGAAACTAAGAACAAAAAAAAACAGTGTCAAATATCTCAACATAGACAACCTGAGAGGTGTCCAACCGAAATCAATTTACATTACAGTCTATTTGGAAAGGGTAGGGTAGTACTAATTTAGACATACAATAGACAGTGTGTTAAAGTATTAAAAAGACATACCTTGGCATGTTGTAGATCCTACTAACTTAAAGCCAGTAAAACAACTACAACTAAATCCTCCATCAAAATCGCTGCAATATTGCGGGCATGCATTTCGCTCGCATTCGTTTATATCTCTAAGTAAACATGCAAACAATCCAGTCAAACGATTTTATTTTAGTCGAATTTGTCAGTATTTGTTTCTTTAAAAGTAAATGATGTATCATTTTGTGAAGTACGTTGTTAAAAGCATAAGTATACTATTTCTACCATGTACGTATTATTTATTATGTTTATGTTAATCTAATTGGTTTTAAGAATTAATCAGAAAAAAATCAAAATTATGCTGACATATTAGAATGCAATCAAAATCTCGTTTTCTACCTGTGCATGAAGTATCCCAATCCAACTCGAAGCCATTATTACAGAAGCATTCTGGGTCATTGTCATCATTTATCAGGCATCCCGCTGTTTGTGAACAATTTGTCTTGGAACAAGGGTTATCTGATTAAATATTAATATTATACAAACTATCAAGGCTTTTTAATAATTCATAATACAAACATTTGATATATTTATCAATAAACAATAGTGATATAAACAAGATTTGTTATAAGACACAATGCCCCCTTCGAGTGAAATTGAGTTATGAACCACTGACCTAAAAATGCACGGATCATGTAGGGGTTGCCTTGCGGAACCAACATAATGACGTTTGATGATTGGTGTTGGAAGAGTTTTGTTTGTATTGAAAGGTTACAGTTTGGTGCAAACATACAGACGAACAAACTGACAGAGGCCAAAACCATATGCACCCGATACATATAGATACAGGGGCATGAACATGCATAAAACCTTTAAAATCGATATTAAATTAGCATTAAACTTTGTTCAGATGAGGTGTTAATTATTGTTTCATCTTTTAAAGTTCGAGAATGCTTTCGTCTGTGCGAGATGATTTCATTGCTACAGGAGGAAATATAATAACCAGCATTTTTTTATCTACAACCTTCGGCCCGACCCAAAATTATGTCTTGTAGAGGCTTTTTTTAATTGAAAACATTACATGAAAACACTCACATATTCTCTTTAAACAGTATGATACCATCATGTTTTGTAAAACCTACTTTGTTTACAATGTACCTACTGACCTGTTGTTTCATTCAGTGTACAGTTGCCTGATTCAAAGACATATCCATTGTAACAAGAACATATGAAAGAACCTTCAATGTTGATACAATTCTGTGAACAGTTATGTGGAGTATTTAAGTCTTCACATTCGTTGATATCTGAAGGATATAATTCATTTTAGTGTTAATATAGTGAGAAAACATACATTATGATAAACAAAATGTTTGTCGAAGAACGGAGTGGAATTAATTATAAAAAAATATGTTTGTTGGTAATGATTTCAGCCATAGGAAACATATAGCATGAACGTACATAATTAGAAAATACCAATAAGAAAAAAAGGTTCCAAGGATTCCAACACATTCAAAACATTTCATATTCTATGTAATACTACCTTCCCCAAATCCCCCGAACGAAAACCAAGCTAAAACATAGGACCATGCAGAAGTAGAGGACGAAAACGGGCTCCTGGAATGTACCGTTTTGGAACGGTGTTCGGTAAAGGTGAGAAATATTCACAATGTAATCCGTTACTACTTTTAAACGTACTTAAACATTTGTCTGAATCCCTTGTGTCAACTCGATATCCGGCATTACACATACATTCATAACTCCCTTTGGTATTGAAGCAAATATGATTACATGCATTGTCTTCATATGTTAACGCCGCTTAAACACTTTCAGTTATACACGACGACCGGTTCACATTGAAGTAGCGAGCTGTCTTACCCCTCAACAAGGAGCCGGCACACTTATTCACATATGGAGGAAAATCGACATTTTTCTCAATTTATCATAGATGTGCAAAATAAAGGTTTTACCTCGCAATTTACACTCGGATGATGTATCGTTCCAATCGGATGAATGACAAACAATAACTGAAGGTCCAGTGAGATTATATCCTTCATTGCAGGTTAGTATTGCTACAGAACCTGTTGTTGTTCTGTTGCCCTCATCAACTTGTCCGTGTTGAAGAGATGGTCTCCCACAATCTTCAGAAAAATAACTACGTACATATGAATAACATAATTATGAGGGTTTCGCTTCATATCTGATAAATATGATTTTGAAAATCAGTTTAGAAAATTGATGTACTAATTGATGTACTAATTCGATTTATATTTAGCATATTTTCACCATTCTTACCGCTTGTATCACAAACAGGATAATCCGACCATGTTCCGTCTACTTGACACATTATTGTAGAATTGCCTTGTATTTCTAAACCATCATTGCATGTAATTTCTACAACAGTACCATAAGTTGTGTTTGTGTCATTTTGTGATCCCTTATTGGGTGTCGGATCTCCACAATCTGAAAATGAGACACACATTTTCTACATACACAAGCTTTGAGTTTAAGAAAGACAGAAAGCAGAGTGCCCCACACCTAATTTGTTTTCAATTACATGATCGAAGACACTCCTTAATAATACAGAATATTTTGTTTGATTTTAAAACACCACTGACTGATACATATATATGTGCACAATTTAATACATTGTATATAAAACTTATAAACAATTTCACAAACAGGCATTTCATCCCATCTTCCAGTTTCCAGACATGTTACTGTTGTACTACCATTAAGTAGGTATCCATGTTTACAGCTTATAACAGCTATCGAACCGTAAGTAGTGGTATTTGACGGCAAATCCACATCTTCATTTTCTAATGTATGAACACCGCAATCTAAATATTGAAAGACTCTGTTATCTTATAAAGAGTTTCATGTATGAAAATGTCACGGGACTATTATTGTCACTTTATGTGAACATACCATTTGTTGAAAGAAGTACTGATTCTAACTTAAGACTTTATTGATAATGACTGATAGCATCCAATATATCGTCTCTATTATTCATCATTGAACAGCAACATTCCTCAAATGGCATAACAGTGTCAAAACGTGCCATACACAAAAAAGTCTTGAAACTTGCTGTAGTTGCAATAATATTATTACGCAAATTCTGAACTTAAGCCATGCCAACTTTCTTCAAATGATCAGTCCAGATATCTGTGGTTACCAAATTCTTCAATTTCGCATTCGATGTGAATGATATATCATGCATTTATCTAGAATGATGCATATCTCGCATTACAAAATGGCGTGGTTAGGGTATTAAAATAATCATTATGCAGACATGTATGCAGAAACAAAAAATAAGAAACTGTTATGATAAGATTAATCATTTGCTATACCAAGCTGCTTTCTTTAAAGCAGTTTATACCTAATATTGTACACGTTGGATAGTCGGTCCATTTGTCATTTGACTGACACACGATGATCAATTCTCCTGATAAATTGTAACCTTAATTACACATAACAGATACCACGCTTCCATTTATAGTGGAGGATGAATTCACAGCCCTATTTTCTGGTGTTGGATTTTCGCAGTCTGAAATCAGACGTGTTTTGTCATGTGAGATTAGCAATGAACACATACTTAAATAACTATACGGTCTGTGCTTTCTTTCGGCGTAAAATCAGCTTCTACAGTGGGAAATAGAGGGGTTAAATACGCTTTCCTACATTAAGTTAATGTGTAAATCACCAGCCTTCTCTAGGAACCTATGTATTGACAATATGGTCGTTTATTCCAATATCCGCTCATTTCACACATAATCGTGGCATTGCCCTCTAGTCTGTATCCAGATTCACAGCTCACTTCCACCACGGCGCCATAGTTTGTCTTCGTTGTAGTAAGCATTCCATTTGACGGCGTTGGGTCTCCACAGTCTTTAAAGATAAACACAGTATCGTACGTTCAAAGAATTTATGACCCCCTTCCTTGCTAAATTATTACAAACACATAACATTAATTGACCACAAAATAGTTTTATTACAAAGTGGTAATCAAAGCCACACAATTTACGTAATATCTAACAAAAAGTATTAGTCACATGACTGTTCAGAGACAGTGACATTTAAGCTAAGCATTTTACATTCGATATACCTCGTGCTATTTAGAGGAATAGTAAAACAAATAATACATTACGTACAAAATTGTTGGTCAATTAAAAAAAGATGGGAATATTTCCCTACCTAGACAAACAACTGATATATCCTCGTTATGGCTACAGTCATCGAATGTATCATAGCTACAGTTGTTTATGTGGGAAGCATTTACTCCACAGTTGAGATTGTCTACAAATATTGGACCAATTCCAGGGCCATACTTTGAATTCCGATAATAGTTTACTGCTGGCCTGAAAATACGAATAATATGATGATGAAATGCCACTCAAACTATTTATAAGAATAAACAATCATGTGGATCAGACTACATAGAGTACTAGTACCTATCCTAGTTACAGGAACACACGTCAAAAAGATGTCTATAACGAACAGTAAAAGTGTTGTAGAAATGAAATGTATGCCTTCAGAGTGTGTGACATCCATTCGATTTTTTTATATCTTCTGCATGTTTTTTTTCCGGGAATACATGCCATATGTTTCAATATTTGGTGTCAACATTCATATAGTATACATTTACATGGAATGAACCGACCATTGATTTCCAATAAAACTATTTACCACATATCTAACATTCTGCAAATCGTATGTGCTTCATACATACCAAAGAAATCATCACAAATTGTACCCCAAATATTCATTGATTTAATTTCTACACGTCCATCACTTGAAGAATTACCATCCAACAAACGTATGTCACTCAGGTCAAGAGGATAACCTGTTGTAAAATAAAGCAATAACCGATCATCCTTGTGAAAAACAAAAACTATTTTTATTGATAAATGAGCCATCCCATGACAAAAGGGCCCTAATAGCAATATTTATGGAAAATGAGATAATACCTGATTCTGATACTGGGATGTCTACCAAACATGTTGGTGAAGTAATTTCTGCCAAAGCATGTTTCAAATTTGTCAAATTGGCATTTTTTGTAACTAACCCAGTTTTCATTTTTTAGAAGGTGTACGAAATAAAGCAACAAATCTCACTATCTGCATACTACTATGTCAATATCTTTATTGACATTTACAAAATCGATAACAGTGCAATAATTTTATTATGCTATATTAATGTATTGAAATGAAATATTTATTAAGTATATATTTATTTGGCGAATGATTCTGTTGCCATGGGAACAGATTTGTAAAAAAAAATTCTGACAAAATTACTTCAATGTTACTCAGATGCATAATAGCACAATGTCAAATACACATATAAATATGTTTTACATGTTTATACAATGTTGTTTTTTGTAATAAAATAAATCTAAAGAAGAACGACAGGATTTTTAAATTGTAAAAGTGTATGCAGGAAAAGAAAATATGCAAACTGAAAGTAGCAAAAGATCTTAAATATTCAAATTAATCATGACATTTATAAGTGATGATTTTTACAAATATTAAATCAACAATTAAGTAAAAGATCATGATAGATGTATGTAATTGAAATACACACACACATAAATGTCATATAATAGTACAGTTACCATGGCAATACATGTCAACAAAACATTCTTTTTAGGAGATAAGTATCATTTTAATGACATTAATAATCTTTAAAATATTGCCAACAAAAGTAATTCTACTCTTCATGAGAGACTAATGGACATGTTATGTCTTTGTTAACATCCCTTACATACTGTCTAACATGAGCGGCAAGGTATCACGATCAATCATGTGTAAGACCTGCTGCTGGTATGATGTCAGGTCGTACATGTGGCACATCGCCATCCTTCCTCAGAGTGATTTTGACTTCTGTGTCGTTCTCCGATTTCTTGGTAAAAACACAACCAGGATCTTGTGAAGAAAATCGAAATTGCTGCTATGATCTTATCCCTACTAAAGCCTTGTAGTGTTGACTTAAGAAAGCCTTCCAAGATCGCCAGTTCCAGGTCGTCTCCTTGTCACCATGGCGATACATACAGAAACATTTGAATATGCTGACTTGTTGACTACTTGCTCTGAAACAACATGAGAGTTGAAATTCATGTACTTAAAAGTGTTTCACAGTATGTAAATCAAGAATGCTTCTAATATGAGGGGCTATTCAAAAGTTTGTGGACAATGTTTATAAAATGAATATTTCGCAACAGATCTTTCTGATATTTAATACATACAAATTTTAGTTCAATATGAGCTGGAATACAAAATTTCATACAGAAAAAATGAAAAGTTACTATGCTATAAACAAACAAAGAATACCATGTCTGCAGATCTGCGACCATTGTCAATAACGTCATGTCATAAACGTTAAAATGTGTCACACTTTTTCAAAGTCCTGACCACCTACAGCGACGCATTTACGGTGGCGCTTTACTCCATGAGAGAAAACTCCATCAAAGTAATCTTTCTCAATGGTGTTCAAGTATGTCTGAGATGTTTTACGTATCTCATCAAAACTGTTGAAATGCCATCCCTTTGAGCTCAGATTTCAACTGTGGAAATAAGGCGAAACCATATGGATAAGATCAGGCGATGATATGGGAATGTTGAAAAATCTTAGCTTCCATCTGAATCTCCATTGTTGTCTGTAACTCACTGGACATATAGGCTGGTGCACTATCATGGTGAAATATCATCTTGCCAAGGTAACCATCCGATCACTATTTCATATGTAATGTTATGCGGCGGTCGCTGTTCACAACGTCGTGAACGAGTTCAACGTCAGTTTTCCGGCTTTTGGTGATGGGTCATCCAGTTGTTGTGTCATCCCTAACCGTCTCACGTCCTTCGCTAAACCTTTTATGCCACTAGTGCACGAATGAGCAAGCCACCTTAGGCTTTCCGGAAGCCTCTGACATCAATTCCATATCCTGCGTTGGTGTTTTACCGAAATTGAAACAGAGTTGTATGACCGCTTGCTGTTTCATCTTGTCTTCAGACGTCATTTTGGCATAGTATGGACGCTAGGATTAAGGCATGTTATTCACTGCTGACACACACAAACATTGGTTTGAAATGATGTCATTAATGGACAATAACGTCAAAATAACAAGGTTACATTTTAGCGCTTTTTGTTATTGCAAATGTTTGTTATTAGGTATTAACAACAGAAAATAGTGAATAATTTTGAGCTGCCGCACTAAACGGACACCAGTGTTGCCATAGTTACTACAATAGGCACAATTTTATTTGGATTGCTAAAAGAAATATGCAACTTGCAAACATTGAAATATAGTTTATCTGTTGCAAGTATTGGACTATTTAATCGTCAAATTTAGAAATTATTGAGGATGTCCACGAACTTTTGGATAGCCCCTCGTATGTCTATATATAGTACAACATAAATATTCAGATTTTAAAAAAAATGGTTTGTCTAAAAATAACTAATTTAGCATATTTTTATACCAATATCTGCCAATGTTTCACAGTCAGTCTTTCTGTATAACTTCTTCATATGTGCAAATCCAGCGTCTATGAGGCATCTGGCATGTCCTGGAATTTGCATGCAGTAACGTATATCTTTATTCAACCCAACCATTGTCCTCCAGCAGAAATAGGCCAGTAGGTATCTGTTTTTATTTAACCTAAAACATATTGACTATTGATTCATACATCAGCTGATACACTTATGAAGATTTAAAATTTGTTATCAAGTTCACTCATGCAAACCCCATAATATTTATTAAATAAAATATAATTTACAACAATTGCAATGAACTATTCAATGTACTGATTATTCACACAAGCTTTCTATTACTTAAGTAAAATAATTGTGTTATAACATGTACAAACCTCCGCAATTGTCAGCATGAATGGTGACTTTCTTTTCACCATGTGTATAATTACTCATGGCATGGTCAACCATGGAGATAATGGCATCTGGTCCATGGATGCCTTTCCCATCCGCTACCATTGTTTGACTTTCATCAATCAGGTAATTGTACTGGCACGGTATGCCATCGTCACGGAACCCAAAAAGATGTACCTATATATAAAGCAAAATCATATACATGTATATATAATACATATAAATATATATACCAATTTATTGTAAGAAATTTGTTTTTATTATGAGCATTCAGGTAGATGAACCATCGTAAGAATCATTTTATATATACATTTGAAAAACTATGATAGAAATAACTATTGTTTACCTTCCTCGGGGTGACGAAATATAAGGGACCCATCTGTCGTGCATGATGTGGAACAGCTACATTCTGGGAAAAATCAAAAGTGTAATGAACGTGCTCGTAGTCCTGTGAGCATGGTTCTACAGGAATGTCAGACATTTGGTAATCTCTGAACTCTTCCAGGCTATTTGACACACATTCTTTGTATACCTGAAAAATAGTACAAATAAAACGTTGAACAAATAATGTGATAAACATATTTAGCCATAGTCAGTAACCTAAACAGCTCATCCTAATAGTTATTTTCCTACAGTTGCATGTGTTCTTATTTGAAAGAGGTAAAATATGCATTAAATTTCATGTAGCGCAGAAATGCATGTTACCTGATGTTCAATTTTAGCTGCTAATATATGTTCCTGTAGGTCTGTAGATGCCAGCAGCATGTCATCGTCTGTTCGCGCATCATTAACATTTTTCTGAAGAGTTTCACATTTAGCGCAGACATCGTCTTCTGGAGTTGCTATCTATAATAAAGTTTAAAAAATATAGATGGACAAAACGATCTTTATAATTATCTTCTTAGACGAGTTTAATTATACATTTCATGTGATTTGATTAACTGAACTAAACTCATTATGAATAGAGCAAAAATTATTAACGAATATTTTTTTTGTAAACGTACCTTTATATGTGAACAGCATTGAGACCATATTCCCAAAAATGCTGATATTTTGATCAATCTAAAGTTCGCCTCTTCACAAGATGCTGCATAGTTTGTATGAACGATTGTCTTCGTTAAGTAAGCGGGCAGGAATACAGGTGCTGTGTCGTCACGTCCTCTTGGGGCAGCTGGTTGGGGAAGGCCGTTTTCCTGAGCAAATTGGAAAATAAATTTCACTACCTTTTCAATGTCTACAAAAGAGAAAGCATGGTATGGCTTCTTTCCTTTATTTCCATGTACACGTGGCACGTTACCGTTGGTGTTGACATGGCGTATCAAATTTTTTAGTGTTCTTTCACTAATGTCATAAATAGTTAGAAATGCGGTCCTGCAAATGTTGTTTGCTTCAAATTTATACTCATAACGGGTGCGTTTTCTTTCACCGTACCTACTTCTTTTAGAGTCAGTACTGACTTTATGCAATGCACCCATGATATACATTTCTTTGGACTCCTTATCCATTTCTCTCAGATTGTATATGTGGTTCTTTATTACACCTTCATCAATATTGCCTAAACAGTTTTGTTGGCACATACAACAAGTGGAGATCTTTTGCTGTAAATCACTAGCTTCTTCATCGTCTTCTGAAGACAGTGAATTTGTAACAACTGGTTCTTCTTCAGAGGCTAGTGGTGGAGGGTCTGTCTGCTGAGTTTCCTCATCATTCACTTCCCCTGTTGCATCTAAATCAACAACTGTGCTGATCTCCTGACCATCATTATGTCTAGATATAGACCTCAGACGGTAAAAACTATTATAATACTGATTGAGCTCCTGAAAAATATAGAATATTTAATAATCATTTGAACGAAATTATTGGTGATTTAGCTGTTACATTCATTTTTTTCTTCATTTATGACATTATCATCTGATACGAATGAAAAAATTGTTCAAGCTAAAATTTAATAGTGCAAAACATAAATGCATAATAAAAATCGAACCAGGGTTGATCGTGTGTTACGCGCACACGCTACCAAGTATGGTATTACTGACTCTGAATTTGCAGGGTATAATTAGTACACATATCGATTAATATTGTTACGGAAACACACGAGCAGTTTCTGACGATGAAGACGTCTTTAAATAGATTTCGGTTTACACTGTTATCATACAACTCATTATCATTATATATGTTGATAAAACATGTTGCTAGTTCATAAAAATATGGATATTTTCATTTATTTTCTATGTTTAATCGTTATGGTAAATAAACATTAACACAAACATAAATTTACTGAAGGCTGAACGATAATGACAGATTGCGGGAAGAGTGCAGACGGCTTATGTCAAACTTCGTAATTTGCACCAAAATAAGGCTATCAAAGTATTAAAATGTAAAAAATAAAAAATGTCAAAATCGTCCATGATTACGAAAATCAATAACAATATTTCAAGACCCGTTTCATGAAAAGAATACGAAAATTAACCGCAAACTGCCAAAAGCTCAGTGTGTTTACATCCCCATTCATTCGGTAAGATTTGGAAACTTCAAACGTCATTTTCCGCATTATGAACGTCATGCGATAAGGGACGTTTTCTCATGGAGCGGCTCATTAATGATATGATAAACTGTCTAATTTGGCCTTTTGAATTATTTGAAATGATTTATGATATCCACTTACTATATTCCTGACACTCTCCTTCTGTAATCCAATTCCAGGTATTGTTGTCACATTTCATACTGAGTGTTCCTATATATGTTCTATAGTATGCACAATCTGCATATAATGTGTTCCATTATAGCTAAAGTATCCTATATCCCAGTAGTATATCTCAGGTTGACCACATTCTAAAAGAAAGTGGGAGTATTGATAAGTCGTCTATATTCTGATTTACATTTAGTTACATAATGTGTGTAGAGCACTGTATGAAGCATTTATTGATTCTGTCTGAAATAAAACGGGGAGTATTTGATGATTTTAAACATATACAAGTATGAAAGTTATGGTCTCCCAAATTCAATTTACGCCTAGTTGCATAGAGCTCCCAAAATTAATTGGCTTCAATATTAAAAAGTAATTGTGTTAGTGTGATCCTGATGAACACCAATTGTTTGTTTTCTCTAACAAATCTAAAGAACAATAAACTTTATTTCAAACACTGAGTGTTCCACTCTCAACATAAGAGATGACTTAGCTCTTCAACAGAATGTATGCTTTTCAACTAGTACTGGAAAACGTAAGACGTATCATGTTATTTTAAGAGAGAGTTATAACAAGTACTTACCATTGCACACAACTGAAACATCTCTTTCATGACCACAAGCATTCATTAACAAATAGGGGCACTCATTTAAATTAGTTGTTCCGGAACTACAAAATAACTCATCTATGTGAACTGGTCCTGTCCCTTCACCATGTCTTGCACCAGTGAAATATTGCGCAGCCCTGACAAACAATAGTTGACATATTAGATAAAGTAACCCATTAAAAGCGTTACCAATTATTCTCTGACAATTCTTAAATCAATATTATAGAAGATGAACATGATATATACATAAAGCATCTTATTATATGTATACTTGTGTATACTCATTTTATGTCACTTGCAAAATATGAAGTTTGATGGATGTAGGTCAAGGCGTTTTGATTTTATAGGCAAGGTTAAAGATCTATCGATACGGGGGCATAATAAAAATTCTCTGTGCAATAGTAGCGGAATACTCTGACATCATCCTTCACTTAGTATAATTATGTCCGAGATGTTGTGCTTAATTGGTTCCCTAATTATTTTGACTGTTTTTTGTCTTTAACAGTGCGTGCAGGGTGTCAGTTTACAATATCATGGCATTATCGGGTCGACATGTTTAGTTCAATCAACCTGTCTATAATGTTTTATCACATGTATTGGTAATACAATAAACGTTAAAGCAGACTACAAAGCGTAGGCATGTACACTATTTTGAACAGTAGTCCAGATAGCATGCAAATCTGCGCAAAATACGCATCAGAAATGGTCAGATACACCAGGGACAAGTTATCCGAAGGATACGAATACAAATAAAAAAATATTCTTTACAAATATGTACAAAATGTTTCCACTTAGATACACCTCACCTGTATATGACAGGTAAATGAAAAGATGTGTTGTTGTTGTTTTGGATCTACCGGATGACTTAAGCTACTTTCACTTTATCAATGTTTAAGGATAAAGTCGAAACATGGCTAAACAAAACTAATTAGGATAACAATAAATAAACGCCGGCAAACTCCCTGCAGCGGGTACTTCCCTTGATCAGTACATTATAGTATCAAAGCGTGACGTTACCTGTGTGAGGAGTTTGAAACAACCGCTGTACAGACCGATTTTGAGATATATAAATTCCTGCACCAGGGCCCTATTTTCCGTCATATGCAGTACTGTTGTGTCTCAAATTCTTGGATTGGTTGGTAACTAAAAGTAATGCGTAAGATGTTTTACTTTTGAATATGCTTTGAATTGTTGTTCTTGCTATGATGTTAAACCATATGTGTCTGTGTGTATGTACATTGGACCTTTATACACTGGGTGTGTACTAGTATATTGGAATTAAACATAGTTTTTGTGTTTATTGTTACATGATAATTATATCCTCGAGTGCCCAAACTGCGCCAATCTAAGCTTTAGCTGTGAAATGCTACATTAATACACTACATATTATAAAAACTATTTACTAACCACTTAATTAAAACCAATTTACTTCAATACCAAGAAAAACTCCTCATCATAAATACGTTTCTACTACAAAGTAACATAAAACACATTGTGAATCAAATATAATGCCACCATTTTTTTGGTCCTAACTGCGCCATGCGTGAGTGACGTCTTGACATTTACAATAATTTAGGCAAGATTATTCATGTTGATAGTTTTTTTTACGAATTTACTTAAAACAATGCATTGTCCAACTTATAAGACTAAATCTATCGATTATGAGTAGCTTTAAACATAGTTTATTGCTCCTGTTTACAGTGAGGACTGAAAAAAATGTGCCACCTCTCCATACTTCTCCAATTTGAGCACTGTAATTTAATTAACCCATATTTTTAAGTTGTATTTCTCTACTTTTATATTTTTATCTATGTCCACGCCTTCCTCCTATAGCAATGCTTGAATGAGTGCGTCATTGAAATATTTTCTTGATCTTTGTATGTTCCAGGAGACAATTGAGAATAAAAATACGGATTCAAATCACGTACCAAGCTTAACATCTACAAGGGATAAAAAAAGTAATAATAAGAATAGGCACAGCCTTAAAATACGACTATGGTCACGTGACTTTTATTGATGCAACAGGAAACATTGCAAACAGTGCGTTCCAGACATTTTTACTCCAACAATTTGTGCATAAAAGGGGCATTCTTCGTGAAAACCATTTTGCATTAAGAAAAAACACATAAAAACAGTTGAGTGAAATGAAATGGAATTATTTATACATTTGTATCGTATTTTCACACAAATATTCATCCTCGTTTATCTATTAAGTCATAGAAAAAAATTCACTCGGTCACTGGCGCGTGCGGTAAAATCTCACGAGACTACGATAAAAACAAGAAAGATGGCGCAGTTAGGACATTGGCGCAGTTAGGACCTCTGACGATATACTCTCAATTTTAATATATGAAAATAATGACAAGAATTATACCCACAAGAATGGTCCCAGTACAGGCACTGGACACACTTAAAATTGTGTCTTAAATGGTAGTAAAACAAGAACAAGAGGGCCAAGATGGCCCTATATCGCTCACATGACAATCACAGTTCACTCATTAAAACATTGTTTTGAACCGGTGACCTAGTTTTTGACCCCAGACGACCTATGTTCGAATTTGTCTTACATATCATTAAGACAAACAGTCTGACTAGGTTTGGTGAAGATACAATCAAAATTTGACATCTACAGTGTTAATAAGGTTTTCCTAAGATTTGACCTTGTGACCTGGTTTTTGACCCTAGGTGACCCATATTTAAACTTGTCCTTAATATCATTAAGACAAACAATCTGACAAGGTTTGGCCAAGATCCAATCAAAACCATGACATTTAGAGCTTTTACAAGATTTTTACCTAAGATTTGACCTTGTGACCCAGTTTTCGAACCCGGCTGACCCATGTTCATCCTTCACCCACATATCATTGAGGCAAACATTTTGACAAGGTTTGGTGAAGATCCAATTTAAACTGTGACATCTACAGTGTTAACAAAGTTTTCCTAAGATTTGACCTGGTGACCTAGTTATTGACCCCAGATGACCCATATTTATACTTGACCATTATATCATTAAAACAAACGATTTGACAAAGTTAGGTGAAGATACAATAATAACTGTGAAATCTACAGTGTTAACATGGTTTTTCATAAGATTTGACCTAGCGACCTAGTTTTTGACCCAAGATGACCCATGTTCGAACTCGTCCAAGATATTATGAAGACAAACATTCTGACAAGGTTTCATGATCATCCAATCAAAACAGTGACTTCTAGAGTGTTCACAAGGTTTTCCAGCAATTTGCCCTAGTGACCTAATTTTATTACAGAAATGACCCATTATCAAACTTGACCTACATATTATTAAAATAAACATTCTGACAAAGTTTCATGAAGATCCAGTCAAAACAGTGATTTCTAAAGTGTTCACAAGGTTTTCCCTTATTTGGCCCTGGTGGCCTAGTTTTTGACCCCAAATGGCCCAATATCGAACTCATCCGAGATTTTGTTGATATTAACGTTCTGACCCAGTTTTGCTAAAATTGGGCTAAAAATGTGGCCCCTAGTGTGGTCACAACAAAGTTTCACGACGCATGACTCACACCGCACGACGCCGGACGGAGAGTGATCCTAATAGCTCACTTTGTCACTTTGTGACATGTGAGCTAAAAATCAACCCTTCACTGTGGGTCAAACATTTCTAAAAATTGTCCGGTGGCCAAAAATATATTGATCTTATGAAATCATGCACGTTCCTACGTATACAATGTCTACAAAACATGCTAAAAGTATGTTAGTTTGCAAAATATTTATTTCATTGTCTTGATTTTGCATTTTACACCAGGTCCTCCAAAATCCAAAATGAAAGTAACTTTTAAACTTCAGTAAGAGGCAGAAGTAAATTTCAGTGATTACAGTATTAAAGTGGTAGTAAAATGCTATTCAAAATGTTCCAAATTGCAGATATTAACCTTTATTATCCATGAAATATAACCTTAGTACTAGCAAGGACTTATATACATACATGGATTCGCAACTGCTAAAAATAGATCAAACGATATCGTTCGGCGATCCCACGATGTATTGCTATATACTCGGCAATGTCCGACAGCTGTATTTGGGTGTTTACGAATTTGATTATACTAATAAAACTCTGGCAATTGGGCACGGGAAATTGGTAAAGGATGCAACAAATTCCTAAAAGAACCATGACATTTAGAGCTTTTACAAGATTTTTACCTAAGATTTGACCTTGTGACCCGGTTTTTGAATCCGGCTGACCCATGTTCATCCTTGACCCACATATCATTGAGGCAAACATTTTGACAAGGTTTGGTGAAGATCCAATTAAAACTGTGACATCTAAAGTGTTAACAAAGTTTTCCTAAGATTTGACCTGGTGACCTATTTATTGACCCCAGATGACCCATATGTATACTTGACCGTTATATCATTAAAAAAAACGATTTGACAAAGTTTGGTGAAGATCCAATAATAACTGTGAAATCTACTAGGGATGTCAAAATTGACCGAATCAAGTATCCGTATATCCGGATCAGACATCCAGATACATCCAGATGTTCAGATCGATCTTTACACAGTTATTTAGTTTTTACTGTTTTATCGTAACCAGTTTTCACGATCATCTGTTCATCGCTAATTTCATTTATTTTGAATTAATATTATATTCAACGGACGAAGAGTGATCCTAATAGCTCACTTTGTCACTTTGTGACATGTGAGCTAAAAATCAACCCTTCACTGTGGGTCAAACATTTCTAAAAATTGTCCGGTGGTCAAAAATATATTGATCTTATGAAATCATGCACGTTCCTACGTATGCAATGTCTACAAAACATGCTAAAAGTATGTTAGTTTGCAAAATATTTATTTCATTGTCTTGATTTTGCATTTTACACCAGGTCCTCCATTCAATTTCAATGAGTGAAATACTCATGACCCTAAAATCATCTATAGCACTGCATTAAACCACATAAGATGCTCTTATTTAGAAGTACATACATACATGTATATATATCCTGTATCGGGTCTGTTTATTTTCTAAGTAATTTGAAGTAGTTGAAGTCCAAAATGAAAGTAACTTTTAAACTTCAGTAAGAGGCAGAAGTAAATTTCAGTGATTACGGTATTAAAGTGGTAGTAAAATGCTATTCAAAATGTTCCAAATTGCAGATATTACTGTAAATCACTTTATATTCGCGTGATCTTTATTTCGCGTTTTTGCCTACCCTGAATATATTCGCGTATTTATGAATTCGCGTCTGAAGGCTCTTAATTTAAATTTCGCGAAGGCTTTGAATTATTATATAAATAAATAGATAAATAAAATGGGTTAAACATATATCATGCATTACCTGCAAAAATTAAATCGTCCAAACCTGTTACAATCAATAAATTATTGAATATAGAAAAGTGACAAACTGTCCGTTAATCCCTTTTGTTATCTTAACCCTTAACTTGCTATGAAACTATGTATGGTACTTTCTACCAGTGCTGAATACTTTTGCAGGAATTCTGTAGTTTCAGTATGTTGGTGTTTACCTTCATAGATCACTTCTCTTTCAAGATACAGTAATAAAACTTATATGTAAATGTATCAGAATTTAATGCTCTTTACAAATATGTAGTTTATTTTGAATTATG
This sequence comes from Lutraria lutraria, assembly GCA_964023205.1. Lineage (NCBI taxonomy): Eukaryota > Metazoa > Mollusca > Bivalvia > Venerida > Mactridae > Lutraria > Lutraria lutraria. The sequence goes on along the minus strand of OZ026842.1, from coordinate 25,446,215 downwards.
TTTTATGTAAAATGTCATATATGTATCAATTAAAGATACAGGTATTTTTTTTTTCAACTGGTGCTGCAATCATTTTCACAATGTTGCAATTACTCCAAGTCGATACTTTTTGTTCTTTATGACTTTTATATATGTTGCCCAATGCTTGAACCAACCTTTAATGACTCTGTTAGAACTAAATGTTGACTGATTTCAACAACAAAATACAGGTAAACACAGGTGAAATTCTATGTTCTTTATTGTCAGTATAAATATCAAAACAATAAAAAAAACATATTTAAATTAGCAATGTATAACTAAATAAACATAATAGACATATTATCAAGTGTCAATAATCAGTCTTTGATAACACTAAGTTTGTCAGCTTGACCTGTGAATCTTCCGGGAACGTTTATTTTCAACCATGGATCACGTAATTTACGAGTGCTTGACCTGTGTCGGCATGTCTCAATTTTTCGTGAATCACAGATCTATTGGGTCTGTTTCATGTCAACTTCACCTTGTATGTTTCTTCTAACAATCAAATAATTGATTTCAACTCATTTGAAGTTGAATCCAGACATAGAATTGTCGAAATACTGATAAGAATTTTCATTGTATATATCAGATCGTAGTACGCCGCCATCTTGGATTTTATTGTGAAGGTGCGAGTTCATAGGTCAATTGTGAGCAAATAATTATAAATATGCTTCTACCAGGGCTAAAAATAGCGAGCATATTCATAACTAAACAAATCATAATGATTTTCGGAATGCTGACGTAGGTGGAACAGTCTTTTGAATAGGTCATAAATGAGGCCATGTGTTTCTTCAATTGACGCGATCAGCACTGATAATGATCGGCCGGAAATCGTACATTGACGCGAACCAACAGCTAAGGGTTAAGAAATACGTTTAAATTTCCAGTTTGTGCAAAAGATCATTATACCAAACATTGCCCCCTCAGGCAATACGCACAATGCTTGTTTGTTTTATGTGTTTAAGTCACACCAATTAGTACAACCGAACAAAACAATATACATGTAGTGTACATACCGACAATTGGTAGTTTAGTTATCAGTCTGTAATGAAAATTCGGACAATGATCTTCCGATAGCACTTACGTTATATTAATAAATTTACGCGGATTTATGAATTCGCGAAGCCTTCCATTCGCGAATAATAGCGAAAATAAAAACATCGCGAATAATACCAGATTTACAGTAACCTTTATTATCCATGAAAATATAACCTTAGTATTAGATAGAAAGTTATTGCTTTCTTACAGTATCCAACAAAAATAAAAAATAAAATGAAAATTTTCATTTTATAAAAAAAAACTCTGGCCTTAGTTTTTTACCCGGCATGACCCATATTCGAACTTGACCTAGATATCAACTAGATGCAACTTCTGACCAAGTTTGGTGAAGATCTGATGTACACTATTTGAATAAGAGTCCAACGCCCAGCCCACCGCCCGCGTATGTATAATATAAGGAACCTATAATACCGCAGTTTTTTTATAACATCTTCCGTTTGTTAGATATTTGACTTTAAAGAAATTCCGTACCCAGAACCCTTATTATGTAATATGCCATAGATAAACAATGAAAACAAGTATCAAAATCCTGAGGCACGGTTCACAAGATTAACATTTCCGCTACAAAATACTGAAAATCAAGTAAGATGGCAATGTTAATTCAAAAATTACACCTACTGTGTTTTTTAAGCTGAGCAATTAACAATTAAAGTGTCAGATCATTATCGTCTCATGAAATCAACAAATTTGACACACCCCATTCAATTTTGATAGTCAATCAAAATTGATAGTATTTATGAACTAGGCCCATGTTTGATGTCTAGTAAGAGATTTTGAAACAAATTTTTGTCATTCATGAATTAATAGTATCATATCGTACCAATACAATGCACATTACAGTTAAGGGTAGCCGGAAATTTGTTTACTGCTTAAACATTCACATGTAACAAATTTACCAATTGTCATCAAGATAAATGTGTTCCAACAGTTGTGTTCGTTAAGTGTACCTGTTTATTTTGTTATTACACAATGGTTAAGACAATAATTGGAACATAAAAAGATTTAAAGTCAATTTTGAGTTCACTATCAATCTGCAAACACCACACAACCTAGCTTAAGCTGTTAAGTATGTACTGTGCATATATATATATAGCCCTCCATTGGTAAAACAGAAATCCAAGAATATACTGCAAAATATAATCATTTAACAGCCAACAAGAACTTATACATAAACTACTCACAACAAATTCATAGTCCAATAAATTCACTTTTTAAACAATTATAAAAGAGCTAAATCTCAAAACTATTTTAAATGTTTCAGAGTGCAATTTTCCTTTACACAGCCAATAATCTAATCATGTTTACCTCCTAAAAATAATTGAACCTGATTGGACAATTCCCTCTGTGTATGCCAATGAATGGCATGGTTACAAAATCATGGATGACAGTGTGTAATATATAGCCAATGAAATTCTATGTTATAAATGTAAATCATGTCTCAATACAAAACACAAATACCTTTAAGGCACAACAAGTACTGTTAGAATCAGTGTAAATAAATGCTGACAATTATACATAAATGTATACCTGTAATACTAAATAGCTGGGGTGGATTAATTTATTGTAGCCTATCCCTGCTCCTAAAACAACATCACCAGTCGGGACAGGGGGAAAATTTGAGGATTATTGTATGTTAAATTATCCCTCAGTGTAGAAATACATTTTACTTGTACAAAAATATATTGCTATCCACATATTTTTATATAATATATTTAAAAAAAAAATTTTTTATGGCCCTATTAAGTAAGCCCTTAATTGTTTTTCACCTTAAGGTACCAGTATAATTTTTCTTTTAGTGATTCATTAATTTTAACATTGTTTTAAATACTATGCAGAGGGTGATTATGTTCTTTTATGACTACCAGGCCTGTATATCTCACATCTTAGAATTATCTTATATGTAAAATATAAACATTTTAGGTCCTTGGGGTCACGGGGTGGGGGGGGGGAATCACGTGACCACACGAATCATAATAAATTGGTACAAAAATTAATGTTAACAGGCTATTTTCTTCATAAAATACACAAAATTAAATTGGTCTAGTTTGGGTTCTGAAAACGTTTGTCAACTAAAATATACAAAATAATGAACTTACCGAGCCTCAGTAGCCGCCATTACTCGTTTGGATTACTATCCGAAGTCACGTGATTCCCCCCGTGGGGGGTATTTTTCATCAACAAACCATCATACTCTCTGATATGTTCTTAAGACTTCATCAAATACATACAAATGCGACTGGCTGAAAAAAAAGTCTGATTTTATGATGAAGCATATACGCTACATCAGACTCGAGTACTCAAGAGTTTGCATCCTCTTATATATGTTGTAAAAGAGAATGAAAACCACATAATACCAGACAGTACAAATTTACTATGGTTAAATCCAATTGGGTAAAAATTCTCAAATTCCTTAGTATCCATCCAAATAATATGAATATCAGACTGGTAATTAATGTCATCCTTTCCTCAATTATCCCTTATCAATTAGCTAGAACTTAATTCATTTTATCACATAACCTGCGGTCCAGGACAAAGGGTCATGTCACATAAAAACATCCTACAAAAAAAAATCTTAAAAAAAAAATATATATTTAATATTTATATAGACAAGGGGTGGAACTCTTCAAATACGCTATACAATTCGGTCCAACACGGCCGTGTAACCCACTATTACCATACTAAATCACATTAAATAACAAGCGTGACATCGAAATTACGATTTTGTATACTAACTGGATATAAGTTACGTCTATCCTCCACAAAATATTATTCGCCTGTCATTTATTTATTAATTATGCGAAGATTTTATATTAATTGCCGAAATTTATTTCAATTGGCAGCCATTTTGTTTTGTAACGAGGCATTTCATTAGTCATTTGTGGTTCCCCTTTTACAATCATCTGACGTTCACACGGTGGGGTAAGCCGGAAACAATTTACCGCCGGAAAGCTGTCTATTAATAAACATTATAAACATTGAAGCGTGCAAATTGATAACCTTTTCAGAAAGGCAAAAATAAACGCACTGTACAGATAGCACAAAAATAACGCACGAAATTCATGATTTCTAATTTTCGGTGTTAACAAACAAATATCTGTAACTCAGTTTTGATTGCGCAAACTTGCCTCAATTTAGTCTCAAGCCGGGAACAAGGGGGTATCGTCCAATCAAATCGTTTGATACAACGTCGCACACCGAGACAAAATGGCCGATAAATAAACCTGTCGGTACTGATTTTGATATTTAACTCTCTACTCAATCAGTAATTGACCAGTGATTGAAAGTTTGTTGCAGGTTAGTATATTTTTGTGTCGGTTATTGTATGCGCCATAAATTATATGCAGGCGCTCGTCTTGTTTTGCAAGATTCCTTCTGTTACACGGTCGTGTAAAACCGCTTCTTTTTTATGCGAGCAGACGTAATGTTAAGTCTGCTATAACTAAAATACTTCATTTGGAAAATAATTTTTTTGGTCAGTGGAGAGAATATATAATTGTCGTCAATTGGATATATATATCAGCACTGCGCGTCGTTTCTACATTTGAACAGAGCCAATATTCTGCGAATTTTGACAAATTTTCATTTCAAGGGAGTTCCACCCCTTGTCTATATAAATATGAAATAATTTTTTTAATTTTTTTTTTTTTATTTTTTTTTTTAGGATATTTTTATGTGACATGACCCTTTGGTCCAGGAGTGCCGTAAAGCTGTGCCGGAAATATCGTTCGGCACTGCCAAACCGTGCAATAAATATTCAAATTAGTCAAATCACATATTTGCATATTTTGTATTACTACGCTACTATAATATTTGTAAACATGGCCGACTTTCGATACGTACCAGGCGATTTCGTCAACATTGATGGGCGAGGCAAAGCTGTAGTTAATGAACGTGTACATCGAGGGTTTGGAACTTTTTATATTGTTAGACTCTGTGACAGTGATTGTGAATTTGAAATTGAAAGCACAAGATTGCTACCATACATTGAAACCCCCGCTACACAGCAGACGAACCGATTCAACAAGGTGTCTCAAGCAGACGATATTGATAATTTCATCAATGAATAGTCAAATAAAAGCACGCTAAGCAAAACTGTATATGACTTAAAAATTCTGAGAGAATTTTTCAATTCCGCAGAGATCAGTGAGAGTAGGGAAGTGCAGAACATTCCTGTCGCCGATCAGCAAACACTGATGTGCAGATTTTTCATGTCTGTCAAAAAAGCGAACGGTGACGAATATGAGCCAAACACACTCCGCGGTTTCATGGCTAGTTTCAACAGACAACTTCGCCGCTACAATTATGGCGAGTATCTTGCTACAAGCCCAAACTTTGGCAAAGTGCGCGAAGTACTAAAATGCACACAAAAACAGTTGAAAAGGGATGGGAAGGGCAACCTTTCTAACCGTGCTGAACCTGTTTCTGACAGAGAAATCGAAACTTTATGGGAAACAGGTCAATTCGGTAGCAGTACTCCAGACTCAATACTCCAGACACTTTGGTTCTATAACACAATACATTTCACACTTCGGGGGAGAACTGAACATAGAGAAATGTGTTGGGGAGACGTAAAACTGAAAACAGCTACAAATGGGCATGAATATTTAGAATTCACCGAACGACAAACAAAAACTAGAACAGGTGTTAACCCCAGGGATGTGCGCCAAGTAACGCCTAAATTGTGGGCGAATTTAGACAACCTGGGTCGAGATCCCATCTCTATCTACAAAAAATATGAAGCCAAGTGTCCGACAGGGTATTCACTAGCTGAACATCCAATTCCACATAGCTACATCCACAAAAAACTCACCTTCTGAAAATGATATTTGGTTTTAACGCAGTCCTGTATGAATCAATAAGCTTGCAAGTATGATGTCACAAATGGTAAAAGCTGCCGGGATCTCCACAGAAAAGAAACTATCCAACCACAGTGCGAGAAAATACCTCCTCCAGAAACTATCAGAAAACAATGTACCACCGAATCAAATCATGCAAATCTCTGGACATAAAAATGTATCGTCTATTAATAATTACAGTCATATTAATGAACAACAACACAGGAATATTTCATCAATACTCCAAGCCACAGATGAAAATCAGGCTGTCACCACTAATAATGTGAGTGCTCTTTCCTTGAATTCGTCGGTCAGAGCACAGTCTTCAATTCAAGTCCATGGCAGTTTCAATAGCATATTTGCTTCACAAATACACGGTGGACAATTTGAAATACACGTTCATCAACACAATTCTTCTCCAGTTCAGCCTGCGAGGAAAAGACTCTGTATCCTGGACTCTTGACAGTGACTCCCAGTGATTTAAATAAAACCAATTGACACGTTTTTAATAATCATGATGTGTATTTTAAAAATTGACACTCGTGAACATTTCAGTACAGTCTACACATATTTCTATGACAAGGTCAGGGACGAATTGCGGATTTATGTTTATAATATTGTTTAATTTGTTTCATAAATGATTTCAATATTCATGATAAGAATAAAATGATGTTTTTGTAAATGAAATAACGATTTTATGTCTTTTATCTTGCATTTTTTCGCCAAACGAGTAATTAATAGAAACATGCACTACTTTTTTGCGGTAGCGCACAGTAGTGAACAGTCTACACTAGACGTCTTGAATTATAGGTCATCCTATAGTCTGTTTCATTTTCTTTGATCGTTTTTACGGTTATGTGATAAATAGAATCTTACATTCGTGCTCATTCCTTACCATTTTTATTAAACGAGTTGACTCAACAATATGACACTCGGCAGAGCCTCGTGTCATATTGTTTAGTCAACTCGTTTATTGGCAGAGCCTCGTGTCATACTGTTTAGTCAACTCGTTTATCGGCAGAGCCTCGTGTCATATTGTTTAGTCAACTCGTTTAATAAAAATGGTAAGGAATGATCACTCATTCAAGATCCTCTATACAACAAATAAAAATTCATATATCTAATATCAGAAGTTAGCCATTAAGTTAAAATAGCTATTCCAATTGATCAAAAAATATTTACATACAAAATAGCTATAAATGTTACAAAATAGCTAAATAACATATCATGTAAGTAGATATTCAAAACAGAATAACTATATTGAAATAAAGTATACAATTAGCTGATAATTAAGTTAAATTTGTATATGAGATAGTACCCCCCCCCCCCCCCCTTTAAAAAAATAGTTCTTCAAAATATAATATAGTTGTTAAATAAGACACACATACAAACTTTCAGTTAAAATAGCCTAAATACGAGGGGTGATCAATAAGTTCGTGGACAATGACGTCAATTCACATTTTGTCCAGATACGCACCATTGAATTACACATAACGTTCATGTCTATGGACTTACTGTTTGAATGTGTTATAATCCTGTTCAGGAATCAAGAACGTTCCCGTTTTTTTTTGTATCTCGATCCTCAGAATTGTTTTACTGAGTTTCACAGCTCTTCCATTTCATCATTAATTTTGACAACAATCGTGGGACCCATCTTGCACTTATTCTTCTCATATTCAAGTCTACCATTAAAATTTTATGAATCAGCCCATAACGTATATCAATCCGTTCACTAATCTGACTTATTATTGTCCACCTATCTATGTCCAAGATTTCTTTAACAAGCTTGACATTAGCATTGCTAAGTTTTGTTGTCGGTCGGCCAAATCTTAAGTCGTTTTTAGCCTCATCACGTTCCTTATGGAATCATGTCAGCCACTTGCATACCAGTGATCGACACACATTCTCTTTTCTTGATACTTTGTCCAATTTTTCTTTAGTTTCTGTGGGTGTCATTTCCAGTCTTACGCAAAATTTGATAACTGCTCTTTGTTGCAAATTGACGCACGACATCGCATGGCGTTGTTTTTCAGATGAACCCCAGTATCTTGACATTAGCATCATTAGGTAATAATAATTCCAAATGTTGTTTACATCAGGCAGCTAAGGCGTTTTGATATGAAGATGACGTCATTGATTAATGACAGGGTTTCACGCCAAATTGAGGCCACAGTAAATGCTGGATTTGCGGTTAAATTTTTTTTTTGATCTGCGGTGGTTATGCTTAATATTGTTGCTATTATGATCGATTTCACATGCTTATGAAAGTCTTACAGCGGTAATTAATTGTACTTTTTTTTCCTTTTATGTCCATTAACCCTATATACAAATCTCATAAAGTATACAATGAATTATAACAGTAACAGCAAGGTTGTCCACAAATTTAATGATCACCCCTCGAATGTACTGTTATATCTTTATATAGTTATTTTTTAAACATAGTTTTTATATAGTAGGCTATACATAAAGAGTAGTAAAACTGTTAAAATAGTGAAAGCTCGCACATATGGGATTATCCTGGTTGCAAGGGTAAACAAACTCAATCATCTGTTAGAATCAAACCTAAGTGTGAATTTCATACAAAGCAAGAATGTAATATGATAATCTGCATAATTCAACCTCGTGTTTTTCTGCTTAACATTTGTCACCCATAGTACACAAACGAAACAGATTCTGATGGTATTCGAAGGACCCAATAAATCAAATCAGTACCGGTACATATATCAACATTGTCATTTTAATATTTATACTATTGTAATAGGAGGAGGAACATAATGTACCCTATGCGGGGCTTGAACCTGCGACCTCCTGCTTGCAAGTCAGATGCTCTACCAACTGAGCTAATCGGGCTGATGAATAGCCAAGCCAATTTATAATACAATATACCACACTGCGTAACATTCCTCCTTCCTTTTTATTCGAAGTAAATTTATTGCGACAACCACAGGCTCTTTTAACTAACCCAGCCATTTGCTTCACCCTAGCTCTAGGATTCCAAGGCTAGTCACACACTCAGGGCACCAAATGTAATAGGAAGAGGAAAATAATGTACCCGATGCAGGGCTCAAACCCGCGACTTCCTGCTTGCAAGTCAGATGCTCTACCAACTGAGCTAATCGGGCTGGTGAATACCCCAGCCAATTTATAAATATTATATACACACCGCTACACTATTGTAATAGGAGGAAAATAATGTACCAGATGCATGACTCAAACTCATTACCTCCTGCAAGTAAGATGCTCTACCAACTGAGCTCATCCTGCAGATCATTTCACAGCCAATTAATTTACACCAATACTGTTAGAGCATGTTGAAAATGGAAGGCCAAATACATAATGTTCTACACATATTTTTTAATACATTTGCATCTAAACCAGATTAAACAATTTATGTGAAGAAATAGGAAGTATATGTATTCACTTCCTTAAGGACTGGTGCTAATAGACATTAGCGATTTAAGACGGTGACGGTGTGGAACTTCAGATTAAATTAAAGGGGTCGTATCACATTTATAATGAAAATGAATTACATTGGAGTACATGCATGCTATTTCGATTTCAAGTCATATTTACAGAATTAAACCAATTTGGGTTTTTTTTCGGCACACAAGATCCGGCAAATATTTACTACACGTGGTAACACTTCCCAACGTTGTCTCCATATTGTTCCTGCTGATTTATAACACTTGAGCTCAACACAAACACAATATTGTCGAATATATCTGTTTAATTTTTGATACTTTCCAGGGGCGTATTTATAGCTTGGACCAATAATGGTGTATACATACATTTCTGAATGCTCCGAATGATTACATCTAGAACATGTTCAGAGTCCAGCTGTTTTTCAGTGTAAACATTTAAAAGTCCTAAACTTGACAATCTACTTGTTGTCATAGTGTTTCTGGTGTAACATAGCTCAGCTGTAGCTGTAGATACTAGCGAATACACAGAGAACCATGTGTACGGACGGGTACAAATCTCGGTTTGTAGCCTTAAATTTTCAAGACGAAGTTTAGTCATGGGTATGATGTTAAGTTTCTCTATTTTGTCTCCAAGTAGGAAAAGGTAGCTCAGTTCCAATGTGGCGCATTAAACCAAACTGATGAGCATCATTCAGATGTCCTATAATATATATGATGCGTATATTTAGGTATGTTGTTATCATTATCAGGGTAAATTACACTACAACTATAAATAGTCTAGATTCGTGATCATTTTGAATTATTAATTTACTTGTATTTTGTTCATTAACAAATTTTGATTTTAACAATATGACAAATACAGACGTAAGTAGTTTTGTTCATGAATGTGCAAATTTCTGTTTACGATTACATTCACATAGAATCAGCTTAGAGCTTTTGAGTATGTGCCAATTTAGGAGCCACTTGAAATGCAAATTTGCCCGATGCCAGTGACGGGAAAGGGCCGCATAGACAACAGGTACCTGGTAGACGCAGCTAGGCGACAGCAGAAACGCCCTCTGGCAGGATTAATTCGCGACAACCAAGAGTCGTATAACAGATTCATTACAAAAAGTACCAAAATTGATGCGTATGCTTGGTTTAGTTCTAGTTCTGTTGAAAATGAATAAAATTGTAAAATAAACATGTTTTTGAGTTGACATGCAAACAAAATAATTAGTAACACTTGCCATATACAAGAGTATGAATCAATAATTTTGAGATGACCCATGAATTTAATCCCAAATCCGATGTCCACCACCGTCACCGTCTTAAACCGCAAATGTCTATTAATCAACTGACCAAGCATCTCAGCTAGGAACACCTCTACGTCTTTTTTCTGCGAGTGCAAAATTTGGTGTTTTTAAGATGTTCTTGACTGACAAATTCTTTATTTGCGTATTCATATTTATAAAGCCTGTCACCAAAATAAATCCATGTCCCGCCTCCTTAACTGCTAAGATTAAAATATTTTTAAAATTAAAAGATGTTTCCACCATTTTCAAGGGAAGTAACTCTTAACATAATTATCCTAGAGACTCAAACATTTTTTAGGTAGGACTGTTTTGGGCGAGTATAGGTAGCTTAACTCCAAACAAAATATATTGTAAGGATGGCCTAATATGTAAACTGGTCAATTTATGACTTTGAAGCAACTACTTTCAACAGAATTTCTGTCATATTTCTATGTTAATTGACAATAAATGTATACAGTATATTAGAGCTGGGAGGTTTTGTGGGTTTATAGCTATATTGCGATATCGGCCAGACAATATAAATATTTTTTCAGCATACTGATACATTTGTATATCGGGTTTAGCTTAAACAAATGAACTTTATGTTTATCATTGTAAAAGGTGTCCAAACATAGTCTTGAGATATAATTCATGAGCCTTCCAATTTCGTTTATGAAATCTAAAAGTAGAATAAGTAATGCAAGCCTTGTGACATACATGTTGAAAATGTAGCTGTGTGGTCTTTTATATCTATAAAATGGCTGGGCTAGACAGCAGCCGAATTAACGCAGTTGGTAGAGCATCGGACATGCAAGTAGAAGGTTACGAGAATGAGCCCTGCATTGGGTACATTATTTTTATTACAAAAACTAGAATCATCATCCATGATTACAATGGACAATTTCTCCCCATGAGGAGGACCATTGTCCACTAAGACAAAATTGTCATGAAAAAAACCCGACCTGCCACCATCTCTCACAAATAAACAAACATAGCAAGCAAAAGTAATTCCGTCTAAAAAGCAATATATAAAAACACTAAAATGCTACATCTAGCTACTTCAACTTGATGCAATTTTTCTTTTAAACCTGTTTCTATCTCAGAGACAAAATAGGCTCTTCAATTATTTGAAGATACATAAGATATTTCTAACTACTTATGAAGCAAAGCTGGTTATAATGTCTTTCAACATGGATTGCAATTGTCTATATGTCATTTGAGTAGTCCAACATATTACATTGGTACACAGGTTTTGTTTATTATAGTGTCACCCCTATTAAAAGGGCCAGCCAAGTTGGCTAATGAGACACCTATCTTATGTATGCACAGTACCTCCCGAATGCCTTATCTTTATAATCACACTATCGTGACTATGTGACAACATATAATTTAATCACAATTAACGTATTCTTAGGTGCCTCAGTAAGAATAAACACAACATATGAGCCGTCTAGACTCTACTTGACAAAATGTAATTTAAGCACTACCATCACAATATAATTATGATCATCGTCTTAGCTCAGGACCAAGCCTGGAAAAATTCAATACTCAGGACCAAGCCTGGGTACAACAAATACACAGGACTACGCCTGGAAAAAATCTAATACTCTGAACTATGTTATGAAAAAATGAATTACTCAGGACCAAGCCTGGAAAAATCAAATACTCAGGGCTAAGCCCGGGAAACAACAAATACTCATGACCAAGCCTGGGCAAATCAAATACACCTGACTTACTAGGAATTAAAATAAACAAGAGGGCCAAGATGGCCCTATATCGCTCACATGACAATCACTGTTCACTCATTAAAATTTGGTTTGAACTGGTGACCTAGTTTTTGACCCCAGATGACCCATGTTAGAACTTGTCCTACACATAAATAAGACAAACATTCTGACAAGTTTCGGTGAAGATCCAATCAAAATTTTACATCCACAGAATTAATGAGGTTTTCCTATGATTTGACCTCGTGACCTAGTTTTTGACCCTAGATGACCCATATCTGAACTTATTTTTATTATCATTGAGACAAACAAACAGACAAGGTTTGGCCAAGATCCAATTAAAACCATGACATTTAGAGCTTTTACAAGATTTTTACCTAAGATTTAACCTGGTGACCCAATTTTTGACCCGGCTGACCAAATTTCAACCTTGACCCACATATCATTGAGGCAAACATTTTGACAAAGTTTCATGAAGATCAAATAAAAACTGATTTCTAAAGTGTTAACAAGGTTTTGCCTTATTTGCCCTGGTGACCTAGTTTTTCACCCAAAATGGCCAAATATCGAACTTGTGCAAGACTTTGTCGATATTAACGTTCTGAACTAGTTTTGCTAAAATTGAGCTAAAAATGTGGCCCCTAGTGTGGTCACAACATAAAGTTTGACAGCGCATGATGCCGCAGCAGATGGAGACTGATCCTAAAAGCTCACCCTGTCACTTTGTGATATGTGAGCTAAGAACTGAGGACTTAAAGCCTGGAAAAAATCAAATATTCAGGACATATTAGTCAGAAAAATAAAAAACTCAGGACTAAACCCGGGAAACATCAAATACTAAGTTTAAGCCAGGAACAATCAAAGACTCAGAACAACACCCTGGAATAATCAAAGACTCAGAATGACACCCTGGAATAATCAAAGACTCAGAACGACACCCTGGAATAATCAAACACACAGGAATAAACTTGGAAACATGATAATTATACTCAGTACAAAACCAGGAAATACACAAATCTGAGGACTTAGCTTGGAATCTTAATTGACACATCAAATACCAGTGCTGTTATCTTTTGTCTATAGCAGGAGCCGTTAACAGACGTCTTCCCTCAGGAAACATCATCTTTAAGCCTGGTAACCTACAATTCCCCAAGACTTCGCCTGGAAACAACAAATACAATGTGCACAGGGCAAAGCCTGTATCAAATAATGACTAAGCCCAGAAACATACAAATATCCTGACAAATATCGAAACATACAAATCTCAGGACTTATATAGCGTACAAATCCCCTGACCAAGCCCAGAAACATACAAATCCTCGGACCAAGTCTGGAAATATACAGAACTCAGGACAAAGCCTGGAAATACAACAAATCTCAGGACTTAGCTTGGAATATACAAATCACAGAACAAAGCCTGGAAATATACAAATCTCAGGACTAAGCCTGAAAATATACAAATCTCAGGACTAAGCCTGAAAATATACAAATCTCAGGACTAAGCCCGGAAATATACAAATCTCAGGACTAAGTCCGGAAATATACAAATCTCAGGACTAAGCCTGAAAATATACAAATCTCAGGACTAAGCCTGAAAATATACAAATCTCAGGACTAAGCCCGGAAATATACAAATCTCAGGACTAAGCCTGAAAATATACAAATCTCAGGACTAAGCCTGAAAATATACAAATCTCAGGACTAAGTCCGGAAATATACAAATCTCAGGACTAAGCCTGAAAATATACAAATCTCAGGACTAAGCCTGAAAATATACAAATCTCAGGACTAAGCCTGAAAATATACAAATCTCAGGACTAAGTCCGGAAATATACAAATCTCAGGACTAAGCCTGAAAATATACAAATCTCAGGACTAAGCCTGAAAATATACAAATCTCAGGACTAAGCCCGGAAATATACAAATCTCAGGACTAAGTCCGGAAATATACAAATCTCAGGACTAAGCCCGGAAATATACAAACCTCAGGACTAAGCCTGGAAATACAACAAATCTCAGGACTAAGCCCGGAAATATACAAACCTCAGGACTAAGCCTGGAAATACAACAAATCTCAGGACTAAGCTTGGAATATACAAATTAATTTGAGGACAAAAACCTGGAAAAAATACTAATCTCAGGACAAAGTCTGGAAATAAACAAATCTCAGGACAAAGCCTGAAAATACAATAAAATACATAAGATAACCTCTGATTTTAAATCTTAAAAATATCTATTGCTATAGTATCGCTTTCTCTCCTCTTTCTTTGTTCTCTTATCTTCTTCTAAAAGTACCGGTATCTTCAGCATTAACAACATTATTGCAATATTTGAAACTGGTCCCAACACTGCCAACAGACACACATAAGGCTAAATCATGACATAAACAATAGAAACTTATAGATCCATAATCAGCTAAGCACTCAAACAACACTATTTATTGCTATGTATGCAAAATATATAGGGCACGATAATAACGATGGACATTGTGCAGAACTTCAGTATTCAACATGATGTAATTTATTTTACTAACTATTGTTTTGATGAAATTCAAAATTCGTTACATCTTTATACCAGGCGGTCAGTTTTAAATCAATGCAGACGGTTACTACCAGATGCAAGGTGAAGATATGCAATTTTAATCAGAAAGTCGACGTCCTGAGTAATACCTTCATTCCAAAATTTCCAGGCTTTACCTGCTGTTGGTGAACTATGCAAGGTATCGTAAAGGACAGAAGAATATAGGGTTCATCTAACTGCACAAAGTGATAATTCTGAGATTTGTTGTATTTTCAGGCTTAGTCCTGAGATTTGTGTATGTGTGAGGAAACCATTTCAAATTAAGGCAGCTATTCCGTCATTACTGCATATATATAGATACATGTATAATTTGATATATATATATACATATACTATAGAAGGTTTTTGTTGATACATGTACATCATGTATTACCACTCACTGTGATTCAGTGTTTGTAACAGAATATATTATGTACATAAAAAATTATATTATGCAGGGTAAAAACCCGTGTATTTTTATGTTACTAAAATAATTTATATAACACTGATGGGTTATAAATCCAGAGGGTATACATGTAACTTCAGATAAGTTCTGGTTGTGGATTAAAGAAATGTTTAATTCATGCTATGAAGGAATATCCAAAAATATGCACTTGTTACATATTCGCATATTAACTATTGTGTATAGTGTTGATGTGCACTCAAAATATCTGAGTACATGTACACGCTTATACACTGATCTAACAAAGTTCATACCCGGAATTTATTAAAAATGAATTAAATCAATGTATTGAGATGTAATAAATAATTAAAGTTTGAGATATAGAAAATAAAGCTGTTTAATGGAGTAAACAATCCAGATTCCTTTGTATTCTCCAAACAATGTAGAGCGCATGCACAAAATTAGTGCAGCGACTAAAAATCTACTCGTACCGTAAGAACATAACAGAGTTCTCATTCTTGCCATGTTGGGCTTATGACATATAATCGACATCACACAGCTCCAAAATAAAACATTTTATATACTTAAAAAATACATAAGTCTTACAAGACTGTCTCACATTGTACCTTACCAAGACAACAACACCGGTCCATCAGTTATTATTCACATTCAAATCATGTCACACATCAAAACAGGTAACATTTCTTTCACAATTTATAATCAGGCTTAAGAATATAATTAACAGGTAATAGAAACAAGCACATGGTACAGGTACATGTAACCTATTTGTACAAGTGGTAAACAATACAAGGATAACACAAATAATTGGCATGGAAACATTATAACTTTTCAGGCAACAAATTTGCTTCTAAAGGTGCAGTGTAGTCACAACACATGGAAAAAGGTGGCACCAAAATATTGACGAGAAAGGCATCATAAATGAATTGAAAATGAAAGATTCCTATATGCTCACATGATAATCACTGTTCACTCATTAAAACATTGTTTTGAACCAGTGACCTAGTTTTTGACCCCAGATGACCCATGTTAGAACTTGTCCTACATCATAAATAAGACATAAATTCTTATAAGGTTTGGTGAAGATACAAATTTGGCATCTACAGTGTTAATAAGGTTTTCCTAATATTTGACCTACTGACCTAGTTTTTTACCCTAGTTGACCCATTTTTTAACTTGTCCAAGATATTATGAAGACAAACATTCTGACAAGGTTTCATGATGATCCAATCAAAGCAGTGATTTCTAAAATATTCGCAAGGTTTTCCCTTATTTGGCCCTGGAGACCTAGTTTTTCACCCAAAATGGCCCAATATCGAACTCATTCGAGATTTTGTCGATATTAAAATTCTGACTAAGTTTTGCTAAAATTGAGCTAAACTTGTGGCCCCTAGTGTGTCCACAATGTAAAGTTTCACTATGCACGACACCAGACGCCAGATGAAGACTAATCCTAAAATCTCACCCTGTCTCTTTGTGACATGTGAGCTAAAAATAAAGTTATGTAGAGAACACAACTATATCCAGGTTTTTCAGGAATGGGGGAAGACGCTGGATGCTGGTGAAAAGGGGAAAAACACACGAAAGAAGCAAATTTTGGGAAAATCAGAATCACTTTTCTCATTGGACAAAGAAATGTTTTAGTGGTTTATTTTGATCTTTAATTTCAAACACAACAAAGCCAAATCATTATGCAGACCAGCCCTTGTCTGATACAATAGAGTTGCATCATTAGGTCAGCTAAATGTTACAAATTGTTACTCAAAAGTAAATACTTGAGAGAAAATGTCAAAATAGTCTGTAATATTTATGATTATCTTCCATTAGATGGGATTAGATAAGAGTAAGTCTACAGAAAGTGAAGCCTCACAACAATCATTTCTGTCTTATAACAAGGAATGCACTTATCAACAGGACAAATGTTACATTATGCTAACAATATAATATAATAATAACATTAATTTGGACTTCATGATGTTTAGGAGGGGGAGGTTTGATGCCCCTAGTGCACATATATTGTCCTCAAGTCGCATTTCCAGGAAAACACAAGAATAATGTGGGAAAATATGCAAGCTTAGAAGTTTTGACAAGAATTCTTCTATGCAACTGACATAGCACAGATATTTTCCTAGATTGATAACTAAGAATTGAGCGTTTTCTCACTTATCATGCAGACGATAAAAAATTACCAATCAAAACATCAAGAATGCATTACAAACTGTATTACCATATTTGGTATTCTTCCTCCTATCTCTCTGTCTGCTACAGATCAGAACAATCACAGCTATCAGAACGGCAACAATCAAGAACAACAGACCACCTATGATTCCACCAATCTCTGCACTAGACAATCTAAGTCCTTACTCTGTAAAAACAATTATACTATGTACATATTCATTATACTATAACAGGATGGTGATAGTGACACTCAGATATGATGACGACAAATATAAACTACAGTAAAACCCTGATTATTCGAATGTCATTGGGCCCTGAAAAATCATTTGGATAATCAATCCATGGTTTCGAATTATCCATTTCAGTATGATGTACTCGTTGGAAACGATAAATTCCGTACTATCAGTGTATTGCAAGGGAGTTAACTCTTGTATGCAATCATGACGTTACTTGAGTGATAATAAGAATAAATTAAATGTATAACAAACACTTACTATTCATCCTTGTTTTATGAATGTATATGAGTTAACAAATGAAACAATAATTCTTGTTTAATAAATACCTGCACATTTATGGATTATGCACACAATCCAACACAGTATTATGTCATTCTCACTTCACTTACTAATGATCGACTAGGCATCGCTATCGTCACATTCTAAAACAATTAAAGAATCGAAGACGTAATGTTTTATGTTTGGTACACTTTTTCACTAAATCATCATATTCTAGTTAGTTTTGTTTGTGTTTGAATCAGTTTTTAAATTTTGAATGATGCTGAAAAGCAAATAATTTCACACAGATCACCAGGTACGTATGCATATTATACCCGAGATCAAAGTGAAATATTTGTCGCGATTGGTATAAAATGTTAACAAACAATATGGTCAACTTAACGATAATTAAAATGTTGACACGCTTCGTGTAAGAATTGATGTTACCTATTGTTTGTCACACGACAGTTGATTCTCAATCGGCCATTGTTATCAATTGACGATTTCGAATAATAGGTGTGAAAATATGCGCATTCGTAACTTTAGGGACCAAATGATGTATTTGGATTACACCAGGTATTCGTAAAATCCGATTCGTTTAACCGGGTTCGATGTAGTTGAAATATATAGAGACGTAATCGGGACCGTAGATTTTGTGGATAATCGGTGTTCAGATAATCAAGGTTTTACTGTGTATCAAGGATGCAATGCTTGACTTGGAATACGGGTCAGTAATGATCTTACTAAATCTCAAAGAAATCAATTGAAACATGCTAAAACTAAGGGTGTTACTGGTTATTTCTACAATGGTAAAATGTGCTAATGTGACAACAACCAACATGACTAGGCTTCATCAAGGCAAGTTAGACACAACAATACCACACTTCAGATAGGCAAGATACACCACATACATTTAGGAGACTGGAAACCAAATTTCTATTTTTTGTAACTGTAACCTAGATGACCTATTGACCTCAAATGCAATCCAACTCTAAGTTATATCCTAAGCTATCCATATATCAACTTTCATTGAAATCTGTCACCCATAACTGAAGTTATCATCCAGAAATCAAATATCTATTTTTAGTAGCAGTGACCTAGATATTTGACCTATTGACCTCAAATGCAATCCAACTCTAGGTAATGTCCTAAGCTATCCATATACCAATTTTCATTGAAATCCATTGTTATCATTTTGAAACCACTTCGGACAGACAGACGGATGGACAGAGTGACATGACAAACACTATAGTCCCCTCCGGTACCGCAGGGGACTAATAACTCACGATCAATGGCAAGCCCCTTTTGAGCAGCTGTTTTGCTCTGACATAGACAATAGTGATGCATACAATATTTTAGATAATGTACAAGAAACAGAACTTAATGAGCTTGAAGACAGTATATTCAACTCAGAGATAATTGATGAAGAAATATTGAAATCTGTCAAGTCTTTGAACCGCGGTAAAGCAGGAGGAGAAGATACATCATTCCTGAATTCATTATACATGGTATTGATATATTCATTCATATCATAAACATAATGTTCAATCTACTGTACAAATCAGGAGAATTCCCAAAATCATGGTGCAATGCAGTAATAATAACTCTTCACAAACAAGAGGCCATGATGGCCCTATACCGCTCACCTGAGCATTATAACACTAAGGGATAATTAAGGAAAGTTATTTGACATGGTAAAGAGTTATCTACCCTGACTGTTCAGAGGTTGTTGAAATCAACTGACCCACAGGACCAGGCCAATATTGACCATGGGGCCATGATTTGAACAAACTTGGTAGAGATGCAAAAGAAAATGCAACATCCAAAATATCTAAGCCCAACTGGCCTCATGGTTTTAGACAAGAAGATTTTTTAAGTTTTCCTATCTAGCCAATATTGACATATTGAAATAATTTGAACAAACTTGGTAGAGGTCCACTAGACAATGCTACATACCAAATATTCAAGGTCTAGGCCTAGTGGTTTCAGAGAAGATTTTTTAAATTTTCCTATATAAATCTTTACAAATCAAGTGACCGCCAGGGCGGAGCAAATTTTTACCCTAAGGCAATAATTTGAACAAACTTGGTAGAGGACCACTAGGCAATGATACACACCAAATATCAATGCACTATGTCATCTGGTTTTTGATAAGAAGATTTTTTTAATTTTCCTTTATAAAATAGAGTTAACCCTGGGGTGGGGCCAAATTTGACCCCGGAGCCAAAATTTGAACAAAATTGGT
Source organism: Lutraria lutraria (assembly GCA_964023205.1). Lineage (NCBI taxonomy): Eukaryota > Metazoa > Mollusca > Bivalvia > Venerida > Mactridae > Lutraria > Lutraria lutraria. The sequence continues at coordinate 25,425,986 of OZ026842.1, read as the reverse complement.
AGAGGTCCACTACAAAATGCCACACACAAAATATCGAAGCTCTATGCTTTGTGGTTTTGAACAGGAAGATTTTTTTCAATTTTCCTATACAGTCGAAACTCATTATATCTAAATCACTTATATCGAAATCCCGCTTACATCAAAGTAAAGATAAAGTCCCGATTTTTATCCTTCTTATTACGTATTTAAAAAATGCACAAATTTGTGGTTCTCAATATTTTTGGTCCGAAATAAAGATTTTCAACTAAAAAGTGACCAATTAAGTTGCGTATTTACAAAAGAAATATTCGCATCTTTTCCGCAAACAAACACCTACAGTCTGAAATCGATATAACGTTATTGACAGCTATATAAACATGTCAGTGTCCATTCTCACGATTACAAACTGATGTATACATTTGGTTGATGACACTAACTGATTAATGGGATGATATTAGCTCATTTAAAACTGACAAAAACAGGCTTCACTGAAATTTTCGGGAGTGATTTCGTAAGTCAGTATGTGTATATAATTTAATTTCTTCACTCTCTCGTCACATTTCAAAAATGACTGAGCAAAATAACATTACACATTTAGAGCCTAGAACTTCAGCTTTGGTCGAGCAATCTGGTGAAGGACCCTGTCTAAATCCTGGGGGATAACTAGATCGGCCATTAACAGCAGAAGAACTAAGTGGAAAATGAATGTTAAATCTTACACAACAAAATACAAAGCGATATTGGACGTTGAAAAAGGACAAATGTCAAAGAAAGCCATTGTATGACGTACCACAAAATACATTATCCACATGGATAAAAAAACAAACCAGAAATAAAACAAAAATTTCTTGCTGGTAATGTTGAACCAGACAGAAAAAAGCAAGACACACAAAATTTCCCGAAATTGAGGAAGTTTAACCAGTTTAACCCAGCCAATGGACCAGGGTGTTATTAAAAACTTAAAAGTACACTACCACAAATTGTTAATCAGTAGGAAAATTTGTGCCATTGATAATGGTACAGAATTTACTGTCAGCATTCTCAATGGTTTGAGAATGCTTAAATCTACATGGGCAAATGTTGATAGATCCACCACTGTCAACTGTTTTACCCATGCTGGATTTATAACAAGTGACCAGACATCATCCACTGACAACGATGAAGAAGAAATCGAGGATCCAGATGACGACATTCCACTTTCTAAACTATTAAATGTAATTGGACAGACGACAAATATGAGAGAGTACGTAAATATTGATTTGGATATTCCTGTGTGTGAAAGTGTTGGTGATGAAAATATCATTCGTGAAATTATTGATGACAGAAGGACTGAGGTTTTAGAAAGTAGTAGTGACGACGACAGTGATAATGATCCAGAACTAGTGACACCATCTTGTGCGTTCAACTCAATAGACAATGTTCGTACATATCTGGAATACTTCGATGATACTGATAAGGTTATGCAATGTTTAGAGACAATCAACAAATATGTCATGAAGAAACATCTGTCAAACATGTCCACCAAACAGACAAACATTCTTCACTATTTCAAACCAAAATAAATGTGTATAATATATGTCTATACTTGTTAATGAATGAAATGTGGATGTAAAGTTTATATAGTGTATGTATAATGTATGTACAAGGTGTATTTGAAATGTATAGCAATATAAACATAAATGAAATGTGTATGTAAATTTGATCATTTATATTGTTTAATATGTATGTGTATGTACATGTTGTGTATGAAATGTATAACAAAATAAACATATTGAAAGTATAAAAAACCATGTTCCAATTACCCGTTACCATCCCGTACACCAAATCACACAATCGCATGATTATTACGACACACCGACTTTAACTCTAAAATGAAAACACAGGAATTGGTTTCTTATATCAAAGTTTGTTTATATTGAAGTATTTTTGGAAGACCCCTGGACTTCGATATAACGAGTTTCAACTGTGTAAGTCTATATGAATCAAGTGACCCCCCGGGCGGGGCCAATTTTGACCCTAGGGCAATGATTTGAACAATCTTAGTAGAGGTCCATTAGCCAAAGCTACACACCAAATATCAAAGCTCTAGGTTCTCAGGATTTTGAGAAGAAGATTTTTAAAGATTTTCAAAAAAAAACACTTCCGGTTGCTATGGCAACCAGAGATCTGCATGGAATGGAATTCTTTGAACAACTTTGGTAGAGCTACAAGCAAGGAACACACCTGTGAAGTTTTGTTGACATTGATCCAGTGGTTTAGGAGATGTTGTTTAAAGAAATTGATGACAACAGACGACAGACGCAACTTGATCCCAAAAACTCACCATGGCACTCTGTGCCAGATGAACTAAAAAGGTAACATCAATGTACCTGGAAATTATCGCGGTATTTCATTGCTGGATATTTGCAGTAAATTGTACACAAGAATTTTGACCAGACGTATTTCTTTCTACGTAAACGCTTACAATAAAATTTGTGAGGAACAGTCAGGTTTTAGACAGGGTTATTTCAGTCCATTATTAATAAGCAATTGTCTAGACCCTGTGGTAATATGTTGCATATATAGACTTTATGAAATGCTTTGACATGATACATAGAGAAAAATTATGGATGATTTGCATAGAAAATGGTTTCAGTGGTAATTTACTCAAATCTATGACTGCAATATATAAATCAGTTCAAGCATGTGTAAGAACTTCCCGTGGTTTAACAGACTTGTTCAACTGTCCGATTGGTCTTAAACAAGGATGCATGGCGTCACCTATACTAAAATGAATGTTAAATCTTACACAACAAAATACAAAGCGATATTGGACGTTGAAAAAGGACAAATGTCAAAGAAAGCCATTGTATGACGTACCACAAAATACATTATCCACATGGATAAAAAAACAAACCAGAAATAAAACAAAAATTTCTTGCTGGTAATGTTGAACCAGACAGAAAAAAGCAAGACACACAAAATTTCCCGAAATTGAGGAAGTTTAACCAGTTTAACCCAGCCAATGGACCAGGGTGTTATTAAAAACTTAAAAGTACACTACCACAAATTGTTAATCAGTAGGAAAATTTGTGCCATTGATAATGGTACAGAATTTACTGTCAGCATTCTCAATGGTTTGAGAATGCTTAAATCTACATGGGCAAATGTTGATAGATCCACCACTGTCAACTGTTTTACCCATGCTGGATTTATAACAAGTGACCAGACATCATCCACTGACAACGATGAAGAAGAAATCGAGGATCCAGATGACGACATTCCACTTTCTAAACTATTAAATGTAATTGGACAGACGACAAATATGAGAGAGTACGTAAATATTGATTTGGATATTCCTGTGTGTGAAAGTGTTGGTGATGAAAATATCATTCGTGAAATTATTGATGACAGAAGGACTGAGGTTTTAGAAAGTAGTAGTGACGACGACAGTGATAATGATCCAGAACTAGTGACACCATCTTGTGCGTTCAACTCAATAGACAATGTTCGTACATATCTGGAATACTTCGATGATACTGATAAGGTTATGCAATGTTTAGAGACAATCAACAAATATGTCATGAAGAAACATCTGTCAAACATGTCCACCAAACAGACAAACATTCTTCACTATTTCAAACCAAAATAAATGTGTATAATATATGTCTATACTTGTTAATGAATGAAATGTGGATGTAAAGTTTATATAGTGTATGTATAATGTATGTACAAGGTGTATTTGAAATGTATAGCAATATAAACATAAATGAAATGTGTATGTAAATTTGATCATTTATATTGTTTAATATGTATGTGTATGTACATGTTGTGTATGAAATGTATAACAAAATAAACATATTGAAAGTATAAAAAACCATGTTCCAATTACCCGTTACCATCCCGTACACCAAATCACACAATCGCATGATTATTACGACACACCGACTTTAACTCTAAAATGAAAACACAGGAATTGGTTTCTTATATCAAAGTTTGTTTATATTGAAGTATTTTTGGAAGACCCCTGGACTTCGATATAACGAGTTTCAACTGTGTAAGTCTATATGAATCAAGTGACCCCCCGGGCGGGGCCAATTTTGACCCTAGGGCAATGATTTGAACAATCTTAGTAGAGGTCCATTAGCCAAAGCTACACACCAAATATCAAAGCTCTAGGTTCTCAGGATTTTGAGAAGAAGATTTTTAAAGATTTTCAAAAAAAAACACTTCCGGTTGCTATGGCAACCAGAGATCTGCATGGAATGGAATTCTTTGAACAACTTTGGTAGAGCTACAAGCAAGGAACACACCTGTGAAGTTTTGTTGACATTGATCCAGTGGTTTAGGAGATGTTGTTTAAAGAAATTGATGACAACAGACGACAGACGCAACTTGATCCCAAAAACTCACCATGGCACTCTGTGCCAGATGAACTAAAAAGGTAACATCAATGTACCTGGAAATTATCGCGGTATTTCATTGCTGGATATTTGCAGTAAATTGTACACAAGAATTTTGACCAGACGTATTTCTTTCTACGTAAACGCTTACAATAAAATTTGTGAGGAACAGTCAGGTTTTAGACAGGGTTATTTCAGTCCATTATTAATAAGCAATTGTCTAGACCCTGTGGTAATATGTTGCATATATAGACTTTATGAAATGCTTTGACATGATACATAGAGAAAAATTATGGATGATTTGCATAGAAAATGGTTTCAGTGGTAATTTACTCAAATCTATGACTGCAATATATAAATCAGTTCAAGCATGTGTAAGAACTTCCCGTGGTTTAACAGACTTGTTCAACTGTCCGATTGGTCTTAAACAAGGATGCATGGCGTCACCTATACTATTTGTAATTTTCATAAATGAACTCTTAAAAATGTATTAACAGTCAGGCTGACTTGTTGGATACAGCTGTTTCCGGATATTACGGAAGTATTGTGTCTTATCGTTGGCTGCTGATATGATAATCGGTCTCCAACGACACCTTAAACTTTTACAAACTTTCTGTGACAATATGCTACCAAGGTTAACATTGACAAAGTGATGGTTTTAAGTAAATAATTTTTCATACGTAACGGAACAACTTTTACAAACCAGTTATCTTTCTTCAGAATGGCGAGCGATCAAGCTTGTAAGGCTAAAAGTGTTCTTGTATCCATTTTATAAAACATGTATAGATATGGCCACATACTAGTACCTTTTTTAACATCTTTGACACAATAGTGCCTGTTCTATTATATTGTGCTGAAATATGGGGTTTTCAACGACATACTTCTATTGAAATAATCCATAACTATGCCTATAAACGTTACATGTGTGTAAATAAGCGTACCACAAATGCTGCTGTTTTAGGAGACTGTGGTCGACATCCCATGTACATTTTGTCTGCAAAACATATTATCAAATACTGGTGCAGAATAATCGAATTATCTGATGATAGACTAAAGTAAAGAAATGTTACAATATGTTATATTATCGATATATGTCAGAACATCATTATGATAATAGAAAATGGGTCACCAGGGTAAAACACTTGTTGTTATCAAATGGTATGGGCTATATGTGGGAGACCAGTATGTGCTAAATGAAAATGTATTAGTCAAACAGTTTATTATTAGATTGACTGACCAGTATCTACAAGAATAGACCACAAATATTCATGATTGTGCTAAACTGTATTTATACCAAATGTACAAAAGTTCTATTGTTCATGAAACATACCTAGATGTTTTAAATGTGCATAAATTTCTAAGTGCTTAAGCTCGTTTACTTACTTCATCACATGATCTTGAAATTGAAAGAGGAAGTTACAAAAATATTCCAAGACATGAACGTATATGTAAACTATGTTGTTCCAGGATGGAAAATGAAATACATTTTGTATTAGTGTGTCCAAGTTTGTCACAATTAAGATCTAAATATATTCCACCAAAGCATTACAACAGAGTGTGTATGCAATCATTCAATATATTAATGAGCAACAGAAATGAAAATATTATAAAAAACGTTGCTATGTATGTTTACTACGGGTTTATTGAAAGGAAACATATACTATTATCATCTACCAATTGACATTGAACATTTAGGCAATACTTGTATCACTGAAATGTTTTGTATCACATTGATGTAAATTAATAATGAATAATTTAAAGTAAGTATGTGTATTTGTATTCCAAATATGGTAAATTCATTTCTTGTTTTTCCCATTGATATAATACATACTCGTACGAGTGTATGCATGTAAACTATGTTGCATTTATGTTTGCATCTTATTTATGCAATGTATACATGTACATATGTGTCAAATAATTTATGTTGATTTTGGGCCGGTTACCACTATGTCAAATAGATATTGTCATTGTTATATTTGAGTTTACAGACATAATCTTCAAGACATATAACCATTCCAAGCAACTTCTTCAAGTCTGAGTAAATGTACAAGATGTGTAACCATGTAAAGACAGGACTGTTTGATTTCATAATTAAACTTTAACAAGAGGGCCATGATGGCCCTTTATCGCTCACCTGAAAACAAAGGCACAATAATTAATGACCAGGTAATATAGTTTTCATCTCGTAAAACTCATTTTTACGTAGATTTTGAGATCAAAACCAACAATGAAGGTATAATACTGTTAAACAAGCTAAAACTAAGCAAATTTTCTAATCCAAGGGTCCATAACTCTTGAAGTTGTAGTCCGATTCCAAAGTCAAGGGCCCATAACTCTAGAAGTTATTGTCCGATTTTGCCCATAATTGAACTTAGCCAAGACATTGTGACCATATATATTGTGAGCAAGTTTAATTATGATTCGGTAAGAGCTGCAGATGCTAGAGTGTTAACAAACTAATTGTGGCCGGACGCCGGACATTCAACAATCCTAAAAGCTCACTTGATGAATCAGGTGAGCTAAAAAAACATGCTGAGAGAGATAATTTTAGAGTATGCAACTTTTAACACCTACCTTAGACTGATGGCCAAGTCTTCATTGTAGAACACAGGCCTAAAAAAATACAAGTCTATTCATTCACATGCACCATACCAAGAATTGTTCACTGTTCTTCTTGTTGCCAACGACTTTAATATAAAATGATAAATTTAAAAATAAACACTGATATCATGGGTCCATAAAAAGCTATTTTAACAAGAGGGCCACGATTGCCCTATATCCCTCACCTGAGAACAGCTACGCTATAATTAATGACCAGGTGATATAGTTTTTCCTCTTGTATGCACAGTTTCTACATGGTGTTTGATCAAACTGAATTTTTTTTCATGAATAATGGAAACTGTGTAAATATGATTACGATTAGTGAAGAAATCAAGATGCTATAATGTAATAAAGTTGAAATATAGCAATTTTTCTAAGTCAAGGGCCCATAACTCTTCAAGCACTGGTTCAATTTTGCCCATATCAAACTCTCAAGAGACCTTTAGGTCATACACATTCACTGTAAGTATGTTTAATATCGGTTAAGAAATGAAGAATGTAAACAAGTTAAAATAAAGCAAATTTTCTAAGTCCATAACATTTTGCCCATCATCGATTTATAGCTGCGGATGCTAGAGTGTAAACACCCTAAGTGTGGACAGGCACTGGCATTCATCGATCCTAAAAGCTCACCCTGAGCCATTGGCTCATGTGAGCTAAAAATTCAACCAATTGTTGTCGAGCTTAAGAATGTTAGATTTGAAATAAGTCATTGAGCACTTATGATGATGTTTTATTGTTATACATAATACTGCCAGTAAAACAGTAAATTTATCTTAAATAACTGAGATTAAACATCAACTACAAATATCTATTATAACATTCAAATAACCACCTGATTCTCCTTTAAGGCATAAAAGATGTATTTTTCTGGATACTTGTTCATTACAATAGGATAGGTAGGTTTGGGCTTTTTTGGTCACTTGAAAGAACATGGAAAATTTAAAAGCAACTGACTACTTTCTCACATAAAGAGACATGGTCAGTAAGTTTTTTTACAACATTCAGCAAAAACATTACAATATCCTAACAAAGAAATTGAAGAAAATTAAACAAACTATAAAACAGTAATACAAAATCATCTGAAGAAAGAATTCATAATTTAATTGTATAAAGCACACATACCTGTGACCTAAAATGAATTTCATGGGTAAATTCAAATATCAACCTACCATGTGCCTGTCCACTTACAATCTGATCGAAAACTGGTTCTCCTTACAAACGTGTGTACACTTTTCAAGAAGCATGAGAATTTTGCATCAATAACTGGTTGACAAATGGGATGATAGGAAAGCACTGAACCGTTTTATACTGAGATTTAAATTTGCTGTGTAAACAAAATGATTAACAAACAAGAGAGCCAAGTGGCCCAGCAATGCTCACCTGAGAAATGAGTTATGGCAATATCACTTATGAATTTGATTTAAATGTGTGCTGCAATAAGTAAAAAGTATTGGAAAATAAGACCTCAGGGATATAATTTTTAGCAATTTTGTAAGAGGGCCTCTACATGCTGTTACATGCAAAGTATCTAAGCTCTAAACCTTGTGCTTTTAGACAAGAACTTTCTTTTTATATTTTCCCCTATATAAATCTATATGAAACAAGTGACCCCTAGGGTGGGTCCAATTTTAATCCCAGAACATTATTTAGCAACTTTGATAGAGGGTCTCTAGATGGTGCTCCATGGCTAATATCTAAGCTTTAGACTATGTGGTTCAAGACAAGATTTTTAAAGATTTTCCTTTTGGTTGCCATGGAAACCAGAGTACAGTATGGATTGACATTCCTTTAGCAACTATTGTAAAGGACCACCCAAAGATTATTCCTTTGGAAGTTCTTCAAATTTGACCGAGCCGTTTCAGAGGAAAGTCGTTTGAAGAATTATGGGCAGACAGACGACTGACAAAATACTGATTTAATACTTCACTCTCAGGTGAGCTAAAAAAATTACTTCAAACCCGTGTACAATAAATTGACCAGTGCAGAATATGTTGTGTATTTTACAAAGGATGATAAGGCCATACCAGTTCAATTATTTGTTAATCGGATTTGCTGTTCGTTTTTATCAAAATTAAAAAAATAATACTTTAATTTTGCTTTTGACTACTTGCTGACACGCCAACATCATAAAACAAGAGGGCCAAGATGACCCTACATTGCTCACATGACAATCATTCATTAAGGTTTTCCTCAAATTTGACCTGGTGACCTAGTTTTTGACCCCAGTTGACCCAATATTGAACTTGTCCAAATAAAGACACTCTTTCAGGCAAGATTTGGTGAAGATCCAATACAAACTGTAATCTCTAGAGGGTTCACAAGTTTTCCTAAGATTTGACCTGGTGACCTAATTATTGACCCCAAACTTGTCTTAGACATCATTAAGACAAACATTCTGACAAAATTTCATGAAGATCCAATCATAACAATGACCTCTGGTGTGTTCAAAATCTTTCATTAAATTTGACATTTCGACCTTATTTTGACCCCAAATGACAATCTCTATCCAGAGTTCTCATTCCTTTCCAATCCTCTGTCAACGTCTAAAAAGTAGTCAGACTTAACAATTGCAGGCGCATGATTTCAAAATGGTTACAACACCTCGAAAAGAAACTAAAATAGATCATTTTGTTTTGTTTATCTGAAAAGTATCGCATACTTAAACTAAATGATAGGAAACTGTCATTCGAGTCTGGTATCATCCATATTTTGAATTTTTTACTTTGCAATTACTCCGCTGAATTAGGTTTAGAGTTACAAGGTTAACTAATCCCGAATGGCACAGCTTATAATGGAGCAACCTGAAGCATTTTTAGGAACAAAGTTCCTATAGGTATACAATACATTATGTAGTTACAAAACAGTGATGCCTCTCAACCGTGGTGAAAAAAAGTACCAGTTGTTGGATAAGTATACACTGCAGACTTTGCAGTTTTGATATAAGTTGGAGATATATTGCAGGATTCTGTCGATCTTGAAAGCATTGGAAATATTTTGGCAATTTAAATGGTAAAACTAACAAGTATAATAATTAAGTATTAATCAACACAACATTTTCAACAATACATGCATGAAATAATTTCATTCACAAAAGAAGTGCTGATATATTGTATTGTCTTTCAGTGTAGAAAGATTACATAATGACACAAAGTCAGAAGCTCAGTATATAGTACAACAGCACTCAATTATATAAAGATTGGTTAACTGCTGGGTTAAATCATAGTTTTGTTTAATTTCTTAGTTAAATTATTGGTTAGTGATTGTATAAAGTTTTGGTTAAATTTGACCAAACATAGTTTTGGTTAAATTTACAGTTATTTTAACCAACATCTAAGACGTTGGTTGAAACTTAACCAAAGTGTTAACCAACTTCGTAATGGCCGCCCTTGTTGTATCTAACACTTGCGGATCGTGACAGTTTCGACAAGTACACAGACAGATGGACGACCTCAACGATGAAGAATTACGCAGATGCTACAGACTTGGATCACAGAATCTGGACAGACTGGAAGACCTGATTGGTGACCGACTTCGACATGAGACGAGACGGAACTGTGCACTGACAGTACGACAACAGATTCTGATAGCACTCAGATTTTTTGCATCTGGGTGCTTTCTTCAGTTGATCAGGGACACGTTTGGGGTAGATATTAGTAGATAGTTTACTGTATACAGATCAAAGCACTGAAGGCACTGAATTTGTATGGGTTTTCAAAATGTGCAGTAGCTAGTAATGTCTCACTGTATGTCATGACTATAGAGAATTTGTTTATGAATTGATGATGTTAATGAACAGTTCATGAATTGTTCATGAAAGTTCATCAAGGTTCATCAAAATAATTCATCAATATTTCATGAGCCAAGTTTGATGGACGGTTCATCAACAATTCATGAAGTTGTTAATAAAAGTTCATCAAAGGTTCATGAATGAACATAATCAGTTCATGAACAATTCATGAATTTTTCATCAAAATAATTCATCAATATTCATGAACCTAATTTTGATGAGCTTCCTTAAATTGGAAAAGTAAAACTGGCCCCTGGCATGCTCACCTGAGAAACGAATTATAGCAATATCACTTACGAATTTGATTTGCACTTGTGCAGCAGTAAGGGTGAGGCTGGTTTCACTTTCAGTTGAAATAAAGTGGGGGAATAACAAAACACTAAATGCAGCTTTCAGTGAAGGTTTGTTTGAATAATTTATGGTCATATATGTAGAGAATGTGTTTTTTATTGACCTCATTGTTAACACATATTATAGCAAGACATCATTTTTCTCTGCAGCTAAATCGAAATTAGAGATATGTAAAAAGTTGAAGTACTGTAACAATATTTGAACTGCAGCATGAGAAAATCAGCAAGACAGCTTCGTGACTAGTAAGGATCTGGACAGGTCTTCTCTATTGGTCAAAACGACATTTATGATATCTTACTTCATTTATGATATTTAAGCATTTAATTGTTCTTGGAAATCTCTCAATATAGAAATAAGAATATCAAGAATAACATTGCCATTTCAACTTGAAAACTATGAAAAAGGCAACTAGTTTCATAATGTTTTGTACAATATTTACACTGAGGTTCATTCTGACCTGACTGGTTAGAAATCTTCAGTCTTGTTATAATGAAATCATTTCTCCTTAAAACGTCTGGAATAACCTCTCAAATTACAAGATGCTACAACACTTGGAATCATAAGGCTTAAGCTATTCCCGATGTTAATTATAACTGGACAAGTTGGCTCACTTTCTTCTGATTCAGTATAATACACAGTTTGTTTTACTCTTGTACATCTGTTTAACCTTTAATATTTGTTCTATTTATTTGCAGATGTTATGTGCCTGTGAAAAAGTTGCATACATGACTGTGCAAGTTGACACTATTGTAGTAGATGGGAGAACTTGTTGTGCTCTTCCAGGATACTGAGGAAACCATTACAGTCAGATGCCACATGATGACAAATGTTCTGGCAAGTGAGTTTGATGCTGCTGATAAATGAATTTAGAAAAAGCTGTGTTTGCTGGCCCACTGAAACTATAGTTAACTTGAAGTGGAAACGATGTTTTAGCCATCAAGGCGTCTGAGAACTTGTATATGTATAGGAATTAAAAATGAATTCCTAAAACATTTAGGCCATCCTAAAAAAATAAATGTTTGCCGTAATGCTACCTTTTTACCAAAAACTGGCTCCTACCCAAAATTCTTTGGCCTCTCAGGATTTGTTTTGAGTTTTTCATTAAAAATAGCATTCTGACATGCATTTTGGGTTAAATAGAAAACAAGAGGGCCAAGATGGCCCTATATCGCTCACATGACAATCACTGTTCACTCATTAAAACATTGTTTTGAACCGGTGACCTAGTTTTTGACATCAGATGACCCATGTTAGAACTTGTCCTATATATAAGTAAGACAAACATTCTGACAAAATTTGGTGAAGTTCCATTTAAAACCATGAAAACTACAGCATAGACAAGGTTTTCCTAAGATTTTACCTCGTGACCTGGTTTTTGACCCCAGACGACCTATGTTCGAATTTGTCTTACATATCAATAAGACAAACATTCTGACTAGGTTTGGTGAAGATACGATCAAAATTTGACATCTACAGTGTTAATAAGGTTTTTACCAAAGATTTGACCTTGTGCACTGGTTTTTTACCCCGGCTGACTCATGTTCAACCTTGACTTACATATCATTGAGGCAAATATTCTGACAAGGTTTGGTGAAGATCCAATTAAAACTGTGACATCTACAGTGTTAACAAAGTTTTCCTAAGATTTGACCTGGTGACCTAGTTATTGACCCCAGATGACCCATATTTATACTTGACCGGAATATTATTAAAACAAACAATTTGACAAAGTTTGGTGAAGATCCAACAGTAACTGTGAAATCTACAGTGTTAACATGGTTTTTCATAAGATTTGACCTAGCGACCTGGTTTTTGACCCAAGATGACCCATGTTCGAACTCGTCCAAGATATTATGAAGACAAACATTCTGATAAGGTTTCATGATCATCCAATTAAAACAGTCACTTCTAGAGTGTTCACAAGGTTTTCCAGCAATTTGCCCTAGTGACCTAGTTTTTCACCGGAAATCACCCATTATCAAACTTGACCTACATATTATTAAAATAAACATTCTGACAAAGTTTCATGAAAATCCAGTCAAAACAGTGATTTCTAAAGTGTTCACAAGATTTTCCCTGGTGACCTAGTTTTTTACCCAAAATGGTCCAATATCGAACTCGTCCGAGATTTTGTTGATATTAACGTTCTGACCCAGTTTTGATAAAATTTAGCTAAAAATGTGGCCCCTAGTGTGGTCACAACATAAAATTTGACGACGCACGACGCTCACCACACGATGCACGACGCCGGACGGAGAGTGATCCTAATAGCTCACTTTGTCACTTTGTGACATGTGAGCTAAAAACTAGAGCTGTCACAGAGGTGACTAATACCCCCGACGCCGCTTTGATTCTAAGAATGTGATAGTACACTATATGGCTAAGTTCAAGGGGACATAACTCTGCAATGAGTGGATCACTGGGCAGGAAAATTGTGTCTTGCACATATACATTTAATATTGATAATATATTTCAGGTTTCAATTCAATCCCTTGAAAAATGTGGAAGTAGTTTGCTCCAGAAACTAAGAGTGCCAGTGTACACTGCATGGCTAAGTTCAAGGGCACATTACTCTGGAATGAGTGAATCGCTGGGAATGAAAATTGTGTCTTGCACGAGTAAGTCACTTCATGGTGATAACATATTTCAAGTTTCAATTCAATCCCTTGAAAAATGTGGAAGAAGTTCGCTCCACAAACTAAGACTGCCATTGTACACAATATCGCTAAGTTCAAGGGCACATAACTCTATAATGAGTGAATCGCTGGGAATGAAAATGATGTCTTGCATGATTACACTTTATGGTGATATCATATTTCAAGTTTCAATTCAATCCCTTGAAAAATGTGGAAGTAGTTCGTTCCACAAACTAAGACTGCCATTATACACTATATCGCTAAGTTCAAGGGCACATAACTCGGGAATGAGTGAATCGCTGGGAATGAAAATTGTGTCTTGCACATCTACACTTGATGGTGATATCATATTTTAACTTTCATGCCAATTGCTTAAAGAATGCGAAAGTAGTTCGCTCCACAAACTTTTGATATTTTATGCGGACGGACCGACCGACAGAGTTACTCCAATATACCCCCTCTCAAACTTCGTTTCATGGGTATGATAAACTGAACATTCTTACCTACCCACTGAAAATTTTCTTGATCGGGTTGAAGAAAACAAACATTTTTAAGGATGACCTTAGATACATTTACCATGAATCATCTGCATTAAACTTATTCAAAAATAATTATTCATAATGTTTTGCAGTAAATCTTTTGAATTATATACTTCATAGGATGCAGCCTTCCATTCCAAACAATGCCATTAATTTTAAAATAAACAATGTTCAATTTTCTACAGCCGCCTGGCTAGATCAGTGGTTAGAGCTTTTCTCTGATGATCGAGAGGTTGTGAGTTTGAACCCCAGACAAGGCTCACACTGTCTGTGACAAATTTGACTGAAGATATTACATCCTATGTTAATTTGTCCTCCACCCCTAAATTCTGTGGGGTAGCTTGGCAGAAGCCTACAGATGGAATGTGGTTAATACTGGTTAAGGCCTAAATGAAGTCCAGTAAAGCTGCATTGGTTAGGATAACTGCCTGCTACAATATGACTGAAATGGCGTAAAACCCGTTGAAAAAAAACAAACGTCAATTTTCTACACATTTGAATGTCTCTGAGATTGCTGTGTTGATTTTGCTTTCTATCATCAATATCCTGCATTGATTGAATTGGAAAAATGTGTAAAAGGTCAAATGTGATATTTAAAGTCCCATAAGCTTATAAATGTATTGGTCTTAATAGGTTCTGCTTGTTCTATAACACAGGAATCCGGTGTTTTTTCTCCCGTGCATACGCGCTCTACATATTTCAAGTTTACAAAAGCAAAAATCACAGTGAAATGTGTGTTTTCAGACGAAAAAGGGCTTGTTTCGACGGTAATAATTATCTTGGGATAATATCAGCAATTAAATGTTTTTGCATATATTTTTCTACAGCAAAAAGCTAGAAAGTTTAAAAGTTCACAAGCAAAAATCTTGTTTATTTGCATCTCATTCTATTATTAAATAATATTATCCAATTATTTGTTTCAACACTCATTTAGGTTAGCTTGCCCATTATAATTTCAGCTATTGTCATTAGGCATTACTACAGATTTCTGATTATGTTGGAATGCGTTTAAAGCTTTTCCCCTGTATGATCAGTCTGGCTTTCGTATGAATTCAAGTTTATATCACCATTCTGTAAGAATGTCGAGAACCAGACTAATCAATGCAGTATTTCGAAGAAATTGCCAACAATTATTTTTAAGTATGGATACTATTTGAGATATTTTTTCATGAAAAGCAGTAGCTTGTAGATCTAATCTAGATTTTAAATCCTAAAAAAAAAAGATTCACTTCACTCGGAGCTCGTCTATTTTTAGATTTTATCTACTCTGCAGCAAGCGGTACGCGGAAAAACAATAACACCGAAGAATACCACTGTACTTAAACTGTTACATACAGGTTTTATGTAGAGTTGGTAAGGTCAAATTAAACGGTAGTATACCCTATATCCGATGATAAAAGAATCAAGTTTTAATCAGAATTTAATTAAATGCTGTTGTGGACATATGCATTGGTGGATTTATATGCAATGTATATGAAGATATATATCAATTGGAGCTGAAAATTGGTGGTTTCGCACCATATATTTTTATAGCAAGCACCAGTTTTATTTCGGTGTACATAAATTTGTTCAACAATTATTATTTCAGGTATAAATGTATGTGTATTTAACATTCGTACCTGAATTATTTGGACTAACACCGGAATAAATTTGATCAACATCCAAACTGCAGAAAAATATATCCTTAACATTATACTGGTCTGTAAATTATCTGGCCACAGAAAACTATTTGACTTTTACTGTACTAAATAGCGTGACATTTCTGTAGCACATTACAATGGTTTAAATCATTTTTACTTGGCTGTTCAAACTTTTACAATAATTCACAGCTATTTAATCAGCTATGAATATTCTAGCAATTTTAGCTGTAAACTTTCATTGTTGAAAGTATTTATAAAGTATAGCATAAAAAAAACTTAACTTGAAAAAGCATTATGAATTTTACTTGTTATTCTGCATTATGAAGTCCTTTATTGGTGTGCATATTTTGTCCTCTACATTGTTATATTAATAATATAACATGTGACATTGACCTTCAATTTCCTCATGCTGTTTAAGGTCAAACAAATAGCTAATTTCTTAGTTATTTTTTTCCAGTCTAGTGCTGGTAGGTCATCTCATCTTGAACTGTTAAATCATTAACATTCTAGATTTCTGTCAAATGAGCAATGCAGTGCTAGTCAGCCAATTTTTATACTACTGAGTATATCTTAATACAGTTATTTTTTCAACAAAACTTAACATTTCATATGACACACAGAAGTTGAAAATTATTTATTGGAGACATGTCTTCGAAAATAACATTGTCAATGAATTAGTCCAAAATGGCATGTTATCATGCCGTTTATCAAAAGATAGGTATATAAACCGATTGGGTAGAACTTTAATCGACATCTGTAGGAACAACGATCTCGCATTTATAAATGGACGAGCTTTTGGTGACAAAGGTATCGGAAAATATACATGTAAAGATGTATCTGTCGTTGATTATGAGATATCATCTGCCAGTGGAATTAGACTATTTAATGATTTTGAAATTTTAGATTTTTGCTCATTACTTTCAGATGTGCATTGTCCAGTTAATTTTGACGTTCAATTTACACATAGCCAAGTCTCGACTAATGTTAAATCTATATCTCCAAAGATAGAACAAATTAAACAAGAGGGCCGTGATGGCCCTATAAATGCTCACCAGGAGAAAAGGTCATTTGGAGATTAACATTGTTGAAGTTTTCTATACGAGTCCAAATAAGATCAAGTGACACATCTGGGCCGTTTTTTATCCCATGGCCATTATATGAACAGATTTAAAAGAGGTCTATTAGACAAAGCTAGATACCAAATATCTTAGCTCTAGGCCTTGTGGTTTCGGAGAAGAATATTTTTTTTAATTTTCCTATATAACATAGAATAAACCCCAGGGCAGGGCTAATTTTGACCCCGGGGCCATAATTTGAACAAACTTGGTAGAGGTCCACTAGACGATGCTACATACCAAATATCTTAGCTCTAGGCCTTGTGGTTTCGGAGAAGAAGATTTTTTAAATTTTCCTATATAAAATAGAATAAACCCCAGGGCAGGGCCAATTTTTACCCTAGGGCAATAATTTGAACAAACTTGGTAGAGGTCCACTAGACGATGCTACATACCAAATATCTTAGCTCTAGGCCTTGTGGTTTCGGAGAAGATTTTTTAAATTTTCCTATATAAAATAGAATAAACCCCAGAGCAGGGCCAATTTTTACCCTAGGGCAATAATTTGAACAAACTTGGTAGAGGTCCATTAGACAATGCTACATACCAAATATCTCAGCTCTAGGCCCTGTGATTTTGGACAAGAAGATTTTTTAAGTTTTTTCTATTTGTTGCCATAGCAACCAGAGTTTTTAATGAAATTTAATTTTTTGAACAATTTTGAAAGGGGACCACCCAAGGATCATTCCAGCAAAGTTTGGTTGCAATCGGCATAGCGGTATAGGAGGAGATGTTGTTTTAAGTAAACATGGACGCCACGTAACGACGCACGACGCACGATGGACGCAGGGCGATCACAAAAGCTCACCTTGAGCACATTCGTGCTCTGGTGAGCTAAAAATGTCATCCCTTAAGTAGTGCAAGGTATTTCACATTCAATAATAATTTTCCACATCTGAAAGAAGTGCATAAATGTATGAGGTAAGATTGAAGTATTTCATTGAAAACCAAAATGAAAACATAAAAAGAAGATTTTTGACAAACAATAAACCAGAAGAGACACAAAACTTGAATCCAAAAACAACATACAGACATACATCACTTCAAAAATAAAATCTCTCCTCTATGCGTAACAAAAATAGTTACAATACAGTTGTGAAGTATTGATACCAGAAAAATCCAGTACCAGTAGTAAACAAGAGGGACATGATGGCTCTATATCACTCACCAGATAAAAAGACTCTTAGAGAAAATCATCATGAGCCTTTGTAAAATTAAGTGACCCGGGGGCGTGGCCAATTTTGCCCCTATGGCAGTTGGTAGATGTCCATCAAACAATGCTACATACAAAATATGTAAGCTCTAGACCTCAAGGTTTTGGACAAGAAGATTTTTTTGTTTTCTGTCTGTCGGCTTCTCCAAATATCTAAGTTATAAATTAATATCAATCCATTGTTGGTTTGTTGATGATGAGTACTAAGAAGAAGAAAGTTTACCTAACATTAGAACAGTGTGTAGCTGCAATTAAGATGCTTGAGCATGGTAGATCACTTGGTTGTGGTCGTGCATAAATTCAGGACAAATGAATTATGTGCATACGCTAAGTAGAAGTAAATTGTTCTCAATAACAACAGGCTGCAGGCCAATTAAGCCGCTTAGAAATATGTTTGGGCCTGTTAGAAATCTCCAAAGTATATAAAATATTGCTAGAAAACGCCCAGACCCCCTATAGCAGGCCTGTTAGTCTAGCTTTTAGGCCTGTTTGCCACAAACTTATTGAGAACCCTGTGACAATTTCAGATAAACAAATAACTAAGGATTCTGGATTTCTTTAATTATTAAAACAATTGAAGGAATGTGGAAGGTGACACTGTCTGATGAGATAAAAGAATTGGGTCTAAAACCTAATATTCCAGCGTTTGGTCAGAAAGGGGTGCAACTTATAGTCATTTTAGCTGAGGCTAACTCAGCTGAAAAGATAGCTAAACACTGTGTGCATGTTGAGCTAGCTATAGCCCGTATTATAATTTTTAAAATTCTGTCTCATAAGATAGATATACTTTTAACTTGCATCAATCAAGTATGGTCAGTGTGTTGTTTTGTCTCAAACTTGAAAGGCTAACTGATCAAGTAATTATCATAATCATTTACAGTAATATTATCTTGAAAGTGATATTGTTACTGTACTTACTTGATATGAGAGCAGACTACCAACCACATGTTGGCCTACTGATGTATCAGCATAGGTGGTATGAGAAGTTGTCTCCCCCAAAAGGTCAGATTTCAGCTGGTTCAGAGTAGAAACATCATGATTTGTGACAGGTATTTCACTGAAATGGATAATTAATGTAAATGTTAATGACTTCACATCTGTAAGCTAAATTTATAATTGTCTTTCACTCTGTACTTGTAAATTTATGTATTACAGTTGAATCTCGTAATATGTCAAATTCGCTTATATCAAAATTTCAGTTATGTCAAACTGTTTCTTTGGGTCCCGATGTTTTTGCTCTTTCTCTATATGAAATTAATCTGCTTACCTCCAATTCACTTATCTCCAAATGTCGTCTATGTCAAACTAAATTTTTGTCCCAGTGACTCTAATCAGGCAGTAGTCTCAAAGTTGGAGCTGATCAGCAAACAATCATAGCTTTAAAAAAATAATTAATTCCGAAAGCGTGATCGATGTTGCAACAAACGCCTTCATCTTACCAAAGACCTATACTATACACGCTTACTGTATAGTATAGCATAGCATAGCATAGGTCTTTGATCTTACATTATGTACAGAATGCGTCAACATCCGAAAATACGTAAAGCTAGGCGCTCTGTATTTTCGAATTCTTACAGCAAATTTCATTAATAAGTATCTGATGTTGGGACATTAATCATGTCGATATTAATTATTATGAATAGATACACAATTTTTTTTGTTTCTTCTTCATATGCACATGTTTTACACGTCAAGCGAAACATAATCATACATGCATTTTAATTTTTAAATGAAAGATATATACACACAAATACTTTAAAACATGTATAATTATACAATATTTGTTTATCTCAAATTTCGGTTATCTCAAACTAAACTAATTTCCACGGTCCCTAGGAATTTGAGATAACGAGATTCAACTGTATATGTAATGCTTGTAAATTACAGGTTTTGATTGAATAAACTTGTAAAAGTTTTATCATATTATTTTTGAAGCGTGATCGTGCAACCCTGAACATGGACTCTACCAACCCACTGAATCACCAGGCATGGAGAGGAAGACTTCGCTCTCGACAGACAGACAGGTCACACCCTCGTCATGAGGATTAATCCATGGCCTGTAGAATCAAAACTGGATGATGATGATGATACAGGAAATAACTAGAAATAATGTTTGAACTTAAATACACTTACCAATTGTCAGAAAATTCTGTCATAATTGGTTGCCTCTTTCTAGAGACATTGAGTGGCTGAGCAATCACCATTCTTGATACAGGCTTTGGTTTTATTGTCCAGCCTCTTGGCTTATCCCATTGTTGTGGTAAACTTGTTGAAGATAGCATAGCAGGGATGTCTTTGTAACCTGCTATCTTCCTTTGCTCAACGATGTTGATGATGGCCAGAATATGGGAGCAGTTACCACTTATTCTGAAATGAGATAACATTTATAAAACAATAGCATTCTTTAAGATGATATGTCAAGTAAAAGTGCTGAGCAAAACTCATTATTTAATTGCCTATATATCAGTTAAGTATATCAGGCAGAAGCCCACTGTAAGTGCATATCTTTTTACAATTAATTTTTGGTAAGGGAAATAATGTATCTGATGTTCGAACTCGCGACCTCCTGCTAGTCTACCAACTGAGTTAATCGGGCTGGTGAATATCCCAGCAAATTTATAAATACAATATACCATACCACTACATTCCTCCTACCTTTTAATCGCGATAACCACTGGCTTTTCCAACTAACCCAGTCATTTACTTCACCCTAGATCAAGGATTCCAAGGCTAGTCACACACAGCATGAAATGTAACAGGAGGAATGTACCCAATGCAGGACTCAAACCTGCAACCTCCTGCTTGCAAGTCAGATGCTCTACCAACTGAGCTAATTGGGCTGGGTAATATCCCAGCAAAGTTATAAAGACAATATTCAACACCGCTACAGTAAGATCGTGAGATGTGTGAATTATGGAACATTTTTGTGAACAACATGAAAACAAGGCAATAACTCCACTAAATGATAAACTATAAGTAATGTAAACAGTAAATTTATTTACCCTTGTTTGCATTTACAAAACGCATCGCTTATTCTCTTTTCAGACATTTTGACATCAATTTTGACGATACGTCCACAGCAAATTAAAATTAACTTCTACAGAAGAAAATATCTACAATATAATTACGATGTTTCATATGGATCGTTTCTAATATATAAGTAGTTAAAAAAGTAAAAATTAATCTAACATGATACAATTTTGTTCACAGAAAGGAGGCAAAATAAGTAAACTATTCCAGCAGAACTATTAGAAATTTGCATAATTTAATAGAATATCTTTTTATCTATACTGTAAACTTATCTAATTATTCATGGGTAACTAAACTGTAATAGAATCAGATAAAATAGTTTGTAAATAAAATATTCGTAATAAAGCAAACATGGTACAAGATTGATACAAATGAGAAAAAGTCTGTAAGTTATAGAAATAATATGTTTTGAACCATTTTCTATTCTATTTATCCTAAGTTGGACACATACAGAGTGCACTTACATATATCCAACATGTTTGAGCCCTTTTAGGTTCTAGAAACTCTACTGCATCAGTTCATATACAAGCAAAGTTGATTTAAAAAGTATAACACACAAGGGAGACAATTTCATGTTTATTCATTGTATGAGATTAGCCTCCCTTCAAACATACAGGTAGTAAAAAAATTGTAAAGTTACCGTTGTGAATTTCATTGAGGATATTCCAGTCTCTGGAATAGCAATTTTAAGCCAACTTGTTGTTTTAGTTGATGTTGGTAACCTGAAATATAATTTTAATAGGGTTATTGTTATCATACCATATAATACCTATATTGAATGCATGTTTTTTTAAAGTTTGTAACTTTTCATGGAAGAGAACAGTACTTGCATAAAATTAATGACAATGTCAGCTAAGCTTTACTATATATAATAAGCATAGCACTGATACAGACAGACAGACAGACAGACAGACAGACCAACTGACAGACAAAATGACTACTTATTTAGTGAAATTTTCATTATACCCCCACTAAAATAGTGAGGGTTATCTACCCTCACTATTTTAGTGGGGGTATAATGAAAATTTCAACTAAGCTGCATTAATAAGCATGGTAATGATACAGAACTGTGCTTCACAAAAATGAATCAAAAACTGTTTGAAACTTTCAAGGGTCTCTCTATTCATACACATTCATGCACATGTAATATGATACTATTATATAGCTTATATACCAAATGGCAAAAACACTTCTGATGAGTAGATGACTTCCTGGTATATATGTTGTCAATTTGTATACTTGGTACACCCACATCCAGACACTCCCTGACTCATCAACAATCATACCTGGAAAGAATGATTAACAAGTTTCATGTCTTTTTTTGCGGAAGTTTGAACATCTTCTACCTTTATCAGTCTGAATCTGAATAATTAAAACGCAATACTTTAATTGTATTTAAATAATAGAAACAGTATTTATAAGTCATACTGTTTTTATACATTGATTACAATTTTAGCAGGAATTGTTTAATAAGAGATTCTTTGGCAATTGTTCAGTTTGCTACATTAATTGGTCATGTATGTTATATAATTATGCAAGTTTTGAAAATAAGAATACAGTTAAACCTGTGAATAAAGGTCACCCGTAGGACAGACACAATGTGGCCTTTATTAATTTAGTGGTCATTTTGTTCTAATGGTCTGAGTGATGATTTTCAAAAAGTGGTCTTTATTCACATGGTGGCATTTATTTGGAAGTAGCCACTAACACAAGTTTGACTGTATTTAGAAGAAACAGGAGTGGATGAAAATATCTTTAAACAACCTAGCTCTAAATTTGAATGACAGACACATGAAGATCAGACAGGAAAAGTTATAAATGAAAGTGCATAGACAAAATAAAAATGATCAATACTTTCAAAAGATTATAATTCAGTGCCGACTATATTCAGTCTTCACGCTAACCCACTAGCCCACAACCTGCATGGGGCTAGTAAATTTCCTATCGGGCTAAAGAATTTTCTAAAAATTGTGTATTTGGGCTAGTGGTAAATTTTTTATTTTCAACAGTCTACATATGGTTCGGACTAAAAAAATTAGTTTGAACACTGACTATATAATACCAAAGAAGGAGTTATATATCACAGTAGTTAACATTAGTTGTGATCGATGTAATATTAATTGAAGACCTGGTTTGTTGTGCGCAGTTTCGTTTGAGTTTTAGTCAAAAGTTGTATTATTGATATCTGTTTGTGTAAAATGTAAGGTGAATGTTTTCAGGTACACAAATAATTTTCACTGCCCATGTTCTGACTGCCCATGTCAGAACACATGCCTGACTTAAATCTCACGTGCTACTTCTAAATTACTGACTTCTATGTACATAAAGTAACATAAAGAATTGAAATGAGAAATAAAGAAAAAAAATTGAATATTCGCTCCTGCCCAAATATAAATTTGAATTTAATATTTGCATTGCTATTATTCAAATTAAATCTTTTCTAATGTTTGATTAACCATGTTCCTTACCTCATGACTCATGAGAATATAGCATGCAGGACCATAAAATTATCAATCATTATACTAGATAGACAGCTGGTAATGTAGTTTTTTTGATGTCAACTATTTGACCTGTTTTAAACTTTGATTAATATCATTGTCAAAAGTAAATGTGAAAAAGAAATTTACCAAATTATAGTTCCAGTACAATGTCTTGCAGTTAGTTGCTTTTCTGGCAAACCAAAGGCTGTTTTGGATGATCCAATCTCACTGCTAGATTACTCATATTTTTCATTATGTTGGGAACCTAATGAAGAAAATCGAAATGTTGTTTTTGTTGACTTTTCATATACATCTGAAAGGAAGACAAAATATCAAATCCAAGTCTAACACAAGTATCAATAAATTATCATTCCTGAATTCGAAATTAATCAATTTCTCTACCAATTGATAACAATATGTACATCAGTAAGTCATGATTCTAATACTCATACATCAATGTATCATTATTCCAAATATTTTACTTTTTATTTGGTTGATTTTTTATTTCTAAGTTATCTCCCTTTCAATAGTACAGGTTGATTTAGGTACTTGGGTATGACTGTTATCATATTAATTCAGCAAATAATGGGACTCCCACAATTTTATATACTTTAATGATGTAGATGGTTATTCAAGTCACAGGAAAACATACATCTATTTGTTACATAAATGATACAAAGTATATATATATTTACTTAGTATAAGCAAAGACCTATACATACACAGATAAGCAACTAGTCTAAATCAGGCAGTCACGCGGCAGACTGATAAAAATCATGTTTGCTTATTGCTCATTTTCTATTGAAGATATATTAAAGTAAATTGTATCTTGAATAGAGCAAGACATTCCCTATAAAATGATACCTAATTGATAAAAATTGGAGCATAAAAAAAGTTTTATGCAAAATACAAAGGCCCCTGCATGAACCTACATTTTGTCATTTTTCTGCTTTACTGGTTAAATTTAATTAACAATTTCAAAGAAATTTCTTAACAAATCATATTGAAAATATTTTCAAATCCCGCAGTTTATAACATGTGAATCAACGGGATTTCCTGCTCTTGTTTACAAAAGCGAAAATACAAAAACATCCGTGATGATCCGAATGTTAATAACAGCGAAAATATCCGTGGTATTCAGAAGGTTTAATCTCGGAGAAGAAAGGATTATAATAGATGTCCGCCATCTTGGTATTCGAAATGTTCCACTGATGCCTTTTCCAATGCTTATACTTAGACTTTGTGGACTATAAATGTAAATATCATTCACTTACATTTTTCCTTTATCAAATAAGATTGATCTATATCTGTAGCAGAAAGACAGAAATCACCTCATCTGAAACTAAAAATTATCCACAGCAAGTTAGGGGAACTGATCTAATGAATGAGTACTTCTTATTGCATGTAAGAATATAAATATAATATGTGAATAGCATAATGTTCCATATATTGAAACTTATTAAGTAACTCCTTACTGTCAGCTAGAGCTTTACATTATCACAGTAGTGACAAATACCCCACACACCACTTATGACATGGAATGTTTACAACCTCAGGTAAATGTGTGGTTGACATGGTAACAGAAAGTTAAAATATGTATCCATTACTGATATATAAATACAAAAACGTAAAAGTACATCATGTGAGACTTGAATATTATAGCTCTTACCGAGTGAAATATAAGAAAAATACAGTAACTATCAATAACATACATGGAACAATAAAACCATGACTGCCTGTCATCCGGAGCATGTTGTCACGTCTTACATCGTCAAACGACGTCAAAGCACTTCAAACGTTATCAAAGTTAAGAGAGCGATTCACCTTCTCGATGTAATTTCCGCTTATTGCTAGACATTTACGGTGCCTATATATGAATCATCTTCATGAAAATATCATTATACCATTTGTTATTCAATCCCGCTACAACTTTCATTGCGCTTATCTGACTCAAAGTGTTATCCGTGCAACATTTTCTTGACCTCAGGAAAACAGCAAAATCCATTGACGCCAGGTAAGAACTGTACGGTGGATGGGCTAACAGTTTAAAACCTGGTAGATCAATTTCAAGTAGTGTCGATCTCACTCTGTGTGCTGGTGCATTATCTTCATGCAATATGACAAGTTCAGGTTCTAAGTCTGTGTGCTTCTTTCTTAGGGCTTGTAGCAAATCTCTTCTCCCTCCATATCATGACACCATAGGAACGTCGTATAGCATTCAACTCGGAGTTGTTGCTTCTTCCTTAGCAAGCGAGGGGCCCAACAGGCGCTAACTTTTGACATTCCTAGGTTGATTGTTAATATTTGATTAACAACATTACGCGAAATGTCAAGTATTCAGCTATTAGTCTGTCATTTGTCTACCCTTGTCTATTAAGTCTTTCGTTCTATCCTTGTTATGCACCATTACTACTGATGGTCCACATGCTATTTTGTCTTCATTAATTGATCTTCTTCCATTTCTAAATCGTTCATGCCACTTATAAACAATCGTCTTGCTACATGGTAGTAATGTACAAGACGATGTAATCATCTTTAAGGTATCTGCCGGTAACTTTACAAGTCCGACACAAAACGCTCCGTAATTCAACGTCGCCCGTTGACGTCATTGTTTTAAGTCTTTTGATGATGCGCTCTACAGTTGTTGACGTTGAAAATAAACAAGTGTACCGACAGATGTTAAATTTCAAAGAAATGATGTCAATATTATGTGCTATCGTTGTGTAGTTTGCCGGAGATTTTGCTTTAACAGAAACCACGAAACTGGACATAATTTAATTACAAACTTTTAAAAAATATGCCTAATTTTCGCATGCGCCGCATATATGTCTGGTGGTTACTATGGATACTGCTATTTATAACGAGGAATGAACTATAAAAACAATTATGTTGTGTT
Organism: Lutraria lutraria; assembly: GCA_964023205.1. Classification (NCBI taxonomy): domain Eukaryota; kingdom Metazoa; phylum Mollusca; class Bivalvia; order Venerida; family Mactridae; genus Lutraria; species Lutraria lutraria. Next base: position 25,399,334 of record OZ026842.1, on the reverse strand, counting down.
TCTATTCATATTAGTTGTGACTTTCTTCGTTTACAGTTTTAACTCAAAAGTCATGTAAACAGTCATGTTATTGAGAAATTCTGGGAACTTCCAGGACAGCCCTCGTAAATGGGTGTATCTATCTTTGTGCGGGGGCAATTTACATCAACTTGTGACGTTGACGTTATTTAGAGACGTGATGCTAAAATGTTCAATACAGTCACATCATCTCAAAATAAGAAAATGACATATTTAACATGCACACTTTGTAACTTGTTCATCCCTTGATGGATTAATAATTGATTTTTGTTAATATTGTTTTGGCTGTCATACTGTTATGCACCTATCCTCAAGAACTAGCTCATTGACCGACACTCAATTTTCAGGCGCCCCACTCTCTCATCATTTTGTTCAGTCTGTCTATACCATCCGCAACACATTTTTGCCATTTATAAATGAACTTGTCATTATCATTGTCTCCCATGATGTTTTGTTCAGTGAAACACACAATTTAGTAATCGTACGTCGTTCTTTTGCATCAAAAGATGCCATTTTGCGAATATCAAATCTTGCAGATGCTGAGAACAAAATGCCCGTTGATTCAATATGATACGTCTGACATCACTGAAATATGCATGAATTGATGTTATAATATGTTGCATGCAAATGACAGACATTCAGTGTAATCTCGCCAAAATTATGAATTTTGTGCCTTGCTATCTGAAACATCAACTGTTCGAAAATTGGGGTTGCCCCCTCGACGCTACCATTGGTTATTAAATCAGCTGCTACTTTCAAAATAAGAAGTATAATCTCATCAGAATCATTGATAATATGTGTATTGGATTATGTTTTGCTGTTGTATAGCTTAATATGATGTAATGACGTCCGGAAAATAATAAAGGGGGGTGTCCACAAACTTTTTGGACAAGCCTCGTAGATGACTATGTTGAGATAGTTAATGTTAATACCTACAATTAAGCATTGTTATCCTCTGACTGGAAAGTTTCAAATTTAAGAATATCTCCAACCAGGCATTGTTAAGGCCCAACCTGTAGAGGACTTATATATGTTTCAAGCAACACCATGGGCAGTGACTTGTTAATAATAATCAAAGTCCAAACTGGCCTTGCTGCAATATTTTTATAAATATCAAAAAGTTACTTAATAAAATTGTCAGTGTTATTGCACGGACACTCAAATATGAACATAAAAAGTATAAACTCAGCAATATCGCTCACATGACAATCACTGTTCACTCATTTAAAACATTGTTTTGAACCGGTGACCTAGTTTTTGACCCCAGATGACCCATGTTAGAACTTGTCCTACATCATCGTCGGATACCCACGGTCGTTGCCTCCGCTCCGCTACGTACATCTCCCGTGGGATTTTTCTTTACCGATTCGCCGTTTCGATAAATAACTAAAACCGTATTCTGATTGGATGCAGTACAATCTTGTAATGCGCCTAACAGCCATTCAGATCGCTCGTACTAAAACTATGTTCGTTTCACGTAAAACTTTACTTTTAATTGTAAACAAACAGAACGAACATTTTCTCGTGGGCGCAGCCATTTTCATCATAGGCACTCGATTCCGTGATTTTTATACGTTTACAGACGTTCTTTTGCAATTTCACCCATCAAACAATGCAGATCTGTCGAAAGAAAAATCTTCAATTTTTCCCTTATTGTGTGTATGAAATACTCCAAGGTAGTGAACTCGCCATCTTTTCGATTGACGGTAGTGACGAAAATAAGCGTGGGTCCCGACTTTCCTTCTAATCCGCACGTGCTTTCCGGGAACCTTGCTTTCGTTGTAGTGTCCCCCAACTTTAAAGGTTTTGGCAGCTTTTAGAAGGAAAGCCGGGACCCACGCTTATTTTCGTCACTACCGTCAAACGAAAAGATGGCGAGTTTACTACCTTGGTGTATTTTATACACACAATAAGGGAAAAAATGAAGATTTTTCTTTCGACAGATTTGCATTGATCGATGGGTGAAATTGCAAAAGAACGTATGTAAACGTATAAAAATCATGGAATCGAGTGCCTATGATTTTCATTTGCGTCTCCACGCCGGCGAGTATCGAAAATGTAAGCATCGTTTCTATTGGTTAATGTATATTCTGTTCTATTCTATGAAAACGGCGAATCGGTAAAGAAAAATCCCACGGGAGATGTACGTAGCGGAGCGGAGGCAACGACTGTGGGTATCCGACGATGGTCCTACATATAAATAAGACACACATTCTGACAAAATTTGGTGAAGATCCAATCAAAACCATGAAAACTACAGCATAGACAAGGTTTTCCTAAGATTTGACCTCATGACCTAGTTTTTGACCCCAGACGACCTATGTCCGAATTTGTCCTATATATCATTAAGACAAACATTCTGACTAGGTTTGGTGAAGATACGATCAAAATTTGACATCTACAGTGTTAATAAGGCTTTCCTAAGATTTGACCTTGTGACCTGGTTTTTTACCCTAGGTGACCCATATTTGTACTTGTCCTTAATATCATTAAGACAAACAATCTGACAAGGTTTGGCCAGGATCCAATTAAAACCATGACATTTAGAGCTTTTACAAGATTTTAACCGAAGATTTGACCTGGTGACCCAGTTTTTTACCCCGGCTGACCCATGTTCAACCTTGACCAACATATCATTGAGGCAAACATTTTGACAAGGTTTGGTGAAGATCCAATTAAAACTGTGACATCTACAGTGTTAACAAAGTTTTCCTAAGATTTGACCTGGTGACCTAGTTATTGACCCCAGATGACCCATATTTATACTTGACCGTTATATCTTTAAAACAAACGATTTGACAAAGTTTGGTTAAGATCCAATAATAACTGTGAAATCTACAGTGTTAACATGGTTTTTCATAAGATTTGACCTAGCGACCTAGTTTTTGACCCAAGATGACACATGTTCAAACTTGTCCAAGATATTATGAAGACAAACATTCTGACTAGGTTTCATGATCATCCAATCAAAACAGTGACTTCTAGAGTGTTCACAAGGTTTTCCAGCAATTTGCCCTAGTGACCTAGTTTTACTACGGAAATGACCCATTATCAAACTTGACCTACTTATTATTAAAATAAAGATTCTGACAAAGTTTCATGAAGATCCAGTCAAAACAGTGATTTCTAAAGTGTTCACAAGGTTTTCCCTTATTTGGCCCTGGTGACCTAGTTTTTTACCCAAAATGGCCCAATATCGAACTCGTCTGAGATTTTGTTGATATTAACGTTCTGACCCAGTTTTGCTAAAATTGAGCTAAAAATGTGGCCCCTAGTGTGGTCACAACATAAAGTTTGACGACGCACGACGCACACCGCACGTCGCCGGATGCCGGACGGAGAATGATCCTAATAGCTCACTTTGTCACTTTGTGACATGTGAGCTAAAAACGACAAAAAAACGCTGGTGTTAATAAAATTCAAAGGGATGGCCTGATTGACATATTCCAATTCTGGGGTTATTTGGCCAAACTTTTAGTTGATTTGGAAATAAATAAACAGTGCTTAGTTGCCTGTTGGATGCTTTCTGCTGGCAACCTTAGAATTGTGATGTTGTTGATCATCAGATCATCACCCTAGCTGTTAAATCATTTTTGTAAGCATAGACTGAATAGTGAAATGAGTGTTAAACACCTGACTTATTATTAAACAAGGAAATTTTACTTGGATGCATCGTTTTTGTCTAAATACAACGTTAGTCAAATTACCATCAAGCAAGTTGAAATTTGACCATTTACCCCCATGCCTTGAAAAGTGGGGGTAATTACCCACATGGGCAAAAAATTATCTACAATGCTGGTATAAACTCAGAAATATGAACACACAGACATAAGTATAAACTCAGAAATATGAACATACAGATGTAAGTATAAACTCAGAAATATGAACATACAGATGTAAGTATAAACTCAGCAATATAAACATACAGATGTAAGTATAAACTCAGAAATAAGAACATACAGACATATAGGTTCAGAAATATGATTAACAGACAGACATAAGTATAAACTCAGAAATACGAACATAATGAACAGTATAAAAATATAGACTCAGAAATATGAACATAAGATTTAGGGGTTAGATTTTACCAATATATGCAAAAATCAAATGTTACAAGAACTATTTTTACAAGGGGAAAAAGTGGCCAGGGGAGAAATATTGGCTGAAGCCAGATGTAGATTTATAATGAAACAAGAGGGCCACATTGTTTTGAACTGGTGACCTAGTTTTTGACCCCAGATGACCCATGTTACATCTTGTCCTACATATAAATAAGACAAACATTCTGACAAAATTTGGTGAAGATCCAATCAAAACCATGAAAACTACACCATAGACAAGGTTTTCCTAAGACCATGCCTGACCATGCATCATTTCTTAAACGATTGACCACATCAGAAAATAATTGAAAAAAATAGCGCAAAATATCTTTATTGCAATTCGTATGAAGCCTAAATCAAATCATTTTATAGTATACTTTTTATCTAAAATGAAATTATGCATACAAAATATCATTACAAGAGTATGTGAATATAATATACTCCAAAACAAATCATTGAATATTCTGTGTATGGTTAAATTGAGTCCGGGTGGTACCATTTTCTTTTCACACTACAAACTCTGAGAAATACTGACTTCTGAAGCTAAGTATTCTAAAACAAACTAAAAACCATTACCATACAGACTTGGTTTATTCCCTGGTGCATTAAGAAATTTAGATAAAGAAGTTTTGCCATGTTTTATGGTATTTTATAAGAAAAGTACTGGATGTATCAAGCACAAGTTAAAACTTATCCCGTTTTCAAGCCTTTACTAAAGTGACTTACTATGAACCATTTTCATGGAAACATAATATGCAACAGTAAATCCTTGGTGAGTGATATCATTTTATAACAATTTGGCAATTTCATGCAGAAATAATTAAATCTAACTTCGAGTTGAGGAGATGTTGTCAAAAAAAGTGTACAATGTGTATCCATTAGCAGGTGCTCGATGACGTAGTGTACTACCATTGATTGAGGTCCTTTATAAAATTAATGTAAATAACCAAGGAAACAACAACAAATTATATTAATATGAAAAAAAAGAAAAGAAAATGGAATACAAATTTATCTTAGAGATAATTATTTTCAAAGAATAAAATTACTATCATAGAATTCATATCGTTATCTAAGAATTATTGATACATGTATTTAAAATGTTTCTAAAACAACCTCAAACACTAGCAAGCAGATGGGCTTTGACACTGGACTTAAACAGAGGGAGGCTATTAATTTCTCTTATATGCTGTGGCATTTCATTCCAGAGGGAGTAACCTTAATAAGCAAATGATTGTTTACCAAAACCCGTAACCTTGGGTAGACAGAGTCTTCAAGTGTCTGTAAATGAATCACTGGAAGCGTCAACTGACACTCTGAACCTAGTGGAATAGTTATGATTGGAACTATGTGGAATGAAATGCTCATTTAGGTAACCTGGTGCACTACCACTGTAGATTTTGAACACATGACACAACATAATTTGATCAACCCTTTTTGAGACAGGTAACCAGTTCAGCTTGACAAAATGACTTTGATCAATATGAGCTCTTGCTTCTAGATCTAACACAAATCTGATCATTTTGTTTTTGGTGACCTGTAGCTTGTTCCTTGAAGTTCCTGAGTCGATCCAGCTGTTATACCAAACTGAACAATCATAGTCAAAATGACACTGAATAAGGAATGTTGCTAGTGACCTTTTAGAATGTGGATTAAGGAACTTATCCCAGCCTTATCAGGGGAACACCACATGATATTGTTGCTCGAGAAGAGATTGATGTCGATCGGACAAATATAAAGTAAACCACTGAACAGTAACCTTTGAGAGACCTAGTGCCTTCAACTTCATCAACAGAATGCTATGATCCACAGTATCAAAGGCTTTTAGTAAGTTGAACAAAACCACACCAACAACATTACCATTATCCATTTGGAACCTGATATAATCTGAAAGATGAATGAGACATGTGTCAGTAGAGAAACCTTGCCTGAAGCCAGACTGGAAATCATACAGGAGATTATTTGAAGACAGATATTCTTCAACTTGATCAAAGATACTATTTTCCAATGCTTTGGACAAAACACTTAAAACAGAGACTAGACGATAGTTACCAACTTCTGTCTTGTCATTTTTCTTGAATAAAGGAACTACTCAAGCTTCAGGTCATCGGGCACAGAACCCTGGATAATGGATAAATTAATTATGTGGGTAAGTGGGGCTGAAACTGGGTCTAGCCCAGTAGCTTAAGAGAATTCAAATATTTAAAAATCCTGCTTTCAGAGACTAACGAAAAACAAAAACTATCTGCTTTGACTCCTTTAGAAGAATAAAAATTGAAAACAAAACTACTGCGGAAAATATTGTGACATGGTGGAAGTTCTTTTTCTACTAATTTTGAGGCAACTGTGGTGTAAAATGAATTGAACTCTTCAGCCACTTCAGACTTGTCAAAGTAAATGTCATCATCTATCTTCAAACCAATGTTACATTCTGCCTGACCCTTTTTGGATGAAAGACCTAAATTTTTCAAATATTTCCACAAAGATTAAGGATCTGACTTAATCTTATTTTCTAAAGATTCTGTAAAATAGTTCTTCTTCGCTTCAAATATAACATATTCTGCTTTATTCCTACTTGCTCTAAAGTGTTTCAAATTATCTTCAGTTTGTCTTTTTTGTACATTGAAACATCGTACATTTTTACAACTGTTAAAAACACTTAAGGCCTTTCAAGAACTATTTCGTGCGATGACAAATTCCTTAATTATCAAACCATTCCGTCTAACGCAGAAAAATCTACAAACTTCAAAAAAAAATTATCAGCCAAGTGACGTCTTTCAAAACATTTGGAAACCCAACACAACTTAATCAATACAAGACTCGATAGGTTTATTATTTGTAACTAATTAATTAAGTAGAGGTATAGTGCGATTTTATTAACATGTCAAAAGTGAATAATTACACGGTTGCTGGATGCGATTATTTTAGCTTAGTATCACAGTCGATAGTTTTCGTTTATTTTACCATTATGGAATGTTCCAATCAACATGTTGATATAACTGTAAAATGACAATTATCGTATAACTTACGAAAGTAATCGAACCTCACCGAAGCTAAACATAAATGCAATCATTGACTGTATAATCATGCAGCTTTGACAGTTTAATAAAATCGCACTATAACTGGACAATAAGACCAATTCTAAATTGGTCTTTCTGTTTCTGAGACCATTTATATATTTATATTCGCTTTGAAAGTTGTTATTACAACATAAAGAAAAATTTAGAGGTGCGTGATCACTCCATTCATTAATACCGTTAACACTAAAGCAATCATGAGACTAGTAAAATTACATTCTTTGCATACTACCACCGATGCATCATTTCGTGACAAAAAAGTGAACAAGCCTTGGTTGTCACCTATTCTTCAGTTAACGATTCTCATGCACATGGATATACACAAATCTAGAAGTTTGGACCCGAAATTATAATACTTTGTATAGTACAAGGCCCTGCTGCTAAATTCGCCGGGAACACAATCATCATTGTCAAACATATTATTTATGCTATCATATCTAACAAAATCTTGTTTCAAACCTACCCTGCTGTTAAATATCACCACATACAAAAGGATATACATCACCAAGATTATTGTAATAACTAAATCAGTTTCTAACAATTCAAAGAAATCAATGCTTATAACATCATAGGCTGGAGAATTCTCATTCCATAAGTAAATGCCAAATAAATAACAGTCTGTGAAATTAAGGTTGAAATGTGGTTGCCCGAAACGGAAATTTTAGTTGCTATTGCTTTGATTTGTTGATGAAAATTTGGTTGTCCGAACCAAAATTTTGGTTGTCCGAAAGAAAAATTTGTTTTCCCGGGCAATAGGACATTTACTGCTAATTTTGCAGACTGAAATAAATATTATTACTTGTTTTAAGAAATGTGTGATCAAGTTGTAACCATATCATTGAATTCTGGTACATTTTAACAAGTGTTATATCTTTGATTGATTCTTTGCAATGCAGTACTGGCCCCGAGGTTATAAAACTCATGAGTTCGGTCTCAGAAACGAGCTCCCAGCTCAGGCTGAGACCGAACTCAGGAAATGTGGAGGTTATAAAACTTCTGAGTCTGAGTTCGTGCTCAGCTTGAGCTGAGTTTCTGAGACCAGTGTTTACCTGCCTCAGAATCTCAGCTCAAAAAAAAAGAATGGCAGCTCACCAACGCGTTCGTCGAAATTACATGTTCAATCATTTATACCAACGCATTTCGAGGGTTTTCCAAGATCGCTCAAATCCACTGGAAAATTACACGTCTGAGGAGATCTTTTGCAGGTTCAGATTCAGGCTTCAGACCATCATGTACATAATGACACTGCTTAATATTCCTCAGCTGTCGCTAAGGAACTGTTCAGTTCCGCCATTATTGCAGCTGCTTGTAACTGTACAATTTCTGGCAACTGGCAGCGCTCACATCACTATAGGTGACACACTGAATCTATCGAGGTCCACTGTTGGTAGGATTGTGTGGCGTATTTGTAAAATAATTAGCTCTAAGTCGTCAGAGTTGATCAAGTTTCCCGTTGGCGAAGAGGCAGTGCGCGTGAAGAACGAATTCTTCAAGATAGCAGGTTATTGGTTTTTCCATGTTATGAAACACTTTTCATTGGTTTCTATTCTTAGCTTAGATTAAGGCTCCATTCTGGGCAATTTTGCTAGCGAAAACTGTAATTCGAGTTTGTTTATACTACTCCTTTGAATAATTTAATGTTAGCTTGAATAATTTCTGTATTGAAAACTTCATGATCACAACATTGATGAAGTATTTGACTTGTAATTCGGTGAATCTAAACCTCTGTATCTATTGTTTGCCTATACAAACGTAATAAATCCTCAGAAATATAAACAAGAGGGCCAAGATGGCCCTATATCGCTCACATGACAATCACTGTTCACTCATTAAAACATTGCTTTGAACCGGTGACCTAGTTTTTGACCCCAGACGACCTATGTTCGAATTTGTCTTACATATCATTAAGACAAACAGTCTGACTAGGTTTGGTGAAGATACGATCAAAATTTGACATCTACAGTGTTAATAAGGTTTTCCTAAGATTTGACCTTGTGACCTGGTTTTTGACCCTAGGTGACCCATATTTGAACTTGTCCTTAATATCATTAAGGCAAACAATCTGACAAGGTTTGGCCAAGATCCAATCAAAACCATGACATTTAGAGCTTTTACAAGATTTTTACCTAATATTTGACCTTGTGACCCAGTTTATGAAACCAGCTGACCCATGTTCATCCTTGACCCACATATCATTGAGGCAAACATTTTGACAAGGTTTGGTGAAGATCCAATTAAAACTGTGACATCTACAGTGTTAACAATGTTTTCCTAAGATTTGACCTGGTGACCTAGTTATTGACCCCAGATGACCCATATTTACATTTGACTGTTATATCATTAAAACAAACGATTTGACAAAGTTTGGTGAAGATCCAATAATAACTGTGAAATCTACAGTGTTAACATGGTTTTTCATAAGATTTGACCTAGCGACCTAGTTTTTGACCCAAGATGACCCATGTTCGAACTCGTCCAAGATATTATGAAGACAAACATTCTGACAAGGTTTCATGATCATCCAATCAAAACAGTGACTTCTAGAGTGTTCACAAGGTTTTTCAGCAATTTGCCCTAGTGACCTAATTTTACTACAGAAATTACCCATTTTCAAACTTGACCTACATATTATTAAAATAAACATTATGACAAAGTTTCATGAAGATAAATTCAAAACAGTGATTTCTAAAGTGTTCACAAGGTTTTCCCTTATTTGGCACTGGTGACCTAGTTTTTGACCCCAAATGGCCCAATATCGAACTCGTCCGAGATTTTGTTGATATTAACGTTCTGACCCAGTTTTGCTAAAATTGAGCCAAAAATGTGGCCCCTAGTGTGTTCACAACAAAAAGTTTGACGACGCACGACGCACGACGCCGGACGCCGGACGGAGAGTGATCCTAATAGCTCACTTTGTCACTTTGTGACATGTGAGCTAACAAGAGGGCCATGATGGCCCTATAAATGATCACCAGGAGAAAAGGTCATTTGGAGATTAACATTGTTGAAGTTTTCTATACGAGTCCAAGTAAGATCAAGTGACCCATCTGGGCCTTTTTTTATCCAATGGCCATTATATGAACAGATTTAAAAGAGGTCCATTAGACAAAGCTAGATACCAAACATCTTAGCTCTAGGCCTTGTGGTTTCGGAGAAGAAGATTTTTTAAATTTTCCTATATAAAATAGAATAAACCCCAGGGCAGGGCCAATTTTGACCCTAGGGCAATAATTTGAACAAACTTGGTAGAGGTCCACTAGATAATGCTACATACCATATCGAGGGCTCAGCGCAACACTGACGTAACTTGTTCTTATTTCAATATGAGTTACGACACTGTTGCGTTCAACCCTCGATATATCTTAGCTCTAGGCCTTGTGGTTTCGGAGAAGAAGATTTTTTAAATTTTCCTATATAAGTCTATATAAATCAAGTGACTCCCGGGCGGGGCCAATTTTGACCCTAGGGCAATAATTTGAACAAACTTGGTAGAGGTCCACTAGACAATGCTACATACCAAATATCTTAGCTCTAGGCCTTGTGGTTTCGGAGAAGATTTTTTAAATTCTCCTATATAAAATAGAATAAACCCCAGGGCAGGGCCAATTTAGACCCTAGGGCAATAATTTGAACAAACTTGGTAGATGTCCACTAGACAATGCCACATACAAAATATCTAAGCTCTAGGCCTTGCGGTTTCGGAGAAGATTTTTTTAATTTTCCTATATAAGTCTATATAAATCAAGTGACCCCCGGGGTGGGGCAAATTTTGACCCTAGGGCAATTATTTGAACAAACTTGGTAGAGGTCCACTGGACAATGCTATATGCCAAATATCTTAGCTCTAAGCCTTGTGGTTTCGGAGAAGAAGATTTTTCAAATTTTCCTATGTAAAATCAAGTTACCCCCGGGGTGGAGCCAATTTTGACCCCAGGGGAATAATTTGAACAAACTTTGTAGAGTTCCATTAGGCAATGCTACATACCAAATATCTCAGCTCTAGGCCCTGTGGTTTCGGACAAGAAGATTTTTTAAATTTTTTTCTATTTGTTGCCATAGCAACCAGAGTTTTTAATGAAATTTAATTTTTGAACAATTTTGAAAGGGGACCACCCAAGGATCATTCCAGCATAGTTTGGTTGCAATCGGCATAGCGGTGTAGGAGATGTTTTAAGTAAACATGGACGCCACGTAACGACGCACGATGGACGCAGGGCGATCACAAAAGCTCACCCTGAGCACATTCGTGCTCTGGTGAGCTAATGAGAAAACAGCGCAGTGGGTAAAGCGCTCGGTTGTGATCATTTTACGTAAGATTATGTTTAGGTCGTTGGTTCGGTTCTCATTCAGTAAACTTTTTTTATCCTCTGAAACAACTCTAAATTTCCAATATGAAAGTTACATTCATCTCTACTTTAAATTATACATGATAAACATATGTAGCAAAAATTAAACTTAAGTTTGACACAGCTAATATAGTACGGTACTTAAAATTTAGTTATGAAATCTGTACGTGATAGCACAACTTCATTATTTTTCTGTTTCAAGGCTTTCCTAACGTTCTTGGTTGTGTAGATGACACTTTCATCAGAATAATTCAACCAAATGTAAATGAAGGAGATTATGTAAACCATAAAGGATATCATTCATTGAATGTTCAGGTAAGGGCCTTAATTTTTATGTTACTATGTATGGTTTAATTATTTTGTGTTACATCAACACCATCTTTATATCAACTACAGTCATTCATTGAGTTTTTGTTCTGAATGTACAGTAAACATGTATTTATTGGCCATTACATTTTGATGTGGTACAGTGTTGTTGATTTCACATCAGCATGAGGATAAAATATCTCTTGACATATGATACAATTACAGTACAACCTCTCCAGAGTGGTCCTCTCTAGAGCAACAGCCTCTCTATAACAGCACCTTTAAAATTTCACTAATTTACTATAAATTTAACCTCTGTAGACCAATTATCTCATAACAATGGCCAATATATGCATCTCCCACAGGTTGTTGCTCTGAAGAGGTTGTATTGTATAACTTAACATGTTTCAACATGTACATCATAACTATGTAAAATGTTATTTCAATTGAACCTGATGCTTGTGTATTGCTGCATTATTCTAAGTTATGTATTGATATTGACACAGCTGACATCATCTGCATGATAGGATATAGAAATAACTGTAACACGAAAAGTCAATCTTAATATCTCTTAAATTTATGCGTTGTATACATTTGCATGTTTGTTTTTATCATTTTCACTATAAATGAAACAATATAAACCAATATGAAATTTAACAAAATAAGCATCAGATAAAAAACTAGAACTATCACTAAAGGTGATGAATACCCCCAGATGCGGCCTTGACACAGTTATTGTTACATTGTACAGACAGAAATATAATGCATTTTCATTTTCTAATACCTGCAAATTGTTGCTTAGATATATCCTGACCAGTTTCTAAATATGCATTAAATATAAAAAATAATAAAGGGCCATAACTCATTAAAATTTACTTGGACAAAACCTATTGTGGACATGTACAACTAGGTTTACTACTTATCACTTCTAAGAAGTTTCACTGAATTTCTGCATGTAGTTACTGAGAAATGGTACGGGCAAAATTGATTAATTGTATAAAACAAAGGGCCATAACTCAGTGAAAATTAATCCAAACAAAACCTGGTTATTGCATGCACAACTTGGCTGTTTATAACTTCTGTGAAGTTTCGTTGAAATCTTGTAAGTAGTTGCTGAGAAATTGTCCGGACAAAATTTGCCTATTGTATATACTGTATAAAAACAACAAAGGGCTATAACTCAGTGCAAATTAATCTGAACGAAAAATGCTTTCAGCATGCACAACTAGGCTTACTACTGATCACTTCTGGGAAGTTTCATTGAGATCCTGTGAGTAATTGCTGAGAAATTGTCTGGACAAAATTTGCCTTTTGTATATACTGTATAAAAACAACAAAGGGGTATAACTCAGTGAAAATTAATCCGAACGAAAAATGCTTTAAGCTAACACAACTAGGCTTACTACTGATCACTTCTGTGAGGTTTCATTAAAATCCTGTAAGTAGTTACTGAGAAATTCTCCGGACAAATTGTGTCCACAGACGCACGGACCGACCGACCGACCATCAATCGTGAATCCAATATAGCCCCCATATATTTCATATCTGGGGGTATAATAAACATAATTCATGGTTATACATTTCCAATGTCTCTCATAAATGAAGAAATAACTTACATACTCACAACAGATATGATACTTGTAAAGTGAAATTATAAATGAAGTATGAAAATGATTGCTTAGTCCAAACTCTCACTTTTAAATCAAACCTGAATCATGAAAAATCAATAGTTATGGCTCTTGCACACTGAAATTCTATACAATTACTCTCAATAATATCGATAACATAAGAAGTTTTATGTTGACAACGATAACAATTTTTCATTTAAGGGCTCAACTTCATATGTTAAAAATGTACATAACTCTGAAAGTAATGTTGACCAGGTTACAGTTGTAAAAAAAAATCATAAAAATCATTAAGTTATACTTTAATTTAATTGATTATCACAAATTTAATGAAACTCCACAAGAATCATCAAACATATGCAATGAACAAATGATGCAAATATTTAGCTATTGACTCTATTTATTTGCAAATGTGTTGTGACCCTACATTTAAGATAACAAGTTGCTATGCCGCATGGCCTGGGTCTGTCCATGACAGCAGAATTTTTAGAAGATCATCACTATGTCAGCGGTTTGAGAAAGGTAAGAAACTTCATCCATATACAATGAATACAATAATGTCTTTTTTAAATGTACAATCTATAACAATCATATACAATGACAAACATAAAACAAATGTATAATTATACATAGTTGATACTTGGGAAAGAAATTAATGAAATATTATCATATACAATAAGATGCATACAGCTTATTTGTATGTGTGCGGCATTTTTCTTATAATAGTAGAAGATATTGTCATATGCTTTATAAAAAAATATAAAAAGGTTACAGGCTTTGAAGAAAGGTCATGATTCCAGAGTCAATTACATTAAGCTTTTAACATCCTTAATTTAGTTATGGGTTTTCTAAGTTATAAATTTGCAGCATGTAAATTTGACCCTAGGGCAATAATTTGAACAAACTTGGTAGAGGTCCACTATACAATGCTACATACCAAATATCTTAGCTCTAGGCCTTGTGGTTTCGGAGAAGATTTTTCAAATTTTCCTATATAAAATAGAATAAACCCCAGGGCAGGGCCAATTTTGACCCCGGGGCCATAATTTGAACAAACTTGGTAGAGGTCCACTAGACAATGCCACATACAAAATATCTAAGCTCTAGGCCTTGCGGTTTCGGAGAAGAAGACTTTTTAAATTTTCCTATATAAGTCTATATAAATCAAGTGACCCTCGGGGCGGGGCCAATTTTGACCCTAGGGCAATAATTTGATCAAACTTGGTAGAGGTCCAATAGACTATGCTACACACCAAATATCAAAGCTCTAGGCATTGTAGTTTTTGACAAGAAGATTTTTTAAATTCCCTATATAAATCTATGTAAAATCAAGTTACACCCGGGGCGGAGCAAATTTTGACCCCAGGGGAATATTTGAACAAACTTTGTAGAGTTCCATTAGACAATGCTACATACCAAATATCTCAGCTCTAGGCCCTGTGGTTTCGGACAGGAAGATTTTTTAAGTTTTTTCTATTTGTTGCCATAGCAACCAGAGTTTTGAATGAAATTTAATTTTTTGAACAACTTTGAAAGGGGACCACCCAAGGATCATTCCAGCAAAGTTTGTTTGCAATCGGCATAGCGGTGTAGGAGGAGATGTTGTTTAAAGTAAACATGGACGCCACGTAACGACGCACGATGCACGATGGACGCAGGGCGATCACAAAAGCTCACCTTGAGCACATTCGTGCTCTGGTGAGCTAAAAATGTCATCCCTTAAGTAGTGCACGGTATTTCACATTCAATAATAATTTTCCACATCTGAAAGTAGTGCATAAATGTATGAGGTAAGATTGAAGTATTTCATTGAAAACCAAAATTTTACATAAAAAAGATTTTTGACAAAAAATAAACCAGAAGAGACACAAAACTTGAATCCAAAATCAACATACAGCTCAATAATTTAGACATACATCACTTCAAAAATAAAATCTCTCCTCTATGTGTAACAAAAATAGTTACAATACAGTTGTGAAGCATTGATACCAGAAAAATCCAGTACCAGTAGTAAACAAGAGGGACATGATGGCTCTATATCACTCACCAGATAAAAGACTCTTAGAGACGCACGATGGACGCAGGGCGATCACAAAAGCTCACCCTGAGCACATTCGTGCTCTGGTTAGCTAATAATGATCGGCAATATTACCTCAAAGTAAACAAAGAATTAGTGTTTCATTGAACACGTTCACAGTCGGAATTAAATAATGACTATATAATTACAATCAAATAGCATTGTATATGGGAACAGAGTGTTTTTGTCGAGCCCACTTGCAGTCATCTTGACATAGTCGCCACACTGACAGTTAGGTATATGTCCGTTATTTAGTTAGTCTGTTGGTCTGTACAGATTTCTTTGTCTGGGCTGTACCTCCCTAATGCATTGACACATTTGAAAATGTCTGCGTTATACAATGAGATGAGTGTCCTGGGCAACACCCAGATCCATAGGTCAAAGGTCAAGATTAATTCTTCAATCAAATGTTTTTTGTCTTCACTGTACCTTCTGTTTGCATTCAAGGACTTTGAAATAAATAGGTATTAAAGTTAACTTCAATGAGACGATATGTCATGAATGTCACCCGAAATTGTAGTTCAAAGGTCAAGGTCACAAGCGCTAAGATTAACAGCAGTCTCGACTCGTTGTCCTTGGGCATCTATTGTTACATAATGCTGTACATTTATTTCAGATACTCCATAAGGAAATGATAACGCAACCAGAACAAGCAGTCATTTATACTGTAGCATGCGTAGTGTTGCACAATATTGGCATAACTGAAGGAGATATCATGAGAGATAATTTAAATAACAATAATACTGGAATACATCAAGATGGAACTTCAATGAGAAACCATATCATAAACACATTTTTCAGTTGAAATGAAACAGTATACATAGACAACAAATCGATTGAAAGAGAAATGGAAGCATAAGTGAAAATACTGCATTCAGGTCTTCCTACCTAATACCTAAAATGATTATCTCAAAATGGAGCTAGGGATTTTAGAAGCATTGATCAATTTCATAGGTTTCCATGATAGAAAATGATTTACCATAAGTTTTTTCAAAAGCGATGCTAATACTTTTGATTATTGGCACATTGAAATTGTTTGTGACACAATTTTTCAAGAATAAAGAACATCGATTTCAACTTAAAAATCGAGGTAAAAAGATTCTATAAGACACTATCGATATACATTGATAAAGAAAGATATAGGAAACCTTGCATTAGCTTTTTGTTACACAAGAATATGCAAAAAACAAGCAATTGCTAATATTATCCAAAGATAATAATTACTGACGAAATAAACCCTTTTTCTTTGAAAAACACTCATTTCGCTGTGATTTTTACTTTTGTAAACTGGAAATATAGAGAGCGTGTGACGTCACTTTATGACGTGCGCATAACATGAATGCAGGAAAGCACAGCTGTTATGCACGGTAGGAAAACGCATTGGATTGCTCTGTTAAAGAACAAACAGAAACTTTTACGACCGATAAATTTATATGCTAATGGTATATAAAGTAACTGTCATAGCAAAATGATAACTTATTTCTTAAGTATATAATTATGTCAGAAAAGTACAGTATTAGGCTGGGAAGACCTTTATGCAAAACAATGGGATGAATGCATATGAAGACAATGAATGCAGTCTGAGTCAACATATTTATTGAAATTGTGAATAGTAATGTCTATTCATCATTCTCAACAACTACATTGAACTCAGACTGCATTTTCAGCTGACAGAAGATTTTTTTCTGCTGCATCAATTCAATTTTTAATTTGATTTTCTTTAATTTCACATCCTGTATTTCCATTTCTCTTTCAATCCGTTTGTTGTCTAACTGAATATTAATTAAAGTCTGCTCCTCTATCTTTTCCCTTAAGGTCTTGAATTTTCTTTTTTTTCTTTTGTCTGTTTAACATCATCTGAAAGTACATAATTATTCCTGTTATTATATTTATTTTGCCAATCTTTTGTCATTTTTGACGTATTGGACACACTAGAATTTTGTCACATGTGTGAGGGATACAACCACACACACTGCTCTTAGTGTATCATAGCCCGCCCGGTAGCTCAGTGATTTGAGCGTTGATATAATGATTAAGAGATTTTGAGTTGGAACCCCGCGCGAGGCTCACACTGTCCATGACAAATATGACTAAAGATGTAACATCATATGTTAAATTGTCCTCCACCTCTAAATTATGTGGGGTAGCTAGATAGTAGCTTGCAGATAGAATGCGGTTAGTACTGGTTAAAGGCCGAAATGAAGTCCAGGAAAGCCGGTTAGGATAACTAAAAAGTAATGTAAGAGTTCATAAACTTGATTGACTCACTTCTTGCAAAGGAACTCGATGATTCACACTGGGGTTTAGAACCAGCAGTTGATGGAACAGGTTTTGCTGAAAGCAGTAAAATGACATATTAGGAGATAGTTGTTATATTGAAATATTCAATCTTTGCATATACTTACACATTTTGTCAGATAACCACTTGTGTATTAATGAAGTACTTACTGATTTATAGTACCTGCTGCTGTTTTTTTCAACGCAGCTGTATGAAAATTGATTTTGACCTACATATGAACCAATGAAATTGGTAGGATACAAAACTTTCAGCTGAAGAAGAAAGTTTGTCATTGGTTAAAAGTGCTGTCGTTATGAAAATTTAGGGCAGAATTCGTAATTGATAGTTGTTCATAATTGTCTGAAAAGAATTCAATAATCAAAATATACAACAGTATAAATTTAAATATTGAAACATTTTAACCATGCAAAATAAACTCAAGTGTTTTGTTCTCAGCCTGAACTGTACACATGGTTTAAATATGTAAATGTTACATCTGTCTGATCATGGTGAAGACCCGACTGAAGCAAATAAACACCAAAAAAATAGTGAACTGCACTATCATACCCATGAGGTGTCTGTTGAATTTGTACAGTGCATTTTTATAACTGACAAATAGTTTGTAATATGACAAAATCCCTCATATTTTTTAATGTTGCCTGCATGAGAATGTAAAACAGTACTTAGAGAATTTATAATTAAAATTGACTCACTTCCTGCATTGGCACTGGATGATGCACATTCAGCTGTTGACAGATGAATTTGAAACAGGTCTTACTGAAAGTAGTAACATGACAGCATGGTTTTATATATGTACAC
The DNA here is from genome assembly GCA_964023205.1 of Lutraria lutraria. Classification (NCBI taxonomy): domain Eukaryota; kingdom Metazoa; phylum Mollusca; class Bivalvia; order Venerida; family Mactridae; genus Lutraria; species Lutraria lutraria. Next base: position 25,380,691 of record OZ026842.1, on the reverse strand, counting down.
AATGATTATTGATTAAGAGGTAAATGTAACACTAAGTTGTTCAATATTTGCCTATATACGTACACATTTGGTCATATAACCTGTCTTACTAAATTACCTTGTGCAATGGATTTATTATTTTATGTTCTTTTGAAATGCTACAAAATACAAACTACGTAGTTACAAGTATATGTAGTTTTGTAAATGTTTGTTTGTTATTGTAAATTGTCTTTGCATTTTTTATAGGATTTATATCACTGAAAGAATTCCTTTCTGCATTTTCTCACCAAATTTTTTTTTAGGCCTTCATGACCGACAGATTAAAATAATGATTTTTTTAAGACAGCGATTTCAAAATTCATGATTATTGGATTTAGCAAAATTAACCAATTGATTAATTTCTACTATTATAGTGACTTAAGTCATTTTGCACAACATTATGAAAAAAGTCAGATATATATTCAATTATAAACATGTGCATGAAACCATTTGGTAAAGACAACTGTAATGCAGTCATGTTCGGTAAAAATAATGCCTATTACAATTAATCATTTCATATGTCCTCACAACGCACTCACCGTGTTGTGATGTACCCGAACTTTCACTCTCATTATTACCGGTACACTCAGTATTGTATGTACATGCTGAAATATACATAGAAGAATAACACTATATAATGTTTCCAAATGATGATATCAATGCACCAGTCAAAATTTGAATTACAAGATAATTTCATGCAAAAGTAAGCTAGACACAATGTTTTTTCACAGTTCATGCTATTCCTGCCTGTATGCATTTGTAACAATGGTCAACTGCAAAAATACTAAGACATTCAATCCCAAGTAACTTTTCAAGTCTTGGATTGTCATGCACACTGAATGATTCATTCACTGGGAGCTAACAAAAATGTGAACACTATTGGCTTTATCGTCTTCATTGCATGTTCAAAATTTTAATAGGCAATATAGTAACTTCTATATGACCTGTAAATCATCATGGAATTTAAGCTCCACATTAAAGTTCTAAGAACAAAATTCAAAATGACAACTTACAGTCTGTATCAACACCAGTTGTTACACCAGACACACTTGGTCTTTCTCCTATACATGAGAGTAACGTCTGCTCTGCTGGCGTGCATTGTGGCGCATGTGGACCACCGCCAGTTTTTGCTCTACTAGATTTGGCATTATCTAGCTTTGCTTTTGCTGAAAAAGTAAGAGCATAATTATATTCATACGTACAACCAATCACCATGTCATTAAATGCAAATCACACACAAATGATTCATCTGACAATCAAGAAAATGGTCATTATATATATACTGATGTACTGTTATTAATTTTTTACTTCAATAAATTCTGAATGTCATATATATAGAAGTTATCTCAACACTTCAAACAATTCCACATACATATATATAACAAATGAATTGTGTTTAAATCAGGTACAAAGTCTTGTCAGTTCAATCCTCAATCATTCATTTACAAATAACAGCATGCATTAATTAACTGATAATTGCTTAATTTTGTTGTACCATACTTCAATTCAAAATTGTATTAACACAAACTAATACAGTTCATTGTATGTGACAAAACATACATATATTGTAAATAATGGACGTGTACAATGTAGTACAATAGAAAAACAAACACACCAGACAGTGTACGTATTGTAATCATCAGAGGTGGAAAATAATGTACCCGATGTGGGCTCAAACCCGCGACCTCCTGATTGCATGTCAGATGCTCTACCAACTGAGCTAATCGGGCCGGTAAATTTCACAGCCAATTTATAATACAGCATATCACACCGCTACATTTTAACAAGTTGACATAAAAAGATATAATGAACAAAAAACAGAAAAATATTGTACAAGTCAGAACAAGAAATTACTTCAAAAATAATGGTACAGCTTAATTATGAAGACTGAATTGAAATATGTACAGTACCTCTCTGTTTGATGTTGCTGAATTTTTTCTTTAGACAAGCAACATCTTTCTTAGAGTTGACAAAGCGACTGGAAAATAGATATTTAGATTTACTGTATTTGATGAACACATCTTACATCAGGTGACACACAATGCACATACTATAAATTCCGAAACACTATTCAATATGCAGAAAAAACATGCTACATTTATTATTGACATAAACCTGTCACTATAAAAGTCCAAAAGACGATCAATTTCATTACCGGATGTAACACAAGGTAAGGGCAGTAACACTTAATTACTAAGTATTTGACAGTTCATGGGGTTCCATAAGGGAAATGAAATTGTCACATGAAATTGCGCCAGACCATTCGCAAATGGGGACAACCATTCATGCAACATTCGGATCATTTATACATCTGTAAATAACAGTCGATTCATAGTAAATCTCAAAATAAAACATCCACATACCTGTTCAACTTCTGGGCGATCTCTTCCCAGCATCTCGTCCTTGATCCCACCAAAGAGGAGATCTTCGTTACCAAGGACGAGATCTACGAACACATCTTCTTCAGACGCAGTCCATTTGATTTTTTGTACAGTTTGCTCTTCCATTGCGAAGCGTATAATTGCAGACGAAACGTAAACATCCGGTGGTTGGCCGCTTACGTATTTAATAAACGCGCCTCGAATACAAGCTCAGCGGAGAACGAACTCAGTTTTATAACCTCCGTCTGAGCTGGAATGTCAGCTGAGCTGGGAGTTTGAGTTTGGAGCTGAGATTGGAGCTGAGATTTTAAAAAGTTTTATAACCTTGGGGCCTGTACCCTCACTACACCTCCTTGCCTGCCTTATCATGCTGAAAGTTTCTATAAAAGTTGTGACATACATAAACAGAATGATATATCCATTTTACTCTCACTTGATGCCCATGATTCATACAAACTATATAATTATAATATCATTGTTAACAATAACACTCACAAAATCGTTTCATTCCATCCATGATCTTTCCACTTGTGAGCCCATTTACGTTCCATGACAGAATGTTAACTTGGTCCCCTCTTCTATCCCCTAGATCACAAAATGCCATAAATTATAAGTCTGTGAAAAATACACAAAGCCTAATGACAGCATGCACAACAAACAGTATACATGGGAAGTTTCACTGAATTCTAATTTTCTATTTGTTGTATTGAAAAAAAGATGACATATTGTGAATGAAACCTGACAATATGTTGTCTACAGGCACACAGACAGATGGACAAACTGAAAGAAGTATGTCCATTCCTACAACCTTGTGCTGAGAAGAGTATAATACAACAATTTTTTTTTCTCAATTTTGGTGTATTTCAATAAATTCAGTAACAACATATTTTTCTACAGTTGAGCTGCAGACTAGATCCAAATAAAAAGGCTGTTTTTTTTCGAAGGGGGGGGGGGGGTTAAAGTCAGCCAATGAGGGCCAATGACTTCATTTGTACAAATATCAGCAATTCCACAAAACCTACTTGGCCAGAAATACATAAAAATCCCACGCCTCTAGATTTAGAATATATTTTTCTTCTTGTCAAATACACTCAATAACAATAAATAATGCATCAATTGATCGCATTTCTTGACACACTAACATCCATATTGATTTTCGCTTGATGACCACCTATCAGCCAATCAAATGGGAGATATGTAGTAACGCGCGGGAAATTCCTGCATCAACTGGTACTAAACTCCAACCAATGTGCGGACCATCTAGCATTTGCAGAAATATCAAAACTGTGTTTTAAGAAATGTAATGCATTAAAATGCAACACATTTATATAGCAGTGTTAATTTGAATTGAATGCAAATGGCAGTATGAACAATAAATTGACTTGACTGTAGAAATGATATAAATCATCAATGAAAAATGTTTTAAAGCCGTGGCATGCAATGTAAACATTAGTCTGGTTCCCTGCCGACAAATGCCGTCAGAAACGGAAGTGGGGGCAACATGCATGTGCGAGTCGTTGTTATTATCCGGGAATCGGCTGTAATAGTGTCACCGCGGAAATGGGCATTATACAAGGGATACTGCATGCACACCACAACTGGTGAAGACTGAAGCTACGACCACGGGTACCCAGAACACACAGAACTTTATTGATTTGTTTTATCCTAAAATGTTTGTATATACCTTTCATCACTGGTAATATGAAATTATAATTTAAAACAACCTTGATTGAAGCTATATACAAGGACAAAATATCGCAAACTCGCGAAAACATATGATATTCACATAACCAGCATTTACAACACAAACAAGAACATTTAACAATTATATTTCATCGTTAAGTGCAACATACTTTATCAATAAGAATTAACACTTACGAGGTAGTAGTTCATAAACAGGAGAAAACTGCTGTAAATTAACATGGGAAGAACATCCGTAGGGGTAGCCGCATGCCTGGGCGCCATGATCTCTACAAGGGAGACAAATATGAATGACTAAAATAAAAGGGCTGAAAGCACCCGAAACATGAGTCATTCACAAATTCTGTACTTCTAGAGACCCTCGATTGTCTTAAAGTCTTAGCTAAAAAAGAGCAAAGAAAGTTAAAAATAAACCATTCAAAATTTATAATTATTATATTTCTATTATATCCTAATTATTATTAAAGTCATTTAATAAGTATTCTGTTTTGTTATGTTCTGGTTAGTCTAATGTGAAATAAGTCACTGCAAGCCAATAGATGGGTTTGTGTTTTATGCTCTTTTCAACAGTCACAATGAGGCGGAAAGTTCTTTAACTCAAGTAGCCACTACACGCATATTAAGTTTGTGCCCGTTAATATTCGAAGTCCACGCATGTGAATATGATACTACCATTGTTGAACAAGATCTCCATAAAATATCAACTTACAAGTTAATTTTCTGTACATGTAACGAAACAGCTAATAAACATGCATTGCTCGCCTCAAAATAAACATGACCTTGACCATCTTGATCATCTAGAAGCTTTCTCACGACTTCGTGCTCATAAACTGATGACGTCATGTGGAAGCCGCGCTGCTATTTTCTAATTATTTTATCATTAATTGTAAGTATTGGGTATGCTCTTTAAGAATAAACACTTAGACACTTGATAAAATTAGTATTAGAATATATCAATGAAGATAAAGTCAGTGAGTGTCAAATAAGTTGGAAATGTGAACTTCTTAACAGCTGAATTTCTTTTTAGAAAGTTTTACGCATTTTTCACTTCTTTCGCACAGAAATATTTCTTCATCTACAACTAGCATAAACTTGGACACGGGAAACCATGTCATTCATCAATAAAATCGGTTATAGCCTCGCGCACGAACTTGGGGTAAGGCACGAAGTTGTGAGAATGTTTTTTTCCCATTAACGACATAAAGGTGTTCAAGTACTAGAGTCCTATCCTTGGTAAGCAACTGCTTACTTTTTCACATAAAGAGACATGGTCGGTAGCTAGGCTTGATTCCATGACCCTCTACATATCAATGAGAGGTTACAGTAATTTGAAGTCAGCGACCTTGACCACTCGACCACAGAGGCGGGTCACTTTGCCTAGTATGGGGTTTCATCCATTTATCAAAATAAGAAAATAGTATTATAAATGAATAAATCCATACAAAACCATACCTAACTACACTTTTATGGGTTCATAGATAAAATTCCCCATGTTCCAGAGTGTGTCGAGAAGACAATTAACTAGGTGGTGTATGGTTCAATATATATAATTTATTCTTCATGCAGTTCCCATGATCATAATATTCACATAATCACATAATAGATCAGCACTGAAATATAAAACATATAACGTGAAAATAACCAGCATGAAATAACATCGATATTAATTAACATCTTTACAGTCAGAAGCTAGTGGCCATACGTATAAATGTAAAGTTACATTCCTAGACAACATCATAAAAATACATTCTGAAGTTATATAGACAAAATTTAAAAGTACACAGTCATGTTCCTTACCGATTGTGGATCTTGCTGACATGTACAATAATATCTATCACTCATACAATCTCACTGGCTGGATGGTGTCTGCAATGTTAAAAGTAAGTGCACATAGAGAAATGTGAAATGATTACAGGATTCAACCAATAATGAACGTTATGCTGCCATCTTGAATTAAACCTGACGCGCCTAATATTATATAGTAGAATAAAACGCACTTTAGTTGGGCACGCGAAATACGGCACTGAATAATAGAGTCAGTGAAAAATGGCGGCAAACTTGAAAATTCTCCAATACACAATTAAAACCAACCAGACCAATATTATCAATAAATGCACATTTGCTGTACAAATCAAACAAAAGAACAAAACCAGGTACAATACAAACCATCATATAATTAAAACATCTACAACATCAATTTTCTCAAGACAGAAGAGAACTCTAAATCAAGTTCTCTTTTCAAGATTTATTCTCCAACTGATTATAACAAAGGTGTGGTCAGCTGACTGGTCTAAAGTCACTTGACCATGACTAATACACAACAGACAACTCAATTAATAAAGGAATACAAATACCAGTAATCTCCCCTAAACATTACCGTAATGTCCCTGTTACACACAAATCCCCGGTCCAAAAAATAACGTCCCGTCATTGTACTGTCAAAATAGTCACGGTATAAATAGAATAAACATGTAATATATATGAACAACTCTAGCTACACTACTATATACTACTAATGCCTACCTATAATATCTACTACATCTTAATACTTACATACATCTGTCTAACAATATGCTTTACATAAAACCTGATGTATTAAGCAAAAATATATATTAAAAAATACAAACAAATTACTAAATGTATAGCACTAACATGAATTCAGTGTTACAGACATTAATCTATAAATACAGCTAGTGTCACATGAACAAAACAAAGCATACCAGCGTCTTTTTATTATAGACACCATATTATCCAGAAATACAAAAAAACATTATCATGACAATTCAATATAATACTCACAATTGAAATACAAAGCTAAACGTGCAATACAGTTGCACCAAATATTGAAAATGTTCTTTACAATGAATTTGATAAATATGAAATGTACCATTCCTTCGGATCCAATAATAGTAAAGGCTGCTCCATTTTAATAAATAAATCAATAACATGTAATATTTTAAATTCATTCACTGATAACAATAACGGAAGATACGTTATACTTAATATTGAGTATAACAATAATATAATTACATTAATAAACATTTATGCTCCTAATGACAAAGAAATCAGGAACGTGTTTTTCAAAAACATTTCACAACTTATAGCGGAACACACACAAGGACTAAAAATAGTTGGAGGAGATCATAACGAAACTTTACATAACATTGACAGAGTAACAAAATCAAATAAAATAAATAAGCATCCAAATTTAAATGACATGATAAAGGCACACAATTTAATTGATATATGGAGAACTTTAAATAAAACAAAAACACAATTCACATGGCGCAGAAAAAATGGAATAGAAAAAAGCAGAATTGATTTATGGCTCATTGAAGAAAACCTTATTCCACTCATTTTATCAACAGACATTCGTCCTGCTCTGATCAAATATACTGACCACCATTTAGCAATTTCACTTAAACTAAAACCATCTTTAGAAAGAGGACCAGGATTTTGGAAACTTAACACAGCATACTTATGCGATACTGAATATTGCGAAGAAATAAAGGCTATGACTGAAAAACTAACAACATTAAACATTAAAAGTCATCTAACAAAATGGGAAATATGTAAAAATAACATTAGAGAAATAACAATTAAATATTCTAAAGAAAAATCAAAGGAAAGAAAATGTAAATTAACTGATCTTGAAAAGCAACTAAAAGAACTATATCAAAATGAGCCACCTACAAACAATCAGGAGATAAAAGAAAAAATCAACAATATTGAAATGGAAATTGAAAATATTTATAGTTTCAAAGCTAAAGGGGCACAAATACGTTCACGGGTTGTATATTAGAAGACAATGAAAAAAACACAAACTATTTTTTGAACCTTGAAAACTCTAGACAAACAAGAAAAGTTATTAATTCATTATCAATAAAAGGAAACGTAATAACTGATAAAGAAACCATTTTGGAAGAAACGGTCAAATTTTATGAAAATCTTTACAAAAGTTCCCATGTCAACGTTGATGAATATTTAAATTCAATGGAAACTGATAACACTTTAAACGATAATGAGGCTAAAGAATGTGAAGGAACCGTTACATATGAAGAAGCTACATATGTTATAAACATAATGAATACAAATAAAAGTCCAGGCCTCGACGGTCTGCCAATAGAATTTTATAAACAGTTTTGGAAACAAATAATGTATTTAGTTGTGGATTCCTTAAATGAAGGTTTTGACAAAGGCGAACTCTCGTTCACACAAAAACAAAGCGTAGTTTCCTTACTTTATAAAAAAGGAGACCCTAATAATTTGGAAAACTGGCGACCTATATCTCTTCTTAACACAGACTATAAAATTTTAGCAAAAGTTTTAGCAATGCGCTTACAAAAAGTATTACCAAGTATCATAAGCCACGATCAACAAGGATTCATTAAAAACAGATATATAGGATACAATATAAGACAAATTCAAGATGTCATAGATTACAAAAACATAACAAACACTCCAGGAGCTATTCTATTTCTGGATTTTAAAAAAGCGTTTGATACAATTGAATGGTCATTTTTACAAAAATCTTTGTTGAAATTCGGATTTAAAAATTCCTTTGTACAATGGGTAAACGTTATGTACTCAAATATACAGTCTTGTCTAATGAATAACGGTTGGAGTTCTAGATTTTTTAAGTTATCTCGTGGGGTCAGACAAGGGTGTCCATTATCAGCCCTTCTATTTATTATTGTCGCTGAAATTATGGCGATCAAACTAAGAAACAGCACAACATTTAAAGGAATAGAAATAAAAACCAACAAGAATATTAATAACAACACAAAACACATCAAACTCACTCAATTAGCAGACGACACAACACTATTCATACAAAATGAAAATGAAATAAACATCTCTCTAGAAATAATCGAAGAATTTGGTCAATATTCAGGTCTAAAACTAAATAGACATAAAACACAAGGACTCTGGATAGGCAGTTCAAAATCAAATACACACAATGTCGATAGCATAGGTTTTACAAATACATATGTTAAAGCATTAGGAATCTATTTTGGCAATAACTCCGATGAATGCGAAGGTCTAAACTGGCAGAATAAAATTGAAATATGTAAATATCTCATACAAAGATGGCAAAAACGAAAAAACTAACATATTACGGGAAAATAACAATAATAAAGAGCTTAATCCTTCCAAAGTTAACATACTTAATGCAATCAATGTCCACTCCAAAACAAATTGTAAAACAAGTTACTAAACTATTCTCAGACTTTCTTTGGAGCAATAAACGTGAAAAAATAAAAAGAACAACACTAATAGGAAATAAACTTGACGGAGGCTTAAGTATGGTTGATATAGACAGTTATGTAAATTCCCTTATACTAAAATGGATCCAAAACTTGAGATCTTCTTATAATGCAAACTGGAAAATTATTCCTTTATTATTACTGAACCAGTTTGGTAAAGAACTATTAATATTTGAGATGAACATAGATAACTTGAAATCGCTCCCTAACACTAAAACAACATTGACTCCTCTCTATGTAAATATCATAGATACATGGATTAAATATAATAAACAGTCAACTAAAGCACCACCAAAATCATTTAGTACAATCAGGAACCAAATCATATGGGGCAATAGGTATATCAAATTTAAAGGAAAATGTCTCATATTTAACTCATGGATCAATTCAAATTTGTTATTCGTTAACAACTTAATTGACATCAACGGCAGAATAAGCGAACGCAAAATATATGATAAGCTTACAAATAAAACAAACTGGATATCTGAATCTGAAACTATTAAACAGGCAATACCCTTAGAATGGAAGAAAAAAATCAAAACCACAGAATCATTGAAAACTTCCATTAAAACTAATACGAAAATCATTAGTAGCAAGGACTACTACATAGAATTTATAAAAAGAAAATACGAAATCTCTTATCTACATAAACATTGGGAATCAAGCTTCAATAAAAAATTCAATTGGCTTAGCTACTACTATTTCTTAAATAAAGCACTGGTCGACAACCGCGTCAAACAATTTAAATATAAGCTTGTACATAACATAATAGCTACTAATGAAAATCTCTACAAATGGAAAATATTCACCTCCCCAAAATGCTTACACTGCGGAGCTTTAGAAAACTTAAATCACTTTTTTATAACATGTCCTTACATGGACTCATTCTGGGAAAAGATAATCAAAGTATTTTCAGAAAATGGCATAAACAACGAAATGAACTCTTTAGAATACATACTTATAGGTTATAAAATCATGTATAAACAATACGAAAGAATAAATGTAATATTAAGTCAAATAGGATACTCTATTTATAAAAGTTATTTTAAAAGTGAACGTAGGAAGAACAAAACTAATATTCTCCAAATATTATATGTTGATTTAGACACATTATCTAGATATTATAAATATAAAAATAAAGAAAGTTTTGGTTTCATAAAGAAATTTTGTCAGGCTCTGAACATTCCCTAATTTTATTAAAGCTTTTATAACATATATCTCTGCATGTTTATACGTGTAACTTGAGTTAAACTTGTATCTTCATATATAAAAAGTTTACTGTATATATGTACAATATGTATATGTAACCTGTTGTGAATAAAGCATAAAAAAAAAAAACAGTTGCACCAAATTTAAAATCACTAACACATACTACAAGTATGCTTGAAATGTACATAATTACATATGCTAGTAGTCAGTCCCGAGATTTACATATAATAATTAGTGCAAAATGGAGGTGATGATTTTACTAATCAAATCTACTTCTAAGTTCCTAAAACTTCCACCATGAATCATTGATGCTAAAGTTTGTAGTCTCTGATCACTATCATCCCGTCTCACTGCACTATACATAATATATTCGTCAAATCTTGCAGGAGTCTTCTTTGTTCTACTTGATTTTCTCAGTGGTACTGTGGGTAATTTACGTCTTCTTCTACACCTATCACTATCATTTCCATCATCGTTGTCCATGTTATTATCTGCAGCATTCTTTGTCTCATTTCCATTCGCTGTCAGTACTTCTTGCTCCGTTGCAACATCTTTACCATTATAAATGTCAGACTCTTCTTCTCTTGGTGCTTCTTCAGTCTCAGAAACACAAATTTCTTCATCAGAAGTTTTTTGCCTGAAATTAGAAGTATCATTTTCTTGCGGCAATGGAGAACTTACCTGATCATCATTACCATCGTCATCATCATCATTATCCTCACCATCGTTATCATCATCAGTATCATCATCTTCTGACTCCATCGGTGGTTTGTGGTGTCCATAGGCGTCCCCATGTTCATTTGTGCTTGGCACAAAAATAAAATTCCTCAAACTCATCATCTGAGTCATCAGATACTTCACTACATATACAGGATACATCCTTTTTACTTCTCTCTTCTTCTTCCTCTAACGTCTGTTTATGCTGCAACGCTTTCTCTTATTGTACATCTTTATCACTTATTTCATCCCGGCAGTATACTGGGAATAAATGGTTCCGATGTAGTGACTTTTCAGTACCAGACTTACTTCTTACTCTATATACAGGTATATCTCTTCTGTGTTGTTCGATGACTTCGTATATCTCCTCTTCAAACTTGTCCGCTAGTTTGTGTTTTCCAACACCGTGAGATAAAATTCTTACTAACACTTGGTCACCAACATTGATTTGGCTCCTCGTGTCTTGATATCAAAGTATTTCTTCTGGTGGTTTTTGGCTTTCTGTATATGTCCTTAACTATATTCCTGGTCTTTGCTATTCTGTCTTTGAGTTCTTCTAAGTATTCCTGCGTTGTCTTGTTCTTCTTCTCCTGTTCGGCCTGTTCAAACATGACATCCACTGGTAATCTAGGTTTTCTACCAAACATAAGTTAAAAAGGTGAGTACCTTGTTGTATCATGTGGAGTGCAGTTGTATGCATATACAAGTGAATTGATGTATTTCTTCCAATCCTGTTTTTGTGAATTTTCTAACGTTCCAAGCATTGACAGTAATGTTCGATTGAATCTTTCCGGAACTGCATTTCCTTGTGGATGATACACTGATGTATGGGATTTCTTCATATTGGTTATTTCACATAGTTGTTTAATTATTTCTGATTCAAAATTTGCTCCTTGATCTGAATGAAGGTGTGTTGGTATTCCATATCTTACTATAAATTCATTGTAAAAAGCTTCTGCTGTTGTCTTAGCTGTTTGATTCCTTGTTGGTACTGCAATTGCGAATTTGGTAAAATGATTTGTTATTACGAGTTTATTACTAAACCCTCCCTTTGATGGTTCTAACGTCAAGAAGTCGAAACACACTAGTTCCAAGTAGTTGTTGTAACATTTACCAGTGGTGCACTTGAGTGAGTGTCAGCTTTTCTTCGAAGACATCTATCACAATTGGAAACAAAGTCCTCAACGTCCTTGGTCATACCTGGCCAAAAGAAAGGTTCTCGTATCAATCGCATCGTTCTGTCGCGTCCGGGGTGTCCTACATCTGTATGTAATCCTTTCATTACCTCTTCCCGGTAGAATTGTGGAACCACTAGTTGTTCAATGTTGTCATCTTCTACATTCACTTCCCTCATAAGAATTCCTCTCTTCATCTTCAGGTTCTTAAAATTTCTCTTCATTATCTGATCATGTTTACATGTTTGTCGTAGGTCTATTATGTGGGTTGTATTTTATATGCCCTGTAAAGGGTGCAAATAATAAGATAGTGTTTCGCCTCTCGATACGTGCAGCGAACTGCCCGTGCATTCCACATTCCAAATATATGAATTACAGAAATTTACCATAAAAAAACAGACATTATCAAAAGCAATAAGAAAAATGTACAATGAAACAATATGAAAAACAAAATAACAACTATACCTGTAAAGGGTGCAAATAATAAGATAGTGTTTCGCCTCTAGATACGTGCAGCGAACTGACCGTCGATCGAGACGGTCAGTTGCTGTGCGCATGAGCGGCAGAAACTACTAGTGCACATCGTTAGGCCGTGTATGAGATGTTATTTGGTTAATGTGATGGAAGATGAAAGGATGATCAATGAATGATAATGAGTGATGTTACAAAAAAACACGGGGTATAATAATAATACGAACACAAGTAGAGACAATCACAGTTCAATACATGAACAAATACAAAACACATACACACACAAAGACGTGGATTTCAACATCACGACATACTCTCGATTATCTCTGCATAAACAATACAAATATGAATTTTACCTAACCCTAAACAAAAATTAAGTGATATGTTACAAATTTAATATTTGAACTAGTTAAGATACCCAATACTTCAAAATATAAGGTACAAACATCCTTATTCCTGAAAACACAGTAAAATACCCTGAAACAAAATATCAACTTACATATTACCAATGAGATTAAATAAATGTTCCCCAATGACATGTATATATATGTTTAAAATTTCCACTCATCTGATTTCATCCAACCAGGCTTATCTTTAACTCTCTTAGGTCTTGTATTTCTCAGCGCAGGTATTATATACCTCGGAGAAGGGGTAGTTGGGAGTACTGACTTGAGAATTTCGGGGGGATAAATCAACAAGTGAGGTAGGGCTGGCCACTGAACTCTCATGAGAAGATGTCAAAACGTCACAAGACTTTCTCATAGGGATTCCCATACAAGGAAGAAGCAGGTTTCTATGTAAAACTAGTTTTACACCTTCCATGCTCCTTCCTAACCTCAAATACAGGAATCCCCAGAGTGGGCTGCCCAACCACTATATGGACATCCTTCTCTCACCTATCAGCAAGTTTGGCCTTTCCCCTGATCCCAACATTCTTCACCAACACCCTATCCCCAACCTCTATCTTAGCCTCCCTAACTCTCAAGTCATACCTTTGTTTATTTGAGAGCCAAAAACTCAAGCTTGTACGCAGGATAGTGACGTTCACTTGCCCTTAAACCTCTGCTGGCATAGGAAACAACATACTCTTTACCATCATCGCCCACCTGATACAGTACTGCCCCTAGTCCACTGCAACTAGCATCTACATTTAAAATAAATGGCTTGGAATAATCTGCAAAAGCCAAGACTGGAGGGCATGTAAGTTTCTCAAAAAGTTAAATGCGGCTTGCTGGCCAGGACCCCATGAAAATGAAACAATCGACTTGTTATGGGACTTCTTGGGTTTTCCAACCAATAAGTCATTCAGGGGCTTTGCTATTCAGGCATAATCTTTTATGAATCGCCTATAATAGCCAGCAAAACCTAAAAAACTCCTTAACTCTTTAATACAAGTAGGCACAGGGTAAGTCTTTAAAGCCAATACTTTCTCAGGATCAGTCTCTACACCTCTACAACTAACAATGTGGCCTAAATACTGAACCTGAGATTTAAAAAACTCACATTTGCTACCTTTCAGTTTCAGTCTGTGTAACTCCAAACGTTTAAATACTGATTCTAAACGTTGGAAATGGGTTTTGATTGTATCTGAGAAGATAATGATATCATCCAGATTAATCAAACACTCCTTCAGGTGAAGTTCTCCCATGCAACGTTCCATTAATCTCTGAAACGTTGCTGGGGCATTGGTCAACCCGAAGGCCATACGGTTACACTCGTAGAATCCGAGTGGACCTACGCTGAAGGCAGTCTTGTGTTTGTCGGCCTCTTTAACAGGTACCTGCCAGTATCCCGACCTTAAATCTAGCTTGGAGAACCACTGGGATCCAACCAGTGAGTCTAAGGACTCATCTATACGAGGGAGAGCATAGGTGTCCTTTATGGTGCGGCCATTGAGCTTACGGTAGTCAATGCAGAATCTCAGAGACCCATCTTTCTTCCTGACTAGAACAACATTGGAAGAAAATGGACTCTTCGATTCCCTGATGGCCTTGGCTTCCAGCATTTCCCTTAGATGCTCTCTCACCTCTTCAACCATGCCAGGAGGGATATGGCGATATGGATCCTTAAACGGAGTAGGATCGGATAAATTAATCTCATGCTCAACTAAATCTGTTGAGCCAAGATCAGTAGGCCCTGTTGAAAATATATGTTTCCATTTACAGAGAAAAGCATGAGCTTCCCTCTGATCATGTGGAGACAATGTGTCACTAGGTATACTAATACCTAACTCCTCCAAAGGCTTACCACTGTTAATGTTCTTATCAATACAACCCTCAGATGGATCCAAGGTTCGAACTACAGAAACATCATGTAGGTTACATAAGGCCATTTTGGGATGAATGTGTATGGGTTTAGTAGTTAAATTACATACACGAACTGGAACCCTACAAAATGTACTACCAGGTTTGATTTTCACTAACCTAGGACAAACATTTAAAACAAAATTTTCACAGGACTCAGTGACACCAAATGACATATTACCTGTATTTCGCAGCTTTCCGTCTATGGTTGTAGTTTCATGTGGTTTGATGATGATGGTTTTCTGATGAAGGAGTTTTACTGGCATTGGGTTATCACATGGTAATGTTTCTAGTATACTAGATACAGTAGCTGGTAAATCTTGAATTACTGAGTTTTCCAAATGATTTAAAACATTTGTACCGATTATAAGGGGAACCTGTTTGGTAAAACTGGTATCATCTACAAATATTGGTACACAAACAGAACTGTTTTGACAATTTAAGAAACAAGAGGGCCAAGATGGCCCTATATCACTCACATGACAATCACTGTTCACTCATTAAAACACTGTTTTGAACCGGTGACCTAGTTTTTGACCCAAGATGACCCATGTTAGAACTTGTCCTACATATAAATAAGACAAACATTCTGACAATATTTGGTGAAGATCCAATCAAAACCATGAAAACTACAGCATAGACAAGGTTTTCCTAAGATTTGACCTCGTGACCTAGTTTTTGACCCCAGACGACCTATGTTCGAATTTGTCTTACATATCATTAAAACAAACATTCTGACTAGGTTTGGTGAAGACACGATCAAAATTTGACATCTACAGTGTTAATAAGATTTTCCTAAGATTTAACCTTGTGACCTGGTTTTTTACCCTAGGTGACCCATATTTGTACTTGTCCTTAATATCATACAGACAAACAATCTGACAAGGTTTGGCCAAGATCCAATCAAAACCATGACATTTAGAGCTTTTACAAGATTTTTACCTAAGATTTGACCTTGTGACCCAGTTTTTAAACCTAGCTGACCAATGTTCATCCTTGACCCACATATCATTGAGGCAAACATTTTGACAAGGTTTGGTGAAGATCCAATTAAAACTGTGACATCTACAGTGTTAACAAAGTTTTCCTAAGATTTGACCTGGTGACCTAGTTATTGACCCCAGATGACCCATATTTATACTTGACCGTTATATCATTAAAACAAACGATTTGACAAAGTTTGGTGAAGATCCAATAATAACTGTGAAATCTACAGTGTTAACATGGTTTTTCATAAGATTTGACCTAGCGACCTAGTTTTTTACCCAAGATGACCCATGTTCAAACTCGTCCAAGATATTATGAAGACAAACATTCTGACAAGGTTTCATGATCATCCAATCAAAACAGTGATTTCTAGAGTGTTCACAAGGTTTTCCCTTATTTGGCCCTGGTGACCTAATTTTTTACCCAAAATGGCCCAATATCGAACTCGTCCGAGATTTTGTTGATAATAACGTTCTGACCCAGTTTTGCTAAAATTGAGCTAAAAATGTGGCCCCTAGTGTGGTCACAACATAAAGTTTGACGACGCACGACGCACGACGCACACCGCACGACGCCGGACGGAGAGTGATCCTAATAGCTCACTTTGTCACTTTGTGACATGTGAGCTAAAAACTAATATCAGCAACAGTGTACCCATGGTAAGGAACCTTCGAGTCATTGGCGCTCGAGATGTCAAGACTGAAATCAGTGATCATGACAGGCTAAGGGTCCAATGACTTAAAAAATGACAAAGACATTGTCGTAATCATTGACCCCGTGTCAATCAGAGCCTTGGTCATATGAACATTCACATAGACTTCTGTCTCATTAGAGGTCCCAACCAAAGGTACAGACGGGCAAGAAGAAATATCATCAGGACCCCTCATCTGCCCTGCGATGGAGGTCGACTGGAGTTTAAAGCTCTCATCTGCTTCACCTCCTTTTCAAGAGCTGAGAACCTGAGCTCCATTCGCTCCAAATGCTTGGTGATACTATCAAGTTCCTTAAGGAGTTTACTCTCAACAGTTGTTGCCAACTGCTGGACCTTGACAGTATCATCCTTACTGGACAAATTGGGCTCCCTCGTAACACCCTTCTCGCCAGGATTGGATTCGGTGGGAGATGCCTTAGACACCCTAAGGTCCTCCTCCACAGCCCTCAAATCCCTTCTCAATGAATTAAAATCAGTGGCTTTTTCAAAAAGATATCGTGATGTGTTCTTTATATTAAGGTCTCTCAAGCCTGACCACAATCTGTTTTTCAACATGCTGTTTCTAGTGTGTCTATCCAAATAATCAGGCACCTTTGACAGCAAACTCTCAAGCCTAAGACTAAAATCTGCAACTGATTCATTACCCTTCTGGAAAGCACCATAAAACTGTTTCTTCAACTTCTCAGCGGACTGAACAATCCCATAAATGCCCTCCAGCTCCGTAATGGTATCAGTTACAGTGGCCTGCTCACCCAAGTGTAACAATACACCTCTTGCAGTACCTTTCAAGGACTTACGTATGGCCTCTCTTATAATATGTATAGGATAGTGACCCTCATCCAACAAACATTTGACATCATATCGCCAAGTCTCAAACGCAATGCTGTTGGCTTTCCCATCCCCATTAAAACATGGCAATTCTGGTAGGCGATGATGAATATAATCATACCGACTATGTGGTGGCACATTAGAAAACTGAGGGGGGCTTGGCCAATTAAACCCAGTAGATGTAGGAGGGGGTTGGGATAAATGTTTGGGTGCCTCTTTTTCCTTATCATGGTACTGTCTTACTGGGGTAGGAGTGGCATCAAAAGTGGTGAGGTATGATGGTTGCGTATATGGGGTACTGGT
Organism: Lutraria lutraria; assembly: GCA_964023205.1. Lineage (NCBI taxonomy): Eukaryota > Metazoa > Mollusca > Bivalvia > Venerida > Mactridae > Lutraria > Lutraria lutraria. Next base: position 25,362,619 of record OZ026842.1, on the reverse strand, counting down.
CACCTGGGACTGAGATCTGGGAGACTCTTTTTCCTTATCATGGTACTGTGTAACTGGGGTAGAAGTGATATCAAAAGTGGTGAGTTGGGGTGGTTGTACATACTGGGAACTGGCCACTTGGGATATTTCAAACCTCCCTGACTTACGAAGTTGAGAAGCAAAAAACTCTAGGTCTTCTTCAGTATAATCATGGTACTGAGTTTTACCCTCGGCCATAGTTAATGTATTGACTTATAACAATAGCAAAAAGTAAAATACAGCAAAAAAATGCTCAGACAATGTAAAAATATGAATGTCGGACAGAGAATGATCCAATAATAAACAAACTGTGGTCAGACACAAGAACACGTACACAATGTAAATATGAGTGTCGGACAGAGAATGATCCAATAATAAACAAACTGTAGTCAGACACAGGATGATAAAATGATAATGATAATAATATAATCGTCGGACAAAGACTTACCCAATAAAAACGACAACAATGTCGGACAAAGAGTAATACAATAATGGCAAGAGCAATGTCGGACACAGAGTAACACAATAATGGCAAGATCAATGTCGGACACAGTAACACAATAATGGCAAGATCAATGTCGGACACAGAGTAACACAATAATGGCAAGATCAATGTCGGACACAGAGTAACACAATAATGGCAAGATCAATGTCGGACACAGAGTAACACAATAATGGCAATATCAATGTCGGACAAAGAGTAACACAATAATGGCAATATCAATGTCGGACAAAGAGTAATACAATAATGGCAAGATCAATGTCGGACAAAGAGTAATACAATAATGGCAAGATCAATGTCGGACAAAGAGTAACACAATTATGGCAAGATCAATGTTGGACAAAGAGTAATACAATAATGGCAAGATCAATGTCGGACAAAGAGTAAGTAATACAATAATGTTAATGTCGGACACAGAATTTTAGGTGAGTACTGAAAACATTTCAAAATAAACAACATATAGGTTAATCTAGTTTGCACTGGTTATATATAATATATATAAATTCAACAATTAAACAGATAAAGAAGTCACAGTAATATTAAATAAATAGACATAGAAACAAGAAAACAGACAAAGCAAAACAGTGTTGGTATAAGTTCTACAGAGTACACATCCAGAGTCCCAGAACAACAAGATACAGTGTGCTATGACTATCACTACAGATAATAACTACTATGTACTGCTAAATGATACTAATGGTTAAGCTCCAAGCTGCCTTTTTTTTTTTTTTTTTTTCAAAGCATATAATGAACACACAAAATGCACTCTACAAATGTATATCAGTATAAAACATACATTACATATATATCACATATAAATATCACATATGAAAATACACAAATGAATACTATATGTTATATCAAGGCCATGGCATGATATATGTGATGAATGATATGAAAAGCAATTGTTAGTCTCACCAAAACCTCCACCTTTTAGTAAGATGATAACCATTCAGCCTTCCCATCACCAGTGAATTTAAGTGCAACAAGATCCAATCAAGACATCCAAATTCCTACAATATCATAAAGTAAACATACAATAAAAGTACAATAGTAAACAAACAATAGAGTAATATCAAATACTACAAGAAATAATTATTTAGTTTACCAATACACTGTTTAACAAATGAACTCTATAACAAAATTACTAATAATAAATAATTACAAAATAAATTCACAATAACTGACACAAGTTAATGTTCACTTAAATAAATAGTCCATCCAACGTTGATACACAGTTGACACATACAACTCCAACGATGAAGATTTATCAGTTTATCGAGCTCTTATATAAAAAAAACCCACAACACATTGTGGGCACACTAAAGTTTGTCGACAATTTATATACGAAAACTAATAATAATGAAAAATTTCACCGCACGGAAACCATACTCTACGCTGTCATCTATACATTCCTCGGGAAACACCCACGTGCTGAGGAATTCCACGTGACGTCACAGCCCAAGGTGTTCGCTGACTGCTGATAAACGCGCATAACACAATGTATGAAACCACTTCTCCACAAAACCACGTTGGGCGCCAATGTCGTAGGTCTATTATGTGGGTTCTATTTTATATGCCCTGTAAAGGGTGCAAATAATAAGATAGTGTTTCGCCTCTCGACACGTGCAGCGAACTGCCCGTGCATTTAATAATAACACATTCCAAATATATGAATTACAGAAATTTACCATAAACAAACAGACATTATCAAAAGTAATGAGAAAAATGTACAATGAAACAATATGAAAAACAAAATAACAACTATACCTGTAAAGGGTGCAAATAATAAGATAGTGTTTCGCCTCTCGATGCGTGCAGCGAAATGACCGTCGATCGCTGTGCGCATGAGCGGCAGAAACTACTAGTGCACATCGTTAGGCCGTGTATGAGATGTTTTTTGGTTAATGTGATGAAAGATGAAAGGATGATCAATGAATGATAATGAGTGATGTTACAAAAAAAACATGGGGTATAATAATAATACGAACACAAGTAGAGACAATCACAGCACAATACATGAACGAATACAAAACACATACACACACAAAGACATGGATTTCAACATCACGACATGTTGCTTTCTCAATAATTTGGTGATCAATTACCGGTCTCCTCCATTTCTCAATACCAGGATCCTCTCTCTGTTTGGCTCTAATCTCTCTGATCTCTATCTGTGCCATCGTCTGTCCGGGTGTTTCGGTAGTTTCTACTATGTCAATATCTAAACATGGTAAGGTATCATAATATGATATATATAATCACATATATCTATAGAGCAACGACCTCTGAACAACGACCAATATTTGCAGCTTCCAAAGGGTGTTGCTCTACAGAGGTTGTACTGTATACATGGAAGAAATGACATAGATGATTTGCATTGTAAGTTATAACGTAGTTATGACCCAAAATGAAAGGTTCGTTACCTTTGTACTGTAAAAATGTTTTATATTGGCATTTCTGTCAATAATTATGTTATATTCTCATGATTTCGTACATGTTTGTCGGAAGGGTTTTATACTTAGCATAAATCACTAATACATTGTTTTTTGTTGAATTAACGTACATTCAACACAACGAAAGGTTTGTTACAATTTCAACATTCTGTACATTGCAAATATACAGTTTCATAATGTTGATGTACTTCTTCTGTTCTGTGAAAGGATAGATACATTAGCTCAAGTGTTGCCGATCTACTACGTGAAAATCATGTTACTTTTACAGATGTAAAGAAAATGTTAATTTTTGAAGAAAAAAAAACACATTTTAAAACGATTTTATGAAACCTTCAACTTTAAGGAACATTCACCTTTTTAAGTATTGATACAAGCCGGGGGGCATTCTTCAAACACAATAAACATATTTCTAGCATGTGTGTATCGGATAATATTTCATGAATCTAATTCCCAGTACTCCAGACACAAAAAGAACATTGTTTGATGATCAAGTTATTACCCATCGACTGATGTCTTTTTTAAACTCAAATCCTTAAAACGCGTTATTTGAATCTTGATTTTGGATCACAATTGCTTTATATGATTGGACTTTCCAACTGAAAATGACCGAATTAATGTTACCCGATGTTGACTGTAGTTGATTTTATCTGATGTTGACTGTAGGTGATGTTAGCTGATGATGACTGTAGTTGGTGTTCTCTGATGTAGACTGTTTTATCTGATGTAGACTGTAGTTGGTGTTATCTGATGTAGACTGTATTATCTGATGTTGACTGTAGTTGGTGTTAGCTGATGATGATTGTATAGGTGTTGCTATCTGATGTAGTCTGAAGTTGATGTTATCTTACGTTGTCTGTAGACGATGTTATCTGATGTTGACTGTATGTGTTGTTATCTGGTGTTAACTACATACAATGCTATCTGATGTTGACTGTATGTGTTGTTATCTGGTGTTAACTACATACAATGTTATCTGATGTTGACTGTATGTGTTGTTATCTGGTGTTAACTACATACGATGCTATCTGATGTTGACTGTATGTGTTGTTATCTGGTGTTAACTACATACGATGTTATCTGATGTTGACTGTATGTGTTGTTATCTGGTGTTAACTACATACAATGCTATCTGATGTTGACTGTATGTGTTGTTATCTTATCTGATGTTGACTGTATGTGTTGTTATCTGGTGTTAACTACATACAATGCTATCTGATGTTGACTGTATGTGTTGTTATCTGGTGTTGACTACATACGATGTTATCTGATGTTCACTGTATGTGTTGTTATCTGGTGTTGACTACATACGATGTTATCTGATGTTGACTGTATGTGTTGTTATCTGGTGTTGACTACATACGATGTTATCTGATGTTGACTGTATGTGTTGTTATCTGGTGTTGACTACATACGATGTTATCTGATGTTGACTGTATGTGTTGTTATCTGGTGTTGACTACATACGATGTTATCTGATGTTGACTGTATGTGTTGTTATCTGGTGTTAACTACATACGATGTTATCTGATGTTGACTGTATGTGTTGTTATCTGGTGTTGACTACATACGATGTTATCTGATGTTGACTGTATGTGTTGTTATCTGGTGTTGACTACATACGATGTTATCTGATGTTGACTGTATGTGTTGTTATCTGGTGTTAACTACATACAATGCTATCTGATGTTGACTGTATGTGTTGTTATCTGGTGTTGACTACATACGATGTTATCTGATGTTGGCTGTATGCATTGTTATGTGGTGTTGACTGGATACGATGTTATCTGATGTTGACTGTAGTTGGTGTTATCTGGTGTTGACGGTATACGATGCTATCTGATGTTGACTGTATGTGTTATTATCTGGTGTTCACTGCATACGGTATTATCTGATGTTGGCTGTATGTGTTGTTATCTGATGTTGACTGTTGACTACATACGATGCTATCTGGTGTTGACAGTATACTGATGGTGATTGATTGAGTCATCTGATTTACATGTAGACTGAAGTTGGTGTTATGAGATGTTGACTGTACTTAATGTTATATGATGTTGATTGTTCTTGATGTTATCTGATGTAGACTGTAGTTGGTGTTATCTGATGTAGACTGTAGTTGGTGTTATCTGATGTAGACTGTATTATCTGATGTAGACTGTAGTTGGTGTTATTTGATGTAGACTGTAGTTGGTGTTATCTGATGTAGACTGTAGTTGGTGTTATCTGATGTATATTGTATTTGGTGTTATCTGATGTAGACTGTAGTTGGTGTTATCTGATGTATATTGTATTTGGTGTTATCTGATGTAGTCTGTAGTTGGTGTTATCTGATGTATATTGTATTTGATGTTATCTGATGTAGACTGTAGTTGGTGTTATCTGATGCTGACTGTATGTGATGCTATTTGATGTTGTGGTGCAGTTGTCCTTATCTCATGTTGTCTGTAGTTCATGTTAAATGATGTTGACTGTATGTGATATCTGCATTGGTGTTATCTAATGTAGACTGTAGTTGATAGTTTCTGATGTTGACTGTAGTTGATGTTATCTGATGTACATGTGATGTTATCTGATGTTGTCTGTGTATGATGTTATCTGACGTTGACTATATGTGATGATATCTGATGTTGACTATATGTGATGATATCTGATGTTGTCTGTAATTGATGTTGTCAGATATAGACTGTAGTTGGTGTTATCAGATGTAGACTGTAGTCATTATTATGTTATCTGATGTTATCTGATGCTGACTGTAGTTGATGTTATCTATCTACTGACAGCTGTATTGATGCACTGTCTACTGACGCTGACTTGTATAGACTGCATGAGTCCAGTTGTTTGTAAAAATCATGACTTAAATTCCCTTATACATATTTAGGACTTCATTAAAAATACATGTTGATATACCTCAGACCTAGAGTTTCTATAACATATAAACAACATTGTGCCATAGTTGATGCGCATTATGTATCTTTACTTTAAGTTCAGTTCAATAACCCGTCATCTTGATGTACCAATAATGGCTAAATGAGAATTTCATATTCGACTCTATATATTAGATAAATGTAAGTATAAAATTCAATGACGTTTTAAAATCGAACAAACGATGAATGATTCATAATCTTCTCGACGTTTAATGCTGGTAAGAAAAGTAAAAGTGAACGGCAAGTTTCGTGATATTAATGCTGGCGCTATGGGAAAAACAAGGATAAAAATACTCGTTCTTTCATAAAACACGTCCATGTTATGATTAAAGAAGCAGTCTGTCTAAACTGGGCAAACACTACATCGCTGATGATGGATAAAGGGACCTCAGTGGTCACGTGGTAAGAGATTCTGACTGGTCACTACCATGACTTCGAATTACATCCTGGATCTGAAGAAGAGAGGAAGCTGTCCAGCTATCATCATTGAACGGCTTAAGCCAGTCAATAAATGTTGTGAGTTAGTAAAAATGGTTAATTCTGGAGAAGATAATCAGGAACGATTTAATGTCAATATGCAATTAATAGAAAATAGAATCAAAACAACCTCCTGCATTATGTATAAAAACACATATATCACCAACATTATATCTAAACTATCGCTTTTGGTTAAGTACCAAAATAGGTTACCCTGTTAAACAGTCATACTATTTTCAACAAACTTCATATATTTCTCAAACTCGTAATATGGTGAATGAGGTGAATATGGCCACAGTTAGTTCATATGGCTCTTTAAAAGATTATGGAGATATTGGCAAAACTTGATTATATTTATCTACAGTTTGAGTATCTATATATAATACATATATTTGTAGATTATAGTTGTTTCACGGAGTTCTATTGGCACTATTTGTGTTCTGTTTTTCTTTTCATAAATGTAAGATATTGAAATGACATAAAGAAAAGACCGAGTCCCAGTAACAGACCAAAATGTAATTTTCTGTGTGATACGATTCTTTGACTCAATTGTTTGTGCATTGACAAAATATCGCACATATCTAAATGCCCTATAGCATGTTTTGAGTTACACAAATTACTACGATTTATAAAAACATGGTATTCAATCAGTTTGAATATAACACACCAATGACTTTAACAGAGAAGAATTCGTATGACTACAATCCATTTTCTATCAACACATTTCGTGAACTCCGGATAAAAACGTGCTTCACGAAACTTTCTTATTCATTAAAGCAACATCTTTTGTTACTGTATTTATCGAACGTTCTTTCTTTTGTACCTAATCCAATTATAATCCACACATGTATATATATGAAACGATGTCCCAATGAAGGGAAGCAGATCGAATAATTGGCAAAAAGTACTGGATTGGATTGTCCCCCTTTACAGATTTATAGAGGACAGCCGTTATGGCGAGCTCGCTTGAAGTATTTTTTAAGCTATAAGACTAACAAATGAAAAAAATCTGCTTCTTTATACATTTACAATTAGTTTCTGTTATGTTGAGATAATTTCCATGTCACGAACAACTATTTCACATTTAGGCATTCATTTAGTATGACATGGTATTTATGGTAGGTCTATAATCTCTGTGGTTCTTGTAGAGTTATTTTAATGGACATGTACAGGTCCTGGGTTTCTTTTGTATATTCTACATGTCAGTTTATTAAATTCAAAGCTTATGGTCATTGTAACATTTATTCATGTTTGTCATAGCAACAGTATCAAGACCAAAGCGCTGAAAGCACTGAATTTGTTCGGGTTTTTTAAAATGTGTACTAGGAATAAAAGTACTCGTATTTCTTCCAGGCAAACAAATAATTTGTGTAGCATTTCTTTGGTAATTGTGGTTAATTGGCCTAAGATGTACGGTGTGTCAAGACTTATATAACTTGACCTTCAAAATCAATTCATATTTAGGATAACATTAGCCTTTAAAGTCACAAAAAAAAACCTCCAAACACGTTGTATTACCATCCTTTGATAATTGCAAATCTGTGATACATAATTGTGAATGGTTCATTCTTTACAGAACCTTAACATCGCTTCTGACCGTGCTCTCAGTTCTTTGATTTGAATCATGGAATACAATTAGCTTGTCTTAAAAATGAATGAACTTGATTTCATCTGAAAAAAATGCATATTTTGATCGTTGTAATTAATTATTCCTACAAGCAGAATCAGAGGTATGAAAATTCACCTTACGTTAATGCTGTCAGTAGTTTGAGTCAAGATGGGCGGAATATTTGTCGCCTAGTGTTGCACGCAGAAAATTATGTAGAAACAGGTTTATCTTTATATACTACATGTATTATACGTAGTATATTTCATCAGAAAATAACCATAGATTAATATTTAATCAATTAAGGTTCACTAACTTTTCAATTTCATTTGAATGACTGGAATCAAATCTATTTGCCTTGCTTGAATACATTAAATTAAATTAAAATTACAGGTCGCTGGAATATATATTCTAAGTCGATACTTAGACTGTAAATATTAAATCGTGAATATTAAAGAAACTAAAATATATTTATCAAGGACGAATGATACAGGAGACGGAAAGTTAATTGGGACAGGCAGTATATCGCGACACGTATTGCAGTAAGGTTGACTGTATTGCATTGCACCGCAATACGGACTATGCCATATCGTTGCACCCATAATTGTTACTGCCATCCTTAGGAAAGACGAAATATGGACTATAATGAAAGGAAGCCTTTATTCGGAGGACATTTTGTTCTTAAAATCGATGACGGTATAGAAAAGCATGATGAAAATGCACGTGTCCTGTAGAGGTTTTAGTTTAAAGTTTATTTAATTTGATAAAACGCCTATTTGTATACATTAATATTCAATGGCGTTGTACAATATATGGTACAATTTCTTAAACAATTAAATATATAAAGGTATTAAAATACTATAGACAATTAATAATAATAAAAAAGCATGATCATAAAATACAATACATTTGCCAGAACTAATTAATAAATTCAGTCTTTGAAGAGTTCATTTTTAACTTAGTTTGATTCATCCAGTCAATTATGGTTAATGGACATTGTTGGACATCGTGGATTGCTTCCAACTCCGCAGTGTCAGATGTCAGACAAAACTGTTTATTCGCCATATGGCCATCAGCAAATCCATACACTGAGATCGATTTGGGAAATAACATGAAACAGGGTTCCAGCGTATGTTAAATAGAGCCGGGACCAAGACAACTTCCTTGAGGTACACTACATACAAGCTGACGATCTGCTGATGAAGCAGAGTTCACACTTGCAAGATCGCGGCCTCAAGTATGAATCAACCCATTTAAGTGCTGTATCACAAATACCGTACTGTTTGTAAAGGACATCTAGTAGTATGTCTAGGTCGACGGTATCAAAGGCAGCACTAAAGTCAATGGCGATAAGTGCTTTAACGTTCTTATTTTCCATTCCTGAAGGTAAGTCATTTACTAGCCGAAGAAGTGCGGACTCACATGAATGGAACTTCCTATATGCAGACTGGTTCTTAGGCAACAGGCTGTGAGAATCAACATGACTTTTCAGTCTATATATAGCACGGCTTTAGAAAAGACAAATTGCTCACTGGGCGGTAGTTTGAAAGTTCAAGACCAGCTTTCTTTAGTAGAGGTCTGACTATTGCTTGTTTATATTTCACTGGGAAAATGCCTTGCTCTAGAGATAGATTTACTAGCTGAGTAAGGTTTGGCAACAGTGCATCTGCATGACATTTGAGTAGAAACGTTGGTAATAGATCCAGCTCTAAAGAAGTAGTGTTTAGATCACTGGTTAGTTTCTTTATTTCACTTTCGGTCAATGGAATAAAGCGGTCAAAACATGGAACTTCTTTTGCTTGCGGCTCGAAATGTTTATATTCACTAAGTGAAATACGAACAAGAGATTGTCATAAGGAACCTACATAGTTATTGAAGTTTGATGAATGTAGGTGCAAGCGTTGTGATTTTATAGGCAAGACTAAAGTTCAGTACAGACAGACAAACAAACAGAGAGACCAAAAAACAGTCTGCCTCCGATCTATTGATAAAATTACAATTAGTAATTAAATAAATCTGTGGGGACACAAGTTACGACACTTTAACAAAATGATGCAAGTCTGAACAATGGTCTTGAGTTGACGTGTTATACTGTACATACAGTATTATCAAATGTTTAGGGTCGATAGAATTTGTATAATCACTGAAATCACGAGAAACATGACTGTGCATTTTGATGCATGTTCGGTTGTTATTGTGGACTTCATTGGCGGAGAACATGTGTAGAATTTACGACTTCAAGTAGATTAGCATTCACGTTCTATGTTGTTGTTAGATGATATTGTCAATATTCATTTATTGACCAAAGTATTGACGTGAGTGGACAATGATGAAGTACCCATAAATATATCAATGAGGATCAGAAATCTTAGATAATTATGGACATATTGTCTATATTATTGACGTGCGTTTAAAGACGTTTGCTACAGTTCGCTACATTTTTCTCATAGACATGTAAGCAAAATGAAAACTGATCAATGGAATCTTTTTAAACTTTGCACGAGCATAGCATATGATAACAGAAACATTTCAAGCGAACAAAATGGGGATCACTGGTCTCGTTTTATCTGCCTGCCCTTGAATTTGATATCTTTGCTTATGTAGGTCATTTCAAGCGCCGGGTGGTTAGGGTGTCCGCCTTCGGAGCGGGAGATCGAAGGTTCGAACCTCAGTGGAGACTGCGTTAGAATTGATGTGATCAATTATAAATAATGGTTACCGTAGACCAATCTCAGCCAGACACCCGCCAAAAGGAGAAGGGGTTCGGGAGGTACTGTGAGAACAAACGATAGGTGTCTCATAAGCCAACTTTGCTGACCCTTTCAATAGGGGTGACACTATAATCAACAAAACCTTATCAAATGTAACGTATTGTTTTTTTACGTGGAATAGAACGAATGGAAGTATTATGACTATAATAGCGCTATAAGAAGCGTCTATTCTCTCAGTCACGCATATTGTAAGACTAGATAAGACATTAGTTTTGACATACTATCCTTATTTCTTACATGCAATATTCTAATCATATAATTCATTTCAGTCAAAATTATACCACGAATGAACACAATTCTTTGACAGCGTCATTGTAAAAGGGACTTGGAATAAACTGATTTTTAGACTTATAGAATATGTGAATGAAAGAAGAATCCTATATATATATAGTCTCATCAGAAGTATCTCATGACATATTTCATGAATACCCGGTCTGCAAATTATTTACATTAAAATTTTGCAGCGTTTTTATTTTTGTATAATAATAAATAAGTTGGCAGTCAAAAATCTTGATTTTTTGTTGAAAGAAGAATCATTAATCTCAGATAAGGTGAATTCTGCATACATTTTACCTGTGTATAACTCTAGCTGATCATGTGACAATAAATCAGTGTTTATAGACGACATGATGACACCTGATTTTAAAATACTGGTACATAATATGAAACGCATGATTCTCGTGGAAAACTAGGTTTACGTAAATCAGAAACTCTTTTCTTATGCCCCTATAGCATATTGACTAAATTTATAAATTCCGTCATGTAGTTACAAACACTTTTTATGATATTGCCCAATAAAGATATATAATTGTGTACTTTGCAAACGGATGCGAAAGAATGATCTTGTTCTGTAGAGATGCATCTTCGTATACTTTTAAACACATGCATTTGTAAGACAATACAAAAGTCGTGATATATATAAAGATTGACCAAGGGCGATGCCCGTTTTAAATGTAGAACACACACATTAAATAGGTCCGATACACGGATCAGAAATAAATAACGCCGGATACATTTTATTGTTCTATAATGTGAACACAAATGGTCTCATTATTTAATTTAGTTTAGGAAGATGGCCAATATAATTACTAAACATGTTATTAAAGAACTGAGAAGGTGGGAATAGATTTTAAACAACAACCTTATTATGTAGATGTGTTAGTTACATAAAAATTATGATTATTTCGGAACATCCTAAATTATTCACGTTAATTCATTGCAAACATGCGTAAACCAGCGCTCGTCCTGCTTATTTATACTGTGGATTAAACCTTTAAATTTATTATTATCTATGATAACCATGAATATTATTCATTTCCCGGATCTGTTCTGTTCTGAATTTAATCGAAGTTAATGATATTTGTGTCGCAAGAATTGTTCATGTATTTCAAATTCAATATGTCCGGCTGCGTTCTCCAAATTATTCGTAAAAATGAAGGTCGCACAGGATAATGATGCATTCTATAAAACCAATTTTTGCACACAGTCATTTACATTTCTGGAATCTTCATGTACGTCCCTCTGCACTTGATTACTACTACTAGAGTCGTTAAATGTTTATTTAGCTTTCTGGCTTACGAATAACAGCAAATATTCACACGAACATACACGAATATTTTCGTTCTATTGGACTAATCTCGTCTAAATTACTGCAATAAAATATTCTTCTCCGTTATTTAATAAATATTTATATCAAAGATGTTTATAAACACCAGGAAAAAAACATACGCCGAGGCTTGTTCGCTTATTTTCTACGATGACAATCGTAGGAACTATAGTATGTTATTTAAGCCTCTACTGGTACTAGGGTCTCATGTTCAAGCCATTTCATGAACAAGTGTCAGACACTCAATTCTTTTCATGAACAAGTGTCAGATACTCAGGTCTTTACATGAACAAGTGTCAGACACTCAGGTCTTTACATGAACAAGTTTCAGACACTCAGGTCTTTTCATGAACAAGTGTCAGATACTCAGGTCTTTACATGAACAAGTGTCAGATACTCAGGTCTTTACATGAACAGGTGTCAGACACTCAATTCTTTTCATGAACAAGTGTCAGATACTCAGGTCTTTACATGAACAGGTGTCAGACACTCAATTCTTTTCATGAACAAGTGTCAGATACTCAGGTCTTTACATGAACAAGTGTCAGACACTCAGGTCTTTACATGAACAAGTTTCAGACACTCAGGTCTTTACATGAACAAGTGTCAGATACTCAGGTCTTTACATGAACAGGTGTCAGACACTCAATTCTTTTCATGAACAAGTGTCAGATACTCAGGTCTTTACATGAACAAGTGTCAGACACTCAGGTCTTTACATGAACAAGTGTCAGATACTCAGGTCTTTACATGAACAGGTGTCAGACACTCAATTCTTTTCATGAACAAGTGTCAGATACTCAGGTCTTTACATGAACAAAGGTCAGACACTCAGGTCTTTACATGAACAAGTTTCAGACACTCAGGTATTTACATGAACAAGTGTCAGATACTCAGGTCTTTACATGAACAAGTGTCAGACACTCAGGTCTTTACATGAACAAGTTTCAGACACTCAGGTCTTTTCATGAACAAGTGTCAGATACTCAGGTCTTTACATGAACAGGTGTCAGACACTCAATTCTTTTCATGAACAAGTGTCAGATACTCAGGTCTTTACATGAACAAGTTTCAGACACTCAGGTCTTTTCATGAACAAGTGTCAGATACTCAGGTCTTTACATGAACAAGTGTCAGATACTCAGGTCTTTACATGAACAAGTTTCAGACACTCAGGTCTTTTCATGAACAAGTGTCAGATACTCAGGTCTTTACATGAACAGGTGTCAGACACTCAATTCTTTTCATGAACAAGTGTCAGATACTCAGGTCTTTTCATGAACAAGTGTCAGATACTCAGGTCTTTACATGAACAGGTGTCAGACACTCAATTCTTTTCATGAACAAGTGTCAGACACTCAGGTCTTTACATGAACAGGTGTCAGATACTCAGGTCTTTACATGAACAGGTGTCAGACACTCAATTCTTTTCATGAACAAGTGTCAGATACTCAGGTCTTTACATGAACAAGTTTCAGACACTCAGGTCTTTTCATGAACAAGTGTCAGATACTCAGGTCTTTACATGAACAAGTGTCAGATACTCAATTCTTTACATGAACAAGTGTCAGATACTCAGGTCTTTACATGAACAAGTGTCAGACACTCAGGTCTTTACATGAACAAGTTTCAGACACTCAGGTCTTTTCATGAACAAGTGTCAGATACTCAGGTCTTTACATGAACAAGTGTCAGATACTCAGGTCTTTACATGAACAAGTGTCAGACACTCAGGTCTTTACATGAACAAGTTTCAGACACTCAGGTCTTTTCATGAACAAGTGTCAGATACTCAGGTCTTTACATGAACAAGTGTCAGATACTCAGGTCTTTACATGAACAAGTGTCAGATACTCAGGTCTTTACATGAACAAGTGTCAGATACTCAATTCTTTACATGAACAAGTGTCAGATACTCAGGTCTTTACATGAACAAGTGTCAGATACTCAGGTCTTTACATGAACAAGTGTCAGATACTCAGGTCTTTACATGAACAAGTGTCAGACACTCAGGTCTTTTCATGAACAAGTGTCAGACACTCAGGTCTTTTCATGAACAAGTGTCAGATACTCAGGTCTTTTCATGAACAAGTGTCAGATACTCAGGTCTTTACATGAACAAGTATCAGATACTCAGGTCTTTACATGAACAGGTGTCAGACACTCAATTCTTTTCATGAACAAGTGTCAGATACTCAGGTCTTTACATGAACAAGTGTCAGACACTCAGGTCTTTACATGAACAAGTTTCAGACACTCAGGTCTTTTCATGAACAAGTGTCAGATACTCAGGTCTTTACATGAACAAGTGTCAGACACTCAATTCTTTTCATGAACAAGTTTCAGACACTCAGGTCTTTACATGAACAAGTGTCAGATACTCAGGTCTTTACATGAACAGGTGTCAGACACTCAGGTCTTTACATGAACAAAGGTCAGATACTCAAGTCTCTACATGCACTAGGGTCAGACACTCAAGACTTTACATGAACTAGGGTCAGACACTCAAGTCTCTACATGAACTAGGGTCAGACACTCAAGTCTTTACATTAAGGGTCAGACACTCAAGACTTTACATGAACTATGGTCAGAGCTCAAGTCTCTACACGAACTAGGGTCAGACACTCAAGCCTCTACATGAAAAAGGGTCAGACACTCAAGTCTCTACATGAACTAGGGTCAGATACTCAAGTCTCTACATGAACTAGGGTCAGACACTCAAGTCTCTACATGAACTAGGGTCAGACACTCAAGACTTTACATGAACTAGGGTCAGACACTCAAGTCTCTACACGAACTAGGGTCAGACACTCAATTCTTTACACGAACAAGGGTCAGACACTCAAGACTTTATATGGACTAGGGTCAGACACTCAAGTCTCTACACGAACTAGGGTCAGACACTCAAGACTTTACATGAACTATGGTCAGACCTCAAGTCTCTACACGAACTAGGGTCAGACACTCAAGCCTCTACATGAACAAGTGTCAGATACTCAAGTCTCTACATGAACTAGGGTCAGACACTCAAGACTTTACATGAACTAGGGTCAGACACTCAAGTCTCCACATGAACTAGGGCCAGACACTCAAGTATTTACATGAACTAGGGTCAGACACTCAAGACTTTACATGAACTAGGGTCAGACACTCAAGTCTCTACACGAACTAGGGTCAGACACTCAATTCTTTACACGAACAAGGGTCAGACACTCAAGACTTTATATGGACTAGGGTCAGACACTCAAGTCTCTACACGAACTAGGGTCAGACACTCAAGACTTTACATGCACTAGGGTCAGACACTCAAGACTTTACATGAACAAGTGTCAGACACTCAGGTCTTTACATGAACAAGTTTCAGACACTCAGGTCTTTACATGAACAAGTGTCAGATACTCAGGTCTTTACATGAACAGGTGTCAGACACTCAATTCTTTTCATGAACAAGTGTCAGATACTCAGGTCTTTACATGAACAAGTGTCAGACACTCAGGTCTTTACATGAACAAGTGTCAGATACTCAGGTCTTTACATGAACAGGTGTCAGACACTCAATTCTTTTCATGAACAAGTGTCAGATACTCAGGTCTTTACATGAACAAAGGTCAGACACTCAGGTCTTTACATGAACAAGTTTCAGACACTCAGGTATTTACATGAACAAGTGTCAGATACTCAGGTCTTTACATGAACAAGTGTCAGACACTCAGGTCTTTACATGAACAAGTTTCAGACACTCAGGTCTTTTCATGAACAAGTGTCAGATACTCAGGTCTTTACATGAACAGGTGTCAGACACTCAATTCTTTTCATGAACAAGTGTCAGATACTCAGGTCTTTACATGAACAAGTTTCAGACACTCAGGTCTTTTCATGAACAAGTGTCAGATACTCAGGTCTTTACATGAACAAGTGTCAGATACTCAGGTCTTTACATGAACAAGTTTCAGACACTCAGGTCTTTTCATGAACAAGTGTCAGATACTCAGGTCTTTACATGAACAGGTGTCAGACACTCAATTCTTTTCATGAACAAGTGTCAGATACTCAGGTCTTTTCATGAACAAGTGTCAGATACTCAGGTCTTTACATGAACAGGTGTCAGACACTCAATTCTTTTCATGAACAAGTGTCAGACACTCAGGTCTTTACATGAACAGGTGTCAGATACTCAGGTCTTTACATGAACAGGTGTCAGACACTCAATTCTTTTCATGAACAAGTGTCAGATACTCAGGTCTTTACATGAACAAGTTTCAGACACTCAGGTCTTTTCATGAACAAGTGTCAGATACTCAGGTCTTTACATGAACAAGTGTCAGATACTCAATTCTTTACATGAACAAGTGTCAGATACTCAGGTCTTTACATGAACAAGTGTCAGACACTCAGGTCTTTACATGAACAAGTTTCAGACACTCAGGTCTTTTCATGAACAAGTGTCAGATACTCAGGTCTTTACATGAACAAGTGTCAGATACTCAGGTCTTTACATGAACAAGTGTCAGACACTCAGGTCTTTACATGAACAAGTTTCAGACACTCAGGTCTTTTCATGAACAAGTGTCAGATACTCAGGTCTTTACATGAACAAGTGTCAGATACTCAGGTCTTTACATGAACAAGTGTCAGATACTCAGGTCTTTACATGAACAAGTGTCAGATACTCAATTCTTTACATGAACAAGTGTCAGATACTCAGGTCTTTACATGAACAAGTGTCAGATACTCAGGTCTTTACATGAACAAGTGTCAGATACTCAGGTCTTTACATGAACAAGTGTCAGACACTCAGGTCTTTTCATGAACAAGTGTCAGACACTCAGGTCTTTTCATGAACAAGTGTCAGATACTCAGGTCTTTTCATGAACAAGTGTCAGATACTCAGGTCTTTACATGAACAAGTATCAGATACTCAGGTCTTTACATGAACAGGTGTCAGACACTCAATTCTTTTCATGAACAAGTGTCAGATACTCAGGTCTTTACATGAACAAGTGTCAGACACTCAGGTCTTTACATGAACAAGTTTCAGACACTCAGGTCTTTTCATGAACAAGTGTCAGATACTCAGGTCTTTACATGAACAAGTGTCAGACACTCAATTCTTTTCATGAACAAGTTTCAGACACTCAGGTCTTTACATGAACAAGTGTCAGATACTCAGGTCTTTACATGAACAGGTGTCAGACACTCAGGTCTTTACATGAACAAAGGTCAGATACTCAAGTCTCTACATGCACTAGGGTCAGACACTCAAGACTTTACATGAACTAGGGTCAGACACTCAAGTCTCTACATGAACTAGGGTCAGACACTCAAGTCTTTACATTAAGGGTCAGACACTCAAGACTTTACATGAACTATGGTCAGAGCTCAAGTCTCTACACGAACTAGGGTCAGACACTCAAGCCTCTACATGAAAAAGGGTCAGACACTCAAGTCTCTACATGAACTAGGGTCAGATACTCAAGTCTCTACATGAACTAGGGTCAGACACTCAAGTCTCTACATGAACTAGGGTCAGACACTCAAGACTTTACATGAACTAGGGTCAGACACTCAAGTCTCTACACGAACTAGGGTCAGACACTCAATTCTTTACACGAACAAGGGTCAGACACTCAAGACTTTATATGGACTAGGGTCAGACACTCAAGTCTCTACACGAACTAGGGTCAGACACTCAAGACTTTACATGAACTATGGTCAGACCTCAAGTCTCTACACGAACTAGGGTCAGACACTCAAGCCTCTACATGAACAAGTGTCAGATACTCAAGTCTCTACATGAACTAGGGTCAGACACTCAAGACTTTACATGAACTAGGGTCAGACACTCAAGTCTCCACATGAACTAGGGCCAGACACTCAAGTATTTACATGAACTAGGGTCAGACACTCAAGACTTTACATGAACTAGGGTCAGACACTCAAGTCTCTACACGAACTAGGGTCAGACACTCAATTCTTTACACGAACAAGGGTCAGACACTCAAGACTTTATATGGACTAGGGTCAGACACTCAAGTCTCTACACGAACTAGGGTCAGACACTCAAGACTTTACATGCACTAGGGTCAGACACTCAAGACTTTACATGAACTAGGGTCAGACACTCACGACTTTACATGAACTAGGGTCAGACACTCAAGTCTCTACATGAACTAGGGTCAGACACTCAAGTCTTTACATTAAGGGTCAGACACTCAAGACTTTACATGAACTATGGTCAGACCTCAAGTCTCTACACGAACTAGGGTCAGACACTCAAGCCTCTACATGAACAAGTGTCAGACACTCAGGTCTTTACATGAAAAAGGGTCAGATACTCAAGTCTCTACATGAACTAGGGTCAGACACCCACTTCTCCACATGAACTAGGGTCAGACACTCAAGTCTTTACATGAACTAGGGTCAGACACTCAAGACTTTACATGAACTAGGGTCAGACACTCAAGCCTCTACATGAACTAGGGTCAGACACTCAATTCTTTACATGAACAAGGGTCAGACACTCAAGACTTTATATGGACTAGGGTCAGACACTCAAGTCTCTACACGAACTAGGGTCAGACACTCAAGACTTTACATGAACTAGGGTCAGACACTCAGGTCTTTACATGAACTAGGGTCAGACACTCAAGTCTCTACATGAACTAGGGTCAGACACTCAAGACTTTACATGAACTATGGTCAGACACTCAAGTCTCTACATGAACTAGGGTCAGACACTCAAGTCTTTACATGAACTAGGGTCAGACACTCAAGACTTTACATGAACAAGGGTCAGATACTCAAGCCTCTACAGGAACTATGGTCAGATACTCAAGCCTCTACATGAACTATGGTCATATACTCAAGCCTCTACATGAACTATGGTCAGATACTCAAGTCTTTACATGAACTAGGGTCAGACACTCAAGACTTTACAGGAACTATGGTCAGATACTCAAGCCTCTACATGAACTATGGTCATATACTAAAGCCCCTACATGAACTATGGTCATATACTAAAGCCTCTACATGAACTATGGTCATATACTAAAGCCCCTACATGAACTATGGTCATATACTAAAGCCTCTACATGAACTATGGTCAGATACTAAAGCCTCT
The DNA here is from genome assembly GCA_964023205.1 of Lutraria lutraria. Taxonomy (NCBI): domain Eukaryota; kingdom Metazoa; phylum Mollusca; class Bivalvia; order Venerida; family Mactridae; genus Lutraria; species Lutraria lutraria. The sequence goes on along the minus strand of OZ026842.1, from coordinate 25,343,142 downwards.
ACATGAACTATGGTCATATACTAAAGCCTCTACATGAACTATGGTCATATACTAAAGCCTCTACATGAACTATGGTCATATACTAAAGCCCCTACATGAACTATGGTCAGATACTCAAGCCTCTACATGAACTATGGTCATATACTCAAGCCTCTACATGAACTATGGTCATATACTAAAGCCTCTACATGATCTATGGTCATATACTAAAGCCTCTACATGAACTATGGTCATATACTAAAGCCTCTACATGAACTATGGTCATATACTAAAGCCTCTACATGAACTATGGTCATATACTAAAGCCTCTACATGAACTATGGTCATATACTAAAGCCTCTACATGAACTATGGTCATATACTAAAGCCTCTACATGAACTATGGTCAGATACTAAAGCCTCTACATGAACTATGGTCATATACTAAAGCCTCTACATGAACTATGGTCATATACTAAAGCCTCTACATGAACTATGGTCATATACTAAAGCCTCTACATGAACTATGGTCATATACTAAAGCCCCTACATGAACTATGGTCATATACTAAAGCCCCTACATGAACTATGGTCAGATACTCAAGACTTTACATGAACTATGGTCATATACTAAAGCCTCTACATGAACTATGGTCATATACTAAAGCCTCTACATGAACTATGGTCATATACTAAAGCCCCTACATGAACTATGGTCAGATACTCAAGCCTCTACATGAACTATGGTCATATACTCAAGCCTCTACATGAACTATGGTCATATACTAAAGCCTCTACATGAACTATGGTCATATACTAAAGCCTCTACATGAACTATGGTCATATACTAAAGCCTCTACATGAACTATGGTCATATACTAAAGCCCCTACATGAACTATGGTCATATACTCAAGCCTCTACATGAACTATGGTCATATACTAAAGCCTCTACATGAACTATGGTCATATACTAAAGCCCCTACAGGAACTATGGTCAGAAACTCAAGCCTCTACATGAACTATGGTCATATACTAAAGCCTCTACATGAACTATGGTCAGATACTCAAGCCTCTACAGGAACTATGGTCAGATACTCAAGCCTCTACATGAACTATGGTCATATACTAAAGCCCCTACATGAACTATGGTCATATACTAAAGCCCCTACATGAACTATGGTCATATACTAAAGCCTCTACATGAACTATGGTCATATACTAAAGCCTCTACATGAACTATGGTCATATACTAAAGCCCCTACATGAACTATGGTCAGATACTAAAGCCTCTACATGAACTATGGTCATATACTAAAGCCTCTACATGAACTATGGTCATATACTAAAGCCCCTACATGAACTATGGTCAGATACTCAAGCCTCTACATGAACTATGGTCAGATACTCAAGACTTTACATGAACTATGGTCAGATACTCAAGCCTCTACAGGAACTATGGTCAGATACTCAAGCCTCTACATGAACTATGGTCATATACTAAAGCCCCTACATGAACTATGGTCAGATACTCAAGCCTCTACATGAACTATGGTCATATACTAAAGCCCCTACATGAACTATGGTCAGATACTCAAGCCTCTACATGAACTATGGTCATATACTAAAGCCCCTACATGAACTATGGTCATATACTAAAGCCTCTACATGAACTATGGTCATGTACTAAAGCCTCTACATGAACTATGGTCATATACTAAAGCCTCTACATGAACTATGGTCATATACTAAAGCCTCTACATGAACTATGGTCATATACTAAAGCCTCTACATGAACTATGGTCAGATACTAAAGCCCCTACATGAACTATGGTCAGATACTAAAGCCCCTACATGAACTATGGTCAGATACTAAAGCCTCTACATGAACTATGGTCAGATACTAAAGCCTCTACATGAACTATGGTCATATACTAAAGCCCCTACATGAACTATGGTCATATACTAAAGCCCCTACATGAACTATGGTCATATACTAAAGCCCCTACATGAACTATGGTCATATACTAAAGCCCCTACATGAACTATGGTCATATACTAAAGCCTCTACATGAACTATGGTCATATACTAAAGCCCCTACATGAACTATGGTCAGATACTAAAGCCCCTACATGAACTATGGTCATATACTAAAGCCTCTACATGAACTATGGTCATATACTAAAGCCTCTACATGAACTATGGTCATATACTAAAGCCCCTACATGAACTATGGTCATATACTAAAGCCTCTACATGAACTATGGTCATATACTAAAGCCCCTACATGAACTATGGTCAGATACTAATGCCTCTACATGAACTATGGTCAGATACTCAAGCCTCTACATGAACTATGGTCAGATACTAAAGCCTCTACATGAACTATGGTCAGATACTCAAGCCTCTACATGAACTATGGTCATATACTAAAGCCCCTACATGAACTATGGTCATATACTAAAGCCCCTACATGAACTATGGTCAGATACTAAAGCCTCTACATGAACTATGGTCAGATACTCAAGCCTCTACATGAACTATGGTCAGATACTAAAGCCTCTACATGAACTATGGTCAGATACTAAAGCCCCTACATGAACTATGGTCAGATACTAAAGCCCCTACATGAACTATGGTCAGATACTAAAGCCTCTACATGAACTATGGTCAGATACTCAAGACTTTACATGAACTATGGTCAGATACTAAAGCCCCTACATGAACTATGGTCATATACTAAAGCCCCTACATGAACTATGGTCATATACTAAAGCCTCTACATGAACTATGGTCAGATACTCAAGACTTTACATGAACTATGGTCAGATACTCAAGACTTTACATGAACTATGGTCAGATACTAAAGCCCCTACATGAACTATGGTCAGATACTAAAGCCTCTACATGAACTATGGTCAGATACTCAAGACTTTACATGAACTATGGTCAGATACTAAAGCCTCTACATGAACTATGGTCAGATACTCAAGCCCCTACATGAACTATGGTCATATACTAAAGCCCCTACATGAACTATGGTCATATACTAAAGCCTCTACATGAACTATGGTCATATACTAAAGCCCCTACATGAACTATGGTCAGATACTAAAGCCTCTACATGAACTATGGTCATATACTAAAGCCCCTACATGAACTATGGTCATATACTAAAGCCTCTACATGAACTATGGTCATATACTAAAGCCCCTACATGAACTATGGTCATATACTAAAGCCCCTACATGAACTATGGTCATATACTAAAGCCCCTACATGAACTATGGTCATATACTAAAGCCCCTACATGAACTATGGTCAGATACTCAAGACTTTACATGAACTATGGTCAGATACTAAAGCCTCTACATGAACTATGGTCATATACTAAAGCCCCTACATGAACTATGGTCATATACTAAAGCCCCTACATGAACTATGGTCAGATACTAAAGCCCCTACATGAACTATGGTCAGATACTAAAGCCCCTACATGAACTATGGTCATATACTAAAGCCCCTACATGAACTATGGTCAGATACTAAAGCCCCTACATGAACTATGGTCATATACTAAAGCCCCTACATGAACTATGGTCATATACTAAAGCCTCTACATGAACTATGGTCATATACTAAAGCCCCTACATGAACTATGGTCATATACTAAAGCCTCTACATGAACTATGGTCATATACTAAAGCCCCTACATGAACTATGGTCATATACTAAAGCCCCTACATGAACTATGGTCATATACTAAAGCCCCTACATGAACTATGGTCATATACTAAAGCCTCTACATGAACTATGGTCATATACTAAAGCCTCTACATGAACTATGGTCAGATACTAAAGCCCCTACATGAACTATGGTCATATACTAAAGCCCCTACATGAACTATGGTCATATACTAAAGCCCCTACATGAACTATGGTCATATACTAAAGCCCCTACATGAACTATGGTCATATACTAAAGCCTCTACATGAACTATGGTCAGATACTAAAGCCCCTACATGAACTATGGTCATATACTAAAGCCCCTACATGAACTATGGTCAGATACTAAAGCCCCTACATGAACTATGGTCAGATACTAAAGCCCCTACATGAACTATGGTCATATACTAAAGCCCCTACATGAACTATGGTCATATACTAAAGCCCCTACATGAACTATGGTCAGATACTAAAGCCCCTACATGAACTATGGTCATATACTAAAGCCCCTACATGAACTATGGTCAGATACTAAAGCCCCTACATGAACTATGGTCATATACTAAAGCCCCTACATGAACTATGGTCAGATACTCAAGCCTCTACATGAACTATGGTCAGATACTAAAGCCCCTACATGAACTATGGTCATATACTAAAGCCCCTACATGAACTATGGTCAGATACTAAAGCCCCTACATGAACTATGGTCAGATACTAAAGCCCCTACATGAACTATGGTCATATACTAAAGCCCCTACATGAACTATGGTCATATACTAAAGCCCCTACATGAACTATGGTCATATACTAAAGCCCCTACATGAACTATGGTCATATACTAAAGCCCCTACATGAACTATGGTCATATACTAAAGCCTCTACATGAACTATGGTCAGATACTAAAGCCCCTACATGAACTATGGTCATATACTAAAGCCCCTACATGAACTATGGTCAGATACTAAAGCCCCTACATGAACTATGGTCATATACTAAAGCCCCTACATGATCTATGGTCAGATACTAAAGCCCCTACATGAACTATGGTCATATACTAAAGCCCCTACATGAACTATGGTCATATACTAAAGCCCCTACATGAACTATGGTCATATACTAAAGCCCCTACATGAACTATGGTCATATACTAAAGCCCCTACATGAACTATGGTCATATACTAAAGCCTCTACATGATCTATGGTCATATACTAAAGCCCCTACATGAACTATGGTCATATACTAAAGCCTCTACATGAACTATGGTCATATACTAAAGCCCCTACATGAACTATGGTCATATACTAAAGCCCCTACATGAACTATGGTCATATACTAAAGCCCCTACATGAACTATGGTCATATACTAAAGCCCCTACATGAACTATGGTCATATACTAAAGCCCCTACATGAACTATGGTCATATACTAAAGCCTCTACATGATCTATGGTCATATACTAAAGCCCCTACATGAACTATGGTCATATACTAAAGCCTCTACATGAACTATGGTCATATACTAAAGCCCCTACATGAACTATGGTCATATACTAAAGCCCCTACATGAACTATGGTCATATACTAAAGCCCCTACATGAACTATGGTCATATACTAAAGCCCCTACATGAACTATGGTCAAACACGTAAGTCTTTACAGGAACTATGGTCTGGTGCTCAAGCCTCCACAGGAACTAGGGTCAGATACTCAAGCCTCCACAGGAGCTAGGATCTTTCACTCAAGTCCCTACAGAAACTATGGTCTGGTACTCTTCGCCTCGGACAAATTGGTTGTGTAAAGAAATCCGCCTTCGTAAAAAAAAAATAGATATATGAAATAATTTTTAAAAAAATGCTTTAGTTTGTTTTCAATGCATTAATTCATTTTGTGGAGACGACCGCAACATTTCAATTATTCGTTTGTTTTTTTATACCAGCCTTCTAATTAGCCAATCAAATCAAATCTCACTGGCTCGCTACTTATAAAAAGCATGCGCTCTCGGAACATTAGTCAGTCTGCTGGGTAACGTCTGGAGTGGTAGTATCATTAGATGGAAGGTATGTTTTAATTTCTTCAGACTGATCAGTAATGTGTGGAGCTTAATACTCTTGATTGCGGCGAATGTACCATGATGGAGATTTTCTCCCAATTGCTGAATTTAGTCTTAAGAGATTAAGGACTAGAGCCTCCGGATTGCGGCGTATGTACCATGAACGAGGTTTCTATTCACATTGCATAGATACAACGACGTTTCTTTGTCCTTTTATATATAGTCATGGTGTTATTAATTTTTGTACGAGTGCATACCTGGGACTTTGGTCAGTGTGAATATGGACTAGAGCATCTCGATTGCGGCATATGTACCATGACGGATGTCTCTACTTCCTAGTACCAGTACCGGGTCGTAGTTATCTCTTGTTTTTTTTTATTGTGCATTGCATTTGGTGCGTGTCCGGGACTTTGGGCAGTGTACGTAAGGGTTAGATCCTCTTGATTGCGGCATATGTACCATGATAGAGATTTCTATTCCCTAATACCAGTACCGGGTCGTGGGCAACTCCAACGAACTAATGTTTTACTTCAAACTACATTTTAACATTTTACAAACGTCTTTGTGTCTATTGAACATACGTGTGTCGTACTTACCATTGATTCATAAATTGATTTTGTGCATGTAAATATATAGTGCTTATTTATGTTTAGTTAGACAATCATACGGACAAAGTAGTCCCTGAGGAAAATTGATATATGTACATGAACATTGTATTTGTTCAATTGTTTAATTCAATCTGTTGTTATATTCGATCTGCCGTTCTTCATATTTTAGGCCATAGTCGCTCGGTATACGACTTGAAACACGTTACATAATTTTGGTGGCAGCGGTGGGATAGATATATTTCCCTTGTGTATGTGCATTTGTGAAATCGTTATTACAGAACAGTCTTAGGTGGGATTATACATTTCCCTTCTTTGTGTATATACATTTTTGAAATAGTTATTACAGAACAATCTTAAGTGTGATTATTCCCTTAAACATTGTCTGTTGGATACATTCCATTTAAGTACAGTTATTTGTATTGAACATTAAAAGAGATAGACTAGACCAGCTATCCCGAATCCATACCTTCGTAAATATGGCTTCAAAATATGAAGAGCCGGACCTTGAACGGCTGTATACTGAGCTAGAACAAATTAAGATTGAAAATCGTCGACTGAAATTGGAAAACCAGATATCTGGCTTAGAAGGAGAACTCAGTAGTATGCTATCGACATCATCACCGTATAACCCCCAACGAATATATGACTTTCATCCTACACCAAAGCTCATATACTTAATTTAGGACACCCTACCATAAGACTTAAACCATTCTGTACTCCAGAACGAAATCAATTTAAAAAAAAGTCTTCATGTGGGCAAGGTCTTAATTGTACTTAATCTTTGTACAAAAGTCATATCAATTTAATTCATTGAAAGAGACCGTTTTATCATAAAGTATTATAATTATGGTAACCCATGTCATGTCAAGTGTTTATTGTCATAATTATGTTGTATTGTTGCTTTGATGTTAAGTTTGCTTAATCCATTTTTACTAAATAAAACATGCGGGACGCATGAAATCGGAGGCGTGGGTAATGTAAAGAAATCCGCCTTCGTAAAAAAAAAATAGATATATGAAATAATTTTTTAAAAAATGCTTTAGTTTGTGTTCAATGCATTAATTCATTTTGTGGAGACGACCGCAACATTTCAATTATTCGTTTGTTTTTTATACCAGCCTTCTAATTAGCCAATCAAATCAAATCTCACTGGCTCGCTACTTATAAAAAGCATGCGCTCTCGGAACATTAGTCAGTCTGCTGGGTAACGTCTGGAGTGGTAGTATCATTAGATGGAAGGTATGTTTTAATTTCTTCAGACTGATCAGTAATGTGTGGAGCTTAATACTCTTGATTGCGGCGAATGTACCATGATGGAGATTTTCTCCCAATTGCTGAATTTAGTCTTAAGAGATTAAGGACTAGAGCCTCCGGATTGCGGCGTATGTACCATGAACGAGGTTTCTATTCACATTGCATAGATACAACGACGTTTCTTTGTCCTTTTATATATAGTCATGGTGTTATTAATTTTTGTACGAGTGCATACCTGGGACTTTGGTCAGTGTGAATATGGACTAGAGCATCTCGATTGCGGCATATGTACCATGACGGATGTCTCTACTTCCTAGTACCAGTACCGGGTCGTAGTTATCTCTTGTTTTTTTTATTGTGCATTGCATTTGGTGCGTGTCCGGGACTTTGGGCAGTGTACGTAAGGGTTAGATCCTCTTGATTGCGGCATATGTACCATGATAGAGATTTCTATTCCCTAATACCAGTACCGGGTCGTGGGCAACTCCAACGAACTAATGTTTTACTTCAAACTACATTTTAACATTTTACAAACGTCTTTGTGTCTATTGAACATACGTGTGTCGTACTTACCATTGATTCATAAATTGATTTTGTGCATGTAAATATATAGTGCTTATTTATGTTTAGTTAGACAATCATACGGACAAAGTAGTCCCTGAGGAAAATTGATATATGTACATGAACATTGTATTTGTTCAATTGTTTAATTCAATCTGTTGTTATATTCGATCTGCCGTTCTTCATATTTTAGGCCATAGTCGCTCGGTATACGACTTGAAACACGTTACAGTTGTTTATCTGAACGAACCGTCTGTAAGAAGACACTTTTGAAAAAAAACTCGTACTGCGTACTGTTTCTATTACATATTCTGCATGTTTTCAACATGTTTTGACTTAACCAAACGACGAATCGTCTGCTGTTTATACCCATAAATCCCAATCTCTCTTTTCCATCAATGACATTCCAGAGGTACAACAGAATATTTACAAATGTCACATGTTTCTCTTAGTTTGAGTGATTATACAATTTTTCCCAACCCTAAATATTTGATAGGCCACTCATGTCCAGACATTCTTTATTTTGCTAAAGTGCATTAAATGTGTTCAAACAGAATACTAATTGTAAATATTGATTTTATTGTATTTTTTTTATTTCAATCCTAATTTTATGCGAAGCTTTTAATGCTCCAGTAACAATATGTACAAAACATAGTATTATGCTTGCCAAATAGATATCGGTCAAAGTTTGGTAACTAGGCGTAAAAGACTAAAAGTAACCGCAAGACTGTTTTTGTTATCTCCCTTATTTCAGTAAATTTACAGTCACATTCTGCATATACATGTAAGAAAAAATCGTATTTCACTGTCTTCTTCGCACTATTTAGTATCATTAATGTTGTAAATGATCGGACATATTAACAGTATCATTTTTCAGACATGTAAAACTGCACAATACGATATATGTCGCAGAGATTTTGACATAGTAAAACAGATCATAACTATACAGTCGACTGACCTAATTGCAACGGATGAGAACATTTAAGTAATAATGAGTCACGGCTTGTAACAAGAATGAAGGACAACTTTCGTGTAATCAGAAAGAAAATAAGATACAGGAACTTTTATTCTACATTAATTAGATTTTGAATTTTTCCTTCAAGAATATATCAAATTGACTGAGATTGTTTTATACCTATAAATAATAAATATATTGTTCAACATACATGCACTACTATATACTGTGTATGTCATCCATGATGTTTCTTTATTACTTTGTGTTGTCCTATTTTATTGTTGTGGTCTTATTCACGTACCTTAATACAAAATGCATAAAATATGTGAACTCCTCTAAATTGTCACATATCCAACCTCGCTTTTTTCACAGACAAGCCTGTGTACGTTGACACCCCCGAATAAAGGCCATCCTGCGATTAATTTTCCAAGTTCTAAACCGTAATTAATGATTTAGAAGAAAAGGATCTCATATACGGACCACCTGTCAATAGATTTGGATTAAACATAGTTGATTGTCAAGAGAAGACATAAACATTTAAACATTACATCCATGTAATGCAAACATTTAGATAAGTGGAATGATTCAGACTTTGTTTATTTTCATATTATGTATATTTTAGCTGAATTCATTCAGGTGTAGTCCAACTAATTGGACTGTTTGAGACGGTGAGATCTTTTTTTATATTTGACCCATATATTGCACGAAGTTGGTAAGTTGATACACTCTAATATTTCACTGACAATGCTCTTATATACGCACTCAAAGACGAAAGTGGCCGTCAGTGACCGATGTTGGATACTGATACCAAACTATAAGAAACTGTCCATTGTGTTGATAATGATAATGATAACACGTTATAAATTACCGTAGGTAACATGTGTACAGTTTGTATAGGTAATCAGAACAAGGTGGTCTTCAAATAACAAATGAAAATAAAACAGCAGCGTCATTGACAAACACTCATAGTCACTACAGAAATCACATTGAGAAACTTGCATAGACTTGCACTGTAACATGGAACGGGAACTTGTTTTAGATTAACAAATGCATGACAGATGTACACAAACGTAGTACTTAGGCCTGCATCAAGATTCATGCGCACCGAGCTTTGGAAAGCTGAACAATTGTCCGGTTCCCGAAATTCATCTGCCTATTTGTAAAAAGCAGAAATTGTGGTTGCATAAAGTTGAATGGCGGATCGCAGATTGTATTTCTTTACTTTGTGAAAGACCAAATACATATTATTTACTCTGAAAAAAGTTTTCATTGTATTGTTTTGTAACCTTCAAAGAGTACTAATACAGTCCGTTCAGAAATACGAACGAATATATCAGAATTGGTGAATGGTGCACGCGTGTTCAGATTTCGATTTATTATATACAATGCCGAACATTTAAGATAAGAGTTACATAGAAAATGTTCAATTCATTTACAGAGCAGGGTATAATGTTCAGTAGAAGCAGAATATTATAGAGCATAACAGAGCACAAGAGCATTCACATTGTACAACAAAGCAACAATTGACACGTCGTCTCATTACGAGCATATCAGAGCATGAAAAAATAGAGCATTACAGAGCTTTACTATGCATATCAGGACATCCAATTGCACAACATATTATAACAGAATAGAACAAAACATAACTGAGCAAAGTACAGCAAAGTACAGTGCTCAGAGCATTACATAGAAGAAAAGAGCATAACGCTGGTAATATAACAAAGTATTTAAGGGTGTAACTGATCAGAACAGAGTATATGTACCAAAGCATTACCGAACATTACAGAGCAGAGTAGAACAAAACTGATATAATAATAATTTCACGCAAGATTAAGTGTAAGAAATAGATGAATAAATGAGTAAGAAGATCTAAGTACTATGAATAATATACTCATGTATACATTACTATCTGTGTTAACTGACAACACCGAATACCGACCACCATAAAATTAAGGTCATTCTTTTGAAAACAATTATTGATGATATAGAACAATTGACATCTAAATGAAGGCCACCTTTCAATAAAGACCATACTGTGACTTTCCTGCGACGCCCTGCATTAACGATACTACTTGTTTAAAGTGATTGATTGATTGAAAGTTATAAACTTTGTAAAATGTGCACCAATCATATATTATCTCATTTGTGAACTATCATTGATTTTGGTGCAATATTATCTTTACATGTGATCATTTCTCCTGCACGGGGATAATAAATACCTTGCATGGTTTTTAAATGCCCCTCATTTATCTGGGTGCCACTATATCACCGCACATTTAATGTTTATTTTGTCATAGGACCAGTTCGACCATGAACATTGCAGAAGACCTTCCTGACCATGAATATTGCAGAAGACTTTCCTAGATACATCACGTCGTTGTGAATTGGCGATAGAAAATAGATTCTGTCGGGAATAAACATTTGATAATAAAACGGCTTCTCTCTCGTTTTCGACCTTAATAGCTTCTTTTCCCGATGAACACTGTATTAACAATGATATTTTATCTATTCATACCAAAAATAGAGGATATTAAATGAGTATGGATTCCGTATTGAATTTATTGAACGAGTTGTATAAAACAGTATGAAGCGAGCCTCTGGCGAGCTTCATACTGTTTTATTCCACGAGTTCAATAAATTCAAGACCGAATCTACACGAATTTAATATTCTTTTTATCACATACCCTAAAAATACGGCGAAAACCAACGTAAATGTTTGACATTTCTACTGTACTAATGACACATGCGTAAATAAGACTATTTAACCAGAAGCACAAAATATAATATTATACAATGGTGAGCCTGTATTATAACTGGACTTGGACAAGGAGGTTTCAATCATAATTGCATACATGTACCATGTTGAGTATTCAGTCCAGGAAAAGTTTGAATTTACACAATTTCTGTAAATTTGCTCACTTGATATTTTCCGTGTACATTTACTCACTGGTTGATGTGTAAATTTACAAAATGAAAGGTGAAAAATGTCGTGTTCTTTCTAAAAGTGCTTCTTCTAAAGAAGTCCTAAATCCACAGTTAGATATGACTGATGTATAATACATTCCTATAGGAATCTATCAACATCCTACTCAAGTGTTGACTTTCAAGTTTTTCACTATGACTATATTAATACATCGAGTTTTTTTCGGTATCTTATATATATTTATGTATGTCTACTACTTAAGTCTACTTGTTTGTAGTTTTTCTCTGTTTGATTGAAGGATAAACAATAACACAAACTAAACATGAATGAAATATGTCATTTAATAATAAATGACGAATAAGTATTGCATAATAGTAAAAATAAAAAGGATGACATATCAACACTGTCAACATACATAATAGTAATGATACATATCAATATGATAAGTAACACATACATGAAATCATTGTATAACTATTATAACAACTTTGAACTATTATGCAAAAAATTAAACAATTATTATTCCTGCCTTATCTGCGATCAAATGTTGGGTACTAAAACCTGCCAAAAAGTGAAAAGTAACCTTATACATTAATTAAAATCGGGTTGGGAGGGTGGGTTAGCTGAAAATAATTCCAATGTTTTCCAAATCACTGTTAATTTATGCAGGAAAATACTAGATTAAAATCCCCTTTTCCCGTTCCAAACCGGTTAAGGTGTAGTCAAGGTTACCTCCCTTAAAATTTTGTAGCATCCATAAATTTATTTATCTAACAATAAATGAGCCTATACGGGATTTGTTGCATCTGTTAAATTAGATACAATAATTTCTGTATCGTAAAATTAAAATCCAAATCCAAAGGATAAACAAGAATGACACTAATTGTGATGAATACATCCAGGCAGCAGCTTATTGTCAAACAAATATGTCCATAGAAAGTAATATATCGCGCAGTTCGTATATACATTCGAATGTACTGGTACAAAAATTACAATATATACAAAAATTACATAAATATTGTTAAAATGATCTAAGTTAGTATGATGTAAATCAATTATAAATATGTAGACGTAGTCCAAATATCAATACTAGTACACTAAAATGTTCAAAGTAAAATGTGAAAATAATCCAATGCCATAACAAATGATTCAGTTTGAAATTGCATCACAAATGAACAACAGATTTAGTACTTGTAATGATCACTATGTTTTGTTGAAATTCTGAATTAGCAAGAATTAGCTGAGACATAGTGCGGGCAAATTATGTCTGCAGACGGACTGACCGATGAACGGAGCAGAATCCAGTATAGTCCAAAGATACTAGTGCCTCAAAGGAAACACCAAATAACAATTAAATAAAACATGACCCTAGGATTTTCGTAAAATACGGAACTTGTAACGTTTTGTAAGATCTTCCTGCAGTGTGCAAAGTTATTCAGGAAAAAAAACAACACGATATTTCATGTTTGCTGTCATTGTGTAACTGACAAATAAACTATTTGATACGATGTTCGGTTCGATTGTCCCAGTGTCCTAGTCTTATGAATCTAAGATGACGCTTTGAAGAAAAAATGAGTAAATGTGTCTGGCTTACAGGACGATTAAGTTTAAGAAATAGATGAATAAATGAGTAAGAAGATCTAAGTACTATGAATAATATACTCCTGACTTTGTATACATTACTATCTGTGTTAACAGACAACTCCGAATACTGACCACCATGAAATTAAGGTCATTCTTTTGAAAACAATTATTGATGATATAGAACAGATTGACGTCTAAATGAAGGCCACCTGTCAATAAAGACCATACTGTGACTTTCCTGCGACGCCCTGCACTATAGACAGAATAGATCAACGTTACTACTTGTTTAAATAAATTGATTGATTGATTGATTGATTGATTGATTGATTGATTGATTGATTGGTTGGTTGGTTGATTGATTGAGTGATTGAGTGATTGAGTGATTGATTGTTTGATGGTCATGAGCCGTGGCCGAGGTTCAGTGGTTAGTGTGCTGGATTTGTTACCTGGTGGTCTGGGTAAGATTCCTGGTCGTGACAAGTCATTCCCTTCCATGAACATTTGACAGTAATGTCGATTTTCCTCAACGTGTGGAGAGGTTGCTGCTTCATACTGGAAGTAGTTCGAATACAATGCAGGACAACTTGTTAGGTAAATCGACCGTCGTATATAACTAAAAAACAGCGCTAACCCTAACCAAAAAGGAAATAAAAAAGTATACTGTTACAGCGTGTAAAAAGGGTAATATATATTGATAAAGTCTTGTTGTAGGTGTAATGAAAAGGATAGGGACAATATTTATAAATGTATTCTTTTAGTAGTCATACTAGTATGTTGAAATTAATTTCAAAAATCTCATTTTTGAGTTTTCTTCGAAAACGCATTTTAGTCGCTCAAGTTTTCATGAATGAATTGAAATTATATTGTTTTCTAAATGTTCTTAAATATTTTCTTTTCACGGCATCATAATTGTTCTATATGAATAGTTTAGAAAGTACTATACTATCTGATTTAATGTATTTCATCTGTAATACGTACGCTTTATATCGATATCAAACAATTTATCTGCAGCAACATCATCTCTAACATTATTGGAATGTTTTATGATTCGAATTCAGGTACCATGGAAAATAAAGGGCAGTCTTTTTATGACGATTGTCTAGGCCAGTTAATATTAAACGAATGCGACCTTTATACTAGTTTTGTTTGTTTGGTATTTGATGAAATTAAAAGTTTTGGCGCTATACAGGGGTGCATTAAGCCATTAAACAAGTTATATTGCGCATAATTCAATCATTCTTGTTATTTTTCATTTTTTATCTAAGATGCCAAATTGTTGTTCGGGACATGATAATGACCTCAACACAACGGAGATTTAATTGTGCATGACATTGTATAAAGAAGCAGAAAAAATATTATTGTGTTAATTTTTATTATTATACATGTACTCAGTATTTTATATGTAAGAGTATGAATGTGATTATACTTTATCTGAAATTGTATTGTTTTGTTTATTTGATGCTATTTAATGCTATAAGGTATGGCCATGTAACACTTCTTGGTAGGGACTTATTATGTAACAAGGTATTTATACATGTAACACTTCTTGGTAGGGATTTATATGTAACAAAGTATTTATACATGTTAAAGTCTTCTTGTACGGATTATTTAAGACTTTGTGATACTCCCTACTGTGTGTCAATTTGTACATTGATGACAACCATATTAGGCGAACTTATATTTCGCTTTCGATTCAGTAGCCAATATGAACTGCGATATCAGAGTATTGTTACATGTGTAAACTGTCTGAGTTATATCGGTTTGGTATATATGTTTGTAACAATATATTCACATGTGATTAAGTCTTTTTGTTGGTATATACAGCTATTTATGACCGTAATACTGTCTGCTTTGCTTTTAATCGTACATCAAATAATATGGCGAACTTAAATTTCGATTTCGCTGAAGGCCGCCAAATATGAATTTGACGTTTTGTATGAAATCCATCTTCTGCGTTTTGTCACTATGAAAAATATTCTGTATTGAATGATATTGAACATCTCATACATATGAGTTCTAAATAAGTGTCCCCATATTTTACTTTAAAATGTAGTTGACTATTATAGGTGATACGAACATAGTTTTATGAATGTTAGATCTGTGTGGTATTATGTCAATTATTGTAACGCATATATTTGTATATACCATAATACTGTTGATTCAATTAGTCTTTGAAATTGTGAATATGTTATACTCTTCGATCTCGGAGGATAATAAAAGTTCTATTCCATTCTCTATTCTATTCTGTTTCATTTTTTCCTCTTATAGCAAAAATAGTCTTGTACCGAGTTCGTCATAGCGGTTGTCATCTAAAAAATCTTTAAAGGGCGACAGTCCAGTCTTGAGCACTTTTTGTCAATTATTCGATTTACCTCCCTTCATTTGGACACCCGTCTTATTATAATGTGTGGATGATTGGATTATATATTAAATACATAACAAAAGAAAGAATGTGCACTATTTAGAGTAATAAAAGATGTTTGCTTTAAAAGTGAATACGAGAGATTCGTGATGCACGTTTTTTCAGGAGTTCACGAAATGTGTTGATAGAAAATGGTTTGTATTTGTACAGAGTCTTTTCTGTTAAAAGTATTTCTTTGGTTTGCTCTATTCAGATTGATTTATATGACGTCAAACATACCATAAGTCGTAGTAATTTGTTTAACTCAAAAAGGTACGAAAGTGAACATGCTATATACATATAAGCATGTGCGATATCTTATCAACGCACAAAATTAGTTAAAGAATCGTATCACACTGAAAATTACATTTTGGTCAGTTGCTGGGACTCTTTTTTTATTTATATCATTTTAATAGCTTATATTATGAATTAAAAAGAACACATTGCCAATGTAACTCCGTGAAACAACTTTATCTACAAATATATCAATTATGTATCAAACTGTGGATAATGAAGTAAACTGTTGCCAATATTTCTTAAGCCATACAAACTAAATGTGGCCATAATCAATTTAACTATATATAACGTAATTAGTTCATGAATTGTACAAATAACTGGTTTTATATACCGAGATGCGACAGTCAGGTCAGGAGATCAAGTGCATCAATACAACTGTTGGAAAAACGAAAACAACAATACAGTTAGATCATATAACATCATCACCATCCAACACCAGACAGCATCACATAGAGTCTGCATGTACATCAGATAGCATCACCTAGAGTCTGCATGTACACCAGATAGCATCACCTAGAGTCTGCATGTACACCAGATAGCATCACATAGAGTCTGCATGTACACCAGATAGCATCACCTAGAGTCTGCATGTACACCAGATAGCATCACCTAGAGTCTGCATGTACACCAGATAGTATCACCTAGAGTCTGCATGTACACCAGATAGCATCACCTAGAGTCTGCATGTACATCAGATAGCATCACCTAGAGTCTGCATGTACATCAGATAGCATCACCTAGAGTCTGCATGTTCATCAGATAACATCATCACCTAGAGTCTGCATGTACATCAGATGACATCATCACCTAGAGTCTGCATGTACATCAGATAGCATCACCTAGAGTCTGCATGTACATCAGATAGTATCACCTAGAGTCTGCATGTACATCAGATAGCATCACATAGAGTCTGCATGTACACCAGATAGCATCACATAGAGTCTGCATGTACATCAGATAGCATCACCTAGAGTCTGCATGTACATCAGATAGCATCACCTAGAGTCTGCATGTACATCAGATAGCATCACCTAGAGTCTGCATGTACACCAGATAGTATCACCTAGAGTCTGCATGTACACCAGATAGCATCACCTAGAGTCTGCATGTACATCAGATAGCATCACCTAGAGTCTGCATGTACATCAGATAGCATCACCTAGAGTCTGCATGTTCATCAGATAACATCATCACCTAGAGTCTGCATGTACATCAGATGACATCATCACCTAGAGTCTGCATGTACATCAGATAGCATCACCTAGAGTCTGCATGTACATCAGATAGTATCACCTAGAGTCTGCATGTACATCAGATAACATCACATAGAGTCTGCATGTACATCAGATAGCATCACCTAGAGTCTGCATGTACACCAGATAGCATCACCTAGAGTCTGCATGTACATCAGATAGTATCACCTAGAGTCTGCATGTACATCAGATAGCATCACATAGAGTCTGCATGTACATCAGATAGCATCACCTAGAGTCTGCATGTACATCAGATAGTATCACCTAGAGTCTGCATGTACATCAGATAGCATCACCTAGAGTCTGCATGTACATCAGATAGTATCACCTAGAGTCTGCATGTACATCAGATAGTATCACCTAGAGTCTGCATGTACATCAGATAGCATCACATAGAGTCTGCATGTACATCAGATAGCATCACCTAGAGTCTGCATGTACATCAGATAGCATCACCTAGAGTCTGCATGTACATCAGATAGCATCACCTAGAGTCTGCATGTACATCAGATAGTATCACCTAGAGTCTGCATGTACATCAGATAACATCACATAGAGTCTGCATGTACGTCAGATAGCATCACCTAGAGTCTGCATGTACATCAGATAGTATCACCTAGAGTCTGCATGTACATCAGATAGCATCACCTAGAGTCTGCATGTACATCAGATAGCATCACCTAGAGTCTGCATGTACATCAGATAGCATCACATAGAGTCTGCATGTACACCAGATGACATCATCACCTAGAGTCTGCATGTACATCAGATAGCATCACCTAGAGTCTGCATGTACATCAGATAGCATCACCTAGAGACTGCATGTACACCAGATAGCATCACCTAGAGTCTGCATGTACATCAGATAGCATCACATAGAGTCTGCATGTACATCAGATAGCATCACCTAGAGTCTGCATGTACATCAGATAGCATCACCTAGAGTCTGCATGTACACCAGATAGCATCACCTAGAGTCTGCATGTACATCAGATAGCATCACCTAGAGTCTGCATGTACATCAGATAGCATCACCTAGAGTCTGCATGTACATCAGATAGCATCACCTAGAGTCTGCATGTACATCAGATAGCATCACCTAGAGTCTGCATGTACATCAGATAGCATCACCTAGAGTCTGCATGTACACCAGATAGCATCACCTAGAGTCTGCATGTACATCAGATAGCATCACCTAGAGTCTGCATGTACATCAGATAGCATCACCTAGAGTCTGCATGTACATCAGATAGCATCACCTAGAGTCTGCATGTACATCAGATAGCATCACCTAGAGTCTGCATGTACATCAGATAGCATCACATAGAGTCTGCATGTACATCAGATAGCATCACCTAGAGTCTGCATGTACATCAGATAGCATCACCTAGAGTCTGCATGTACACCAGATAGCATCACCTAGAGTCTGCATGTACATCAGATAGCATCACCTAGAGTCTGCATGTACATCAGATAGCATCACCTAGAGTCTGCATGTACATCAGATAGCATCACCTAGAGTCTGCATGTACACCAGATAACATCACCTAGAGTCTGCATGTACATCAGATAGCATCACCTAGAGTCTGCATGTACATCAGATAGCATCACCTAGAGTCTGCATGTACATCAGATAGCATCACATAGAGTCTGCATGTACACCAGATAGCATCACCTAGAGTCTGCATGTACATCAGATAGCATCACCTAGAGTCTGCATGTACACCAGATAGCATCACATAGAGTCTGCATGTACATCAGATAGCATCACCTAGAGTCTGCATGTACATCAGATAGCATCACATAGAGTCTGCATGTACACCAGATAGCATCACCTAGAGTCTGCATGTACATCAGATAGCATCACCTAGAGTCTGCATGTACATCAGATAGCATCACCTAGAGTCTGCATGTTCATCAGATAACATCATCACCTAGAGTCTGCATGTACATCAGATGACATCATCACCTAGAGTCTGCATGTACATCAGATGACATCATCACCTAGAGTCTGCATGTACATCAGATAGCATTACCTAGAGTCTGCATGTACACCAGATAGCATCACCTAGAGTCTGCATGTACACCAGATAGCATCACCTAGAGTCTGCATGTACATCAGATAGCATCACCTAGAGTCTGCATGTACATCAGATAGCATCACCTAGAGTCTGCATGTACACCAGATAGCATCACCTAGAGTCTGCATGTACATCAGATGACATCATCACCTAGAGTCTGCATGTACATCAGATGACATCATCACCTAGAGTCTGCATGTACATCAGATAGCATCACCTAGAGTCTGCATGTACATCAGATGACATCATCACCTAGAGTCTGCATGTACATCAGATGACATCATCACCTAGAGTCTGCATGTACATCAGATAGCATCACCTAGAGTCTGCATGTACATCAGATAGCATCACCTAGAGTCTGCATGTACATCAGATAGCATCACCTAGAGTCTGCATGTACATCAGATGACATCATCACCTAGAGTCTGCATGTACATCAGATGACATCATCACCTAGAGTCTGCATGTACATCAGATGACATCATCACCTAGAGTCTGCATGTACATCAGATAGCATCACCTAGAGTCTGCATGTACACCAGATAGCATCACCTAGAGTCCGCATGTACATCAGATAGCATCACCTAGAGTCTGCATGTACATCAGATAGCATCACCTAGAGTCTGCATGTACATCAGATAGCATCACCTAGAGTCTGCATGTACATCAGATAGCATCACATAGAGTCTGCATGTACATCAGATAGCATCACCTAGAGTCTGCATGTACATCAGATAGCATCACCTAGAGTCTGCATGTACATCAGATGACATCATCACCTAGAGTCTGCATGTACATCAGATAGCATCACATAGAGTCTGCATGTACACCAGATAGCATCACCTAGAGTCTGCATGTACATCAGATAGCATCACCTAGAGTCTGCATGTACATCAGATGACATCATCACCTAGAGTCTGCATGTACATCAGATAGCATCACATAGAGTCTGCATGTACACCAGATAGCATCACCTAGAGTCTGCATGTACATCAGATGACATAGTCACCTAGAGTCTGCATGTACATCAGATGACATCATCACCTAGAGTCTGCATGTACATCAGATAGCATCACATAGAGTCTGCATGTACATCAGATAGCATCACCTAGAGTCTGCAGGTACACCAGATAGCATCACCTAGAGTCTGCATGTACACCAGATAGCATCACATAGAGTCTGCATGTACATCAGATAGCATCACATAGAGTCTGCATGTACACCAGATAGCATCACCTAGAGTCTGCATGTACACCAGATAGCATCACATAGAGTCTGCATGTACATCAGATAGCATCACATAGAGTCTGCATGTACACCAGATAGCATCATCTAGAGTCTGCATGTACACCAGATAGCATCACATAGAGTCTGCATGTACATCAGATAGCATCACATAGAGTCTGCATGTACACCAGATAGCATCACCTACAGTCTGCATGTACACCAGATAGCATCACATAGAGTCTGCATGTACATCAGATAGCATCACATAGAGTCTGCATGTACACCAGATAGCATCACCTACAGTCTGCATGTACACCAGATAGCATCACATAGAGTCTGCATGTACACCAGATAGCATCACCTAGAGTCTGCATGTACACCAGATAGCATCACATAGAGTCTGCATGTACATCAGATAGCATCACCTAGAGTCTGCATGTACACCAGATAGCATCACCTAGAGTCTGCATGTACACCAGATAGCATCACATAGCGTCTGCATGTACACCAGATAGCATCACCTAGAGTCTGCATGTACACCAGATAGCATCACCTAGAGTCTGCATGTACATCAGATAGCATCACCTAGAGTCTGCATGTACATCAGATGACATCATCACCTAGAGTCTGCATGTACATCAGATGACATCATCACCTAGAGTCTGCATGTACGTCAGATAGCATCACCTAGAGTCTGCATGTACATCAGATGACATCATCACCTAGAGTCTGCATGTACATCAGATGACATCATCACCTAGAGTCTGCATGTACATCAGATGACATCATCACCTAGAGTCTGCATGTACATCAGATGACATCATCACCTAGAGTCTGCATGTACATCAGATAGCATCACCTAGAGTCTGCATGTACATCAGATAGCATCACCTAGAGTCTGCATGTACATCAGATGACATCATCACCTAGAGTCTGCATGTACATCAGATAGCATCACATAGAGTCTGCATGTACATCAGATAGCATCATCACATAGAGTCTGCATGTACATCAGATGACATCATCACCTAGAGTCTGCATGTACATCAGATGACATCATCACCTAGAGTCTGCATGTACATCAGATGACATCATCACCTAGAGTCTGCATGTACGTCAGATAGCATCACATAGAGTCTGCATGTACATCAGATGACATCATCACATAGAGTCTGCATGTACGTCAGATAGCATCACCTAGAGTCTGCATGTACGTCAGATAGCATCACATAGAGTCTGCATGTACATCAGATGACATCATCACCTAGAGTCTGCATGTACGTCAGATAGCATCACATAGAGTCTGCATGTACATCAGATGACATCATCACCTAGAGTCTGCATGTACATCAGATAGCATCACCTAGAGTCTGCATGTACATCAGATAGCATCACCTAGAGTCTGCATGTACATCAGATGACATCATCACCTAGAGTCTGCATGTACATCAGATGACATCATCACCTAGAGTCTGCATGTACATCAGATGACATCATCACCTAGAGTCTGCATGTACATCAGATGACATCATCACCTAGAGTCTGCATGTACATCAGATGACATCATCACCTAGAGTCTGCATGTACGTCAGATAGCATCACCTAGAGTCTGCATGTACATCAGATGACATCATCACATAGAGTCTGCATGTACATCAGATAGCATCACCTAGAGTCTGCATGTACATCAGATAGCATCACATAGAGTCTGCATGTACATCAGATGACATCATCACCTAGAGTCTGCATGTACATCAGATGACATCATCACCTAGAGTCTGCATGTACATCAGATGACATCATCACCTAGAGTCTGCATGTACATCAGATAGCATCACCTAGAGTCTGCATGTACATCAGATAGCATCACCTAGAGTCTGCATGTACATCAGATGACATCATCACCTAGAGTCTGCATGTACATCAGATGACATCATCACCTAGAGTCTGCATGTACATCAGATAGCATCACCTAGAGTCTGCATGTACATCAGATAGCATCACCTAGAGTCTGCATGTACATCAGATAGCATCACATAGAGTCTGCATGTACATCAGATGACATCATCACCTAGAGTCTGCATGTACATCAGATGACATCATCACCTAGAGTCTGCATGTACATCAGATGACATCATCACCTAGAGTCTGCATGTACGTCAGATAGCATCACATAGAGTCTGCATGTACATCAGATGACATCATCACCTAGAGTCTGCATGTACATCAGATGACATCATCACCTAGAGTCTGCATGTACGTCAGATAGCATCACATAGAGTCTGCATGTACATCAGATGACATCATCACCTAGAGTCTGCATGTACATCAGATAGCATCACCTAGAGTCTGCATGTACATCAGATGACATCATCACATAGAGTCTGCATGTACATCAGTTAGCATCACCTAGAGTCTGCATGTACATCAGATAGCATCACCTAGAGTCTGCATGTACATCAGATAGCATCACCTAGAGTCTGCATGTACATCAGATAGCATCACATAGAGTCTGCATGTACATCAGATGACATCATCACCTAGAGTCTGCATGTACATCAGATAGCATCACCTAGAGTCTGCATGTACATCAGATAGCATCACATAGAGTCTGCATGTACATCAGATGACATCATCACCTAGAGTCTGCATGTACATCAGATGACATCATCACCTAGAGTCTGCATGTACATCAGATAGCATCACATAGAGTCTGCATGTACATCAGATAGCATCACCTAGAGTCTGCATGTACATCAGATGACATCATCACCTAGAGTCTGCATGTACATCAGATAGCATCACATAGAGTCTGCATGTACATCAGATAGCATCACCTAGAGTCTGCATGTACATCAGATAGCATCACCTAGAGTCTGCATGTACATCAGATAGCATCACCTAGAGTCTGCATGTTCATCAGATAGCATCACATAGAGTCTGCATGTACACCAGATAGCATCACCTAGAGTCTGCATGTACATCAGATAGCATCACCTAGAGTCTGCATGTACATCAGATAGCATCACCTAGAGTCTGCATGTACATCAGATAGCATCACCTAGAGTCTGCCTGTACACCAGATAGCATCACCTAGAGTCTGCATGTTCATCAGATAACATCATCACCTAGAGTCTGCATGTACATCAGATGACATCATCACCTAGAGTCTGCATGTACACCAGATAGCATCACCTAGAGTCTGCATGTACATCAGATGACATCATCACCTAGAGTCTGCATGTACATCAGATGACATCATCACCTAGAGTCTGCATGTACATCAGATAGCATCACCTAGAGTCTGCATGTACATCAGATAGCATCACCTAGAGTCTGCATGTACATCAGATAGCATCACATAGAGTCTGCATGTACACCAGATAGCATCACCTAGAGTCTGCATGTTCATCAGATGACATCATCACCTAGAGTCTGCATGTACATCAGATAGCATCACCTAGAGTCTGCATGTACATCAGATAGCATCACCTAGAGTCTGCATGTACATCAGATAGCATCACATAGAGTCTGCATGTACATCAGATGACATCATCACCTAGAGTCTGCATGTACATCAGATAGCATCACCTAGAGTCTGCATGTACATCAGATGACATCATCACCTAGAGTCTGCATGTACATCAGATAGCATCACCTAGAGTCTGCATGTACATCAGATAGCATCACCTAGAGTCTGCATGTACATCAGATGACATCATCACCTAGAGTCTGCATGTACATCAGATAGCATCACCTAGAGTCTGCATGTACATCAGATGACATCATCACCTAGAGTCTGCATGTACATCAGATAGCATCACCTAGAGTCTGCATGTACATCAGATAGCATCACCTAGAGTCTGCATGTACATCAGATGACATCATCACCTAGAGTCTGCATGTACATCAGATAGCATCACCTAGAGTCTGCATGTACATCAGATAGCATCACATAGAGTCTGCATGTACATCAGATAGCATCACCTAGAGTCTGCATGTACATCAGATAGCATCACCTAGAGTCTGCATGTACATCAGATGACATCATCACCTAGAGTCTGCATGTACATCAGATAGCATCACCTAGAGTCTGCATGTACATCAGATAGCATCATCTAGAGTCTGCATGTACATCAGATAGCATCACCTAGAGTCTGCATGTACACCAGATAGCATCACCTAGAGTATGCATGTACACCAGATAGCATCACCTAGAGTCTGCATGTACACCAGGTAGCATCACCTAGAGTCTGCATGTACACCAGGTAGCATCACCTAGAGTCTGCATGTACATCAGATAGCATCATCTAGAGTCTGCATGTACACCAGATAGCATCACATAGAGTCTGCATGTACACCAGGTAGCATCACCTAGAGTATGCATGTACATCAGATAGCATCACATAGAGTCTGCATGTACATCAGATAGCATCACATAGAGTCTGCATGTACATCAGATAACATCATCAGTCTATATCAAATAACATCAAATACAGTCTACACCAGCTAACATCGTATACAGTCAACATCAGCTAACATCGTATACAGTCTACATCAGATAACATCATCAGTCTATATCAAATAACATCAAAAACAGTCTACATCAGCTAACATCGTATACAGTCTACATCAGATAACATCGTATACAGTCTACACCAGCTAGCATCGTATACAGTCTACATCAGATAACATCGTATACAGTCTACATCAGATAACATCGTATACAGTCTACATCAGATAACATCGTATACAGTCTACATCAGCCAACATCGTATACAGTCTACATCAGCTTACATCGTATACAGTCTACATCAGCCAACATCGTATACAGTCTACATCAGCCAACATCGTATACAGTCTACATCAGATAACATCGTATACAGTCTACATCAGCTTACATCGTATACAGTCTACATCAGCCAACATCGTATACAGTCTACATCAGATAACATCGTATACAGTCTACATCAGCCAACATCGTATACAGTCTACATCAGCTTACATTGTATCCAGTCTACATCAGCCAACATCGTATCCAGTCTACATCAGCCAACATCGTATACAGTCTACATCAGCTTACATTGTATACAGTCTACATCAGCTAACATCGTATCCAGTCTACATCAGCCAACATCGTATACAGTCTACATCAGCTAACATCGTATACAGTCTACATCAGCTTACATCGTATCGAGTCTACATCAGCCAACATCGTATACAGTCTACATCAGCTTACATCGTATACAGTACACATGATACATCGTATACAGTCTACATTAGCTAACATCGTATACAGTCAACATCAGCTAACATCGTATACAGTGCACATCAGCAAACATCGTATACAGTCAACATCAGCAAACATCATATACAGTCAACATCAAATAACATCATATACAGTCAACATCAAATAACATCGTATACAGTCAACATTAGTTAACAATAATTACAATCAACACCAGATAACAGCAACTACAGACAGCACCAGAAAACATCAATTTCAATGTAAAACAGATAACAACAGCGTCTTGATTAAGTTTTTTTGACAGGTTGACCACCAGAAAATTCACAGAAAACATCGACACTTTCTGGTCTGGACATAACAATGGTAAAGTAAATTTGTGTACCTCAGTTCAGAGAAAGAATTAGAAAAAGCATAACTTCGGGAATGTGGAAAAAAATCAACACGACTTTATGTTTTGTGGTTCACACCAGTGTTACGTCGCCGACCTGGAAACATTTATTGATACAAACTCAGTAGTTGCAATTCACAAAGTCCCTGACATTCGAGTACCCGATCATGCCAAATGTCAAAAGATGATACATACTGAATCTTATAAAAATACAGACAGTTCTGCCCTCAAACCCGTAGACAAGTGTTTTACTCAGAGTCATCCATAGAAAAGGCTGTCATTGGAGTATAATGTGATATTATTTCCCATATCACTAACGTGAATATATATGGAAGACAGACGGACATTTCAAATAATCAACACCAAAATAAAAAAATAATTCTACCCGTCGGACTGAAATCAAAAGATAATTAATTGTCATTCAAATGGCTCAAATGGAATCCCAGTGAGAATATCAACCCGTGGCGAGGTTGAAGACCTCGAAGATGAAGATTTCCCAACATATGTGAAAGGAAAACAAAGCGTTATTTTGTCAATGGATTTAACCAATCAATTACTGAAAACAAAATAAGACTATAATTGTATGTTTCACGCAGAAGCCCCAAAATCTCGATGGCCAGGATTTTTCACCTCCAAAAAAAGTGCTGAAGATGAAGAAGTATTTATTAGACTGAATATTGAACCTGATTTAAATGGTGACTAACTTCTTAGCATTAATTTCTTGCCAACAGACGTATAATGTTCTGAATGGCTATCTATCTCGTAAACAACTGGCCTCCATAAAACACGACCCAGAATGAGACGGTCGTATGATGCAGATAATGCAGCTGACGATGAACACCGTTTAAATTGGAACATATTTGAAACACTGAATAACTATGAATCAAATGAATAAATCAACTGTCAAAATGACCCAAAACTTGAGATTATTTATGATTATGTCTATAAGCTGTAACTTATTCACCTGGAATGTAACAGGTTTTATGACAAGTTGTGGTTATCTATGTGACACAATAACAAAATATAATATTGACTTTATTGGAATATCCGATCATGATATGTATATTCTCAACTCAATTCATATATAGTAATTATAAAGCATACAGTGTATCTGACAGATCATTGACTTTTCCAAGTAATAGACGTGGAAGTAAGATGGTGTAGCCATTATGTGGCATGTATTAAACATGACTACTATATAACTCCATCATCTATTGGTGATGATCGCATAATAGGTATAAAGTATCAGTATGCCAAAAATCATTCATGTTTTTATTTCAGGTTTATCTCCCTTGCATTAACCACTCAATTTAATATCATGTCTTTAAGGATTATATTGTTAATTGTTCAATCTATGGTGTCAATATTGTGAACATGATTTTGATGTTTTTATGGGAGTTTTCAACTCTTAATTCAATTCTAAATTCTACTAGTAATCCTACTACCAAGAAAAAATTAGCAAATATCACCTCAGTAGAAATTATTGATGATCATGCATTGAAATTGTGATAGACCAGACCTAAATTAATTGGAATAAAGTGATCGACAGAGAAGTGCGAGTGTTCCAATATGTGATTGATAATGATAACGAACTGATAACCATGATCAACTTTTCACTTAATAATACAGTCGATATTGATATATACTATAAACAAGAGGGCCATGATGGCCCTATAAATGCTCACCAGGAGAAAAGGTCATTTGGAGATGAACATTGTTGAAGTTTTCTATACGAGTCCAAGTAAGATCAAGTGACCCATCTGGGCCATTTTTTATCCCATGGCCATTATATGAACAGATTTAAAAGAGGTCCATTAGACAAAGCTAGATACCAAATATCTTAGCTCTAGGCCTTGTGGTTTCGGAGAAGAAGATTTTTAAAATTTTCCTATATAAAATAGAATAAACCCAAGGGCAGGGCTAATTTTGACCCCGGGGCCATAATTTGAACAAACTTGGTAGAGGTCCACTAGACAATGCCACATACAAAATATCTAAGCTCTAGGCCTTGCGGTTTTGGAGAAGAAGATTTTTTAAATTTTCCTATATAAGTCTATATAAATCAAGTGACCCCCGGGGCGGGGCCAATTTTAACCCTAGGGCAATAATTTGAACAAACTTGGTAGAGGTCCACTAGACTATGCTACACACCAAATATCAAAGCTCTAGGCATTGTAGTTTTTGACAAGAAGATTTTTTAAATTTCCTATATAAGTCTTTGTAAAATCAAGTTACCCCCGGGGCGGAGCCAATTCTGACCCCAGGGGAATAATTTGAAGAAACCTTGTAGAGTTCCATTAGACAATGCTACATACCAAATATCTCAGCTCTAGGCCCTGTGGTTTCGGACAAGAATATTTTTTAAGTTTTTTCTATTTGTTGCCATAGATATTATTAAAGAAGTGGCGTAAGATGTTTGATGAAACGGGGCCAATATTTCTCTATTTCTTTCTGTTTCTTACTCCATGGTTAAGCAAGTATCCTCGTAGTGACTTATAAGAGATAGTTGTTTAGATTTACCCGTTATGCCTACCTAGGCTGTGTCTTATATGTTCGATTTCGGTAAGGCGTGTCTCATGGATACATACAGCACAACCTCTCCAGAGCGGCCCTCTGTAGAGCAACAACCTCTAAATAGAAACACCTTCGAATTTTTCCTAAGTTGATACTTGCTGTATAATTAACCTCTGTAGAGCAACAACATCTTAATAACAACACCTTCAAATTTTCCCTACGCTGATACTTGCTGTAAAATTAACCTCTGTAGAGCAACAACCTCTAAAAAACGGTCAATATTTGTTGCTCCCAAAGGATGTAGCTCTACAGAGGTTGTACGGTATATGTTTACACAAGTAGCATTTGGTTACACGTTTTGTATGTATTTTGCCAATTTGTTTGTATATATTGCATGTTTATATTGTCTAGTTTTTCTTTGTATAAATGAGCTCTCCAAATCTGGAGGTAATAACAGTTATATGCTCAAATCTCATATTTTGTTTTTTATGTTGATTTGTTAATTATGATCAGATAATATTATTGAACATTTGCTTGACAGCATGATTGATTGGAAGGTGTTTTTAAACATTAATCTGCTCTATATCTTAAATCATTATACATATACTGTGATAATAGAATAGAGATTTGAGCTTTATGAAAAATGATAATATTACCCATGTCAGATCTGTTAAAAATTCAAGCATACCAATCTTACAGATTCGTCAAACATGGTCACTGACTTTGTTTTCGTGCCATCATCATTTAAATTAGTAAAAAAGTATGTACAAATTTATTAACGACAAACATTTTTGTATTTTTCGGATTTGGAAATTATTCAGCTTTACAGTCATGTAAATTGCAATACATAATATATTAAAATGAGCACTGTTTGTATATGTAATGTGAGAAGATCGTTCTGATGATCGTTTGAGTTCAAATGCATCAGCATTAAAGGCTTGCATAAAATTAAAGACAGTGAGAACTAAATTACTCACTCCTTTTATAAGGCAGAAAAGGTACAACAACCAGACTATAAAAGTACATTCGTATGTTAAGAACCACAACAAGGCTAAATGAATAAGTCTTAAAGACAAGCAATATTTTCTTTAAAAATGAAAGTGTAAGCGGGCTAGCGGAGTGACTGGATTACATTTATTTAATTTCAAAAACAGTATCTCGTTCTTTACGAGTTTGATTTTGGACTATTTGCTATGAGGAGTATGTGATATTTTAGGTCCAGCGGCCTTATAGTGGACTAGCCATGACACGATTATTTTCTTGCAATTAGTTCATTCAAAGCTGATGGTTTCCTTTGCTTTGAAAATATAACGTGGACTGGAGTATCTATTTAATGGTTTCTGGTCCCCCTTAATTCAATGTATATACTATAATTTAACAATGTATACAAAGAATTAAGTACTATCTGCTCGAGACAGGGGTGCCATTGGATACCATCCAACTCATTGTAGCCAGATTTTGATGTATACACTATTGACCATGAATACAAGACATTTCAAATGAAACCATTAATTCATTCTGTTCAGTATTTCCATCAACATGTTACATGTATATACATAACGACAACAATCTTGTCCAGTTGGGGTTTCATAATTACTTGCAAAACCATAATGCTACATTTTTGTAATTTCGTCTATTTTATAATGTCTTTTATTCATTCAATAAGAAATACATGTACTAAATAAATAATGAATGACTCACAGCGTCGTCTTTCCAATTAAATGGTACAATGTTTATTCATTGTAACATTATGATCAAATCAGTTGTTGTAATTTTTGTAGGCCAGACAAGAGATAGTATGATTTCTTTGTGTATGCAATGCATGAGTAAAAGTCGGTTTTACTTTATACATAATCGTTCGCCCAAACATATGTAGGACAAGGAACATGTTGATATATTTTTGTAATATTAAAAAGATATCATATTTATTCTATACTAGAGTCTCATTCACATACAAAATACAATTATGATGTATATCTCAGAATCATTATCATGTGACCATTCTAATGCAAAATTATAAGAGACTAAAATTATGCACAACAATAGTACAAACTATCATCAATTTAATTAAATGACATCTTAAATATATCACAAACTTCTGTAAAATTATATACACACGTGGCAATTTAAAAATTCAAGTCGCACGTATCGTGAATTTATTGTACACACTAGGTATCGTTGAAATTCATTCTAAATTTGGACAAATAGTTCCAAATAGTGTATGCATCGATCTACATAAGTATTGGTATGTTTCCATGCTTTTATTGAATTTTAGATATCTTAGATCACGTGAATTGTATTCACATCTACATAACATCTATATAAATACTGTCAAAAGTCAATCGCAATTTGATATTCAAATCAGGATAATGATTGTAGCGAATTTAATATATTCAATATATAGCATACCGACCAAAGGCCTTAATTTTTGACGTTATTAAATAAGTATAATTTGTTATAAAGTGTATTTAACGCATCACATCTATCATTAAGAACAAAACAAATTTATGTCGAGGGAATGTTTGCATATATCCCGGATAAATTGTGCTTTCGAGTATACAGTGTTTGTTTATGCTATAAAACATGTTATACTTTAATGCAATAAATATTTGTATTGTAATATCATTAGAATACAAACGTATTACACAACAAGTTAATATCGCGAACTCTGTGTATGAAATGAGTGAATAAAAGTATTTTGACTATAATCAATATTGTGTATTGGTTGCTTAAGAAAAGATCAAAATGGTAAATTCATATGAAGAAAAACACTAGTCAGTATGTCAAATAAACACCATAATGAATGAGTTATGAAATTATTATAGCTTATAAACAATACTCGTTGTGCATATTTTAAATATCTATAAATTCAAATGAATCACATGCATGTAGCAAACTATAAAATTGACCTAGCACATGACCCAAATATTAATGTATTGTATCTCGACTTATACTGATTATTTTCCCATACGAATGAGATTGATTTGTAAATAACAAGCACGCTATGCGTATCTTGCGCAAAATACCATGCATGATTTTATATTCAAATGATAT
This sequence comes from Lutraria lutraria, assembly GCA_964023205.1. Taxonomy (NCBI): domain Eukaryota; kingdom Metazoa; phylum Mollusca; class Bivalvia; order Venerida; family Mactridae; genus Lutraria; species Lutraria lutraria. Next base: position 25,311,036 of record OZ026842.1, on the reverse strand, counting down.
TATACAACTTACGATTCATTAAACCAAGTCGAGCTCATATGAAGAACAGAACAGATCTTTATTTCACCCAGGTATAAAGTACAGCATGGGGTTATCGCATAACTATGGTGGCTGATTTCTGCCATTTCATATTCGTGTGTTCGCCCCTAAAAGTCGAAGCACGACGACACGAACACACGACGAATTGCTCATTTATCGTGTCTTCGCCTTCGACCTTAGGGGCGAATACACGAACACACGAAATATTGAAGGCGAAATAACGATATTTTGATAGGCGAACTAACGAAATCTTCTCTTGTATAGTTTCGTGTCGGCGGGTATGAAATCTTCGTATCGGCGCCCTATATTCGTCGTGTGTTTGGGATATAAGAGAGGACTGTCTCATAAGCCAACTTGGTTGGTCCTTTCAATAGGGGTGACGCTATGATACACACTACACTACAAGAGAACCAGAAACCATCACCAAGATCCTCACAGACCTGAAACTCCCACCACTTCAAGACAGAAGGAAGGCAAATAGACTCGTGTTTTTTCTATAAGGTGGTCGAGGGGCTGGTGCCAGCTATACCTTATAATGACTTTTTGACTCCCATAAGAAATAAACGCAAAATTACCCCAAAGACATTCCATGACTGTAATACAGTGAATATTGTTGCAAGACACTCATTATGTAACACCAAGTGCTTTAAAACTGTTAATTGCAATTCAGACTCATTTAAACATTCATTCTTTCCGCGAACTATTGTTGATTGGAACCAGCTGGAGGACAGTGTTGTGAGCGTAGACTCATTAAACGGCTTCACAAGTGGGACTAATTCTTCCCAGCTCTCTCCCGTTGCGCCTGATGCTATAATTATAGCCCTGCAACGTATTTATCCAGATCCAGATCCAGAAACAAAACCCTTCCTAAAGCTAAATAGTGCATGTGAAGTTAAATTATGTGAGGGGGCCTATCATAGTGAAAATTAGGTGCTGTGTACAATAGAATTCACTTACTTTGTAAAATCCTAAAAATTCCAATATATATATTCCATAAATATTTATCCCATCCACAAATACTTAACACTGATAATACTTTGCACTAACACTGCACATTTTATAAGCACAAACACAATTACAACAAACACTATACACACATAACACTTTCCAATGAGCAAGTTTCACTGGAAAAGGCAATGGGAACACATTTGTTCACAAAACATCATTTCATCTCAGATATCATGGTCAACTGCTTTGACCTGAAATATAATGGTAAATTAGTTAACAATGAAATCAAGTGCAGTCACAATTAATTAAATACTAACCATACTGTAGCCAATATGAGTAACTAGGCACTGGAATTTAAAGAATGTAAAGTAAAAGAAACAAGTAGAAGCAATCACGCACTTTTAATAAAGACGAATATATATTTGGCAAGGCATATTTTTTTATAACTTTTTATCAATGACACGTACAGGTTAAGAGTAGATTTTTTTGCAATTGCAAATACGATAAATAAGTATCTTTCAGTAATTAACGTCAAGTCATAATTAATTAATTATCAATATTATATACGCGTTAGGAACAGAATAATTTGTAAATATATACATGTGTATTGGTATTCTTGTATATGCAAGTTATGTGTATAATAGTAAGTGTTCTTATTAAAATTTTATAACATAAGGAAGTAAAAGTATACTTATCGGCAAAAAGAGTTATCCATACTGCAAAGTTCTAAAATGTCTTCTATCACTCTAAATCACTTATTCAAATCTGAAAAGTCAATAAATAAATTATATTTGACTGGTACTGCTCAGTTAGGATAATTGTAGAGTGACGCAGTGGTCGAGTCCACTTTTGGGGTGTAAAACCGTTGTCTTATTATCAGTAGACATTTTCGATAAGTACATCAACTGTCGGCGTAGCGCAGTTGGTAACGACGTTGGCTGTTTATACATTTGTTCTGAAAATATCAATGTGAGACCGCGATAGTACCTTTTCGCAAATTATTTTCTATTTCTATATATATCGTATATTTTTTAAAGTTCGTCAGTTTTTGTTTGTTTGTTTGTGTAAGGATTATACTAGATCGATTGTTTATAGTATTATCATTTTTATCGTTTGGCATATCTTTTTTTTTTGAATATCGTTTTACCTATAATAAACATGATGAAGAATAGTCTTATACATTTCGTCGGAATTCTGGTAATATTATCACGATTGGTTCGCTATTAAAAGTCGATCTATTTTCAGCCATAAGTTTAGTTAGTTAGCCTTCAAATAAGTTGACACGAAATACTTGTGTACGGTACTAATACTTCAAGTACTTGTGCACTACACACTTCGCGTTACACAAGACAATAATGCATTATTTTTCTTTACAGTTTACACCTAAAATATTATAAAAAATCTGCCTATGTATGGAATTCATTTGCAAGTTGAAAAAGAAAACGAAAAAAGAGACAACTGATGGGGTTCGAACTCGTGATGAAACTTTCGCTCCAGAGCAATTCTAAAGGCTTTACCAACTGCGCCAACCTGACATCTACAATTTCATTGCTAAACTACAATACTATATTTATTTCTTACAAACCCATTTTACCTGTTCAGACAATGGTTGTAAACTTTTGTGTACACATAAAATGAAACGTCACTATCACATTATCCTAACTGGACAGTACAAGTACTCGTAGAAGAAAAATAAACAACACAAGCGGTACACATATAATTTTGTTGAAGTATGATACTCTCCCAAACAGCCTTCATGTAGTCAAATCCATTTATTTAGATTAATGAGTGGTAAAAAACGTCAGCAAGATGCGTATGTCTATTTCATTAATAAGCATTTGACTAAAGGCCAAGAACATTATTTAATGAAAACAAAATTGTAATATTTATCTTTAGAAAATCAACAAACTTCATAACAAACCAATTCCATATTGGCTCCATTAGTCTGAGGAAAAAGGGTTTTCTTGCACCAACAGGTATTTCCACATGAGATTGAAATTGTATCCATATGTTACTTGCTACTACAAATCACTCAAATATGTATATATGTATACGTCTCGGGTTTATATATAGTTTAATTGTCCGAGGCAACATCAAAACTTAATTCCGTGTCACAATTTAACTCTCCTGTTGTATGTCACATACTTTCATGTAATGTACCAACAAGTCACAATTAATAGATTAGCACAGACATAAAAACTTATATAGTCATGTGCAAGACGAATTTTCTTTAAAATGGTCACCGTACAGGCTTTAGCAGGTGGTTCGCTAGGACAAGCCACATTTATTAATAGACAGAGACCCGATTATTTAACTACATCTTACCCGAAATTTGATGGTGTAATCCGAACTAAACTTTCAATCCCGATGTTGCCTTGTACATGTGTATTTCAATTCATATTACTTTCCATTATCCGAATTGTTTAATCCGAGTACCATGGCTTATCCGAAGTGATAAACAAGACCCTAAAATTATTCAAACTCGTCATTACACACATATAATACACAATTATGTGGTGCGAACCTCAAACAATAAGGCCACACATACCGTTATATCGTTTGCACAATGTGAACACAAGTATCATAGTATAACGTTAGTACGGTATGGCGATTCTCTTTAAGTTTTACTTGATCAACAAATTACATATCATGATTTAACTTTCATACGCAATCAACACTAAACATGTTCACATGAATTCTCTGGGTTTTAATCAACTTGTCATGGAAATAACCCAAAAATACAAAACATAAGACCGATTTAAATCCCAAGCACGTGAGTTCGTAATCATTTCATGACAGAAAACTATGGAACGCCATAGCTGCCTGAACATAAACACAATCTGTTTGTGGTGAGAAAATATCATAAAGTAACGTGTAATTTTAATATGCCTGATCATATCTCATTAAAAGGTGAATGGCTATACTCGTATACACTGTGAATGTGTCATCATTACATTATTCCAACAATTTACTATGTGATGTACATGTTAATTATATGTAGTTGTTGTGCTATCATACTTTGGCCCCATCTCCTTATTTGATACGCAATTGATTTTATATGCTGTTCGCTTATGAGTATATATTGGTACCTTAAACATTAGCAAAACCTTTGTGCGCTATGAATGTATCCTAAATAGATGTGCAATCAAAATACCTCCTGTTTATTTTAATTGTACGAATACTGTTTGCGATTATACGTTATAAATATGTCGTAACATAATGTCAGCAATATAAATTAATGATATACATGGTTATTATATTTGCTGCTGTGTCATTATATGTTGCTTGTCTGTCAGTATACGTTGATTATTTATATCACTATACAGTGCTAATTTTAGACAATAAGTCATTTAGTCACCGTTCTTTGATGTGCCAATAATAATATGCAATGGTCGAAATCGGTTTAGATTGTTTCCGTTGATTGTCTGAATTGTAGCAGGATAAGGTTCCAAATAATAAACAAGAGGAGGAACATAATGTTCATCATGCAGTGCTCGAACTATTGATATCCAGCTTGCAGGTCAGATGCGCTAACAACTGAGATAATCGGAATTTTAGTAAAGTAGGGACAGGGTCTAAATACAAGATAGCACCTAACAACTCTCGCAACTTTTTCCGTTGATATACTGGCTTCAAGTATCACGATTGTACGTTCAAGTAACTTTCCTGAAGTTCATGTCATGCTAGAAATGAAAAAAATCAAAAGGGATTTATCTTTACAAATCGCAAATGGCAACACTGTCTGAGGAATGAGCGGACATTCATGCTTTATCTATTAGAAACATGTAGAGAGAAATATTTGTCTTATCTTGAATGCAAATCTTTGACACCAAGTACAAAGGGGGGGGGGGGGGGGGGGGGCGTACTTATGCACCTACATGACCTAGGGTTTCAACCGGAACTAGGGTCAGGTGCCCAAGTATTTACCAGAATTAATGACAATCCTCTGCAAGACCAACTGTTAAAGGATCAATCAAGCCTCTACAGGCTCAAATGTTAAAGGATCAAGCGTCTACACTATAATCTACGTTCAAATAGTATTTTAGCTTCTACATGTTCTAGTGTCAAATTTTCATCACTCTACAGGTACTGAGGTCTAGTGCACAAAGCTTCTACAGGAGCTTGTGTCATTATTCAAGCTTCTACAGGAACTAGCTTCTAATGCATGCTATTTTACAGATACTAGGGTCAAGTGTTCAAATTTCTACAGAACCTAACGTCTAATGTTCAAGATTCTCTATGAACTAGGGCCAGGTGCTAAAGTCTGTACACGAACTACGGTCAGGTGTTTAAGCTTTTCCTGACATCAACGTCTAACTGACGAATTACAATAAATTATTACGGTGAAGTTAATTCAGTTTATAATGAATTAATGATTGGTAATGTGCGTATGATTACCTTACACAATGAACGTCAAGTGGTATCAACTTATCTGTATATGCGTGCATGTATATTTGAAGTGCAATATTTCGGACCTGTATGCTGTCCATCTTTCAAAACTAATAATAAGATCATTTGTGTTCACATTATAGAACAATAAACTGTATCCTGCGAAAAATCACGGACCTATTAAATATGTGTTATACATTTTAAACATAAGTCGTATTTGCTCAGTCTTTTCTATATATCAGGATGTGTTTGAAAGAATATGTAGATGCATCATTAAGGAAAATGAACAGATGTTGTAGTCGTTTGCAATGTACATGTATAATTTTATATCTTCATAGTACAAAATGTGAAAATATTAATACTAAGATCTATAAATATGTATATTTGGTTACAAGACTTAACTTCAAATCACTGTAACCTCTCACTGATAGAGGATCGTGTGTTCGAGTCCCGCTACCGACCATGTCTCTTTGGAGGCAATAGGCATGCAGTTGCTTACGGAGGATGGGAGTCTAGTACTGGTTCTTCCCAGGGACGATGGTTAGATGAACAGTCCGCCTGATTCTGACAGATAAAAAGGGCATAAAACTCGATATAGACAAAAAACTTTAGTGTTCGCAAGCTTACATCATTACCCGTATAATTGTAATACCAAACAGTCTGATTAAAGTAAAATACAATTCATGTTCCTTGAATAAACCTTATATCATAATGTTACAATACTAAGGATCTGAATAGGCAAACTGTATTTAAACAAAACCGTGTCTTCAATAATTCACCTGATACCAACTAAATATCGGTCAATGTTTGGTAACTACATGTAGTTGTAAAAGTATCCGCAAAACTGTTACAGTTATCTCCCTTAACAGTCACTTTCGGTATGTAAGAATTACGCGTATTTCACTGACTATTTCCACTACTGTAAACATAAGCTTTTTGAATCTGATATATTGATCAGCGGATATGCTACAATTGTTTAAATGTTAAATTACTGATACAGTAAATAAAAAGTTGGAAAGAGATGTATGTGAAGTTTGCGGCCTAGCGACCGTATCTATTCACTGCATTGTCTACACATAGAAGATATTGCACGATTACTGTCCTTTATATTTTTTAAAGATCGGACATAATTCTATTATCATTATTAATAAAGCTCAAATCCCATTTTTCTCTCAAAGTATAAGTTTAAAAAAGGAGCAGATTATTCTGCAAATACATGTTCAGAATATTGTGCTGTCAGGCTAAAGCTCTATAATTTTATCATCTGATCATAATTAACTAATAAATATAAAAAAACAATATATGACCCCATGGTTATAAAACTTGAAAGCTCAGATCACAGTTCCATTCTGCTTTAACTCATTTATCCTACACCTATGTTCTCCGTCAATTTACAAACTGCACATATTTCTCGTGATTTCAATGATTTATATAAATTCTCCCAACTTAAATATTTAATGTTACAGTATGTACAGTAGAACTAGTCAACTGAAGACCACCGTCCAGACCTAGTCATTGTCCACGAAGATTAATCTAATTACTAATTGTAAGATTAATATTAATTCTATCATGGCTTGTATTTCACTCCTAATTGTAGGCACCGTTTTAATACAGTCAACTCTGTGTTAGCGCCCACCTCCTAATAAAGTCAGCCCTGTGTTAGCGCCCACCTCCTAATAAAGTCAGCCCTGTGTTAGCGCCCACCTCCTAATAAAGTCAGCCCTGTGTTAGCGCCCATCTCCTAATAAAGTCAGCCCTGTGTTAGCGCCCCCACCTCCTAATAAAGGTAGCCCTGTGTTAGCGCCCACCTCCTAATAAAGGTAGCCCTGTGTTAGCGCCCACCTCCTTATAAAGGTAGCCCTGTGTTAGCGCCCACCTCCTAATAAAGGTAGCCCTGTGTTAGCGCCCACCTCCTAATAAAGGTAGCCCTGTGTTAGCGCCCACCTCCTAATAAAGGTAGCCCTGTGTTAGCGCCCACCTCCTAATAAAGTCAGCCCTGTGTTAGCGCCCACCTCCTAATAAAGTCAGCCCTGTGTTAGCGCCCATCTCCTAATAAAGTCAGCCCTGTGTTAGCGCCCCCACCTCCTAATAAAGGTAGCCCTGTGTTAGCGCCCACCTCCTAATAAAGGTAGCCCTGTGTTAGCGCCCACCTCCTTATAAAGGTAGCCCTGTGTTAGCGCCCACCTCCTAATAAAGGTAGCCATGTGTTAGCGCCCACCTCCTAATAAAGTCAGCCCTGTGTTACCGCCCACCTCCTAATAAAGGTAGCCCTGTGTTAGCGCCCACCACCTAATAAAGGTAGCCCTGTGTTAGCGCCCACCTCCTAATAAAGGTAGCCCTGTGTTAGCGCCCACCTCCTAATAAAGGTAGCCCTGTGTTAGCGCCCACCTCCTAATAAAGTCAGCCCTGTGTTAGCGCCCACCTCCTAATAAAGGTAGCCCTGTGTTAGCGCCCACCTCCTAATAAAGGTAGCCCTGTGTTAGCGCCCACCTCCTAATAAAGGTAGCCCTGTGTTAGCGCCCACCTCCTAATAAAGGTAGCCCTGTGTTAGCGCCCACCTCCTAATAAAGGTAGCCCTGTGTTAGCGCCCACCTCCTAATAAAGGTAGCCCTGTGTTAGCGCCCACCTCCTAATAAAGGTAGCCCTGTGTTAGCGCCCACCTCCTAATAAAGGTAGCCCTGTGTTAGCGCCCACCTCCTAATAAAGGTAGCCCTGTGTTAGCGCCCACCTCCTAATAAAGGTAGCCCTGTGTTAGCGCCCACCTCCTAATAAAGGTAGCCCTGTGTTAGCGCCCACCTCCTAATAAAGGTAGCCATGTGTTAGCGCCCACCTCCTAATAAAGGTAGCCCTGTGTTAGCGCCCACCTCCTAATAAAGATAGCCCTGTGTTAGCGCCCACCTCCTAATAAAGGTAGCCATGTGTTAGCGCCCACCTCCTAATAAAGGTAGCCCTGTGTTAGCGCCCACCTCCTAATAAAGGTAGCCCTGTGTTAGCGCCCACCTCCTAATAAAGGTAGCCATGTGTTAGCGCCCACCTCCTAATAAAGGTAGCCCTGTGTTAGCGCCCACCTCCTAATAAAGGTAGCCCTGTGTATATAACCATGCTTTTAAATACCGTCATTGATTATTGAGATAAAAATGACCTCCGAATAAAGGCTAACTGTCAATAAAAGGCCACATTTAGTCTTCCTAAGGATGGTCTTTGCTCACAAGTATAACTTCACTAGTATAACTAGTAACAATATAGATCTACAGAATATTAGGGGTGCAATGCTATTGCATAGCATGTATATATATATTGCAATACATTCGATCCAATTTGCAATACGTATCGCGATACATTGACTATCCAAATTAACTTTCCGTCCCCTATATCATTCGTCCTCGATAAAATTAATTAGATTTATTAATAAGTTCCTTTAACTAAATGACTGATGGCACGATGTCATATTTAAACTCCAAGTTTAACATCAAATTAATCGACTTTAAACATATGTTATAGCGTCCGGAAATTCTAATATACCGGTGTGCGTAAGGAAAAGACATAAACGCACAATATATGTATTCAAGCAGGGCAGATAGATCCAAATTTGATCAGTTTTTCAATAAAAAGTAAGTGAACCTGATTTTATTAAATATTAGTCTATTGTTATTTTCGAATGAAATATACAACGTATAATACAAATAAATAGTATACAAAGGTAAAAACACGTGCTTGAAATTAAAGTCCATTATGTTGCACACTGTAATAAAAAATGTGATGGTCCCTGTTTGGTCCTACATAACTTAATCCGACTGAAACCATTCGGTGCCTACAACTAACTTTAAAGCTTAGTTTAAAATCCCATAAGCTTATAAATGTATTGGTCCTAATAGTTTATGTTTGTTCTATAACAGAGGAATCCGGTGTGTTATCCTCCAGTGCATACTTTATAGCAACAAAAACTGTTTCCGAAACCACTATTGTATTTTTTTCAATATCATTGAAATAAATACTATTTATAGAACACCTGTGTTTTCCCGCAGTCATGCTATGCACACGTAGTATAATGACGTCACGCGCCGTACATATTTCAAGTTTACAAAAGCAAAATCACGTTTCAGGCGAAAAAGGGCTTGTTTTGTCGGTAATAATTATCTTGGGATGATATCAGCAATTAAACGTTTTTGCATATATTTTTCTACAAGAAAAAGCTAATGGGGCTTTAAGGCCGTTGTCATTTGAGATGCATGCAAGACATTTACGAACTGTACATATATGTGTAGTTTGAAAACTCTATTTCATGTCTTCGTGATCAGTGATTAAAACAAATACCACTTTCTTGGCCCTGAAACCATAGGCACTCGATTTCGTGATTTTTTTATACGTTTACAGATGTTATTTTTCAATTTCACCCATCAAACAACGCAAACCTGTCGGAAGAAAAATCTTCATTTTTTTCCTGATTGGGTGTATAAGAGCGAGCTCGATTAATAACTATAGTTACAATATTTCAACTAAACATAGATCGAACCAACCCTAGTCGTGCTCTAGTCTGGTTAGTCTAGCTACTCTCGTTCAACCAACGATAATACGCTAGTTTATCTCGTTCCAAGATGGCGGCTATAGGAAATTTATAAATTATTAATGACGTATTTCATTTGAATACATCGTATTTCTTTAATTAACACCATGATGTTGTAAAAGTGCAAAGATCGTTAGATTTAGGGTTATGTAAGCATGTTTTGACCAACATAATTGAATGTTACCTGGTTAGGAAGTATTTGTCATATGATTTCGCGATTCAACGTAAACATTGCCACTAGTCACAGGAATATTATTCAAACATCATTCATTTGTATGAACACGAATATATAGTGTTTTACATCCTGGGATCAAAAAGTCTTGATATTTGGCTTGGGGTCGAAAAGTGTCTGGGTCGAAAAGACTCGCTTCTGTTTTGTTTTAGGCCTACCACAGTACGACTAGACTCAGTTCGATAAAGGACATGCGCAGATTAACTTCCGGAGAGCTACTAAGGTTGTACTATAGTTGTTTATCGAACTCGCTCTAAAATAATCCAAGGTAGTGAACGATTGACGGTAGTGACGAAAATAAGCGTGGGTCCCGGCTTTCCTTCTAATCTGCACGTGCTTTCCGGGAACCTTGCTTTCGTTGTAGTGTTCCCCAACTTTAAACGTTTTGACAGCTTTTACAAGGAAAGCCGGGACCCACGCTTATTTTCCTCACTATCGTCAATCGAAAAGATGGCGAGTTGACTACCTTGGAGTATTTTATACACACAATAAGGGAAAAAATGAAGATTTTTCTTTCGACAGATTTGCGTTGCTTTGTATGTGAAATTGAAAAATAACGTCTGTAAACGTATAAAAATAACGGAATCGAGTGCCTATATATAATGCCTGAAACAGCCCTTTTAGAGCTAGTATTTTATCATCAAAACCAGACAAATTTAAAAGATAAAAATGATCAGTGTAATACAATGACAGTAAGGAGAATAAAAGTGTACAATATTTTAGTGGTAAGAATAAGAACTGTTACAGTAAAATGACTACAGCTTGCAAACAGACTGACACAGTGTTTACAAAGTTAACATTAGCTACAACTCGTGGATGTTGTGCAAAGGTGAATGAAAGCAAAACTATTGAAAACTAAAGCTAGAGTCTGTTGAAGACGATACATGAATATGATCTTTGAGTGTGACCTTGATATCTGAGTCAATCACATGACTCTCACACTTTGAAATACAATTAATAATTAAATATAGGAAAATAGAAAAGCATGGACAAGATCTATTTAATCAGGCTCACTTAGACCTTGACTTGACCTGCGCACTCATACATGGATCTTCCTCAATCAATGACTGCAAATGTATATACAGTCAAACATGCGAACAGAATCCAACCTTAGGAAAGACACAACATGGTCTTTATTGACAGGTGACTTTTATTCAGCGGTCATTTTGTTCCAAATGATCAATGGCGGTTTTCAACTTTTCATAAGAATGGCTTTTATTATATACTTATTATTTCGGAGGAGGCAGGAGGTAACCCAGGATTGACTACATTTAGTTTAAATACATGTTCTACAATAATGGACATGCACTAAACTTTTTAACATACAGTTGATCAAAAATAAACTCAAATAAAATATAAAGAGTAAAAGTACAAGCCAACTGAAAACACATAACAACTTGCATAACAGTACTGTATGATATATGTACTTCAGGAATCTAGAATGAACAATTTGCGTCGATTTATTTTGGCTATAACACATCATTACCAGCAAAATCTGTCAACGAATATTGTAGAGTGTATTCATAAATTGGCTGGAATATTCACTTGTCCGATTAGCTCAGTTGTTAGAGCATCTGACTGGCAGGCAGGTGGTCGCGGGTTCGAATCTCGCACCGGGTACATTATTTTCATCCTCCTTTTACATTTGGTGCCGTGTGTGTGTGTGTGTGTGTGTGTGTGTGTGTGTGGACTGGCCTTGGAATCCTATAGTTACAATATAAATACATGTATCACCGACATCATATTTAAATTATCGCTTTTGGTTTCAGTACCAAAATAGGTCATCCGAGTAAAAAGCCATGATATTATTAACGAAACTTATAACCTAATACCATACTTCTCTTGATCTCTTTATATATCAAAGGGGTAAATGAAGGCCAAGGTGAAAAAAGGCCACAGTTAGTGTGTGTTTGTATGGCAATTAAAAATATTTAAGAAATTTTGGCAAAAATCGATTTCATTTCTCCACAGTTTGAGTATTTATATAAAATCATAATATATATATTTGTAGATACAGCTTTTTCACGAAGTTTTATTGGCAACATGTTCTGTTTTACATAAATATAGAATATTGAAAAACATAGAAACAAAAGAACTGAATCCAATTGATAATTGACAAAAATGTAATTTTCAGGGCGATACGATTCTTTAACTTATTTTGAGCATTGACAAAATATCTCACATACCTACATGTATATAGCGTGTTCACTCTCGTCCCCTTTTCAGTTACACAAACTACTCAGATTTACACGATATGACGTCAAAGAAAACACACCACTAAACTTCATTATATGAATACAAACAATTTTCCATCAACACATTTAGTGAACTCAAGACAAAAACGTGCTTCACGAATCCCACTTATTCATTTAAGCAAACATCTTTTATTGCTATATTCATCGCACATTCTTTCTTTTGTTATGTATTTAATACCTTATCCAATCATCCACACATGTATTTATGAAACGATGTCCGAATGAAGGGAAGTAAATCGAAAACTTGACAAGGTGTACTTGACTAGACTATAGCCCTTTAAAGATTTGCAGATGACAACCATTGTTTTCGCTGTATGAGGAAAAATGAAAAAAAAAATTGTTTCTATTTCTTTGTGCATAATATTGATTGACCGGTAAACACAAATCTTTAATCTTTGTATAAATGTCTGAAGAAATATAGCTTGATTCCCACTTCATTTGCTGTCCAAACATAACAAAATCCATATTGATAGAGTAAGTATTTAGTTTGTGTTACCTAGATACTCATCCAAACGCTTCAGCATAATATAGCACTGCTTAGGGTATCTTTCAGATGGCATAGCTGCAAAGAAGGGCAAAGAAATTTGCAACATTAATATATGCATGTGACTTAAAGTAAGCCTATTGGTAATACAAATGCTCAAAAGATCACATGTACGAGTACATTACGTATTACAAAAAAATATATTAACATTGTAAACATGTAAAAATGTATGGAAGCTTTCGGAAGTGCTGGGCAAATGTTAATGGAAACACTACCTCGTATTTTTCTCCCACAGTGCTCTTGGTGCTTTGATTTGAATCACGGATCTAGTGTTGGATAGGGGTGGGCCGATACATCGAAATATCGTTGCATTGCGGTCCTGGGTGTCTCGATAGTATGAAGTTTCGATCCAATAACTATTGCCGATAGTTAGCTCAACTTCTTATAAAATTTATTATTAATTTAAAACAACTTCCGTTGTTTCTCATTATAAAGGTAATAGTTAATACAAGCATAAAAAGAACACAATGCAGTGATTGAACTGAATTCTACTGATCTATTTCTGTCAAATTCATTGTAAATCATTACCACAAACATTTTAGTATATATTTACAGCAAAGGTATATCTAAGACTGTGCAAATTTGCATTAACATGTTTATCTCTGTGGTTTCCAAATATTGCCAATAAATATTGCAATAGTATCACAATTATAGTACTTTCAGCAATTGCAAAAGAATTGTAATAGTCTCGTGATGAAAGCTTAATTCTGATTACACGAGCGATACTCTGTGGTATTTGAGATTTAGAAAATCTCAGTTTTGGCCTATGCGGCTTACATTAAAACTTTGAGCTGAAATTCTCAACTCAGAGTCTGAGATTTTCTCAATGACGTTGAGACCCCCAGACCTATCTCAAACTGCTTGAGAAAATCTAAAAAGAACGTCTCTGAAAACAATATGGCGATTGTAAAGCGTTGTAGGAGACGAGCTTGGCGAGTGTTTCGTGAAAGAGTAAACAATGAAGAGATATATTGAGAACCTGAGATTTTAGGTCGATTTAGGTTTAGTTTTATGTTCATTATCTTATTTACTCGAGCGTTACAGCCGCATCTTGAAAGCGCAACAAGCAGATATTTTGTGATATATTCATGTTTGAAAGCTGTGACAATTCTTCGGTTCTTGGCCAACAGGTCAATTTTTCAGGGTCGTCGGTGATAAGTTGAGGATATCCCAATCACACATGACCCGCATCGTCCACCGTGTATGCAAAGTCATTGCGGAGGTCTTCTGTACGAAGGTGAGCAAATTCACAACCGGTGATGGACGGATAAAAACCGCATAAGATATCCACCAGAAAGTGGTAATCATTTCATTACTTAGATTCAAAACACAACTAGCCGTTTTAGTGACATATAACCCTTGAATTATAATTATACTGTTTCACTTATCATTAGGGAATGTAGTCTGACCTTTATACCATTTTCAAAGTAGAAACAACTTTTATACAAACTTTAATGCAAACCTTACACGAGAAGGGTAATTTTGGTTACCGGTACTTTAATCTAACTATATTTAGTCTTACCTGTATTAAAAGGGGACTTGTCAAAAGTGGTCTTTTAATACAGATGGTCTCCTAATCCAGGTGCAAGCTGGAAGGATGTTCGACATTAGGTACCAATAGTATTGGTAAAACCACAGAACAGTGTACATGTACGTTGAAATAGATGCACATTTACATGTAATTTAGTTCCCTTCATTATGACATGACATGTTCATAAATGTCCAGTTAAACTGTAAGACAACATGCATTAATTAGTAAAATCAGTAAAAAAAATATTATTTTAGATCTACCTGAGGATAAATAGACAAAAGAAATTTATTGATTTGTCTTTCAGTGAGAAGACACGTAAAACGGTCGTTTAGTTATCATTCTCCGTAGAGTAGTGGCTGCTGGTCGCGTTAGGCAGGTTGTTGCTCAATAAAGGTTAATTGTATAAGGAAATGCGTCGGGCGGACCACAGAGTGGTCTTTTATATAGGATGGTCGCACAAAACAGGTGGTCGCATGAGCCGGTTGAACTGTAGTTGATTTGTTTCAATTCATATTCAATGCACATAGTATCGGTAGTGACAACAATTTGTTGATGAAGTTTATGAGAATCACAATTGTTTCTTAAACTAATCTGAAGCATTGGCTAATATGATATCATGTAGGCTGGAAAATCATGGTATCATCGGACAATTTCTTTTTAATGGACCATTATATAGACTGGATGAGTGCAAGACTAACATGTTTGTTGGCTAGCACCCCATTGGAAATAAATTATTAAGGACCCCATTGGAAATAAGTTGCAAAACTTTCATGGGTCATTTTGTGTTATTGTTTTGTTTAAGATTTAAAAAGTACTGATATAGCATTTCTGTGATAGTTCTGTTTGAAATTTTGAATGCAATAATTCTTTATTATAATACGCTTTGTATAATATCATTGTTAGCTCGACTTTTTGAAAAAAAATGAGAGCTATACTTCTCAACCTGGCGTCGGCGTCTGTGTTGGTTGAAGTTTTTGATTAAGTACAATAACTTGAACATTAACATATACATTCAACTCAAACTTTGAATACTTCCTTATGGGGACAAGATGCATCTGTAGGACCTCTATTTAATTTAGATTTTTCTCAAGTATCAAGCATTTTATTATACTGAAGACTTAAAAAAGTCGAGCGTGCTGTCTTCTGACAGCTCTCGTTAGACATACGATGTATATGCACCAATGAAACAATCATTATTCATCATGCCTCCGTTCAATTATATCTATTATCGTAATGTAATGTTATCAAACTGAAGAATATCAACAACGAAAACTAAATGGCGGCATGCCTATCATGTTAGAGGCACTTTCGTTAGACAAACGCCGAGGAGTTCCGATTTGGTTTATACAAGTTCGGTCAGGTCACGTGACCACGCTTAAATGCAAGAGTTCAATGTTTGTCAAACCTTCGTCATTTCGTTGAATAAAACTACTAATAAACAAGAACATATTCATTTAAATCAGCATTTATAATAACATTACGTAAATTTGTTCACTGGCTATACAAAGTCTAATTCCATTAATTACTATTTTATATTGTCAATTAATTCACGTTTACAAGTGTATTTGTTCAAATGACAATGTGCTGTTACGCTTAACTTAGAATGTGACGTAGAGTTAGAGTCTGGCACAGAGTAAGAATCTGACGTATGTATTAGTTATCGTTTATATTTTGAATTTATGGGATATATCACAAGCGAGAAATTAGGACAAACTGTAAGTAGAAACATTGGATGAAGGAAATATGAAAAAGACAATAATATTAAGAAGAAAACAGACAAATGTTTGATGTATGGTCAATCCGTCCTTTCCACAACATATTTGAGAATACAAACTCATAAACGAATCTAATGTAACACATGCTTCAACTACATGTACGTGTATTTAATAAAATTAATAGACTATATATCAAAATATTTGTGCATTTGAAATAATTAAAATGTATGTATAATTTCTTTACTGATTTAAGATTATAATTCATTATTCGTGTTCAAAGATATTTGTACTGTTCGTGCTAAATTACAAACTGTTTTTAAATGTCCATTTTAGATTGATTTATATAGTTTATATGTGTCTTCTCTTAACTTAATTTACACGGCTGGGTCATAAAAGGAATAAAGTGTTTTATGAAACTGTTAAATAAATACTTCTTGCATTGGTACGATAGGGAAATTTAATACAGAACGAATTGTGTGATATTAGTAAAAAATGTTCGTCTGAACAAACATTCGTAATCAACAATATAATTTCGTCGCCAGGACTTCGGGACTTCCAAATAACTTTTAACACAACGAAAAACGAACTTCCTATGTACAAAAAAGCAGTGATATTGATTATCATATTTCTTTAATGAGAGTGAGTTCGCCACAGCGGTTGTCGTCTGTAAATCTTCAAAGGGCGACGATCCAGTCGAGAACTTAATAAACATATTTCAGTTATTTCCTCTCAATCGGTAAACACCTTCACTTTGTCACGTATTGTTACTTTAATGTGGTTTTTACAAAGTATTAATACTGAAGAAAGAAAAGAATGTATGACGTAAAAAGTGATAAAAGGTTGGCTTAAAAACACTGATGGATTCGTGAAGCACGTTTTTATCATGAGTTTACAAAATGTGTTGACAGAAAATGGTTGGTATTGATATATTAAAAATGACTCATACAAAACGTAAAACGAAGTCTTTTGTGTTCTAGTTTGACACTCAAATTAATTAATATATTCTTATTACAAATCATAGTAAATCGTGCAACTCAAAAAGAGTTGAGTGAACACGCTAGGTATGTGCGATATTTTATCAATACATATACACAATGGTAGAATTGTTGTTTTGTTCGATATTTAAAAAATGTGTAAATGGTTCGTATTACACTGAAAATTACAATTTAGCCCATTGCCATGACTCGTTATTTTTCATTATAGAATGCATCTATGTCATCCAAAGTCTATAAATAACAGATAATTGCATCTCGCATTAAGATATACATTGACATTCAGTCATATTCCAATAGTACGACTATTTTAGGATTTTTGCCATTATTGTAACGTCTTGAAATACTCGTATTTTCGGTTTAAGACATTCTTTTAATGTCAATAAATCTCCTTTACTACATGTTCCTTTTCACTAAGTCTAATGAACGCAGAATATAACTTTTATTATATGAACTTTGCGTTTGCTATCTGAACTTGGATATATTCTGTTTAATTCTTGATTAATATTTATTAACGTATTATATATACATTCGATAAAAACATCGGAGGCAATTAGGACATACAGTCAGTCCTGTCAACAAAGGACATCCTTCGGTTATACATGATATGACCTTGAATGACAGGACTGGTGGCCTTTACTCGGAGGTGACCGTACACACAGGTTTGACTATATATATATTGTCACAGTACATGATACATTTTCATTGTGTATATAGTTCAAATTGTGTGAGTAATTAATTCGTCATCATTGTGATGTGAAGTATATTATGTTACATTGTTAGTATTCATATAATACTCTGCGAGTTTAATTGAGGAATATTAATCAATAATTTTGATCTCCTCGTAGATAAAGACCACTCATATATATATAGTGCATGTATTGTATTGTGTTCTATTATTTTGATTATGACATGAACATTAGAAACTACATAACATATTCTTGATAGATATTCTTTCCAATGTTAATTGCCCAAAATAAGATTTGACCCCATGCACTCGGCACTGAGTCCGAATACCTAGTAAGTTGAAAATATTTGCATACGATAGTTAAATGAAGGTCTCTTTCCTGTCTATTACATTCACTATGATAATGATTAACATAAAGATGAGACCAGCCCAACGGTTGCTGTGACTGTCATCATCAGTAAATATGTACCAGCAGTGCAGTGCGTTACTAATTGCTCGATGGATGTTATTTAGTAGTAAAAACACCAAATACCACTTGAAGTTCATCGCCCTTGTAGGCCTACATTTCTAAGTTTAAAGTCTTCATTCGGAAAAGGGATATCATCATGTGTATATAGTTTAGTAAATAAGAAGCCTTTAGGAGAACCCAATACTTTCCCCTTTTTACTTGCCAAATTTACGTAGAACTGAAATTCAGTTTTTGCTTTTCAAACTTGTTTTGTAATTGAAGTGAAACATATGTTTGCGGCCGCCTCCGAATGAAGGTCACCCGGTCATTGAAGAGCATTCTTTTAAGACATCATTGTTATTTAGGACATATGACCTCCGATTAAAGGCAACCTGTCAATAAAGACCATATGTTGTATTTCCCAAATGTTGCCTTTTTCGCAGCTTTGACTGTAATACTTTTTCCAAATACGAACATTAACATTTTAAGCAGTGAAATGTTGTATTGTTAGTCCGGAAGCATTCTATTTAAAGCATGCATTTGTTTAATGGTATTATTGTATGCAAAATTGCGTTCTTGTAATTGTTTTGTTTATTTGTTTATATCAAGTTTTACGCCCCTTTTCAACAGTCAGAGTCATATGAGGCAGACTATTCACCTAACCATCGCTTCTGGGAAGAACCAGTACTAGACTCCCATCCTCCGTAAGCAACTGCAGGAGAAATGGTCGGTAGCGGGGCTCGAACCAACGAGCCTCTATCAGTGAGAGGTTACAGTGATTTATTACTTATATATATATAAAACATAAAGCAATTGCTGATAATATCCCAAAATAATAATTGCCGGCGATTCTAGCCCTTTTTCTTCTGAAAACACTCATTTCGTGTGAAGTTTGCTTTTGTAAACTTGAAAAGTATAGAGCGCGTGACTTTATTTTATGAAGTGTGCATAATATGACTGCGGGAAAACGCAGCTGTTCTATGTCCGATAGTGATTTCGGAAACATTTTTTCTTGCTATAAAGTATGCACGGGAAGAAAACACACCGGATTCCTCTGTGATAGGACGGTCAGAAACTATGTGAACTATACGTAGTTTGTCCGATTTTAATACATCACACAATATTACAAATAATAAATGGTATTAAGAGTACAAGATGAAAATATCATTTAGCCATAATTGGTATCGTCGGCTTCAGCAGACAGTCCATTAACAAAAACTGGAAAATAAGTTCAAGTGAAATAACATGAACATCAGAAAAAAACAAATAACATATTTTTTCTGAATCGTTTTACTTTCTTTGAACCAATGATTAGTTAGTGATATAGGCCTTCCTACACCGCCGTAATTCCAATCGCCCACTAAGTAGCCAGGACATAAACTATTAAAATTAATTACATAATGCTCAATAATATCCAACAAATCAATACTAATGTACAAAAGATTTTCATACAAAACATAGGTACAACAGATATGTTTATCATCTTTGAAGTGAAAAAAGTGACCAAACCTAAGCCAAATAACTGTGTCATAATGATTCTGGATTTTTTACCGGAAGAATTTTTTTCAAGTCTGTGAAATATATATCAAAATACCACTATTACATCGTGTTTTTGACTAAATGCCTTAATAATGATCTTATGTTGAATGTAGACAATGTTATCTGATGTTTGCTGTATGCACACGTTATCTGATGATGACTGTAGTTGATGTTACAGTTACCTTATATAGATTGTAGTTGATGTTATCTGATGTTGACTGTAGTCGATGTTGTTTAATGTTGACTGTACTGATGATGATCCTAAATATTTGATGCTGACTGTAAAATGTATGTTTTCTGATGTTGACGGTAGTTAATGTTTTCTGACGTTCGCTGTATAGTTGATGCAATCTGATATTGACTGAAGTTGATGTATTCTGATGTTGACTGTATGTGAAATACCATATGTATATGGCTTTAAAAATGACTTAAAGCGAAAAGATGTCAAATGCCCCTAGACCGCAGGAAATAACTTCTTTTTCAAATTGTTGTCGTCACCCATACATATATGAATACTTCAGAGTTTTATGACCGCTCGTTGTTTCAACTTGTCTTCAGACGTCATTTTGTCGTGGTATCACGTTAGGATTAAGGCATATTATTCACTGCTGACACACCCAAACATTGGTTTGAAACGATTTCACTCATGGACAATTACATCAAAATAGCGTGGACGACCCATCACCAAAATGTATCCAAAGAGGTGTAGGAAGTAGACGCCATTTCACTGAGCGTGATTTAGACAATTCTGAAATTGATGTACATGCACCTATCCCCATTATGGTACACTAGATGCATGTGTATTTGACTTCTATAAATAATTATTCAAAACTAGATCCGATACATCTATACTTCCAATAAGCTTAAACACGAAATACAGACAAATCACCATAGCCAAATCAGTAAAAACGCTTTCCAAAGTAGCTGCGGTCTCGGGGCCGCAGGTAATCAGTTTATTTCGATAAAAAGATGAAAAACCCGAGTAGCGCATACAACCAGGTACATGCTAACCAAATGATATTGAGACGGATACGGGGTAAATCTATACTTAATTTGCAGTTCTTAATTTATTTTGAATAATTAATTCAACGCACCATTGAATTTCAGGGCAACGCAACGTACAATAACATCTCAAATAAATTGACAGTTTCGGGTCTTGTATGTTTCCCATGCATTTTCGAATGGAACATGTTTTTTGTTTGGGATAGGTGATTGTACTTACTGTTTCATCCGCTAAATGCAAAACATTCTACAGACTTGCAGTTGGAATAACTCCTTGTGTGGATACGTATACTTTTACTTCCTTATATCATACATCGTATATACATATATAAACTCATTTACTATTATATACACAGCTGATTGAAACTTACATACATGTATAAGTTTATCTGTAAATTATAAATCACCAAATGTTCTACTCCTGACGTGTACATGTTTTTGATTATAAGTTAATATTACTTGTCATTGATGTCTTATATTAGGTGCAGGTGTAAGCTTGATGACGCAGCCGCTATTTATAGAAATAAATAAAAAAAACGTATAAGTTAACGTCAACTAAGTCATGAAAATACGCATATTTCATTTTTGATATTCTGAGCTCAAACTCTAACAAGTCAACTTACATAATATATATGACTCTTATCAACAAACATGCGTTAAAATTTTACTCATAAAACAGTTACTTTGCACGTGCATCACGTGGTAAGTATGAATATTTGAAATATGTTTTGAAATCAATCGAGTGTTAAGTCACGTTACAGAAAAAAAACATAAAAAATGGGACAGATGTCCATGGAAGAAAGGGCTCGCCTGTCGGCCTTATTCAGGTCACTACCTTCTCAACATTAGGTACTCATTTTCAACAATCGTTCTCAGATTTACAGACTTTCAAACATCTGTATCGTTCATGATTGATACAATTAGCATCAAAGTCCCATAGAAAGAGAAACAGGTTGTTTCCATCATTGGATTCCCAGGGTCAGCTGTGATGAAATGGCACATGAACAACAACAACCACATAATGGCGGTCTGTCTTTTATGTCCGAGGCATTTTTCTTCAGACAAAGCCGAAACATCCCCAACTTTTTTAACCATCCAGTTTTGGTAAACCGATAATCTTTTTTATATAGAATAAAGAAGGCTATTGTTAAATAACTCGTCATAACTTTCTTTCTGTTTAACTCACAAATTTTGTTACTATCACAAAAGTTTATTTAATTCATCTGCCTTTTTATGAATATTTTTTTATTAATTTAAAATAATAAATCAATGGTCCTTTTTAAGTTTAAAAACTATAACCCTTCATCTTTTTTACGGCCTCTACTTTCTATTGTAAAACCGAAAAAAATGCCAATTTAGGAATTTATGTTCCGTTTTGTTTCAAATTTACACCACTTTGTTAAAATATTACAAAATTTGTTACTATCACATTGTCTTGGTATTTTATTTTACTTTTAAGACATATAAAAATAATTAGGCTTAATTGACATCTTCGAAGTCCTTTTTAACTTTTAGACAACTGACCTGTTAATTTAAATAAGAATTTATCGTCTCGGTAATACTCGGTATTTTCCGTAAGAATACCGAAGATACCGATATCTCTATATACTACTACCACACATTAGGTTCGGTTTTATGTTAAATCTTCAGATCAACGCAAATAAATTAATTCTAATATTTATTAAATGAGAAAAGTCGTATTTGTGAAGAAAGGAAGATTATAATTAGAGTATCATTATTAAACAATTGTTTCATATTCTAAATAATTTTTCATTGCACAATATTGCAAAATCCATAATCGGTAAAATGTATTTGAGGGAGTAAACTGTAAATTTTCATTTCTCAAAATCGTTGAAAGGTCATTTATAAAGGAGAAAGGGCTGTTTGGAGTAGATTTTTTTTGTTTAAGTTAAGACAAAAAAAATCTTTACACACAAATATCCCCTATTAACATACATCGGAAAGAATTATTGCAAGCGCGTTTAAAGATTTTTTAAACATTGTCTTTGATAAATGATAAATTAGCAGCGTGTGTAGTGAAAACCCAACTATGAAAAAAAGAGAAATTGACAGGCCATTTGATGGCATCAATGTAATTTACTGCAGTTGTACACTATCCTATTTTCTTCAACAGTATACCCAAAATATGCAGATTAAACGCGATTTTGTGCCCTTTAATGTAATAACCACTATGCTTCTGGGACTTATATAAAGATTGGGGATGTGCTTGTATATATAATATCACTTTTTACCAACTGCTTTTATGTAAACATGTATATAAGACAATGTACATATATGTAACGGGGAGATGTTTACGAATGCATAGAACTGTGAATGAAGTCTATAATCCACAGTAAACTAGATTTTTTTTATAAACATGCATACTCATAAACGAAGTATTACAAAACATTCTATTTATTAAATTTTGTGATTTTCAAAATTAAATTCTTATATAATTTAAAGCCGCAGTGTACTTGTATAAAAACGAAGAATTAACACTAATATTCTAAACATTTAAGCATTTTTTATGATCATAAGATTTTCAACATTTACGTTTTTGTTTAAAGCCACGTACGGTGAATTTATATAAAAATACAGAACAATTTTAATAATTACTGTCTGTGAAATAAAGAAATATTTTGTTCTATTCGGCTTATGTAAAAAAACTGATACATGCACATTTGTAATTTTCAATATAACGATAAAAAAATATTTATTTTATAAAAAATCATAACCTTATCAAAATTCTAAAAACTATATAAAGTTGTTACTTTAAATTAGTCTGCCTGATATCAGCTGATATGAAAAGTTAAAATGTTATAGAATAACTGAAACATCGATTAGTCCCGATCCAACAGTAGATGCCTAAGGTCAAATTAGTCACACATGACTGGTTTTATGGTCCTGTATACCACGCATGCTTGTAGATAGGCAATAACACAGTGCTCTAATGATGGGTAACTCTGGTGATAATCTGATGACACCCTAAATTTGACTTAATTCCCTTGATTTCCCCGATTTCAAGATGGTCATGAAAGTTGGCCATGAGTTCCGATTGCTGTACAGCTCTCGATCTCAGTCAACGAGAGTTTGTACCCGTTTTCATGTTATTTGCTCCAGAGGACCTGCTTGCAGGGAGGTAATTCATACAGATGTGCGTTGTAGCCATTTCTGTACACCCTCCCTTCGATATTCCGAATGATTGGCCTTTTCCTTATTCACTATCTGTATTGAGCTTTAACTCTGCTAAACCTAAACATCTTCCGATATGATATACATGTAATTCAATGACGTATGTACGTGTTTCTGCATTCACCCATATTTCAGTGATCATTGTTGGTGCTTGTAAAAACAACATAACTTTCCTTGTTCTCGTGTTTACGATAATAATAATATAAAATCACATTACATGTACAACAAAACTACCATCTCTGATTAAACAAAATAATAATAATAAATTGTAATAATCGCTTAAGAAAATATTAATGACATTATTAGATTTATGTACATGAAATTGTGTTTTATCATGTTATTTTGCCATGTGTCATGTGTTTTCTGTATACTAATGTGTCTATCATGTGCATGATTGTGTTTTTATTATTGGGCTACATAGTCTGCAGAATTGAATAAAGTTGCTACTATATGTGTTATTATATTGTAATTTGTCCTTCGGCCCTTGTTAGTGCTACATTTGTTGCTGAAATACATCGTACTTTATTGGGTTATTTTTTTACCAAGTATGTAAGCCTAATTTCTAGCTCTACAACAACCGCAATAAATATTAAACGTTTAACTGTATAAACATTTCGATATTTTTACACCAAGGCCGGTATATTCTCTTGTCGTGCGTTGGTAGGTGAGATACGAACAGCAGCTAACTGTAATCAAAGTACTGAAAGTACTGTCGGAATTTGATTTTTTCCTATGAGACAAGTCACTGGTGTTGCTCGCAACACAACAATGACTGTTAGGAGAAATCCTAAATTAGGAACTGTACAATTGATGGATATTCATGCTTAGGAATTAACATACACCATCTCAATATTGCCATCTAGTATGTACATATTCATATCCATGTGCTAAATTCCATCAACCTAGCATGATGGTTATCTAAGTTATCAGATGTTTCGAGTTTTTTTATGTAGCCCATTATCCAGCCTATAATTTTCCGAATTCATCGGTACCAAAATAAGCATTGTTGCTGTCGTATTTACTGATTTAGTACATACCGAAAAGCTCTTCAAAACGCTCCATTTTAATCATATATCTTGCTTATGACCACATGTCACTTTAATTGCACACTACAGTGTTAGAAACGAATTAAAATCGACTTACATAATTGTTTTAGTGATAATCTGGTTTCGAAGAGTTTTTCGATTTTCCATATTTTAGTTCCATACTCGGAACAAAATTGCTATCGAAATGAACTGACATAAACCCGGCACTATCGATTGATAAATCGTAGTTTAAGATTTTTTTCAGAAAATCTATATAAGTGGTATGTGAATTATATTCAAACTTAATATCATGATGTTGGACTATATGACGGGTTTTGAAGTGAAAGTAAAAGTTTATTGTAAAAATTATAGCAATTCGGAAACGAGCCGTTATACGGCGATATATATATTTGCCGATCTCGCTACGGAATATACAGACATCGCAAGATTTCATAAGTTCCTTTACGATCCTTCTGTCTTAACACCAAAATACCCATCACACACTTTGAACCAACATAATAATTGCGAACTTCACAATAACTGTTATTTCTTCGCAAATTTATGGGTACCGCCATTCTGTTCTCTGCACTTCGACGGGAAAACCCCACATTCTATTTTTAGAATTTATCCAAC
This sequence comes from Lutraria lutraria, assembly GCA_964023205.1. Classification (NCBI taxonomy): domain Eukaryota; kingdom Metazoa; phylum Mollusca; class Bivalvia; order Venerida; family Mactridae; genus Lutraria; species Lutraria lutraria. The sequence continues at coordinate 25,285,300 of OZ026842.1, read as the reverse complement.
TATATATAGCTCTAGCCGAAATTATCTATCGATACGCGTTATGGATATAAATAAACCTAAACACTGATTTACATGTCAAAAAATCACATATAAGACATACATCAATAGTAGATTAATATAATTACATGCATACTTCTGTAGAGAAATTACTGACCTACTGAACGAAAGCCGAAAGTAGAACTATTTTATGCTAAACTAGTTGGTTTCCGTCCTCAATCTTACTGCACACAATAGAGTGAGAGTGGGAACGGGAACCATGACAGTTATGGAGCTCACGGCATTTTAGTAAGTCAACGATAGCAAAGGAATTTGATTGAAAGTCAAATTCTTTAGCTCGGGATATCTAATTCAGATCACAGTTGACTCCAACTGATCGATCACAGGACAGAAAGTGTTTTCTAAAACAGGTAGATCACAGTTAGTCGTTGTAAAAACATTCAGTATTTTTTTTATACCTGTGGTCTAAGTCAGATAGATCTCTCGTAACTGTTGACTATGAAAATTTCATAGACAACAGTTACTCGTGATCTAACCTATACTTATAATCCCGTTATATAAGCGGTGGTATGCCCAGTGGGCTGTGATGGACTGCGATGTATATAATTGGTCATTGTTAATCCGTTAGTGCATTACACAGAGTAGTGAGATGCATTCTCCAGTGAAATCATGCGTGACGAATCAAACGATAGCAAATATTTTTTTTTAAATTTTCATACCCCACCCACTCATCAAAATACAAGAAAATCATGTGTCCGAATTTCACAAACCAGTCAGTAAATCATGTCCAAAATCCTCAGTTCCTGCGTCACAGCAATATGGGAAAAACAATTATACACCCAGAGCGATTCAAAACACAACTTGTCACCGGAAGTGAAGAATGATAATTATAACGTATAGTGTAAGTTTAGTAACAATGTGGTCCAAATGTATGCTTACTAACAGTATGATCATAATGTAAGTCTAGTAACAATGTGGTCCGAATTTAAGTTTAGTAACAGTATGGTTCTTATGTAAGTTTAGTAATAGTATTGTCTTAATGTAAGTTTAGTAATGTAAGTTTAGTAATAGTATTGTCTTAATGTAAGTTTAGTAATGTAAGTATAGTAACAGTATGGTCTTAATATAAGTTTAGTAATGTAAGTATAGTAATGTAAGTTTAGTAACAGTTATGTATTATTGTAAGTTTAGTAATGTAAGTTTAGTAACAGTATTGTCTTGATGTAAGTTTAGTAATGTAAGTTTAGTAATAGTATTGTCTTAATGTAAGTTTAGTAATGTAAGTTTAGTAATAGTATTGTCTTAATGTAAGTTTAGTAATAGTATTGTCTTAATGTAAGTTTAGTAATATTATTGTCTTAATGTAAGTTGAGTAATGTAAGTTTAGTAATAGTATCGTCTTAATGTAAGTTAAGTAACAGTATTGTCTTAATGTAAGTTTAGTAATTTAAGTTTAGTAACAGTATTGTCTTAATGTAAGTTGAGTAATGCAAGTTTAGTAATAGTATTGTCTTAATGTAAGTTTAGTAATGTAAGTTTAGTAACAGTATTGTCTTAATGTAAGTTTAGTGATAGTATTGTCTTAATGTAAGTTTAGTAATGTAAGTTTAGTAATAGTATTGTCTTAATGTAAGTTAAGTAACATTATTGTCTTAATGTAAGTTTAGTAACAGTATTGTCTTAATGTAAGTTTAGTAATTTAAGTTTAGTAACAGTATTGCCTTAATGTAAGTTGAGTAATGTAAGTTAAGTAACAGTATTGTCTTAATGTAAGTTTAGTAATTTAAGTTTAGTAACAGTATTGTCTTAATGTAAGTTTAGTAATGCAAGTTTAGTAACAGTTATGTCTTAATGTAAGTTTAGTAATGTAAGTTTAGTAACAGTATTGTCTTGATGTAAGTTTAGTAATGTAAGTTTAGTAATAGTATTGTCTTAATGTAAGTTTAGTAATAGTATTGTCTTAATGTAAGTTTAGTAATATTATTGTCTTAATGTAAGTTGAGTAATGTAAGTTTAGTAATAGTATCGTCTTAATGTAAGTTAAGTAACAGTATTGTCTTAATGTAAGTTTAGTAATTTAAGTTTAGTAACAGTATTGTCTTAATGTAAGTTGAGTAATGCAAGTTTAGTAACAGTATTGTCTTAATGTAAGTTTAGTGATAGTATTGTCTTAATGTAAGTTTAGTAATGTAAGTTTAGTAAAAGTATTGTCTTAATGTAAGTTGGGTAATGTAAGTTTAGTAATGTAAGGTTAGTAAAAGTATTGTCTTAATGTAAGTTGGGTAATGTAAGTTTAGTAATGTAAGTTTAGTAATAGTATTGTCTTAATGTAAGTTGGGTAATGTAAGTTTAGTAATGTAAGTTTAGTAATAGTATTGTCTTAATGTAAGTTGGGTAATGTAAGTTTAGTAATGTAAGTTTAGTAATGTAAGTTTAGTAAAAGTATTGTCTTAATGTAAGTTGGGTAATGTAAGTTTAGTAATGTAAGTTTAGTAAAAGTATTGTCTTAATGTAAGTTGGGTAATGTAAGTTTAGTAATGTAAGTTTAGTAAAAGTATTGTCTTAATGTAAGTTGGGTAATGTAAGTTTAGTAATGTAAGTTTAGTAAAAGTATTGTCTTAATGTAAGTTGGGTAATGTAAGTTTAGTAATGTAAGTTTAGTAAAAGTATTGTCTTAATGTAAGTTGGGTAATGTAAGTTTAGTAATGTAAGTTTAGTAAAAGTATTGTCTTAATGTAAGTTGGGTAATGTAAGTTTAGTAATGTAAGTTTAGTAAAAGTATTGTCTTAATGTAAGTTGGGTAATGAAAGTTTAATAATGTAAGTTTAATAACAGTATAGTCTTAATGTAAGTTGGGTAATGTAAGTTTAGTAATGTAAGTTTAGTAAAAGTATTGTCTTAATGTAAGTTGGGTAATGTAAGTTTAGTAATGTAAGTTTAGTAAAAGTATTGTCTTAATGTAAGTTGGGTAATGTAAGTTTAGTAATGTAAGTTTAGTAAAAGTATTGTCTTAATGTAAGTTGGGTAATGTAAGTTTAGTAATGTAAGTTTAGTAAAAGTATTGTCTTAATGTAAGTTGGGTAATGTAAGTTTAGTAATGTAAGTTTAGTAAAAGTATTGTCTTAATGTAAGTTGGGTAATGTAAGTTTAGTAATGTAAGTTTAGTAAAAGTATTGTCTTAATGTAAGTTGGGTAATGAAAGTTTAATAATGTAAGTTTAATAACAGTATAGTCTTATGAGTGTGTGTATAAATACTCGGGTAAAACTGACTTGCGTTATAATAATTATTCATACCATTAATCAAATCGAACGTTCACACAAAGCCTTAGTGATCAACCAGTCTTTTGTTTGTATTGCATTTATAAATGTCTGTCTGGTCGTTCATATTGGTTCATCAGTCGTACATCAAAAATGATATCGGTATTATATACGACAACCAGTTGAACTTACCTACGTTATATGATCACAGCCAGCACTAACTCTGCAAGGTACTGACAACCATGTGAAAGGTTGATCAGCTGGTTAAGACACGTGATTATGGATAAATTGTCAGAGAGAAACTAAACAAATACATCGCTAATGTATCGAGTCTACTCCTCTTCGTTCCTCTATCAACTGCGCTAATCAAACAGTGTCTAAACATGGAATCCATTCACTCTTTTTGACTGCACAATTATGAATTCATCATTTTGTCTGTTTGATTGTCTTTGTGTGTGTTTGTTTGTTTTGTTTTCCACAGAAATACTCATACGTTATAAATTTTATTCCTTTCACTCCATTAGGACAGTGTAAGACGAATGAGAGCCGCTTGTGACAACTGCAAGGATGCCCCGGTATCAACTAATACAGAATATTAAGTTTCTGAAATAAGTCAGCATCATTTTATTGTGGCCTTCCCTATTTTCTAATTGATTTAACCAACAAAACAATTGGTATTTGCAAAATGCTGAGATGCATTGTACTTCCCAAGAAAATTCGTCCCCTTACATAAAACTTGCCTAGCTCCCAACGGTATGCTACCGTGTGATAATTTCGATATCGCATTAACAAATCTAATTCCACGCTTTATTTTTCAGCGTTTGTCTTAATAGGGACTCGGTGTCATCATGTAATTACCAGTTTGAGATCAATTTGTCCAATTTGTTCCCACGATTTTCGAGAAACTTGCGCCAAGCGTATATACCAAGCATTTCTAATGTGTCTAAACCCAAACAATTAAGCGACCTAATAGCTTTCTGATTATATTAGCGGCTCTTCAAAGAAAATTGTTTAGTCTCTTAAAATGGAAAATCACAGATTTTTACTGCTAAGCACGGATATCCTCGTGTTAATGTTAAATTGTTTCATATTATTCCGCTAGAAGTCGTTTTGTGCAACAAGAGATTGTGTTGTCATTTCTTGCACTATTTTAAACTTGAAATATCAACAAATCTATGCGTAATATACATACTGTGAAATCATTAATTTTCGTTGGGTTCAATTTTCGTGGTTTTTACTAAAATGGCTATTTCGTGGGGACATAAATTCGTGGATTTTGATTTTTGAAAAGAAATGCCTTATCTCCGCATTTGAATTCGTGAGGATTTGATTTCGTGGATGAGCCGACCCAAGAAATCCACGAAATTAAATCCCCAACGAAAATTAATGATTTCACAGTATACGGTATAGCTCGACCATGAGTTTTGAGCCGTGGCGGAAGAATACACTAAATCAACTGGGGATGTGGATATTCGGAACATAATTTTATGTTATTGAATATAATTTACCACAACGTTTTAGTAAGTGTCGCTGGCGTAGTGGGTACAACGTACGCATACACTATGAGTGAGCCAACGGGCATGAGTTCAACTCCAAATTGTACCATACTTTTTCTCGGGCATATTATATATTTCTAGAAAAGTATGTTTAAACTTTATTGTAAAACTTCAAGTACACATGAACATGTTTTATATCACTGTATATTTGATTTTTATTGTTTCTGTTATTTTTTCATTCATTCATTTTCTCTTTTTTGTTTTATTTAAATAAATACAAAGTAATTTCATATTGGACAGTACATTTAATTTCACAGATCTCATACTTCACTCGCTATGTCTGTCGATGACCCTTCAGCCTATCTCTGTGGCAGATATGGAGTCTGAATCAAAGTCGAGCTCAATGATGATAGGATCAGGAAGCTCATCAACAGCAATATCTTTGACCGATAGTTCGTACATGTTCAGTACACTCGAACCAGTCTGTGGCTAAAACTGCTTGTAACACCTCCGTTATAAATCAATAATCGAACATGTTTTTTTACAATATCAAGCTTTTTGACTTCAAAAAGTCAGAATTTATGATGATAATTTTTTTATAAAAATATTTGATCATAGATACTTTACCAGAAAAAATACACTAAAAAACATGCATAAAAATAGTGCTGGTGACTGGAATTGAACTCGGACCTAGTTTAATACGACAGCATAAGTTAATGCGCTCTACCTATTGCGCCAGCATTACAGACATTTATTGTGCAGGATAAGTTTATCTCATCAATATGTTTTAGTCAGATTTGTTCCGAATATCCATATCCCCTATTTCACTAAGTGGACTATTCTGAATAATTTCGTCACGGCTCGAGCTATAGTTACTCACCATGATACGTACACAATGCAATTAAAAAATATACGTAATGTCAACATACAAAACCTCTTTGAGTATACTAGACATAGGTACTTAAATACGTGGATCCGGTTTTGTCTTGTCTTTTTAGCCCACCCGGGTAGCTCAGTGATACCGGATATGGATTGTAGTTGTTGTGGGTCTAGACGTCTGTGTTTGGAATAGGAATAATTGAAGACTGTAATATCTATATACATGTATATGTATAATATATTATCTAGTAATATGAATTGTAAATCATAAATCCGACTACCATCCAACAGGATGTCTAAACCTGTAGTGACGGGTCAGTTTAACATTGTGTACGTCACAGGTGAATAAATGCAGGTGAGCTCTAATTAAAGGATTAGTGGTGATAGGAAATATTTGCGAAGATTAGTACTTACTGTATTAAGGTAGGGGTACATATATAACTGTCAAAAATAGTGTCTTCTGGGATTGTATGAAGTTGAATGGTTTACAAAAATGACGGCATTGGAAGGATAAATGATATAACACAGTAATTGAGATAGAAAGTATATGTTAGTTTATTTTATTAAGACATATGAAATAATTCATTCTGTGACAGAGCGTTGGTCTACTGATCAAGAGACTGTGAGTTCGAACGCCGGGTGAGGCTCACACTGTCCATGACAAATTTGCCCGAAGTTATTACATCCTATGTTAAATTGTCCTTCACCTCTGAATAATGTGGGGTAGCTTGGTAGTAACTTGCGGACAAATGTGGTTAGTACTAATTTACTAAATGAAGTCCAGAGAAGCTGGTAAGAATAACTGCCCGCCACGATAGAACTGGAATAATGTTGAAAATAGCATTAAGTCAGATGAAATAAATAAAATAAAAAGTCTTGTCTTTAGTTCAGTTTGAACCTTTGCGTCTGTTGACTTACAATGCAACCTCTCCATCGTAACGCCCAATAGGAGTAACAGAATTATGCTGTTATTGATAGATTGTTGCTCTAGAGAGGTTAAATTGATAGTTAAATGGCGCAGTGGGAAATAATTATGCTGTTGTTGAAGGGAGGATGTTGCTGAGGAGAGGTTGCACTGTACAATGTACATATATGGGTTAAATTTAAGCTTAATTTATGATTATTGTATTAAATGGGGGTTAGAAGTCAATACTGAGAAAACTAAGGTTGTTGTTTTTAGAGAGAGGGTTCTCATAAAAAAAAGTTTTCTGTTGCAACAACGAATCGTTAGAAATTGTTGATATTCATTCATCCTCCATTATACATTACAATCTTTGTCTTAAGTATGTTGCACTTTATAGCAATTATGTTGCATTATTATAAGCAATATTGTGTGTCAGATTGACATTTTCTTTTTCACTTTTGTTTCACATGAATATTATTTTAATTGTATTTATGCATACATTGTGACTATGTACTATTTGTACTTGTCTAAATAAAGACATATTCTGTCTGTTCTTAATTAGTTATGTAAATCTGCATGTGTCGTCCTTTTTGTACTTCACGTGTTTCTATGGTAATGTCCATACTCGAGTCTCACTGCATGCATTAACTACCCAATTAAATTTGTTCTTTTTCAACTAAACAGGAGTCCAGACCAGGGTTGTATATAAAGTTAATAGTCTGACGTGTTTTTACACTTTCTCGGAAATTACGTAAAATAAGCAAACATTCAATTTCAAGGCAGATAACTAAAAAACGAGATCAGTTGTAATCTATTGTACAGTTTTAATTCTGCATATATGTCTATGATAAAAATGTAGCAAACGTCTTTAATTAAATATTTTGTTACGTGAACACACAGAATGAGAATTGAACAATACAATGACGATTATTTAAAAATATGATTTACATTTAAAACTTGAATTAATTCTATTTGCCTGTAATGCAATGAAGTTAAAAAAAGATTTCAAAATGAGTTTACGAAATTGCTCGTTGGTTAGTTCTGTGTATAATTTAATAATGTTCTCAATAATTATCGCGTAGAATTCTCCGGGATAAAATGACAATAGTAACGGTACGTTGATTATATTTTAGTTCAGTTAATTTCAAATTACAACAAAATACCTGTTTTTAATTAATAGAATAATAGAAAAATAGGCACTATGGGACCGTTGTTACAATTTTATTAATTGTTTAATTATTTGCCAAGTCGAATAATTTCAGTTAAACTAATAAACTAAACAATAATTTAATTTAAGTTTTTAATTGTAACATCTTTGTTTTTTTAAATACCATTTTATTCTTTGTAAGACTTTCTTTAATGTTATGAATTCACACATGTAGAATAATATGTAAGGTTAGTTTATACAGCTTTGTCAAGAAAATAACGTCATGCATGTATAGGGTTACTTGTTCACTGAAGAAAAATCATATATAAGGTTAAAGACCCATTAGCTTTTTGAATTATGTAATACAGAAGATACAAGAAATATATTTTATTTGCTTTTAAACAATATTTACATAATGCCTTTCTTTAGCCACATCTCGTAAAAATGTTGTCAGATCTTTTTTCTTATTATTTGCAATATCATTAAAAAAATACTGTGCTGCATTTCTATGTGTATTTCATAATTAATAAAGAAAATTTCGGAATGTTTTTATTGCAAGTAAAAGTCAGTTTCACTGATATGACATTTTTCTAGATAAAATAAAACCTACTTTAATTTGAACATACAAAAAGCTAACGGGGCTTTAATTGTACAGACGAGATAGTCATATATAGGGTCTTGTCCATAAAATACTCATGATAAGGTTGTTTGCGCACGCATGTCGAAACGCTTCTCTATCTTTCTAAGCATACATTTCGTACTTTTAAAGTACAATTCTGGACTTACAAATGTCCCCTTATGAAAAGCATAAAACACAACGTTCAGCTCGCTGTTAAACGTCTGACTTTAGAGTTCCATGAAGTCACTGTGAGCGGCGTAAGACAACATGACATACAAGACGCTGATTTGGTCACACTGTTTTTCTTTTTTATAAATTGGGTTAATCAAAACATGTCTTGTATTTGCTTATTTCAGCTTTCTTACACTATCCTGTACAGTTCCTTGCTTTCACAGCTCTAAACGGATCAAAACACATTCTGTCGAAAGAAGGTGCGGCTAAAATTAACAAACTCAAACTAACAAAAGTGGAAAAAAATAACATGTACATAATTATTGAACCCTTAAAACATCCTTAAAGTTTTATTTCACACATTTTGAAGTCCAAGAGAAGCAAGATGCTGTCTAGCTTTAAGTCTTAAATCAGCAATACTTGTACTCTTGGTTGCTTTAAAACCACTGTCTGGAAGAGCGGCATAGTTTAAAGCCGCGGCGTAGTGGTGATGGTACAGTAATATAGGGTGTATAGGTGGCGCTAGTCCCGACGCCGACGGCAAGGGAAAGTACGGCAACAATGGCGGCAAGTGTAATCGATCTAGAGGCTCTCTGACGCTTGGAACGTTAATAAATGGGTTCACTCGACAAGCGTCTAGTGGCGCCACTGATCCTGGTGACGTCATCATTATTCCCGCTGAAATAATAAGATACAAGATTGAGGATGAATTCTTAACTAAGCAGAATCATTGAAAACATGCACTTAGTGTATTGCAGGGTGGACTTATGATATATATTAATATTCAATCCAAGATTAAGTTTACTATGAATATTCTATTTCTTGTGTAGTTCGATTGCATGTATGGTAAATATAAGACTTATTTCGGTTCTTCCAGGAATCAATTTTTTCGATTGAATTGATTTTTACATTATACCCGTTAAAATAAAAATATTGAACGTTGTTACACTTCACATTTCAGACTATGGGGGCATAATATTTAGGAAAGTGGTCAGTGGGGTGCGGAGGCCCCCCCTCGAATATTTTTGATTTGAAGAAGTAAAATGATGCATTTTTGTGAGTTGTTTTGGTCCGTTTTCTACTTCAATTAATTCGTTGTGGTTACATGTGCTAGAAAACCCGACAAAAAGGAAAGACCAGAACACTTCAACATTGAATAATTGAATGCTATTTCATTGAATTACATTTAATTTCTATCAATGGTCGGGAGACTTCAAGGGGCGCGCGCCGGGTGTGCCCTCACCACATGAATCCGCCCTGTGTATAAATCCAGGAATATAAAGCATTAAGATTGAGATTGATCTCAAAGTGTAATTTAGAATTTAAACAATCTCACCGATCAGTCATGCAATGTCATTATGGAATTATCATACCGTGTGCAGGAAGTGACAGGTTGAATTTGACTTTCGTTGTTTTTGTAAATAAATCTTTAAAATATCAATTACGTACAAATTAGCCTTGACAATCCATGTTTAAGAACACATCACGGTTTGTTCAAACTCTACTTGCGAGCTCATTACAGGCTATCAATAGATAAGGCTTTAGGCTCATGACTTCATAAGGACTGGTAAACGATGTTTTGTATTCAGTAGATATTTTACAAAAGAATTCATAGAGTAATTAAAAAATGTAATCGCCTCTTATAAGCTGCGATGAACAAGCATTGTTGAACACGAATAATTGACGCCCTGTATAAATGACAAATACATTCACAATTCTTCATATGATAGAAAAAAAGAAATATATATCTGGCATGAAATTATATTACTGATAAAAAAGTACTCTGGGATTTCGTCACATTTCGACGGCATGTCTATAAGATCATTTATTGCGATCAAGTTTCAGAAATCTCCCTCTATGACAAGCTAATATGGATAGTTTTCTTTCCTCAATAGAAATCATAGTTAATAAGGCGCTTGAGGTTAGAGAGCACAGGAGAATTAATGTACCCAATTGGCGATCTCTTTCCTCAATTAATCACTTTACTGACATTTCTATTACACGATATTAGATGCATAAAGATTTGTTTGTACAAATGGCGGAGTATTCTATGGCGTAATTTCCTCAATCTGAACTTTCTACCATTTTTAAAGGGAAAGCGACTAAATAAAATAGTTTAATCTTTCCGCCAAACAATATTTGTGTTTAGTTAATTTAGTCTCCAGCGGAATTCGTTGGAAAATTGGAATATATCATTTTGAGTTATTATAAAGCAAATAATACGGCGTGGAGATCTAATGACGACTGTGAAAGGAAGTGATAATTTCAATTCTGACCCGTACTTGTCCCGGCACTATTGGTAAATATTTATTTCCACCAATTAATTGCCGCACGAGACATAAAATATGAGATACTTGATCAAACGGTCTTTAGCTGAAGTATAACAAGTAAAACGAGGCTTGTTTAAGCCACGACATGGCGTTAAAAATACATCAGTATTATAGTTTCATTAATCACAATTAAACATTGGAAGATATAAAAAAGTTCAAACATGACGTATATTTTTGCAAGACTGACATTACAAAACTGTATCTGAATTCTACATGAACAAATTAATTAATGTAATTCCAAATTATATTTTAGATTTTGCTTCTTTCATAAATCGTACTTTGTGGCGCTAGTTTACAGACAGTTTTGTTTGGACCTAATATATTTAGTTTAACAATAAATCACATAGTTTCACTGCGTTGCTAATCAAATTTATGTAATTAAGTAAATCAGACGTACTTTATTAGCGACTGAAATTGTATATCAGTCATAATACACTAATAACAAATACACAACTCCGATCTCGTTAATTATGTGTTAACAATTCATGTTTCACTTAATTTATAGACCGCTTGTATACACGACATTAATTTGTTTGATACGTTGTATAGTAATATACACCAAAATTCTAATTCCATGTAATGTTGCCAGTCATGGTAATTTGTGGTTTGATGCTGGTTTATCATGAACGATAGTTTACCTTTCCATAGACGTCACTCGCTCTGCGCGCATGAAATTTTATGCGGACCAAAGTACTACGATTTATACATCCGCCACGCACAATTTGTTAAAACTAGTTCCCGTTCCATGTTACCGTGTAAGTGTATGTAAGTTCAGTTTCCATGAGTTCTTTCAGTACCTTGATTGATTGATTGATTTATTTTTCTCATAATTTTCTAAACAATGTCGTGTATATCATCATTATGCTTTATTACCGAAACAACGCCTGTATATGTTTTATACTCCACATGGGAATCTTACAAAATTTGTTTTTAATTATTACTAAATTCGTTTCCTGTATTTCACCAGAGTGTAATTCAAATGGTTTCTAGAATAAATTGTGCAATTATAACTGAAAATTTATATAGCATTCCTTTAAGCCAAAACGTTTAAACAATTAATAAAACGAAATACCAAATCAAGTTTATAAAATACATTTGTGCATGTGATAATCAATAAGTATAAATATAATTATATTATGTACAGATGGATCAAATTAAACATAAAGTCTATACTAGGCAATTTAAACCTAAATTGAGCAATTTGTTATAAGCAGAACTTATTGGGAACGCCAACTTTCAGCTCTACGCATGCGTTAAAATATCATTACTTTTCTAGTAGAAATTTACATTCAAGACAGCATTTAGTTAGGCGACGTTTAAAATATGGAAATACTGTTGATCAATTCAAAAAGATGATTTTTAACAATCTGCAAACTTTCCGAATGAAAATATAAGCAGTGAGACATGTGCCATATATACAATTCTTGATAAATGAAATTTCAGATAATATATAAATTGGAGTTTTATGATACAAATAGACGTAAACAATTCTTAGAAAGGAGATTTTACGTCTGGTAGATAATTGTACAACATTTATGGAGATCTTTTGTTTTCCCTAACCTACGCATCAAATGTGACCCTGTAAAATTGTTATTATTTCTTTGTGCGCAGTCGTCTACTCTGTGTCAGAAAAGGTTTCCAATAAATTAAAATCTAAATAAAGTCCACATTCTCAGAATGACTCTGAAACTTTGTGTCTCAATACTGGTTTGATTTAAACATATTTTATTGATTTTAACATTCATTTAAAATTACATAAAGTAAATATATACAATTTGTGCAAAGGGGTCGTGCCACAAGTACTAAACACTTAGTTACGACTCTTTGTTCTTAATACTTAAAAACTTTATTTTAATCACCCCTTAAATACACCAAAATAGTGTCACTGTTCATTCTGAGCTGGTACGGACAGATATACCATCACGATATCAATTAAATTGGAACATTACAGTTTTATTGATATCTACATTAAATTTTATCAAAACCTTTTTAAACTTTCTCAGCAATATTGTTATGTGTATTATATTTTGTGACGGCATGTAGGGAATTTCATAATTTAAATTTTCAATTATTTGTTCAACAAAATGATAAATGAGGGGGTTTGAAATAAATCCATTTTGTCATTGGACGTTATATTAGTTTTACTATCCAACAATCTTGCAATTTATCTTCAAAGTCGCCTAGAACTTAATATCTGTTTAAATCTTACTAAAAAGAAGGCAATAGTTCATCGTTTTAGTAGGATCCGGAGGCTAGAAATGTGGAAATTATATTGAATAAACGGACAGGGTTCTTGTCATCTCTACATCCACCATATGTCAGGGAAGTTCCTTACGAGTTAACTTTAGCTAATACTCCGATGAACACCTAATTTGATCATATCAAATAATTTAATATAAGTCTGATGAAAATTCGACAAATTAATTCTATTAGGTATACACCATAAAGATCGGGACCTCTTATATTACATTACGATTTCCGTGGATTGTATTTGAAACTCTCTACTGATTAACTGAGCTATGTGCCCCTAGAAATTGTACAAAGGAATCGGGCCTTAATTGAATCATACTCTGTCGGAAATGAACGTAATTTGTCAAAAGCCTGGTATTTATACAACACCTCACGTGGCACGCTGAGGTCATTGTTATGTTTTACAACGTCAAGTTGTCCAGAGAGAGGGGTATTAGAGGAGTGAGAAAAATTGTTTGCTGCTCGATCTTGTGGCTGGTTATTTCACGAATTTTGTTGATGATATGTTAAATATGCCAACCCGAAGTATTAATGCTCAGTTATAATAGTGTTCGTTAAAAAATATTGTGTTTACAGTTAAGGACATATCTGGCAGTTTCCGCAATTTTACTATTAAACATATAGGCAAAATGAAGATTTTTTTAAAAAACGTTGCATGTTCATAGCATATGATAATAGAAACATTTTAAGCTAAATAAAAATGAGGGTCACAATATTGCTCGTTTTTTAGTTATCTGCCCTTGAATGTCACTTTTTGGATTATTTTAGGTCATTTCAAGGGTGGATCACTGATGGATAAATCTTCATTTTGCCTATATGTTTAATAGTAAAATTGTGGAAACTGTCAGATATGTCCTTAACACAACCGTGCCATTCACCCCCCCCCCCTGAACCAAACTAAAATTGTAACCATTTTGGTCAAAATATTTTCATTTATGGACCATTTAAATATTAACACCCTCTCCTTGTACCATTTAATTGTAAGACACTCTCCTTATATAAACTATCTACATGTTTACACATGTCCTTATATTATATGGACCATATAAATGTTAACACCTCTCCTTATATGAACCATTTAACTGTTAACACTTTCTCCTTATATGGACCATATAAATGTTAACACCTCTCCTTATATGGACCATATAAATGTTAACACCTCCCCTTATATGGACCATATAAATGTTAACACTTCTCCTTATATGGACCATATAAATGTTAACACCTCTCCTTATATTGACCATATAAATGTTAACACCTCTCCTTATATGGACCATATAAATGTTAACATATCTCCTTATATGGACCATATAAATGTTAACACATTCTCCTTATATGGACCATATAAATGTTAACATATCTCCTTATATGGACCATATAAATGTTAACACATTCTCCTTATATGGACCATATAAATGTTAACACTTCTCCTTATATGGACCATATAAATGTTAACACTTGACCTTATATGGACCATTTAAATGTTAATACTTGACCTTATATGGACCATTTAATATTAACATATCTCCTTATATGGACCATATAAATATTAACACATTCTCCTTATATGGACCATTTAAATGTTAACACATTCTCCTTATATGGACCATTTAAATGTTAACACCTTCTCCTTATATGGACCATTTAAATGTTAACACATTCTCCTTATATGGACCATATAAATGTTAACATATATCCTGATATGGACCATATAAATGTTAACACATTCTACTCATATGGACCATATAAATATTAACACATTCTCCTTATATGGACCATTTAAATGTTAACACATTCTCCTTATCTGGACCATATAAATGTTAACATATATCCTTATATGGACCATATAAATGTTAACACATTCTCCTTATATGGACCATATAAATGTTAACACATTCTCCTTATATGGACCATATAAATGTTAACACATTCTCCTTATATGGACCATATAAATGTTAACACATTCTCCTTATATGGACCATATAAATGTTAACACATTCTCCTTATATGGACCATATAAATGTTAACTCATTCTCCTTATATGGACCATATAAATGTTAACACATTCTCCTTATATGAACCATTTAAATATTAACACATTCTCCTTATATGGACCATATAAATGTTAACACATTCTCCTTATATGGACCATATAAATGTTAACACATTCTCCTCATATGGACCATATAAATGTTAACTCATTCTCCTCATATGGACCATATAAATGTTAACACATTCTCCTTATATGAACCATTTAGATATTAACACATTCTCCTCATATGGACCATATAAATGTTAACACATTCTCCTTATATGGACCATATAAATGTTAACACATTCTCCTCATATAGACCATATAAATGTTAACACATTCTCCTTATATGAACCATTTAAATATTAACACATTCTCCTCATATGGACCATATAAATGTTAACACATTCTCCTCATATGGACCATTTAAATGTTAACACTTCTCCTAATATGGACCATTTAAATGTTTACACATTCTCCTTATATGGACCATATAAATATTAACACATTCTCCTTATATGAACCATTTAAATATTAACACATTCTCCTCATATGGACCATATAAATGTTAACACATTCTCCTTATATGAACCATTTAAATATTAACACATTCTCTTCATATGGACCATTTAAATGTTAACACATTCTCCTTATATGAACCATTTAAATATTAACACATTCTCTTCATATGGACCATTTAAATGTTAACACATTCTCCTCATATGGACCATATAAATGTTAACACATTCTCCTTATATGGACCATATAAATATTAACACATTCTCCTTATATGAACCATTTAAATATTAACACATTCTCCTCATATGGACCATATAAATGTTAACACATTCTCCTTATATGAACCATTTAAATATTAACACATTCTCTTCATATGGACCATTTAAATGTTAACACATTCTCCTTATATGAACCATTTAAATATTAACACATTCTCTTCATATGGACCATTTAAATGTTAACACATTCTCCTCATATGGACCATTTAAATGTTAACACTTGACCTTATATGGACCATTTAAATGTTAACACATTCTCCTTATATGGACCATATAAATGTTAACACCTGACCTTATATGGACCATTTAAATGTTAACACATTCTCCTTATATGGACCATATAAATGTTAACACTTGACCTTATATGGACCATTTAAATGTTAACACTTCTCCTTATATGGACCATATAAATGTTAACACATTCTCCTTATATGGACCATATAAATGTTAACACTTGACCTTATATGGACCATATAAATGTTAACACATTCTCCTTATATGGACCATATAAATGTTAACACTTCTCCTTATATGGACCATATAAATGTTAACACTTCTCCTTATATGGACCATATAAATGTTAACACTTCTCCTTATATGGACCATATAAATGTTAACACTTGACCTTATATGGACCATATAAATGTTAACACTTCTCCTTATATGGACCATTTAAATGTTAACACTTCTCTTTATATGGACCATATAAATGTTAACACTTGACCTTATATGGACCATTTAAATGTTAACACTTCTCCTTATATGGACCATTTAAATGTTAACACTTGACCTTATATGGACCATTTAAATGTTAACACTTCTCCTTATATGGACCATTTAAATGTTAACACTTCTCCTTATATGGACCATATAAATGTTAAGACTTCTCCTTATATGGACCATTTAAATGTTAACACATTCTCCTTATATGGACCATTTAAATGTTAACACTTCTCCTTATATGGACCATATAAATGTTAAGACTTCTCCTTATATGGACCATTTAAATGTTAACACTTCTCCTTATATGGACCATATAAATGTTAAGACTTCTCCTTATATGGACCATTTAAATGTTAACACTTCTCCTTATATGGACCATTTAAATGGTAACATCTCTCCTTATATGGACCATTTAAATGTTAACTTCCTCCTTATATGGACCATTTAAATGTTAACACTTCTCCTTATATGGACCATATAAATGTTAAGACTTCTCCTTATATGGCCCATTTAAATGTTAACACTTCTCCTTATATGGACCATTTAAATGTTAACATCTCTCCTTATATGGACCATTTAAATGTTAACATCTCTCCTTATATGGACCATTTAAATGTTAACACTTCTCCTTATATGGACCATATAAATGTTAAGACTTCTCCTTATATGGACCATATAAATGTTAACACCTCTCCTTATATGGACCATATAAATGTTAACACTTCTCCTTATATGGACCATTTAAATGTTAACACTTCTCCTTATATGGACCATTTAAATGTTAACACTTCTCCTTATATGGACCATTTAAATGTTAACATCTCTTCTTATATGGACCATATAAATGTTAACATCTCTCCTTATATGGACCATTTAAATGTTAACACTTCTCCTTATATGGACCATTTAAATGTTAACATCTCTCCTTATATGGACCATATAAATGTTAACATCTCTCCTGATATGGACCATTTAAATGTTAACATCTCTCCTTATATGGACCATTTAAATGTTAACACTTCTCCTTATATGGACCATATAAATGTTAAGACTTCTCCTTATATGGACCATATAAATGTTAAGACTTCTCCTTATATGGACCATATAAATGTTAACACCTCTCCTTATATGGACCATATAAATGTTAACACTTCTCCTTATATGGACCATATAAATGTTAACACTTCTCCTTATATGGACCATTTAAATGTTAACACTTCTCCTTATATGGACCATTTTAATGTTAACATCTCTCCTTATATGGACCATTTAAATGTTAAGACTTCACCCATTGTTTGGACCACTTTATATCCGGGCTTGTTTTCTGACTTAACTGTATTTCAACTTGATCTGTCCAGAAAAATAGGCGAAGTTATGGTTACCTGTTCAACTCTAAATTTTGGCGCCCTGACCCTAAACATTCTTATAACAAAATCCAAAAATACGAATATATTAGAGACTAATCGCACCTATATAAAGGAGAGGAAAATCATCTATAGAGTTTTTATTTAGGTAACCGTAATTCATTTTTGTACGTGACTTTTTTCTAGCCTAGTGAGTCCACCGTAGCATGACAGAGGTTGATATTGTTTGAAACTTGGGATGGCATTTTATGCATAAAACCATAGTAACACACACGATTGCATTACAATTTATCTTAAATGTGATCGAATTTGTTTCCCTCTTAATTCAAATAAAAAAAAAATACACCCTCATACCTTTCTGCATTTGACTTTCTTGTTTTCTGCATTTAGCCCTTCTGTTTTGAAACCATACCTGAAAAAAGATAATTAAGAAATAATCAAAACTAGAAAAAAACGTTAGTTCAGTTTTCTATAGCCGTCACTCGCTCGGCGCGCAGAAAATTGTATGCATACCAACGTTCTTCGTTTTTCTACAACCAGCATGCTATTACTAAACTAGTCCTCGTTTCATGTTGCAGTGCAAGTCTATATAAGTTCAGATTCCAAGAGAACTTTCAGTACTTTCAGTACTTTGATTATATTACTGCATCATTTCTCCCAATATTAACGATATACGAGTAAGATGTAATTAAATTCACCAAGATATGTCATCAGGAACTATCGCAAACATATCTCTTTAATTTAATGTAGTATAAATTTCTGCGTTACTCTGAAATCTTCGTTTTAAGCGAACCGTTAAAAATATTACGTAGATCTACACATTTTCTATTAGGCTATAATATTTGCCATAAAATGGAATAAATTCAACGCTTTCATTGTAATTGGTGCCAGTATCCTGGCAATGAAAAGTCAACGTCTAAAACATTCTTGAAATAATTATCCGAGACAAGCGCACATTTGTATTAGGAATGCGAAGTGACACGAAAGCTCAAATGATTCAATATGTTTCAATTTCTGAAATCAAAACGAGGCTCTCCAAATTATGAACATGTTGGGACATGATAATGTATCGCTCCCCAGGGTGTTGCCAATGGGTATTATATAATTCGTCCACAATGACAGATGGAATTAAACTGACACAGCCCTATAACCACACTTTGAATCAAATATCAAAATTGATATCAGAGAATATCGGATAAATCTTCTCATCCATTGTGATGACTTTTGTTTAGTTTTTTTTGTTTTGTTTTCTCGGATTTTAGATATTCTTTGGATCGTTTTGATTGCGGAAAGGCCAGAAAAAAACAATCGTGTTCCGGTTCCGAAGATAGTGTAAAAATGTTCTTTTCTATTTTTTCTTTCGCCTATTTTTCGCATTTTTGATGCATGATTCGTTCCCAATAATTTCGTGAAACATGTACCAAGATTTCTTGTTAGAAAACTTAAGGTGTCGACGCAAACAATGAGTCGATCAGATGACAGGTAAAACATGTTTTTTGTTTTTTGTTCAGCCTAATATGGCATATCAAAGATAAATTGACCATTTTGTCGTCTAACTAAACATGTACAAATAAATACATTTCATTGTTTTAGTTATCTGTTATTTTACGACCAATTCGACAGCTATGGTCATTTCAGAACTACCTCAGAGAGACGGGATATAAGATACAGGGAACCCGGACAGTTATTTCCTTAATAACTTCCTTTGATCATCTTATCACATTACACATACATGTAGCTCTGTAGATGGGATGGGGACACTGAAAAATCGTCCATAAGAAATTCAAAGTGGGAGCCGAGAATCGAACACACGACCTTCCGGTTAGTAACCCAGCGCGTTACCAATCGACCACCTAGCACAAAATTAAATATTAAATCGTATACAGATAAACATTAGTACAAAATCCATCGAAGAGATTGAAGACATAATTATAAAATTATTATCTTCATAAGCAGTGGTGACCATTTTACGCAGTGAATTGTTACTTTACGTCTAACTGTTTTTGTATAATGTTTCGTGACTGACTTATGCATAAATGTACATAATAAAGTTGGTACCCAGTTCTCAAAACAATGAGAAATAAGGAACAGTTTACATATGATCCTAATACCTGAACGTACCGTTTGTATGTCTCCAATGTTTACTCATGTCGTAACAGCACAGTACAGTATATACATTGTACATTCTTTATTCATTGTGGATGTAAATAGTTATAATTTCATTAAAGAATGTACTGAGGAAATTCATTGTTTGATTATTAAAGGTAAGAAACAAGTATGTTATAATGTATATATAGTACAAAACAGACAGCCCCCTCAACGGCGAACATTAAGATTAAACATTTAGTGTCCTTTGACCCAGACAATCAAGGTCCAATGACTTCAGCTTTCATGGCGGCAACTCGCGACAGGAAAATAAATACGACAGTCATCAATCACTCTTAGTCCTTCATCGATAGTCAGTGAATGTGTCGCAAACTAGCATCAAATCATGTCTTAACGTTCCCTCACGACGGAATGCCAAATTAGTGTCTCAAGTCGCTTGCTCTGAAGCCAGGACCGTACGCCGATTGCTTTTAACCCCGTCTCAGGAAATATCCGCCATTCAACGTATAAATGTGCAGTTTGAGAAAATTGTAGCTCGTCCTTAGAGACTGTTGTCGACGGAATTCCTTAATTGGATAATATTTGGCTAAGATTCGGTCTTATATATTTAACCTGCTAGTCACATGAGTGCCAAGCGAGGTCTTTCACAATGTCAGTGCGTAATTGAATTAATTCACGACGTCAAGATCGGGTCTAATTTGGAATAATAGGAGAAATCGTTATAGGAAATCCAGGCACTCTGTCGTGTTTTAATTACTCCTGTGGCCACACGTCTTATTCCATTCATCAACCGTCTCCTCCTAATGTTTCCCCTTTCGAACAAAAATGGTTTATGTTCCAAAATACGCGCAACTTCTTTTTTAAAGAGCGAGTCTTAATCGCATCTAAATTTTATGGGATAAAATATTACCACTGAGCTCTCATCATACAAATGAAGAAAATATGGGAAGTATAAACTTATCTCCAATATAATCCAAAGTCGTTTTTATACCAATCTGTTTTTACTTTGGGTTTTAACGACACCCCAACACCCAGGGTCATTTCACGACTCTCCAGCCCTTTTAGCAGCAGATGAAGATATCAGGCGTGTATCTGCATGTAGAACAATATTTTGTTTGCTAGCAGGCAATCGGAACTGATCGACGTTTGTCCAAAGACAAGTGCCTTGGACATAATAGACAAGCCACCAATTTGTTGTTGCTGTTCGTGGCATCATGGCTGCTTCTCTTTCAATGGGAACTTGATGCTATGTTATCAATTGCGAACGATAAACACGTTTGAAAGTCTGTAAATATGAGAATGATTCTTGAAAACGAGGACCTACTACCTAGTGTTGAAAAAGTAGTGACCGGAAACCGTATAACCCAAATTTGAAACCCTACACTTATTTACGTGGTGTATTTCTCAGTAACGGAAATGCGCGAGTTGTTACGAAGGGCTTCAATTATTGTGAATTTAGTTCCAGGCGGATTAAATCCACGTGGTTAGAAGACAGATACCTTAACCACTGGACCACGGAAGTCCCTTATACCATTTTACAAGTCTCCTATACCTGAGCGGGCGTTTATTTTAATAACACACGGTAATAACACATGTGCAGAAATGATGCGCGTAAAGTTCAAACATATTTTAGGTTGTTAAATCATTTTTCTATTTATTCGACGAGTTGTCTTGCTAAATTCCGTTCTAGATTGTACATTTTACTTAAAATAACTTAGTTAGACTAAAATTTCGTTTACTGAGTTTGAAGCGCTAGTAAAAGCTTGATAGTCAATGAAATGTCATTGCTTATTAAAAGGTTGTGGCATCATATTTATCTTTGTATATTTCTTTATTGTAATAAAATAAATAACACATTTCTGAGAGTGCTGTTATTAAAAATTGCCAGCTCTCGAAAAAGTAATGTTGACCGAGGCGGCGCTGAGGTCAACATTATTTTTCTCGCGCTGACTATTTTTATTATTATACGCCACGTGACTTATTTACTATATAGTCTGATGTGACGTCAGAGGGTGACAATCCATATTATTATACCTCACGAGACTTATTTACTATATAGCCATATGTGACGTCAGAGGGTGACAATCCGTAATGTTACCCCGTGACATTACAATTCGGCCCGCTAGCCATAACGAAACGGCCCTCACGCACTGACGCGATATTACCGGGTGCCGTGCTTTAGTCGATCTGTTCAATATCCTAGACGCTTTGATTAATGGGTGATTATCAAAATCCACTCATAATTTGACATCCCGTTCAGCAGAATATAATTTGACAGCGAAAATAACTATGATTCATTTCAATCTCTGAAGACAGTGTTTTGACTCAACCAGTACGAAAAGACCGTATAATTGTTAGCATGTTTGTTGCATTCTTGTCTTTCTTAATTATTGTTTTGTTCGGTATAATAAAATTAATATCACATCCCACCTAGGGTGATAGAACGTAATGCTCACCATTGACAAAGTAATGTCAACCTCGGCTAACGCCTCGGTCAACATTACTTGTCTCGGGTGAACATTACGTTCTATCACCCTATGTTGGATGTGATATTTATGTAATAACACCCTGGCTCATAAAAATGTGTTGTTTTGAAATAATGTACACTAATGAAGATTATTGCACTGTACGAAAGTGACACTCTTCAACTGGAAGTTAAAATCCGATGAAAGAAGCTCTTAGAGTAAAAAAGCCATCAAAACTGTTCATCTGCCAAGGAACTTGAACAGTAAATGATCAAATTAAATCGATTGAACTTTAATAAAGACACTTTGATTTAAAAAAGTGATAATGTATGTAACAATGTTCATTTGGTGAGAAGATAATAATCCTGCTTCGTGTTACACTGAAAGGCTAATTAATTGCGCTGATCTTGAAGTCTCTAACAGTAGAATCGAAAGTAAGATCATATTCTGGGCTGAATCGTACTTCCAAAATACGAACTTATATCATGTTTAGGAAAAAATAGAATAGAAAAGTTTTGCGACCAATAAACCTTTGTTTACGTCAAGTCACCATAAACAGGACAATTTTCAGCTTAAGTATGAGTAGTTAAACCTAAAGTGAAATACAGTACAGCCTCTCCGAAACAACAGCCCTTGAATGTAGCAAAATGATGTTGCTGTTGCTCTAGAGAGGTTAAATTAATTGTTTAATCATGCAGTGGGTAAAAGGGAAAACAAGCTGTAGTTGAAAGGGTGTTGTTGCTACAGATAGGTTTAATTAAAAGTTAAATGGTGAAGTGGGAAAATATCATGCTATGTTGAAAGGGGGTTGTTGCTCAAGAGAGGGCCGCTCCCGAGAGGTTGTACCGTACTTAATCTTGAGGAATAAAGGGGAAATAACTCTATTTCCTGTAAACTGTCTGTTCCATATAAAGCAGCTAGGCCACATAAAATTAATATGAATACACATAACAGTTATAATGCAGTTATGTGATGTTAGGTGAAACCGTGTAGAGTTGATAAAACAATCTTAATATGTTACTGAAACTGTCCATGTAAACATTTAATGTAGAAGTAACGTAAAGCCCTAATATTTTAGGACCCTCGCCTTTGATCTGCGTCATTTGAAGATTTTTTTCCCAAATAAGGTCAATTAAGACGATAGGGATATCCCCAACATATTGTGAACTAATTTGATGCATTTTACAACAAATCACCAAGTTACATATCATATTATACAAGAGCAACTCTTTGTTTTCCAAAACATCGAAAAGTGCCTCGTAGTAAATGCTACACAACAGAAAAAACTAGTTAATTGACGATCATAATCTATATCCATTTAATGGATAATCAAATAAAGTCCTTAAACTGCCCGATAAAATCTGACACAACGCATTGAAAACCGACCGCTTGATCTAATTACTATTTTCATTGAAGCTCATCAGTTAAACGTGTTTCGGATGAACACGAATTAAACGTATCACTTTTACATCCATTCCTCTGTACCATAGAAAATGATTTAATAAAAGTTATTAAATATAAACTCCGCAACATATCAGATTCATAGCGAATCGTAAAATTATTAAAAACAAATTGGTGTTATATATTTCAATTATCTGGTAACTATATACGATGTTGTATGATCGGAGGCTAAATTTGAACCTAATTGATATTAAATGGCAAGATACCGTCGTATTAATCTACGTAACTGTCAAATAGAAGCAAATCATTATCTTATTCTGTTACAAGCAAAATCAAATTAGTTTAAAGTAATAAAAGCTCTCTCTATTTAATTCACTAACATGATATACTCCCGTTTTTGGAGTTGAATTTTACCTCGTAAGTCGCTGGAGCGTACTATAAATTGACGTCTCGACAGACAACTGTCGGATATTTAAAAGCCGGGAAACAAATACATTGTTTTTGTAAAACTACTGAAAAATGAAGTAGGTGAAAGAAACAGGTTGGTTCCAGGTTTGTCGTGTACCCTCTCAGCTTGGAGACCGTGATATTAAAGCTGTAAAACTTGATAATAGATGACAGAAAAACTAATAAAACGTACTAATACACCAATTAGTTGGTTTCCGGATTGCTGTATAAAATAGATTTACACCGTATTTTGCAGTCAAGAAACTCAATAGAATTTAGATCACATTATGCACAGAATTACTCATATCACTATTTGTGCTAAAAAGTCTAGTTTTGGTTTTATGCAAACGTCGAAGAACGAACATATGAAATTTTCTGGACAATGTATACTTCATATCCCATAAGATATGTTAAAACTTACCTTTCCTACTCTTTTGATCAATTAACCTCACCCACGATTAAGAATTAGTTTGAAAGAAAAAGTGGAATTGATCAATCGTAATGTTGGTATATTGATCTATATAATTATACATGACCAGTTTCAACATAGTACCTTGTTCCACTATTAAGATCATTTTGCTTAAGAACGAAAGGTGGTCGTAATAACGGGGGTTTACTACGTTGATTGATAAAAATGACCAATTATAAGTATATAATCATAACACACGTGAACCTTGCACCAATCATAAACCAGCTTGCACAAAATATAATAAATGTAACAGTATAACCCCTCAAACCGGACCCCCGGAAAACCGGAATTACCGGAAAATCGGAATTCCCGTAAAATCGAACAATTTTTTAAGCCCTATTTTTATCTGAAATTTATCGAAAGTTCCCAGAAAACGGGAATTCTCAGAAAACCGGACTTTTGGCCTAGTCCGGAAGAGGTCCGGTTTGTGGTTTTTTTTCTGTAATTGATACATAATGTAATGAAAGCAAACATTATGACATTTCTTTCGGGACTTGCAGAGAAATAACTAGCGTTACATATAGCAGTATGAATTCCAGTTTTTCTTGGGGCATTTCGATATGAAATATCTTTGTACACATGTCGTCTGTATACTCATTGTCGTCATTTTTACCATAATATGTTACGTAATCTTTACGTAATTCGTAGACATCGTAAAGTGTTGCTAACAGGCCTTTTCCGTCTAATATGTTATAACTCAAAATATGTCCTAGAACAATATCTGCAAACAAATATGTAAACTACGGGGTGATATATTGCGATGATCGACATTTACAATACGATGTTTGCTATATGCTGTTGTACGTCAATATTAACACATGATATTTGGTGTTGATAAATATAGACAAGGCTGGGTTTCATGGAAATAACACATACAAAAAACTCACAATTTTAACCCGAACTTATACCTTCCCACAAACCAGTACCCTGAAACCAATCAAAACATGTTATACCATACAAAAATTGAGGAAACTTGTGTTCAGTGTTCCAGAGGGTACCGCAATGAAACAGTCTGCTGCAAAACTGTAGCGAATTGCTCATTTTAAAATAAGGGTATCGTCTATCAGCAAGTTGCTCTGTTTACCAAAATTAGAACTGTTAGCAATGAAGGGGGTATTTGACGAAACATTGTTATGTAAAAATGTACTCGTCGTCTCAGTCAGCACAGACGTCACAATGTTTGCATCCGTCTTACTGGCTCCGGACTTATCATTGACTCTCCGCGACAATCCTCTCAGCGCTTTGATTTGTGAATGAAATTTTCCCCAAGTTCTCCGTTATGTAGCCTTTCTAGGGTTTTACTGATATGTAGATGTTTGTATCACGTGCTTGAAAAGTTGATCACTTTCGATATAGAAAATATCTACAACTTTCTGTTTTGTTTTCAATCTTTTCACAGTTATAGTAAAACTAGAATACATATAGGATATTAAATGAGTGTGGATTCCGTCTGTATTTATCGAACTTGTTGAATTAAACAGTATGAAGCAAAACGGAATCTACACGAAGTAAAGATTCTTTTTATAACATACCCTGAAAATACGGCAAAAACCAACAAACCTGTTTGACATTGCTACTATACAATAACAAAAGAGTGACACATGCGTAATCAGGCTTTTTAATCAGAAGCACAAAAAATAGTTCCATTTTGAAACATCATAAATAATAAATGAACATATCTGACGATATAAACTGTGTCTTTGCTTACTCAAATTGTTAAACTCAATTAAAAATTACCCCTCTGAAGTTTTGATTTTGACAAACATGTATTAATCAATGTCTATGCTTCATCAAGTCCATGACGTGTACTTCGTAACGTCATTTACATGTTGTATACACGGCTGCGCCATACCGTTTTTATTGCACGGCCAAAACGGCACGGGTATGTGATCACAGGTGGCAGTTTCAGTGTTTGGTCCACAAATGATGCAAAAAGAAACCCGTCACTGATCTTATATATACTATCAAGGTAAAAAGCCTACTATATGTCTATATGCCAAACAATGTGGAACATCGCATCTCGTTGTTTCAACATAAAAAAAATGTTCGCTGAAGGAAAATTGCTACACATGACATTTAGATCAACTAAAAGATATTAATTCCTACCGAAAATCTCATTCAATTACATCTAATAACTGTGAAACGGTAAAATTGTGTTCCTTTCGTTATTTACCTTCGCTGCAAGTGATTTTGAGTCAACCGCGAGTGATGTATCAATCGATCTGATTAATTGGATATGTGTGTACAATAGACTTCAGCGAACATTTGTTTTATGTTGAAACAACGAGATGCGATGTTCCACATTGTTTGGCATATAGACATATAGTAGGCTTTTTACCTTGATAGTACATATAAGATCAGTGACGGGAAGTTTTTTTGCATCATATGCGGACCAAACACTGATACTGCCACCTGTGTATGTGATAAAACATGTTAATTTGTTATAAATGTTATAAATGTTATCGACCATTGATTTAGACTTCATAATTCGGGTTACATTTTATTATTTCTACAACTTAAATTTCAACATTAAGTTGACAGCCATTTAGGCTTAGAAATTACCATTAAAGTAATTTGATTTAAGCAGTATCATTTCTAGTGCTTTTACTTTTTCCCGTCTTTCTTGGAACGTGCACGAGTGCACAACTCACTGAGGTCAGGGTCGATCTATATACTCGTGAGTACACAGAACATGAGGTTTATCTTAATTAGAAATCGCGCTCATGGTGTAAACATTGAGACAAAAGTTATTGCAAAGGTGATAATTTTATCATCGATATTGGTTAATCATATTATTTGTTTATTCGTTCACTAAAACATACACATAGAAAACTTGATATTAATCAATATATCACATCCAAATGCATTTTTTCGATAAAAAAACGACTCATTTTTTAACAATTTCTCTTCAAAGATCGAATAAACTTTAGGTGAATAACGAACTTAAATTGTTCCCAGGACATAAATTAACATTTATTTTCATTAATTTTACATTCTCAGTGTGATTCAGTTATCGTGATTCTGTTCAAATATTAAATTATCATTGGTGTTTATAGAATTACTCTTCAACATGTCGGTAAATATTACTCTACAGGGATGATCAGGGAAGTTTGAAGGATCTGTTGGTGCCTAGCAACGTGAGATGACATTCTCCTGGTGATTATGATGGATGGAAATTTAAGGATCTTACAAAATTAGGGGCTATATTTGGTGGTCTCTTTTCAGTAGTGGTATTATAGTCTGATATGATATATTTTCATAGATTTAAAAAAGATAATCTATTCTGGCATTGATATTGTGTAATGACTGATATTTGATCAAAATGATGAATATATCATGAGAGCGGATTAAATAGTGAAATAAATAAATCGTCTCAGTAGAGTCTTACAACAGATTGAACTCAAACTCACGAGTAAGGCAATTTAAACCTTCAGTTTGTTCCTGCTTTTATAATATTCTTTAATACAATAAAACCTTGCTCACAGTCTACCTCAATATTATGACCATCTGAATATCACGAGCTAATTAATTATACGACTACCTCGATACATAACGACTATTTCAGTATTGCGATCATCTCAATATTAAAATCATTTCAGTCTTACGATCATCTCAATATTACAATCATTTCAGTATCACGATCATCTCAATATATAACGACCATTTGTTTTCAGACATATGGTTAATTATACTTCTACGGTACTTTAACTATCTGATTAATCAGGCCAGAAGATAGTCATCATTGAAGGTTTTACTGTTTTGGGTTCTGCTGTGAAACGCACCAAGAATTAAGTTATATGGTAAAATTTAGAATAATAAAGTTATATGGTAAGATTTAGAAGAATTAAGTTATATGGTAAAATTTAGAAGAATTAAGATATATGGTAAAATTTAGAAGAGTTAAGTTATATGGTAAAAGCTAGAAGAATTACGTTATATGGTAAGATTTAGAAGAATTAAGTTATATGGTAAAATTTAGAAGAATTAAGTTATATGGTAAAATTTAGAAGAATTAAGTTATATGGTAAAAGCTAGAAGAATTAAGTTATATGGTAAAAGCTAGAAGAATTACGTTATATGGTAAGATTTAGAAGAATTAAGTTATGTGGTAAAATTAAGAAGCATAAAGATATATAGTAAAATTTAGAAGAATTAAGTTACATTGCAAGATTTAGAAGAATTAAGTTATATGGAAGGAATAACAAGAATTAAGTTATATGTTAATATTGACAAGAAAAAAGTTGAAAATTTCAATTTTATTTCTGCATTGTATGTTTCTTATTTAGAACCCATGCTATTTATTTGATTTTCTATTAGATATAACCCTTTATTAATTGTATTTGCGATAGGAATGGCTTACTTGTCCTTACAGTATGCGCATTTATAGTACAGGAAAATACGACAAAAGTTAATCTACACTGGGGTAAGTTCCCAAAGAAATTCTGTATTGTATTGTCATAGTGTCTTCATATACTGTGAGTTGTGATACTTGGAATATTTTGTTGCACCTCAGAAAGTGAAAATCGTGGTTACTATGACAAATATAATATATCACTTTGTCGCTTAGACCACGGCTTCACAGTTCCTCCCCGAACTCTGCCTGACAAGACTGTGGCGGCTAATTGTATTAAAAATCGTTTACCTAATGCGTTCTGAACGTTTGAAAGTATATCTAACTCGATTTGAATAATGCATGTATCGTTATAGAGCGTAATATGAATTGAGACATCAAATTCACTTATTAAACGCGTGTTTCCTAAAACAATGGAGGGGTATGAATTGATTAATTGTCTCCGAAACTATGTTTCCTTTATCTTCATAAAACATTTGTAAAAACATTTCCAATAGGCGATGCATTTGTCCGGACATACGGGTCCTTAATAATTTATTGAAAAAGATTCTATTATTCGGGACATATTCTCCATAATAGCGGTTTGATGGAATTAAATATGAGCGATTGTAAGGAGCTGAAGTATTGGTGAAGTATAAATTGACAGATTACGTGCCAGAAACATTAGCGAGTTGTCATATCGCGTGGAATCATTTCGTTGGTGAAAATTAGATTGTTTAAGCTGCTTCGGTAACTAATGACATAATAGGAATGTGAACCTCTCCTGTGTATAATAAGGAAATATGAGCATCACTTATAAATTCTCCTTCATGAAGAGTGAAACAATCAAACTTACATAATATTGAATCTTTATAATAAAGCTAATGTGTCGCTGTAATTGTACGCAACACCAATGTTTATAGACCTGTGCCTACAATATGATGTTGTGTCAAGTATAAGTCGTCTGGCTCTGTTTATATCATCTCGTATAAATAGGATTGTGTCATATCGTGTATTGGTATACGTCCTTTCATCGTCTTTAATGTTTTAGTATCAGCAATGAGTAGATGTATTATACTGGCGTCTTATGACATCAAACTTGTCACCCAAGCCTTAAAACTACGACCATGCTTGCTTTCTCTTCTCACCGGATAAATTGTATTTGTTTATATATATATATACTGCTACACGTTATAATGAAGTAAGAATTAACATAAACTCACATTAATGTTTTAGATATGGTTCTTAAATAAGCTACCACATTACGATATGTTGCCTTGTAGTGTGCATACATATATTAGATTTATGTAGATTTAGAAGATTTTTACTAAATCGCCATTGTTAACCAAAAGCGCGGGATTCGAACCCGAACTAAAAGAATAAGAAATAACCATATTTCCGCACGATTTCAAATAGATGACTAAAAAACGTTAAAGGAAAATATGATTAAACACTAGATACCTATACCTATATCTATACCAATCAACAAACTCAATAATCGGCTTCAAATCAACAACATTACTAATTTCTCAAATATAGAACGTTCTTTCACAATAACAGCAGATCGACTGAATATCACGTGACGTCGAAGAGTATCGAACACAAAAAAGAGCCAAAGTAAATTAAAATACGAAAAGGGACACGGTCACACAAAGCACCTAAAAAGATGATAAAAGCAACCAGGTTACACTAGTACACAGATACAATATTGGTCGTATTTCAAACGTACATTGTAGAGAAGTGGGGTAACTTCGTGGTGAAAATATATTAAAAATGAGCAACGAAAGAATGAGATCTATGTAATGTAACCTGTGTCTGCTATCAAGTTTGTAAAACCAGAGGAAAGCCCTTGAAAGACCGGAAGCTTATATCCAATGGGGTCCTAAAGGGGTCAAACCGGGATTTAACGTCGCACCAACAGTCAATGAGGGTCATTTTGGAGATTCTCCAGCTTAACCGGTGATAGAAGACCCCGGACTTACATTCTGTGTAGATCCATCAACGTTCTATAAACTGTCTGGATATATAGCTTCCTCACTTGTGAAATAAGGTCCAAGTGGAAATCGAGCTGACAGGGGTTCGGCGATAATGATTATTAAGAAGAGACCATAACCTAGTGACTACAGAGGCTCCGCCCACTTTTGTTTTCGTACAGGTTATTTTAAGAGGGGATAATGACTAGGTGTAATTCATTTGAATTTAAAACTGCTTGGGCATATTGACATCTATCTAAGCAGGTACATGATTGAATACTTGCTGATATTATTTAAGGGTAATGTGCAACGCAACTGCACCTCTTTTTTGATTTCATAAATTTATTAATTGCTTCATAAATTATTCTTTTCTTTGGGGCGGGGGGGGGGGGGGGGGCTGTTTTTATAGACGATGTTCGGTTATATTATATTCCCAATAGAAAGTTTTTTCCCAAATTCATAGCCCAAAAACAAAAATTAAAAAAAATGAAATACTGGTAATTTTATAAATCAATGATAACTAAAATATTAGGAAAACAAGAGATATTTCATTATAATATAATTATGATGACTGAAAGTTCGTTTGTGTACATTTGAACATTCAAAAATTACCTCTCTTCTTTTTTCCCAAAATTTCAACAAAATACTGTTGAAATTCCCAATCCAAAGGGTATTGGTCATGCCCCCCCCCCCCCCTCCAAAAAATGGAGTAGAATGGCCTCTTCGACAAAGCTTACACATTGATTTTGTGCATAAATTATAAAAATAAATTAAAATAACAGCGGACTAACTATTTCCTAAAACAACTGCCCTAATATTCATACTGGGGCCATTAAGCTTCGATAAAAATGTAAGAATATTTAAGCGAGCGCTAAAACCTCCAACTTTATTTTAAAACATAATATCTAGTGTTATTCTAATATTATTTAATTGTCTTGACATATTTAACAAGAGAAATGCCTACCATTTTGAGGGAGTATCTCCATATATTAAACCTGTTTACATGTGGTACATATAAAATGAAATGTGATCTTCAGTATTGAACATATCTAGCGTTAAAACTTACAGGGTCATGCCCCCACCATTGTAAACCCACCTGTGTTCACAATCCTGCTGTAACCTTAGATACAGAATGAACTACAGTTAAAACACGGTTATAGTGAATTCGGACATATCAAAATTCGGATACAGTGATACATTTACTCTACACGCCACTGAACACGTACCTCTTTAATGCATTATTATCGATATAGTGAAGTACATTTAATATGTCTGAGTCCTACATGTATAGCTCCAATTAGCATATTTCTAGTACCTTACTTATTATTCATGGCTATTTAGGTTGGTAAATTTCGAAGAAATTTCTAAAATAATCTACCTCTTATGAAGTAATTACTAGTACTGATATTGTAATACCGTATTGTGCTATTCAAAGTATGCATTTCATTCAAAGCGTGTTTTGTTTCGCGGGATTCGTAGTCCACTCAGTTCCGCGAAAGTATAATACTGCGAATATGCGCGAAAGTGCATAAAACGCGAAAGTTTCTTTACGCGAAATTTTCCTGGTTTACAGTATTTGTTCATGAATGCACTATTAACGTGTACTACTGTATACAAATTACGTAGATATGTCCACAAACCTGCACTCTAGCCTCTGACAGACCAAGTCTTTGACTTAATTCTTCTCTCATGAAAGCATCGGGATAATGGGTTTCATCAAATAGTCTTTCCAGTTCATTTAACTGTTCCAGTGTGAAGTTTGTACGACTTCTGCGCTGTTTAAGCTTAGGCTGATCATCGCCCTCATAATCTGAAGATCTTTCTTTCTGATCTTCTACTGAAATTAAAATTTAGAAAATTCAGATCTATCCCACGTCGCGTCCACTACCGATCGAGAGCCTATGGCATGACGTGATGGTCCACGTAACTTTGGTACAAACTGGTTTTTAATTACTAAAGATTGTACTTTTTTCATGATAAACACTTAATCACTTAAGCGTGGAACTTGAATTTTAAGTCCACGTATCGACAGATCGTGTGAAAATTGTCTTTGATCTATCTGTTTGTCTATCTTTCTGTTTGTCTGATTGTTCAAAACTTTATCCAATCCTATAAAATCAAAACGCTTCCGCCTACAATAATTAAACTTCATAATGTTGGTTCTTTATGACAACCTCTACATGACCTATGTATATTCAGGTTCACAAGCTGAGAGGTCAAGGTCACCCTGAGGTGGGCATTGTGTTTTAAAAACTCTTCTTGTTTAAATTAAGAAATGATAGGGTGAGGTCAACCTATGGCGGTCACATAAGCCAAGCATCAATTTTTAAGAATGTTCGATTCTGATTCCTACATGTTTAAAGGCCAAGCTCCTCCACCAAGTTTTTGGAATAAGCCCCTAATGGGTATGACGTTTAACGTGTTAATAAACTATAGACCTTCAACCAATTAGATTATATTAAATATTCGAACTAACTAATCGGATTCTATTAAATATTTAAACTGACCAATCAGATTCTATTAAATATTTAAACTGACCAATGAGACAAAGCGATTTACTCAATAATTTTGACACAGAAACATGACACAAGTATGATAAATTATACGAAAGCGAAGGATAACCGCGATATTGAGATGTTTATCAATCAGAACTCCTCGGCGTTTGTCTAAAGAAAAGTGCGCATTTCTTAGTTACGGAAATGCCCGAGGAGTTACGATGTGTAGTCAACTCGCTTGGATTAGAATAATGATAACATTGATTACTTTGTCTTGATTAAAACTTGTTTGAAAACTCTAGACATATTATCCTAATATTATCCTAAAATCTGTATTTTTTTTGTCAAACTAAGAACATTCAATACTCCAGAGATCGCATGTCATATGTTATTAATATAGATATGGTAAAATATTCTGATAAGTAATTATATTTTTATTAAGAACACCATGACATCTCCAAGGATACATAGTTTTACTTCTAGTTAAAGTGCTTACGTGGTCTGTATTTATATAATTAAACTATATTTATAAATAATTGTAGAGCCAAATGACTTTTATCAAATAAACGCTCTTGCTTGTTTAAAAGGTGATATTAAAGAACGACTTTCAAATTATTATACAGTTATTGACCAGGAAGCCATTGAATATGATGTGATATTCACCGACAGAATGTCAATATAGTATTCAGATTCATGCTATTTTAGTTTTACTGCATTATTTGATAAACTTCAATATTTATCACCCATAAAGAAAGATGAAAATATCACAAATAACAAGTTATAATTCTGGTTGACGTATATTGACCTGATTCTATTTTTAGATTGGAAAATCCCGAAATTTCCATTTAATATCAAGTTACAGCTTTGACAGTATTTCGATTGTCCTCTGACACATGTTTACAGCTTGATAATTATTTGATCGCAATAATTTTATTTCTTTTCTAAAATCTATTGCGAATGGAACAGTGTTAAAATTATAAATTCAGCGGGTGTTGTTGTTAAAAGTTACTTTGGCTTATTTTTAGGCCTTGTGGAAATTCGAAACGGAAACAATTAATGAATAAATGAACAATTTGGAGATAAGTCAAATAATAGGGAAGTTAGTTAGCATCTAGAATATAGGATGAAATGAAATATTTTTTTAGCTTCATTTCTTTCTATTTTCGGCTTATTTTACCAACCCGTATGTAATATTTTTCCTATTTTGAGAAAATCGCATTTGAAGTTTGGCGTAATACGCGAGTTACGGGTTTGCGGAATTTGGATTAACCTTATTTAGGGGAGATCTAGAAGCAGGTAAGTATGTTCATTGTAAAGAGTTCATCGAGACGAGAAAATGATACCAAAATCACAATATCACCAAAAAACTGAGTTACGGGTA
This sequence comes from Lutraria lutraria, assembly GCA_964023205.1. Taxonomy (NCBI): domain Eukaryota; kingdom Metazoa; phylum Mollusca; class Bivalvia; order Venerida; family Mactridae; genus Lutraria; species Lutraria lutraria. The sequence continues at coordinate 25,250,265 of OZ026842.1, read as the reverse complement.
AAATCACTAAACCGACGATAAGATACAATAGAGAAGACATTGATACCTCACGTACTTCAATACACCCCGATGTTCATACTAATTATTATGAGTACAATATCAATAAATTAAAACAAGACCTTTTATATTGCCAAAAACGAAGCCATTTCGCATGATAGTATAACTCATGTTAACATATGCGGCTTAGATGCGTCTTTCCAGCGAACGATACAAAATCAAGTCAAATATATTGCCTTAATGATCAGACATGGGCGACATTTAAATGATAATTAATTCAAAAGTCACGACCATGGATAAAATATCGAACCTGTTTAGACAGTATAATCTTTTAAGGAGAATTCTTGGAAAGCCTTTAGAAATTCTTCCAATTATTGAAGCAGTTATCATTACACATGAACGATTCAGAGATAAAGTAATTTTCATTCTATTAGCAATCACCCTGTAATTTTCCTTTTTGTCGCTTTATGCGAAGTGAAAGACTAATATCTAAGAACTATTATTTAGCTCTAATTTGACAGGAAATATTGCTTTTAATAGGACCGTATGTTTCAACGGTAGACAGTTTCAACTTGTCCCTAATTGGAAACAGTTGAATAGAGAAATTTGTAATGTCAGGATGAAATCTTAGCTCAGAGAAATTATTAGGAGAAAGCGATTATTTAGTTCCCTATATTTAACCAATTCTGGGCCCTAATAGGACCTAATTTGAGAAAAATGCTCAAATTACAAGTCCACGTTTTAGGTATGTAATGAGAAAGATGCGGAATTAATGCTTTAAGTATGAACACTTTAACTCAATATTTTTTTCTCAGAAATAATCGCTTCCACTCATCAAATAATTCAGTACGGCTTATTGAGGTTTTATTCACGACTGACAATGGTACGAATACTAAACTTTATCCCTATAGTTTTAAAAATACTGATAATAATGATGCTTTAATTTGGAAATATGAACTGTTTGTGTACCAGTTACTGAAGGCATTCGAAAAACGTGTGAAGTAAGATAGTCTTTTTTTATTTACGCGTAATACATTTTTTTTACATTTTATATCATTCTTTCCTTAAAAAAAGCATTGGAATGTTTTTGAATTTAACATCGGATATAAATACAACATGTAAAGTAAAAACATATACAAAAATGTAAAAACATATGTATTGCGTTATAAGTGTGTATTATTTTCAGAAATCGGACTGAGAGATGTTTACACATATATGTGTATATTTTATTTATGATGTTGGGAACATAGGCCCCCAAATCCATACATGTATCATATTAATTATTTTTTTCTTGAAAAATTTACACATCAAAAGAACAGAACAGAATAGGACTGACTTTATTAAATAACGTATACACAACGTATTTCATTACAAACATGTGCATTAACAATGACAAATTACAGTTAAATACAATTATAGTGAAAACTCATTGTTATGAATATAGTAAAATACGGATAAATGGAGTAACTAGTCTGTTCACTGTAACTGTCTTCAACTGTATTGTGTCAACAAGTTATTCAGTTTAGTTATGGAGTCACTATATTTTGTAACACACATATGTAATAGTAATCCATCAACTGTAAAATAAACGTTAAAACTCCCCGTCAAACAAGGAAATTGAAATAATTTGATTTTTTAAAAGGCGCTGTCTATATAGCATTTATTTCAACTTCAGCCATGTACGCTGCATTTATATTTTTATACAAAATTCGAAAAAAAAAACTCAATCACTTTACTGTGATTAACACATCGGCTGCAAGAAGATAAAACATGTATTTCTTTGGACATAAAAAGACACCCGTGAATAAAATAGAAGAATCTTTTCGTCTGGAAGTACTAATTAACTGGCGTCAATCAATGGACGTTGTCATTTTTCCGCATTGTGTAAACATAGGACTCGACAATAGAACTCGTTTAATGGGGCCATTTGCCCCTAACCCCTAAATCATCTTCGAGGGGAATCACGATGCGGGTAATCAACAAGGTTCAATCGTAGAAATTCGTCATTATAATGTTTGATACATTTTGTTAGACTAACTATAGTATGCAAAATGAAATAATTTATTGCGTCTGATAGCAACGCGTTTAATAATATCCCTTTGCAATTCTTTGGTGTATTAAGTTTTATAACTTACATTATTGTGAAATTATGCGAAATGACACTCGATATGAATTAGATATTGTAAAGAAAAACGTAGTTTCCTACTTTATGGAATATTTAGAGTTAGTCGTCTACAAGTGTTGCGTTTTGTTAGTGTAAAATATTTATTCTATAATACAAGCATATCGTACAATTTTTGCCACAATTTATTCGTAAATGCAAAATACTAATATCGACAATTCGGGGATACTTAAATAATGCATTCTATTAATTGTATAGGCTTTTAAGGCAGATCTTTAAACACATCTACATGAATATAAGTATAATATATAATAATATAGTTTGTTGCTTCAAAGAAAATAGAACACAGAAGATTTTCGATTTTATTTCAATAAAAAGAATATTAATCATTCTTTTTTTTGTGGATTCATGTCAATCAATACTTTTGTATAGTATTTATGCTTAATGTTAATACACAGAACAATTATAAATACTAATTAGCTCTTATCCGGAAATATCTATCCGAATACTTCTCTTATTTGAAAAATAGTTTTGTCCGAAAACGTCATTTATCCGAAAAGCTCACTTGTCCGAACACCACCTCCAATTATTACCATCTAATACACAGTTTTGGGATTCAAATAGTGGAGGGAAGACGCAAGGCGAAGGGGAGAAATGGATGAAAAATGGTAACAATATGTTTAGTAAATACATAGAGGACGCAGAAAACATAGAATTTAGAATCGGAAGAAATCATAACATTCATCAGTGCCGAGCAATTTTTATTCACGTGTGAAACTATTTGTTTTTAAATTCATCTTTTAGAAAACCACAAGTACGTGATGTTAATGTGTCGTCAACACTACATATTGCCAGTGACTGTTTTAGATAATGTTTTGCTGAAATTGAACCATAAAGCAAACACATAGGGAACATTATTGAAGTGACTGGACGGTGTCAATACATGGCAAACATCCTGAAATGATTTTTCAAATCGTCTCTCCTCCATATTTTGTCAAGTTTTTTAAAGGACCCACCTCATAAATGTACATTGTATTTTTTAAAAATGTACTTAATTTAAACATACATGTATGTATTTCTTTTTTATCACAAGTTAGAAGAATTCGCAGGCGATAAGAGCGGAGCCAATTTAATGTTTCGTTTAGAGATATCGCTGCCATTTCTTCTCATTAAATATAATGGTTGCACGGTCAATCACATGATTGAATTTTGCAACAAAAACAAAAGTCGATTAACAGAAGCCTTTCTGGAGATTCTAACATGAACACTTGATTTTTGTTCGATAATTACATTGTTCTTTGATTTTAAAGTAAAAAACAAACACATTTTATCCTTATTACCGGTGCATTATAACCCGTGTTTTTGCTTGAACTTCGCATTGTTCATGTAAAAGTTGGGTCTGTCTGGATATAGCGGGGTTATGTTTCCTAGTTCGAATGCGAAAATAAGTGACTTTTAGCTATAAGTAAGTAAGTAATGTTTTTGTTATTGTGACTTGTGCATATACAGTACCAAGTCGTGTACATTTAACTCAAAAATACAAAACACCCGGCCCGTTGGGCCTATATGTCATGTAATTACAAGTTAAACATAATATACGTATATAGATTGATATATTTATCTGTATTTAAGAACTTATATAGTCATGACGTCAGAAAGATTGCTACAAAATTTGGAGCGCTACATAATAACTTTCATCGTGAACTGTACTATTATTATACCCCCCCCCCCCCCCCCCCCTATTGACTGTGTACACTGTGAGGCTCAACATACCAATTAGAGTGATTTTGTTCTTCTCAATGTTTATTTACTTATGCTAATTTAATTTCTAAACTGAAGAAGATGAACAGTTTGACAAGCGGACAAGCGAGAATTATCCAATGTTTCGACATAAACCAAATTTTATGCGTACTTTTGAAATTAAGTAACATTTTTTTCAGGACCCCCGTCTGTTTCAACCGCTGAGTATTTCAGTTATAAAGGATTGGACAGTCAACTTCATCAACCAACCTTGACCCATGCAAATAACAGCCAGCATTTACGCATAAAAGTTCCGTACAGAGAGGGTCGAACTCACGGACATGAAATCCGTGGACCTAACGCTCTTACCCATTAAACTAAACGAACGGACTTTTTTCTAAATATTTGATTATTCTAAACTGGTCAACATTTCAGCTTGAAGTTTTTTCCTATTTCTATATAACGAGAAGATATTTTATTTTGAACATTATCATCTGTTTACATTATATCTATATATAATTTGTTTAAATGTGATGTTAATTTGTGTAGTATGTACTCATGGACTATAAAGTCCTATGTATTGAAAAATAAAGCATCATGTCAAATCATATCTAGACTTTGATTTAATTAAATTAATACCACGTGTTTCACGTGAAGTACTCACATTATAGCCACGTGCACGTGTTTCACATTATGTATTCATAGCATTGTATTCTATTGTAAAATAAAGTAATATAGAATATTTACTTACTAACTTTTTACTAATATTTTTTTGCAATGTATATTTCTAGAAAACTGTAACGTTTATAACTTTTTATATGAAAATAGTAGAACATTGAAATAAGGATACTGATTTACTTAATTATTTCTCGGACAATGAACATCACTAATTATAGCTATGGTTACTAATATTCTAATAATTTGATATAAAATTTGATTTATATAGTGACTTGCTCACTCATTTCAAAATATTATTAAGTTTTATGGGATTTGCAGGAACACACGGTTGCTTCATATCAGATAGGTCAATATCAATTAGAAATATGCAACAATATTTTTTTCAAAATATGCCGCTTAATAAAAGCCAATTGGCATACATCAGACAAATATTCATCCGTTGTTTTTTTGTAAAATAGACACTATTTTTTAAAATGAAAATCGCATAAACGCATAACAAGTTAAATAATCTGAAAATAATATTTTAAGTGACAAAATAAATTTTTCTCAGAAGTCAAGGACTCCTATTTTGTCTTAGAAAACTGAAATCAGAAGTGTCTAATACGCCATCTTCACGAATTTATACTTGTTAAAATTCTACCATAACATTAGGATACTTTCAGAAGACGACTTTGACTTACCAGAATCAAATTCAGGTCGGTCATCTGTTGGAGAATTTGTTCGGCTGGAGCATACATCAATTTTAACAAACGATAGATCGGCAGGTTCGTCACAATCCTTGTCAACGTTTATTTCTACCGGTGAGTTTTCCCGCGTGTCCGGGTTCGTATCGACATGTTTCATTGCTTTGTCGACATTTTCCATAGTTTCTTTAGCCTTTTCTTCGAAACTCTTTGAAACAAACTCAGTTAAACCTTCCATGATTTTTAAAGATATTTTTTTCCGTTCACAAGATCGCACAGTTTAATTTCCGTTTTTTTTCGCTGGTATGTTTACGGGTGTAGATTTTGTTTACTTAAATACGCATACACATATTGTTTCAAAACTGTATGAAAACAACCTATACGCTTAGAAAAATATAATTACTATTCTTCATTAAGAAATTTTGAAAGAGCAAAAATTACGCAAAATTTTGTTTCGCGGAAAATTTCAACAACTGTCGAAAAGTTTCAACATTTTGGTGACGATTGGTGAAGATCTCTGGCGAATCTTTTCATCACTTCAATTTGTCGAGCTGTCTATAAACAATCAGTTCTCGGTTCTAGCTACTTAATCTTCAACTATTATAATCATTCATTCATTCATTAATTCAATACAGAAATCTAACAATTCTCTACTTAAACAATTTATTCAAACGTTTAACAATCAATATCAGACAGTTCTGAGAGAGCAGCTCTCTGATTGGCTGAGACATATTTGGTGGGTTGGCCTCGTGAAGGCAGCAAGGCGTAATTATGCTCTAGTCAGTTGTATTGGTCGCTTGTCGCAGACGACTCGATTGCTCATTTCTCTACAAAATTGGATGGTGTTATTTTTAATAGATCATTCACAATTCACAAGACGGAACGTCATAATAGCATCAAATGGAAAGATAAACAATCAAGAATAGTTCTAAGAAAGTTGAGAGATATTGTATAGTTGATTAATTAAAACATGGCTGTAAATTTATCGATATAAATCAATCATTATTTCTTTAATTGTAACTTAACACATATCTGGAATTATTAGAAGATGACGGAATGAGGAGTTAAGAAATGTTGCCAGAACGACCAAATATATCATTACAATGTGTAAATTAGGGATCGTGAACAATTGTTCAAAATTATGACAAAACTGTGATAAGATGATTTGTTTTAATCTTCATTTTATCGATAAACTACTCCACACATTTAGCAGTGAATTTATCGACTTCTTCAGAGAGCTTCACAGTGAATTGAATTAGTTTTAGTTTTGTTTAAGTTGATTAATCAAGAATACGTCATTTTCTATGTATATACGTGGATTCACGTTCGTTGATTTTAAAATTAAATTATTGGGAAATTATTTCTAACACGGTTAAGAATTATTTACAGAAATACGAGATACGTATTGATCAGAAAACATAGAATATAAACATTTGTTTCATTTTACTTACAAATATTACACTGTTGCTTAAACATGCATTTTATTTATGTAGTTCGTTTAGATGTACATGGGTAATTAGTGAATGCTGTTTTTTTCCAAACTGTTGGACTTTCTAATTAATACGTATTTATGATTAATGTTAAATACATGAAGATATTTATTCATTATGTCGTTCGAAAACAAAATACCAGTCCTATTGAAGCGATATTTGATACTTAAACTGTGCATGGCTTAGAGGAACTTACAATAAGACGATACAAAACTAAACTGGGTAAACTTTGGAATACCAATCCAAGTACAGGAGGACCAGAACACTATTCTGTGTATAAAAGATACAATCTAACAATATAACTGACTTCATTACGACCATCATTGAATATATGCTGTCCTGTGAATAAAGACGATTAATTTAAAAACCGTCGTTGATTATTTAGATCAAAATAACTCGGACCGGGAATCGAATTCGGATGAACGAGTGACAAACCCAGCACACTTATCACTTTAGAACGGCCGCTTCCAGGCAAGATAATTCTTTTTAGCAAATCGACATATACATAGACTATACATTTATACAAATGTAAATAATTATAACTTATATATATAATGGTATATAATGCCAATAATATTTGATAGCTGAACATGACACGTGGTATTGGTATCTAAATGGTAATGGTCTCTGACTTATTAACGCTGAGGGTTCGAATCCTACCCAGGACATATATATGGGAGGCATAGTGGTGTAGAGATAGAGCATCGGACTCCTAACACGGAGGTTGCGGGAATGAATCCCGACAGTGGCGGAATTTGACCGGAACCTTTTGGTGCGAGTACTGGTCAGACTCCCGGAAGCAGTCATCGAGGGTAGTTGATCTTACTATACAATAGCTGTAAGATGAATAAGTTTAAACAAAGCTAAACTATACTAATTCATACAGCAGTTCTATTTTTACCCCGAAACAGTTTTAAATTGAACAACAGTATAACCACTTCAGTATTTGAGTTGAGGTCAGCAGCTTTAACCACTCGACCACGGAGGCGGGTCATAATGATTCATTTTCAATTAAAACACTTTAAAATCTGTATTTACTGTGGCTAAGTATCATTTCACAGACAGTATTGATCATAATATTTGATATTTTTCTAAATGATAACATTTACTATGACGGTTATCACATCATATCTAATGTCAATGGTTCACTAGTCAACAACTGTTTTATTATATGAAAAGTCTTTGGTAATTAAAACCATTCAGGAAATAAATTTCTTATTCTTATCGAGTTTTATTGCATTATTTGATTGACAACAATTTTAATCAATCATAGAGGAAGATGAGTAGTTATATCTGTTCTATTTTTAGATTGGGAAATTCCGAAACTTCTATTAAATATCAAGTTACATCGTTGAATATGACATTATGTCATACGATGGTTCAGACTTTAACACAATCAAAATGTATTTATTTAAAGGATCTATTGAATACGTACGTACTGTTAATAGAGAGATTTTCTGAATATTAACTGTGGGTCTCTGGCTGAGGTTGTACTGTTTGCTTTGATAATGAACTCAACTGAGTATCATATTGGTCAACTATTTAAACATTATCGAAAGTCTGTCACCTTGTTTTGATTATATCGGTTAATACAATTATGATAATTATTGTTATACATGTTGTAGTGCCACGAAGAAAAAGTTTAAGCATTACACATTTTGAACTATTTATCGACTTTAGTACTTACACGGATTATCAGGATAACGTAGATGGAAGTGTTTTGTTGAGTTGCAGAATTTACGTCATCATTCGTTTCTTCTTCCTCAGATTATCACCTGATACTCTGTGGAGTGAGAAATAGGAACTCCTCGGAGTTTGTCCAAAGAAAATTGCCTCGGACACAATACGCAGGTCGCCATTCCATCATGGCTGACCCTGGGAATGCAACGATGGAAACAACCTGTTTTTCTTTCAATGGGATCTTAATGCCCATTTTATCAATCGCGAACGATAAACACGTTTGAAAGTATGTAATACTGAGAATGATTTTTGAAAGCGAATACCTAGTGCTGAAAAAAATGCGTATTCTTAGTTACGGAAATACCCGAGTAGTTACGAATATTGAGAGAGAATTACGATATTGAAGATGCGCGTAGTTTATGATAGAACCAGTAATAAAGTAGTTCAGTCATTCAAAGTATACTACGTTTTAATCATGTAAAACACTAAAACTGAACTCGTCGATTTGAACAAGTCAATACCTGAGCTTAAAAGGAAAAAAGGTATTATATTCATCACAAAGAAACAAAATGATATAAATATAGCCTAACCATCTCATATGAGAGGCAGAGAAAAGGCACGGGTCTCTGTCTCTGAGTTTGAATTTTATCCAGGACCAAATGTCACACAAGGAAGTCATCTAGCAGGGAGGATAGGTGATTCTACCAAGGTGTACACATGCCTGGTGTCTTCCTCCGGGATAAACGCTCGATAAGTCGCCAAAATGACTCTATGTGTGTTGACGCGAAGTTAAACTTAATAAGTGAAAAGAAGCAAATAATTTCATACATTTTACTGTATTTACTGTTTATGATGAAAGCAAAACTTATCAATCATGTCACTGAACTCGAAGGAGAGCAATTGAAAAAACCTAAAGTTCGCGTTTTTTTTGTACAAATTCAATTAGACTACTAGTAATTAGATTGTGCAGGGTCATTCAAATGAATGGTCTGGACTCCATAAATTAAAGCGTCGGGTATTGATCACGTGATCACGTTACAAGATGGTCGCTATTGTAAAGCGGTAAAAAACGCTTCTTTAAATAGATAAACTATTCAAATCACTAAGCATTTTATTGGTAAAGAACTTCACAAAAAGTTAGATGATAAGTATCTTCTTCTGATTTGACCAATTTCTAGGATAAAATCCATTTATTTATGTTGAACTCCAACGTTTAACGAAAACTCGTTAACCCAGATCTAGATTGTTGTCGCAAAAAGTATGCGATTTTCGTAAGCAAATATAACCTTTTTAAATTATATTGTGATGTAGTCGGGATTAATTTCATGTCTTCTAAAGGTTGTTTAAGTGCATCATGCAGTTACTTTTTCATATTTTATCCGATGCTAAGTAATAATGATACATGAATTTGAGCCTGTTTGACGAAGTCGCCATTCTGACCAGTCGTTATGGGTTTAGTACTTGAGATTTTCGTAATTGATTCCGTCTTTAATAATCATCTATCGCTAAAATGCTTCCAGCATATTTTAGTTAGATCATTAATTCGTACCGCCATGATTTTGCTTTTAATTTTCTTTGTATAAGATAGATCACGAGTAACTGTTGTCTATGAAATTTAAAGGCGAGCTTGGCGAGCCGTAAAATTTCATAGACAACAGTTACGAGACCACAGGTAATCTATTGTATATGAATACTGTATGTTTTTACAATTGCTATCTGTGATGCTTTGATTAGTCAGTTGGAGTTAACAGTGGGCTAATCATTGTTTTTGACTAAATGGAAATTGAAGTTTTGTATTTCCCATAATCCGTAAGGACTTGTTATCTACACGCGTGAAAAAGCTCTCCGACAAGTATCGACAGCACGACTTGATGTTTATACAAAGCTAGACCACAGTTGACTCCAACTGATCAATCACACGACAGAATAAAAGTGTTTTCTAAAACACGTAGATCACAGTTAGCCGTTGTAAAAACATTTAGTATTACCTGTGGTCTAAGTCAGATAGATCTCTCGTAACTGTTGACTATGAAAATTACGGCTTGCTGCGCTCGCCTCTAAATTTCATGGACAATAGATACTCGTGATCTATCCTATACATAAGCGCATGAAGAGCGTGATTCCAGACCCTTCTATTTGAGTGACCCTGGATTGTGTTATACTTTTTCCAAAATTGTTTTTACTGACTTATGGCAATTTCAAACATTAGAAATTAATACATTCTGACTGAAAGATAAACTTTATTTCCTATAAATTGATTGTCACTATAATTTAGTTAAACATCATTAGACTACATTAAATTAGATACCACCTTCATCATGTTATAATATTACACACAGGTGCCTGACGAATCTGGTCTGACACGCCCCCAATATACACATTATAAATACAAGGTATGCAACGAGTCGTTTTTCCGACCTCATACTATCCCGAAATAATGATCAACTGAGAATACAAACGAAGTCCTATGAGCAAATAAACTTATTCAGTCGGCGCTTAAATAATTATTCTTCCTATTAAACACATTTTTTTATTTCAAAACGAACTTAAAAGCAACGTTTTAGTCTCTGTTTCTACGAAATATTGCCATTTTTTGGAAAATCGAGTTAAACCTGTCCCCTAGATTTCACGCTTTCACTCATCATTTTGGCGTTTTTTCCGGAGATTTATACGGAAAACATGCGTGTTTTGGCATGTACGTATTTCTTTGATGTTTCGGCACTAATTGCAGGTATAAAGACAATCCTACCTGGTTAACTAATCGCAATAATTGTTAATTTCTACAAATAAACTATCCTTTCGCTGACACAACGGCCATTTTGATCGAACAAGTCCACATGTAAAGCTGACGTCACATGAAGTTATAAACAAACATTTTCATTGGTTGTAGTAAAAACACATGTGACTTCTTTTTATTGTTGACCAATGATGTGATAGTTTACATGAATAATTAAATAATGCGGACTACTTCGGTCAAAATGGACGTTGTGTCAACGAAAGGACTGATTATTTGTAGAAATTAACGATTATTGCGATTAGTTAACCAGGTAGGATTGTCTTTATACCTGCAATTAGTGCCACAACATCGAAGAAATACGTACATGCCAAAACACGCATGTTTTCCGTATAAATCTCCGGAAAAAACGCCAAAATGATGAGTGAAAGCGTGAAATCTAGGGGACAGGTTTAACTCGATTTTAAAAAAAACGGCAATATTTCGTAGAAACTGAGACTAAAACGTTGCTTTTAAGTTCGTTTTGAAATAAAAAAATGTGTTCAATAGAAAGAATAATTATTTAAGCGCCGACTGAATAAGTTTATTTGCTCATAGGACTTCATTTGTATTCTCAGTTGATCATTATTTCGGGACAGTATGAGGTCGGAAAAACGACTCGTTGCATACCTTGTATTTATAATGTGTATATTGGGGGCGTGTCAGACCAGATTCGTCAGGCACCTGTGATATTACATGTATGTGTTCGTGTAACATCCGAAAAATAACCCACACATATCCAGAAACCAGTAGCTAGGAATAACTAAACTAGGCCCGATTATACAGTAAAAACCCTGTAAACCGGACCTCTCCCGGACCGGAAAAATGTTCGTTTTAAGGGAGTCCGGTTTTCAGGGATTTACTGTATATGTGAGTGGAATGTTTTTCTGGCCACTTATAAAGCATTAAGATCGTAAGTCCAATCAAAATTAATGACGATCATCTGCAAAACGTGGGTAACGTGGAATTTGTAACGTTAATTACAATAACGTTTAATCAAAATGTCGAACGATTTCTGTCTACGAAACATTTGTTATAGATGTCTTTTGTTAGATAACAGAACTGTTACTGTTAAGAACAAGTTTGACATACATTATAATAAGTATACATGTATATATGTTCACGTATAGAGTTTATCTCTAATACAAAAAAATAACAACGACAGTTTACAGGCAGTCGAAATAGTTTACTTTATCGAAATGTTATGTTTTCTCATATAACATTTGTAATTTTATTTTCTACCTTACTAATAATGTACTTACAATAAGTTTTGGAAAATGAATGATGGTTCAGTTTTCCATAGCCGTCACTCGCTCGGCGCGCATGAACCTCAATTTATGCGGACCAAAGTATTGCGTTTTTCTACATCCGCCATGCAAAATTTGGTAAACTAATCCCCGTTCTACGTTTCAGCGTAAATACATGACATTGTGAATTCAGTTTCTATGAGTACTTACAGCACTTTTACTGCATTTTGTGTTTGTGAAACGCTGTACACAGGTAAGGGGAGACTACAAGATTGTCTTCTGAGATTTACGATACATAGTTACCTGCCTTGTTTCTGATGGTAAAAAAAACATTTGTCTAACTAAGTGGTCTATTGCAAATACAAATATCGATAAATTTACCACACGTCCCCATACACAGTCTTGAGTGGGTTCACTAACCTGTACTTTCGGCTAGTGGGACATTCATATATTGGATGAACATGTTAAGTTTACAGTGAAACAAGTAATACATGTACAGTGTAACCTATCTTACTTTTTTCATCAATGACATAAATTTCCCACAAGCTCAAAGCACAGGTTAGTATATATACGACTTTTCTACACGTTACACTACATTGCCTCGAGACCTTACGTAAACAGAAACTTGACGCTCTAATTTATAAAATAAAATAAAATATTAGGTAGCTTGTTCAAGATCTTATTTTTGCTAACAAAATTAAAAACAATGTTTGCTTGTGTTGGACTTTTTGAGTCTCTTTGTTTCCTCAAAGTTGAAATTTTAATGAGATTTCATAATTTGGTACATAAGTAGGATATTGGTATGGCAAAGGAAACTGATTTTGCGTCACTTCTTGCCGATCTATGCCCTTCTATTAATACACAAAAATAATTTACCCGTAGGAAGTTCAGCTAATGACGACTTAGACCAACATGTTTTAAATCCAATCCTGAGCACTACTAATAGTAAAATATCTATTAAGGGATCATGCTTATTTTGTAAAGTGTCCAGTTCTTGCTGGCTATTGTAGAACGTCATTTGGCTTGTATAAAACTCAACTCCTCGCTCAGTCACTTTGCTAGAGTTGAAGAATTTAATAAATGAAATCTAATTTTTAGAAAAAAAACTTAATAGGTTATATAGATATCACGAATTAGCTAAACCATTCCGGAAATCGTTTTTAAATCAAGAATTTCTTAATCAGAATTCTATAATGATGTTATTTACAACTTGTAATAAAAACTTTTTACAAAATTTAATAATTCTAATATGCTGTCTACTAAACTTACTGCAGGATACATCGCCAGGGAATGCAGTGAAGATATGTTGCAGCGTAAGACATGTCTGGTGTTAAATCTAGGATCTGAGTAGTCATTTTCACACTGTTCTTCACTGCACGGCGGTAAAAGTTAGCTAAGAGTTTATGGTCGTTTCTACATAAACCCTTTATACCGTAGTGGACGAGAGGTTGATCTGGTTTCGCCTTTTTCGTTATAGCTCTTGTACTGTTTTTTTTTTATTTCTAGCTTCAGTAAAGTTCCTGTAATGTCTGGTGTACCACAGAGATCTGTATTGGTGGCCACTTCAATTCTAGCTCTTTATAAATGACCTACCATCAGCAGTCAGATAAAGTATTCGTCCTTTTGTAGATGATTGTGTAATCTACCAAACTACCACAACTATATATGACATATTGGTATGTTGACTGTATAAGTACCAGTAAAAGGTACCAGGAAGATGTTGTTCAAGTGTGCGCGTGTGAGTGTAATAATGTTTCCATCCATCATTAAACAAGAACATTACGTCTGTTAGTCCATACCTAAATATAGTTTTTACTTATCTAAGGTCTGCAGGTGTAGCCTAAATAAAATCACTAACCATATGACGGAATTCTCAACGTATTGTTTAAAAGTTGTTTTAGATCTCAACACATGTTCTAGATCTACAGTGATCTTACAATACAGTACTTAGTTTGTTACAAGAACTCAACTATTTACACGTTGTAATAAAAATTTTGGCTGGAAAGTTGAAGATTCGGATGATTCTATATCTATTTTCCTTCTTGATCCACAAAAAGTACAAGTAACAAGGTTCGTTTACGACTCTACAGTGAATATTATCTCAAACAAGGATAAATAAAAGAACATTTAATTAAACAAATGTAATGTCTTAATTCCGGATCGGAGCCAGTTGTTTTTTTCCACACCACAGACTGGCGGTTCGAAATCAGAATCACATTCTAATTTTATCGTTCTAACGTTTCAGCTCCTGGTAAGTCATGTTAATGAAACTCGATTTTCCCTAGGAATAAATTTAATATTCCTTTTTTTGCGTGACTTGAATTTTTATTTATGAATATTACAAAGACTGCGTATTTTCGGATACATGTATACAATTTGCAGAATGTTAACTATAGCGTATAGCAATATCTTGATATTCAGACTAGCAAGAAAAAAATACATTGCTTTTAATTATTTCGTCAATGTTGGACTGGCGTTTGCAATATAAGCATACATTTATAGCGAATAAGAACAATGTAGAGTTTTCTAGACGAATTATACCTGTTTGCGAGTAGTTACTGTATTGTCTATTACTAGTTTGGCTAATCCTGGCCATTTGATTGGCTAATGATGATTTCGACCGGCTATTAGTCGCGTTACCTGTCCTGTTTGACTGAATCTGTTCGTCTGTTCTGTTGTTGAAACGCAAATAAGTAATGTAGGCATCGTTCTATGATGTTAACGTGGCATAATATCGGGAACATCATTAGATGCAAGTTCATTGTGGTTGTATCATATCAGACTATGGTGGATTTGGTAGTATTTAGGGTGTACTTTATTCCATTGATGTATGGTATGGTAATACCATGTACATATGAACTATACATGAATGTATTCATTTGTCAAATACTCATGATTGTCAAAATATGTGTATTATCTATAACTTGTAAATATGTTATACTCTCCATAATGGAGGAATGAATAAAAGCAACTTGATACAAAAAACTTAAACCAATGCTTCTGGTAATTCGTCTAACTATAACGTTTTGCTATAGTTGTTCTTGTTATCAATCTTACAGACAGTTCTCTACACATATTGACAGGACACTGGATTTAAGTAGAACAATGAATCGCTTTGTCTGAAAATTTTCCTTTACGACAACAAACCAGGAGATAAGGACTACGTTAAAGGATGGGACTCGTCTTATGATTAAGTTTGTCACAGATTATTTGACGACACGTGTCAATGTAATCATTATAATATCCCTACTTTATGGAGTCCACATCTTGGCTCCTCTTTTAAATAACTGTTTAAAATATATGTCAATCTTAACTATGAACTATAATCTTTTGTTATCTAACAAAACGTTGTTGGTTAAAGGTCAAATCTGAGACTATAAAAACACGATTTAAATTCACTTCACACTTCACAGCAGACTGAAAGTAAGGAACAAAGCTGTAAGTGATACGTTGGTAACGTAAATTTGGTTTTAATTAATCACGATTGCATTTGTTTTATTATTGCTAAAAAGTGTGTATTCAGAGATTTGCTTAAGTATAAATTTGAAAGTAATTTAATGAAGGCTCTTTAACATGTTTCTTTACATAGATTTCTAACAACTTCGTTCAATATCTGCTTTCATGGGTTTTAAACAGTATTTGGTGTCTTTATGGGAATTGTAAAGCTGTGGTTCAATTATATAGGACTCGAACCCCAGACGCTAGGATTAAGCGTTCGGCACTTAATCCAACGACTATACGAAATTGGATAAATGTATATTGAAATTAAATTGTGCCTAATCAAAGATGATTTTATTTTGTAGACAAACAAACATGTTGTCCATTGTACTACTGAGCGTCTTGGGATTGACTTTTGGGTAATTCTTACTTTTCCTTCTTTCTCCAATCATAATCATATTGTTTGTTACTAGTAGTATATATTGCGCGTCAAGAACAATAAAACGTTATCATTCAAATATTCTAGTAAACTTTCGCAAAGGCAATAACAATGATTTACAAACTATTGTTAAAGTTGGCCACATTTGATTTTTACAGACAGAATCTTCCTCATGGTCATGATTTGAAGACCGTTGTGGACGCAGCATTCGGTCGTATTGACCACAGTCCAAAGGACGGTAGTGTGGACCAAGCAGAATTCAATATCATAGTGAACCATGACGACACTGACAGTAAGATACATTAATTAATTTGTGTTCTATTTTAGTTTCTGACCGTCATCTTACAAACAAATCCGTATGCCTCTTTGTCTCTTTTAGTTATTACCAGATGTTCATTATGCGAGGATGTATAAACATGTACATGTATGTTTTGCCTTGTAATAATGAACTTACTCTTTTCTCTTACTTGAATAGTAAGATTATTTTCCCCGTATTTTGAGGGATGATCTGCATATGTATGGTGCGGTGTTACAATGGATGGATGAAAAAGAATTGTGAGATTAATGTCGATGCTGTATACTATCAAACCTTAGATCACAGGCACCAGTAGACAACGATAGATTCTATTAAAGCACACACTCATTAATGTAAAGCCCTATTCTCAATGTCTAGGTGTTGGTACCGGTACCTACTCGAAACAAATAACCGGTACATTAAGAGTTTACCAATACTTTTGAATATCATTACATACCTAGGCTACAGCCCCGGACCTGTCAAAAATGTCGAATGTCAAATATTGACAATCAGTATTTTCCCGGTACCCCAATGCCGGCGGGGTTCCTCCCACCATGACCAACCGGGTGTCAAGTCCGGGTCAGTAAGAATGGGGCTTATTGGACTAAAACACTTTGAATGCATGCATCTTGTATGAAATGGTGGCAATCTGTCCCTCCTCTTGCGACCCTTACATCACACGTTACACTGTAAAACATGTACATAGTGCGTCTTATTTCCTACAGATAACGGATGTGTAACGTTAGCTGAGTTCGAGGCTGGAAGAAGCAAAATGCCAGATGGGATCGCCGTGCCTATGTATAACCATTTTAACGTTGAACATAACGATTGTTTGAATGTCGCAGACTTACAGCTTGAATTCCATTCGATGGATCATGATGGTGAGTATTGCTCTTCAGTTTCACATCTTAATAAATCTACATCAGTTTCCACTTCCGGTTGTCCGTGCATAACATACCAATCGTTGAAATTCTTAACTATCAACAGTTTGCAGTATTGTTACATTTCTTAATTTCTACTTAAATTTAAGTGTTGTTTTGTGTGCATTTTTTTCGAAACAAAGCGAAACATCTATTATACAACATCTATAGTAATATCTTTATCTTGTTTCTGGTCTTAAGCTACATGTATTTCAGTTATCGTTTCTGTTTTAGGTAATGGCATTGTAAATCTACATGAGTTTGAACATTACTATACCCAGTTATTGAAACACACATTCGGACATAACACCAACACCCATGGACATCAAGCCTAAGACAGTATAATACAACATCTGAATACACAACTGTAGGAGTGAGTGCAAATAAGGACTATCTCCATTTTGACAAAGAATGAGATAGATAGCTTCTTGCACTGACCCTCTTCAGTTGTGAGGTTTCAAACTGATTTTATTTATAAAAATACGAAATGAAATAAAAATAATTTCTTGTCCTACCTCAAAGTTTTTTTTTGTGTATAAAAGGGTCTGCTGTGTCCTGAAAAGAGATATAGATTTTAACCTATAACCACCACACTTAATAATCACAGGCGGTATATTTGACGAGACTATATATATATTACATCCTTCAGTATAACATCCTGCTGTGAGTTCAAATCCCAACCAGAATCGCACTAATTTCACGTACAGGGAAATTGTCCAGCTAGCGTATGAAAGGTCACTGGTGCCAGCTAGCTTATGAAAGATCACTGGTGCCAGCTAGCTTATGAAAGGTCACTGGTGCCACTCAGGTGTAGGCCTGTGTCTTTGTTCATCGTAAAAGATGGAAAGGTCACAAAATGACACTGACTGTTGACGCGACGTTAACCCCAGTAATAAAGACAATATTAACTTTGTCTAAATTTATAATTTAGCAAAGAGCATTAACTCTTGATTATACTGATGACGTGAACATGTCAGGGTTATCATTAACCATATCAGGTTATGTTCAACATTAATCATTAGCTACACTCCCTAGATGCACTTCAGCCACTATCTAAAAGTTTCTAGAATACAGAAGAGTAGAAGGAATTATTGTTAACTGTCTGTCGTAATCTATATGGCAAGGACTCTACTTTATTATACTGACTTGATTGGGAAAGACTCAACATTTTCCCGCCCTAATTTATTTAGTAAAGATTCAACGTTTTCTGCACTGATTTAGCAAACAATCAACATTTTCCTATTCTAATTTATTTGGAAAAGACTCAACATTTTCTAAACTAATTTATTCGATAAGGACTTTATTTTTATGTCCTATTTTTATTACATGTATGTGTTCGTGTAACATCCGAAAAATAACCCCACACATATCGAGAAACCAGTGGTATAGCTAGGAATAACTAAACTAGGCCCGATTATACAGTAAAACCCCTGTAAACCGGACCTCTCCCGGACCGGAAAAATATCCGTTTTTAAGGGAGTCCGGTTTTCAGGGTTTTAATGTATATGTGAGTGGAATGTTTTTCTGGCCACTTATAAAGCATTAAGATCGTTTTTAAAAGTCCAATCAAAATTAATGACGATCATTTGTTTAAGCATCTGCAAAACGTGGGTAACATATGTAACGTTAATAACTTTTAATCAAAATGTCGAACGATTTCTGTCTACGAAACATTTGTTATAGATGTCTTTTGTTAGATAACAGAACTGTTACTGTTAAGAACAAGTTTGACATACATTATAATAAGTATACATGTATATATGTTCACGTATAGAGTTTATCTCTAATACAAAAAAATAACAACGACAGTTTACAGGCAGACGAAATAATTTACTTTAACGAAATGTTATGTTTTCTCATATAACATTTGTAATTTTATTTTCTACCTTACTAATAATGTACTTACAATAAGTTTTGGAAAATGAATGATGGTTCAGTTTTCCATAGCCGTCACTCGCTCGGCGCGCATGAACCTCAATTTATGCGGACCAAAGTATTGCGTTTTTCTACATCCGCCATGCAAAATTTGGTAAACTAATCCCCGTTCTACGTTTCAGCGTAAATACATGACATTGTGAATTCAGTTTCTATGAGTACGTTCAGCACTTTTACTGCATTTTGTGAAACTCTGTACTCAGGTAAGGGGAGACTACAAGATTGTCTTCTGAGATTTACGATACATAGTTACCTCCCTTGTTTCTGATGGTAAAAAAACATTTGTCTAACTAAGTGGTCTATTGCAAATACAAATATCGATAAATTTACCACACGTCCTCATACACAGTCTTGAGTGGGTTCACTAACCTGTACCTTCGGCTAGTGGGACATTCATATAATGGATGAACATTTTACGTTTACAGTGAAGCAAGTAAAACATACACAGTCCAACTTCTCCTATGTGTTCATCAATGACATAAATTTCCCACAAGCTCATAACACAGGTTAGTATATATACGACTTTTCTACACATACACTACATTGCCTCAAGACCTTACGTAAACAGAAACTTGACGCTCTAATTTATAAAATAAAATAAAATATTAGGTAGCTTGTTCCAGATCTTATTTTTGCTAACAAAATTAAAAACAATGTTTGCTTGTGTTGGACTTTTTGAGTCTCTTTGTTTCCTCAAAGTTGAAATTTTAATGAGATTTCATAATTTGGTACATTAGCAGGATATTGGTATGGCAAAGGAAACTGATTTTGCATCACCTCTTGTCGATCTATGCCCTTCTATTAATACACAAAAATAATTTACCCGTAGGAAGTTCAGTTAATGACGACTTAGACCAACATGTTTTTATATCCAATCCTGAGCATTACTCATAGTAAAATATCTATTAAGGGATCATGTGTATTTTGTAAAGTGTCCAGTTCTTGCTGGCTATTGTAGAACGTCATTTGGCGTGTATAAAACTCAACTCCTCGCTCAGTCACTTTGCTAGAGTTGAAGAATTTGATAAATGAAATCTAATTCTTAGAAAAAAAACTTAATAGGTTATATAGATATCACGAATTAGCTAAACCATTCCGGAAATCGTTTTTAAATCAAGAATTTCTTAATCAGGATTCTACAATGATGTTATTTACAACTTGTAATAAAAACTTTTTACAAAATTTAATAATTCTAATATGCTGTCTACTAAACTTACTGCAGGATACATCGCCAGGGAATGCAGTGAAGATATGTTGCAGCGTAAGACATGTCTGGTGTTAAATCTAGGATCTGAGTAGTCATTTTCACACTGTTCTTCACTGCACGGCGGTAAAAGTTAGCTAAGAGTTTATGGTCGTTTCTACATAAACCCTTTATACCGTAGTGGACGAGAGGTTGATCTGGTTTCGCCTTTTTCGTTATAGCTCTTGTACTGTTTTTTTTTTATTTCTAGCTTCAGTAAAGTTCCTGTAATGTCTGGTGTACCACAGAGATCTGTATTGGTGGCCACTTCAATTCTAGCTCTTTATAAATGACCTACCATCAGCAGTCAGATAAAATATTCGTCCTTTTGTAGATGATTGTGTAATCTACCAAACTACCAAAACTATATATGACATATTGATATGTTGACTGACAGTGTATAAGTACCAGTAAAAGGTACCAGGAAGATGTTGTTCAAGTGTGCGCGTGTGAGTGTAATAATGTTTCCACCCATCATTAAACAAGAACATTGCGTCTGTTCGTCCATACCTAAATATAGTTTTTACTTATCTAAGGTCTGCAGGTGTAGCCTAAATTAAATCACTAACCATATGGCGGAATTCTCAACGTATTGTTTAAACGTTGTTTTAGATCTCAACACATGTTCTAGATCTACAGTGATCTTACAATACAGTACTTAGTTTGTTACAAGAACTCAACTATTTACACGTTGTAATAAAAATTTTGGCTGGAAAGTTGAAGATTCGGAAGATTCTATTATCTATTTTCCTTCTTGATCCACAAAAAGTACAAGTAACAAGGTTCGTTTACGACTCTACAGTGAATATTATCTCAAACAAGGCTAAATAAAAAAACTTAATTAAACAAATGTAATGTCTTAATTCCGGAGCCAATTGTTTTTTCCACACCACAGACTGGCGGTTCGAAATCAGAATCACATTCTAATTTTATCGTTCTAACGTTTCAGCTCCTGGTAAGTCATGTTAATGAAACTCGATTTTCCCTAGGAATAAAATTAATATTCCTTTTTTGCGTGACTTGAATTTTTATTTATGAATATTACAAAGACTGCGTATTATCGGATACATGTATACAATTTGCAGAATGCTAACTATAGCGTATAGCAATATCTTGATATTCAGACTAGGAAGAAAAAAAATACATTGCTTTTAATTTTTTCGTCAATGTTGGACTGGCGTTTGCAATATAAGCATACATTTAAAGCGAATAAGAACAATGTAGAGTTTTCTAGACGAATTATACCTACGAGTATTTGTTTATTATAGCTGTTTGCGAGTAGTTACTGTATTGTCTATTACTAGTTTGGCTAATCCTGGCCATTTGATTGGCTAATGATGATTTCGACCGGCTATTCGTCGCGTTACCTGTCCTGTTTGACCGAATCTGTTCGTCTGTTCTATTGTTGAAACGCAAATAAGTAATGTAGGCATCGTTCTATGATGTTAACGTGGCATAATATCGGGAACATCATTAGATGCAAGTTCATTGTGGTTGTATCATATCCGACTATGGTGGATTTGGTAGTATTTATGGTGTACTTTATTCCATTGATTTATGGTATGGTAATACCATGTACATATGAACTATACATGAATGTATTCATTTGTCAAATACTCATGATTGTCAAAATATGTGTATTATCTATAACTTGTAAATATGTTATACTCTCCATAATGGAGGAATGAATAAAAGCAACTTGATACAAAAAACTTAAACCAATGCTTCTGGTAATTCGTCTAACTATAACGTTTTGCTATAGTTGTTCTTGTTATCAATCTTACAGAAAGTTCTCTACACATATTGACAGGACACTGGATTTAAGTAGAACAATGAACCTCTTTGTCTGAAAATTTTCCTTTACGACAACAAACCAGGAGATAAGGACTACGTTAAACGATTGGACTCATCTTATGATTAAGTTTGGCACAGATTATTTGACGACACGTGTCAATGTAATCATTATAATATCCCTACTTTATGTAGCCCACATCTTGGCTCCTCTTTTAAATAACTGTTTAAAATATATGTCAATCTTAACTATGAACTATAATCTTTTGTTATCTAACAAAACGTTGTTGGTTAAAGGTCAAATCTGAGACTATAAAAACACGATTTAAATTCACTTCACACTTCACAACAGACTGTAATGCCCCCATTTCACTTGCGCTGCGTCAGTGTCAATCAGGGTCGGTCAGTGAATTTTGGGCTGTCGCAAAACTCTTCGAGCATTTTCGAACATTTTCGAACACAAATGTCACATCCACGATTCATATCGGTCAGAGTTACGTCAGTATTCGGTCAAAATGGGCCGGTGTCGGTCGGTGTGCGGCAATAGCTGCGTTGATGGTGCGATGATGAGTGTCAGAGTTGCGATGCACTGGGATGCACATAGGACAGACATACGTCGATGTGGGTTAGTGTGCGACGCAGTTGCGTCGATGTTACGCCATGGAGGGTCACAGAGGGTCAGACATGTTAATGGGTGCGATCTTCGTTGATTTGAAATAGTGTGATTTCAGGCCTGGGGTGGTCCAATCTAGTCCAGTCCAGTCCAGGGACAGTATGGATGAGCAAGTACTAGGACTTTTCCAGGCTGATCTGATTGTTCAGCATCATGCCTACATCCGTGTCCATGCCGAGGTCCTGCAGGAAAGAAGGAGGCGATGGGCCCGAAGAAGATATAGCAAGAAGCGGTTCTGGGTGAGGACCTGGTTAACAGAAGATGAGCGAGTCTCAGCTGGCCAGTACCACAACCTTATGGTCAAGCTCCGGAACGATGATGTGCAGTCGTTCACTAACTACCTGCGCATGCCTCCAGACATGTTCCAATTCCTGCTCAACCGGCTGACGCCTCGCCTCCAGAAGAAGGACACCAAGTTCAGACGACCACTGGAACCAGGGCTGAAGTTGGCTGTGGTACTCCGGCACCTGGCTACTGGGGACAACTACCCAAGTTTGCAGTACAACTTCAGAGTGTCCAGACACACCATCACCAGCTTTCTGCCAGATGTCTGTCAGGCCATCATCGATGAATTTGCAGAAGAGGAGGTCCAATGCCCCGTCACCCCCGATGAATGGAGAGAGGTGGCCCTGCAGTTCCAGAGGAGGTGGAACGTCCCTCATGCTCTGGGTGCCCTGGATGGGAAACATGTGGCCATTAAATGCCCAATCAAGTCAGGCTTCTACTACTATAACTACAAGGGGTTTTACTCCATTGTCCTAATGTCCCTGGTTGATGCCAACTACAGGTTCCTGTGGTGTGATGTGGGAGGAGCCGGTCACATGTCAGATGCCCAGATCTTCAACGGCAGTGAGCTCAAAGAGGCCATGGACAACCGTACCATAGGGTTCCCCCCAGAAGATCCACTGCCTTCTGATGATGAGGACACCCCCTACTTCCTCCTTGCGGACGACGCATTCGCACTCCGTAACAACTTGATGAAACCTTACTCCACCCGAGGCATGACCAGATCACAGGCAATGTACAATTACCGCATATCAAGAGGAAGTCGGGTTGTAGAGAATGCCTTTGGCATCATGGCAAACCGGTTTAGAGTACTCCTTGGTAGGATGCAGCAGTCTCCAGAGGTGGTCCAGCTCATCGTCAAGTGCTGTGTGATCCTCCACAACATGATGCGCAGGCGGTACCCGGGAGAGCAGCCGGGCCAGTTTGATGGGGAAGACGATGACCACAATCTCATCCCAGGAGAATGGCGCCAGAATGCCAACATGCATGAGATACGTAATGTGGATGCCCCTAACAAGGACAGCAAGGCTGGGAAGCAGCAGCGTGAACTCCTTCGGCTCTACTTCAACAGTCCCGCTGGCTCCGTGCCATGGCAGGGCAGGATGGTGCCTGGTGGAAACTAAGGTCAAGGACCCCGGCAAGGAGAGGAGATATGACGTTTGTGTTTGTAGGCTAATAAATAACACTTATGTTTTGCTATACTGTTGTCCGTTGTTGTTCATTGGTATAATTCCCAAATATGGAAGTATGAATTGACCATCCAATTGTCAATTACGATTAATAAAACAAAATTTTCATGTTATGTCATGTTAAATTATCACAACAAGTGGATGGTCAATTCAGACTTCCACACCCAAAGTACCAAATTTCTAATTAATTATTTAGAAATAAATTGGCATTTTTATACGCCCGTTTGTAAAACGGGACGTATTATGTGTTGGCATTGTCCGTCCGTCTGTCCGTCCGTCCGTCTGTTAACTCAGGTTCACCTTGTTTGTAGTAACAACCTTGCGTAATCAACTCCTCCTACAGTTTCCAAGCAATCCATTTGAAACTTCACACGTGCATTATATACATCATGAACATGTGCACTTCCTCTTTTCATGCCGAATTTTTTTTTCACACTTTTCACTAGCATTATATATTTAATTTATATGTAACCCAACTCCGACAACGCCTCGACAGGCGTATGTTGCGACCTTCGGCGCGCTTATGTTTGTCAAATTAAGTAAGTTGTTATTAACAACAATTAACAAAAATGTTGCAAAACAAAGTTTTGTTTATTATCACAATCTCCACGAGTGGGCTACATACAAGGGCACCACGTCATAGACAACGCTATGTATACAACATTATAAAACAATAAGCACATCAAAGTGCAACACTATCCAAAATCCACATTTGTCTCTACGAAAAGTGCAGTGTCCATAGACTGTCTACTGCTTTCTGGTGTCTTCCTGCTGTTGCAGGTCCACTTCGTCATCTAGTAAACTCCTGTGAAAGGTAGGGGTGTTGAGCTCGCTAGACTGGGATCCACCGAAGCCGCTGAGTGATAAGTCAGATAACCTGGCTTCAGGATTAGGGCAGGAGGAAGGCCTGGCTGTGTCTGGCTGCTGGTCCGGAGGTGGGCACGAATAATTGAAGCCCTGGATGTTTCGGGCCATCCAGGCTGGTTCTTGAGACCCCCACACGTCAGGCTGGGTTGCAAGCTGCTGGGGCTGGGGCCAACAGTGTGGTGGAGGCTGCCACTGGGAGATTTCGGCTGGTGCTGGTCTCGTGTAGGAGGTGCGAGGCTGCTGGGGAGGCTTGAAGGGGACCTGACCAGGCTTAGTAAGCTGGGCAGGCTGCAACTGAGGCTGAGGGTTCTGCCTGTTGCTCTGCTGCTCGAGGAGGGACTCCATAAACCTGAATGACTCTCTCTTGAAGCTCGACCACAGCTCTTGGTTCAGCTGCTGGCCGCACTGATTGAGGTAGTCACAGTATGCAGACCGGTCCTTGTGGGGTCCCTTTATCCCAATGACTGCATCTAGCGCTGCTCGGTGGCTGACCAGTAGCTGAGTGCCCTGTCTCTGTAGGTCAACCAGGGGGTCCAAGGGAGCAGCATCTGGAGTCTCAGCAGCTGGCGGTGGTGGAGCTGCACCTCTAGGCCTTGGGGTTGGCTCTTCATCACGGACTGGACTGGGATCACGAGAAGGAGGAGTGTGAGCGGGTGCCTGGGCAGTAATCCTCTTGCGGAGCTGAAAAATATAAAATATAAAAGAATGGTAGGTGAAAGGTAAGTGTGAAATAAAACAGTGAAAGTCAATACAGATGTAGCCTACTATATATTTAATAAATATTTACACAATTGTGTTCATTATCAAGCTTATTAAAATGTTATAAAGAAATAATAAACTAGAGTGGTCGATGAGACATCGCATATACCCGCACCGAGGGCTGGACAATGTAACGCAAAAAAATAATTAAAAAAAAATAATAATTATTTTTGCCAATTATCTCCCCTGGTATTGTTCCAAGTACCATACAGGCAACGGAATGAATGGTATTTACTGTTACCTATTGTTCTCAGTTCCCAACAAGTGCCTGTTCGTGTGCGCGGACGGACGGAATGACGGACGGACGGACGGACTGACGGAGGCGATTGCAATATACCCGGTTTTTTCTTCGAAAAATGCGGGTATAATTACACAAAATTAACTAATATACATACACTGGCAACTGGCTCCCGATTGGCCTTCTCCTTGACGAAGTCCCCCAGAAACTGGAATAGCTGCCATACAGTCTCCTCCCGGAAGGTCAGGGCTGGTTGGGCACCAGATCCGGACTTGCCCTTCTTGGTTTTGACAAGACCAAACTTGGACCTAGTGCTCCTGTACCATTGTTTGAGATGGCTACCCGTCAACCCCATCTTCTGGCCCTGCTCTTCCCACAAGAGGTCCTTCTCAGGTGTCTTCCTGTAGCTTTCATGGCGCGTGTTCCAGACTTGTGGGAACTCTCGGAGCCAGTCACAGACGGCTTGCTCTTGTTCGGGAGTGAGCACCACCTCTGCGGTCTTCTTTTTCTTCTGGGCTGGAACCTCCGTTTCATCTTCTGAAGAAGTACCACCATACTCGTCCTCCTTCTCAGCACCAACGTCTGCCTCCTCCATGGCCTCGGCTACAATATCTTTATCGCCACGTCCAATTCCACACCCTCTGCTCCCTGCACCACGACCACGACCTCTTGGATGTTCCTCTCGCTCCACGATGGTTATCACCTGGCCCACACCTTCAACAACTGGCTGGACCTAGATAGATAGATATATTTATTTCTGTATAAAATGTATAAAACATGGAAAACATTATACAAGATTAAAACATCAAGCATAAGTTAAACAGTCATTTACATTATACACAAAGGATAACACAAAAAAGGGATTAAAATTCCCTTATTTCCATTGTGGTCCTTGAGATAAAAAATAAATTGACATAGGAAGACACATTTAAATACTATATTTATCACAGTTTTTAAGAAGGACAAGTAGTTAAATATCACTCATAAATTAATATAATTATAATTTCACAGGCTTAAGACATATTAAATTTTAATAAATAAATAAATATCACATAATTGTTATACTAAAATTATCAGAGAACTAACTTACAAACATGACACAATGTTATCACAGAAGGCGTGTTAAAAATTTGTCCTACGATTAATGTATTTATAATAAATCTATCTAAGACAAGAAACAAAATTAATACAATAAAAAATAAGGAATGGCCTTAGTCCAACAAGTGTGCCTTAACAGAGGACTTAAATCTATTTAAGGACTTAATATTCCTTATATCTTGAGGTAACCCATTCCATATAAAGAACAACCACGATATGCAAATGACTTCTTCCCAAAACTCTTGACTTTTGGGTAAGAAAAACGACAACTATCGATAAAAGTACATGTGTCGTTATCACTAGTCGATGTGGACACTCTAAACCTTGTGCTATATGTATGAGCAACACTAACAGGGATAAAACGATCCATCATATAGGAAGGAGCTGTTTTAGAGGAAATCTTAAAAACATGACAGAGAGTTATAAAATCAACTCGACTTGCCACAGGTAACCAATTAAGACGGGCGAACTGCTCTTTACCAACATGGGATCTAGAATCTAAGTTTAAAACAAATCTTATCAATTTATTTTGAGTGACCTGTAACTTGTTTCTCAATTCCTGAGTAACTGAATAAAACCGAACCGTAGATGTATAATCGAAATGGCACTGAATAAGGGACTTCAAGTTTCATTAACAGTATATCATGATGTACTGTA
This sequence comes from Lutraria lutraria, assembly GCA_964023205.1. Classification (NCBI taxonomy): domain Eukaryota; kingdom Metazoa; phylum Mollusca; class Bivalvia; order Venerida; family Mactridae; genus Lutraria; species Lutraria lutraria. Next base: position 25,222,027 of record OZ026842.1, on the reverse strand, counting down.
TCAAATGCTTTCTGCAGGTCAAGAAGTACCATACCGACGAGATTTCCTTTATCCATGTTAAAACGAATATAGTCTGTCAAGTGTAAAAGGCAAGTCTCAGTAGAGAATTTGCGCCTAAAACCAGATTGGTAGTTAAAAAGAAGATCACTCTACCTGGTGCTCGTCGTCTCCTGTTGGATTGTCTCCGGACTGCATCACGGCTTTGCCCTTCATCTTCTTTATTGCCTGGATCAACGTTTTTCTTGGTTTCTTTGGTGGCATGATGCTGTGGAAAACAAATGTATTACTAACCAACCGTGTGTGGCGCACCCGTATTTATAGCAACCGACATTGACCAAACTACAACCCAAGCTGACCGAATATTGACGTAACACTGGCGCAGACTGACGCAGCATGACCGAATGGCGACCCATGTCTAACCCCGCCAGGCAGTGCATGACTGTCCTTGACATTGTTGGCTAACTGAATGTGACCGAATGTCGACGCAAAGCGACCGACTGTGAAGTAACACCAACGCAGAGAAACGCACTGTTGACCGAGTCTGATAAAACACTCGGACAGGCAGGGTTTCTCAGGGTTTGTGTTAGGTCGATGGGGGTTGCTATTCGGTTTGACTTACGTCACCTTGCGATGCAGTTCGGTTGATGAGGGTTAGTACTCGGTCAAAATGCTATCTTGGCCTGTCGCAGCCGATTTTTATGCATGCTCAAAATTTGCCGGGGTCAGAAAATGTTCTCTCGGTCACTCTGCGTCAGTTGGGGTTTCTCGACGTCACCCTTCGGCCAGTGTTTGGTTGATATTCGGTCAATCTACGTTCCTGTCGGATGCTGTCGGATGGTGGCTAACCGACACCGACGCCGCCTGTCGTAGCCTAGTGAAATGTGGCCATAAGTAAGGAACAAAGCTGTAAGTGATACGTTGGTAACGTAAATTTGGTTTTAATTAATCACGATTGCATTTGTTTTATTATTGCTAAAAAGTGTGTATTCAGAGATTTGCTTAAGTATAAATTTGAAAGTAATTTAATGAAGGCTCTTTAACATGTTTCTTTACATAGATTTCTAACAACTTCGTTCAATATCAGCTTTTAAACAGTATTTGGTGTCTTTATGGGAATTGTAAAGCTGTGGTTCAATTATATAAGACTCGAACCCCAGACGCTAGGATTAAGCGTTCGGCACTTAATCCAACGACTATACGAAATTGGATAAATGTATATTGAAATTAAATTGTGCCTAATCAAAGATGATTTTATTTTGTAGACAAACAAATATGTTCTCCATTGTACTACTGAGCGTCTTGGGATTGACTTTTGGGTAATTCTTACTTTTCCTTCGTTCTCCAATCATAATCATATTGTTTGTTACTAGTAGTATAATATATTGCGCGTCAAGAACAATAAAACGTTATCATTCAAATATTCTAGTAAACTTTCGCAAAGGCAATAACAATGATTTACAAACTATTGTTAAAGTTGGCCACATTTGATTTTTACAGACAGAATCTTCCTCATGGTCATGATTTGAAGACCGTTGTGGACGCAGCATTCGGTCGTATTGACCACAGTCCAAAGGACGGTAGTGTGGACCATGCAGAATTCAATATCATAGTGAACCATGACGACACTGATAGTAAGATACATTAATTAATTTGTGTTCTATTCGAGTTTCTGACCGTCATCTTACAAACAAATCCGTATGCCTCTTTGTCTCTTTTAGTTATTACCAGATTTTCATTATGCGAGGATGTATATACATGTACATGTATGTTTTGCCTTGTAATAATGAACTTACTCTTTTCTCTTACTTGAATAGTAAGATTATTTTCCCCGTATTTTGAGAGATGATCTGCATATGTATGGTGCGGTGTTACAATGGATGGATGAAAAAGGATTGTGAGATTAATGTCGATGCTGTATACTATCAAACCTTAGATCACAGGCACCAGTAGACAACGATAGATTCTATTAAAGCACACACTCATTAATGTAAAGCCCTATTCTCAATGTCTAGGTGTTGGTACCGGTACCTACTCGAAACAAATAACCGGTACATTAAGAGTTTACCAATACTTTTGAATATCATTATATACCTAGGCTACAGCCCCGGACCTGTCAAAAATGTCGAATGTCAAATATTGACAATCAGTATTTTCCCGGTACCCCAGTGCCGGCGGGGTTCCTCCCACCATGACCAACCGGGTGTCAAGCCCGGGTCAGTAAGAATGGGGCTTATTGGACTAAAACACTTTGAATGCACGCATTTTTTATGAAATGGTGGCAATCTGTCCCTCCTCTTGCGACCCTTACAACACATGTACATAGTGTGTGTTATTTCCTACAGATAACGGATGTGTAACGTTAGCTGAGTTCGAGGCTGGAAGAAGCAAAATGCCAGATGGGATCGCCGTGCCTATGTATAACCATTTTAACGTTGAACATAACGATTGTTTGAATGTCGCAGACTTACAGCTTGAATTCCATTCGATGGATCATGATGGTGAGTATTGCTCTTCAGTTTCACATCTTAATAAATCTACATCAGTTTCCACTTCCGGTTGTCCGTGCATAACATACCAATCGTTGAAATTCTTAACTATCAACAGTTTGCAGTATTGTTACATTTCTTAATTTCTACTTAAATTTAAGTGTTGTTTTGTGTGCATTTTTTCGAAACAAAGCGAAACATCTATTATACAACATCTATAGTAATATCTTTATCTTGTTTCTGGTCTTAAGCTACATGTATTTCAGTTATCGTTTCTGTTTTAGGTAATGGCATTGTAAATCTACATGAGTTTGAACATTACTATACCCAGTTATTGAAACACACATTCGGACATAACACCAACACCCATGGACATCAAGCCTAAGACAGTATAATACAACATCTGAATACACAACTGTAGGAGTGAGTGCAAATAAGGACTATCTCCATTTTGACAAAGAATGAGATAGATAGCTTCTTGCACTGACCCTCTTCAGTTGTGAGGTTTCAAACTGATTTTATTTATAAAAATACGAAATGAAATAAAAATAATTTCTTGTCCTACTTCAAAGTTTTTTTTTGTGTATAAAAGGGTCTGCTGTATGTGTCCTGAAAAGAGATATAGATTTTAACCTATAACCACCACACTTAATAATCACAGGCGGTATATTTGACGAGACTATATATATATTACATCCTTCAGTATAACATCCTGCTGTGAGTTCAAATCCCAACCAGAATCGCACTAATTTCACGTACAGGGAAATTGTCCAGCTAGCGTATGAAAGGTCACTGGTGCCAGCTAGCTTATGAAAGATCACTGGTGCCAGCTAGCTTATGAAAGGTCACTGGTGCCACTCAGGTGTAGGCCTGTGTCTTTGTTCATCGTAAAAGATGGAAAGGTCACAAAATGACACTGACTGTTGACGCGACGTTAACCCCAGTAATAAAGACAATATTAACTTTGTCTAAATTTATAATTTAGCAAAGAGCATTAACTCTTGATTATACTGATGACGTGAACATGTCAGGGTTATCATTAACCATATCAGGTTATGTTCAACATTAATCATTAGCTACACTCCCTAGATGCACTTCAGCCACTATCTAAAAGTTTCTAGAATACAGAAGAGTAGAAGGAATTATTGTTAACTGTCTGTCGTAATCTATATGGCAAGGACTCTACTTTATTATACTGACTTGATTGGGAAAGACTCAACATTTTCCCGCCCTAATTTATTTAGTAAAGATTCAACGTTTTCTGCACTGATTTAGCAAACAATCAACATTTTCCTATTCTAATTTATTTGGAAAAGACTCAACATTTTCTAAACTAATTTGTTCGATAAGGACTTTATTTTTATGTCCTATTTTTATTACATGTATGTGTTCGTGTAACATCCGAAAAATAACCCCACACATATCGAGAAACCAGTGGTATAGCTAGGAATAACTAAACTAGGCCCGATTATACAGTAAAACCCCTGTAAACCGGACCTCTCCCGGACCGGAAAAATATCCGTTTTTAAGGGAGTCCGGTTTTCAGGGTTTTAATGTACAATGTATATGTGAGTGGAATGTTTTTCTGGCCACTTATAAAGCATTAAGATCGTTTTTAAAAGTCCAATCAAAATTAATGACGATCATTTGTTTAAGCATCTGCAAAACGTGGGTAACATTTGTAACGTTAATAACTTTTAATCAAAATGTCGAACGATTTCTGTCTACGAAACATTTGTTATAGATGTCTTTTGTTAGATAACAGAACTGTTACTGTTAAGAACAAGTTTGACATACATTATAATAAGTATATGCATGTTCACGTAATACAGTATACTATATAGCTTACCTCTAATACAAAAATAACGACAGTTTACAAGCTGACGAAATAGTTTCCTTTATCGAAATGTTATGTTTTCTCATATAATATTTGTAAAATTTTTTCTACCTTACTAATAATGTACTTACAATAAGTTTTGGAAAATGATTGATGGTTCAGTTTTCCATAGCCGTCACTCGCTCGGTGCGCATGAACCTCAATTTATGCGGACCAAAGTATTGCGTTTTTCTACATCTGCCATGCAAAATTTGGTAAACTAATCCCCGTTCTACGTTTCAGCGTAAATACATGACATTGTGAATTCAGTTTCTATGAGTACGTTCAGCACTTTTACTGCATTTTGTGTTTGTGAAACTCTGTACTCAGGTAAGGGGAGACTACAAGATTGTCTCATGAGATTTACGATACATAGTTACCTCCCTTGTTTCTGATGGTAAAAAAAACATTTGTCTTACTAAGTGGTCTATTGAAAATACAAATATCGATAAATTTACCACACGTCCCCATACACAGTCTTGAGTGGGTTCACTAACCTGTACTTTCGGCTAGTGGGACATTCATATAATGGATGAACATGTTACGTTAACAGTGAAGCAAGTGATACATATACAGTGCAACCTCTCCTATGCAAAGGGGTTTGTCACGAAAAAAAATAAAAAAATCTTTTTTCCATGTAACCCATATATATATAGAAGGCAAAGAACTTCGACAATTCGAATTTTCCAACGCGTGTTATAAACTTCCATGTTATTGCAATGCAGTACAAACTATTTAACTCATATATAGTGCAACGTGTGGGCAACTCAACACGCTAACAGAAAATGTATACTTTTGCTACCTTTAAAGATATCCTAAACTCGCTATTGAAGATTTTTCACTCGAAAAATGGTCAAATTTTACAAAACGACACACTGTCGTAAAATCGCAGCGTGTACAAATCTATAGCGAAACTGATAAATTACAGGTAAAACTTCATGGAAATGAGTCATAATTCATAACCAAACAGTATATTTATATAATATATTGTATAATTTACTAACTGCTAATGATTTCACATCTCGGGATGCACTTTTAATGAAGAATTTACGTTTTTGTTCAGTTAGCGGATTCTTAATTTTGCTTCCTTGATAGGTCACGTGACAATCGTCTAACTCGTGATGAAAGTTTAATTCTGATAGGATGAGCGATACTGTGTGGTATTTTTTAGGTATGGTTCCCGATAGCGTAGTGAAAAGGATAGAGTGCACAGGGTACAAGTAAATTGTAAACAAATACCACAGAGTATCGCTCATGCAATCACATTTAAGCTTTCATCGCGAGTTAGGCGATTGTCATGTGACCCGTCATGGAAGTAAACTTCGAGTAGCCGGCTTATTGAACAAAAAAATACGCAAATTCTTCGTTAAAAGAGCTTTCCGAGATGTGAAATCAATGGCAGTTAGTATATTATAGTGTTTTATTATGAATTAAGGCCCATTTCAAGAAGTTGTGTCAGTAATTCTGTACATGTATACCGGTATACACGCTGCGATTTTACGACAGTGTGTCGCTTTGTAAAATTTGACCATTTTTCGAGTGAAAAATCTTCAATAGCGAGTTTAGGATATCTTTAAAGGGGCATGCCCTGGAACTGAAGCGTCTCGAATATAAATCAAATTGGTATCATTTGAATGCCTAAATCAATTAATGAAAGTCCTGTAAAATATTTACGAAATGTCCCGCTATTTGACTCAAAATACACATTTCAAGATTTACCAAACTTGCCGATTACGCCTTAGAAAATATTCGTCATTTTCATAACTCGACCCTTTCGGGATCTGTCAAAAGCGGAAAAAAATGTCAACAAACTGTGAAATGGTAAGTATTGCTCATGTCATGTTCATTGTTTGCGACATAAAGCTTATCTATCGATCAATTATAGGTAAATATCATTGTTTTGCTGCTTGAAAGGCAGCGCGCACGCTAAGTTAAATTCTCAGACGAATCGGAAATATCGTTGTCGTCAATAAAAGGCTTGTAAGCCTTTTATTTAAACCGACATACAAATACCCACGCGTGCGTTATAGGGCCATTTTTGAAGGCACATTCTTCTTTGACTTTTCGGTAATAATTGTTTTTACAAGTGATAAACGCATTTTTGGTGTACGAAAAAAAACACAGCAGTTCCTGGGCATGCCCCTTTAAAGGTAGCAAAAGTATACATTTTCTGTTAGCGTGTTGAGTTGCCCATACGTTGCACTATATATGAGTTAAATATTTTGTACTGCATTGCAATAACATGGAAGTTTATAACACGCGTTGGAAAATTCGAATTGTCGAAGTTCTTTGCCTTCTGTATATATATGGGTTACATGGAAAAAAAATTCGATTTTTTTTTCGTGACAAACCCCTTTGTTCGGAATGTGTTCATCAATGACATAAATTTCCCACAAGCTCAAAGCACAGGTTAGTATATATACGACTTTTCTACACATTACACTACATTGCCTCGAGACCTTACGTAAACAGAAACTTGACGCTCTAATTTATAAAATAAAATAAAAGTTTAGGTAGCTTATTTTTGCTAACAAAATCAAAAACAATGTTTGCTTGTGTTGGACTTTTTGAGTCTCTTTGTTTCCTCAAAGTTAAAATTTTCTGAGATTTGATGAATTGGTACATAAGCAGGATATTGGTAAGCCACAGAAAACTGATTTTGCGTCACTTCTTGCCGATCTATGGCCTTCAATTAATACACAAACATAATTTACCCAAAGGAAGTTCAGTTTATGAAGTTAATGAAGACTTAGACCAACATGTTTTTATATCCAGACCTGAGCATTATCAATAGTAAAATATCTATTAAGGGATCATGTTTATTTTGTAAATTGTCCAGTTCTTGATGATTATTGTTGTAGAACATAAGTTGGCGTGTACAAAACTCAATTCTTCGCTCAGTCCCTTTGCTAGAGAGTGTAGACAAATTGAAGAATTTAATAAATGAAACCTAATTCTTAGAAAATAAACGTAATAGGTTTTATAGATATCACGAATTAGCTAAACCATTCCGGAAATCGTTTTCAAATCAAGAATTTCTTTATCAGGATCCTACAATGATGTTATTTACAACTTTCGCATTTTAATATACTGTCTGCTAAACTTACTGCACGATATATCTCCAGGAAATACAGAAAATATATGTTGCAACGAACGACATGTCTGGTATTCAATCTAGAATCTGAGTAATCATTTTCACACTGTTCTTCACTACACTATAGATGACATATTGATATTTTGACTGTATAAGTACCAGTAAAAGGTACCAGGAAGCTGTCGTTCAAGTGTGCCCGTGTGAGTGTAAAAATGTTCCCACCCCACATTAAACAAGAACATTGTGTTTGTTCGTCCATACCTAGATATAGTTTTTAATTATCTAACGTCTGCATGTGTAGCCTAAATAAAATCACTACAAATAACCATATGACGGAATTTTCACCGTATTGTTTAAACGTTGTTTTAGATCTCAATACATGTTCTAGATCTACAGTGATCTTACAATAGAAGATTCTATATCTATTTTCCTTCTTGATACACAAAAAGTACAAGTAACAAGGTTCGTTTACGACTCTACAGTGAATACTATCTCAAACATGGCTTAATAAAAGAACTTAATTAAACAAATGTAATGTCTTAATTCCGGAGCCAGTTGTTTTTTCCCACACCACAGACTGGCGGTTCGAAATCAGAATCACATTCTAATTTTATCGTTCTAACGTTTCAGCTCCTGGTAAGTCATGTCAATGAAACTCGATTTTCCCTAGGAATAAAATTAATATTCCTTTTTTTGCGTGACTTGAATTTTTATTTATGAATATTACAAAGACTGCGTATTCTCGGGTATATCCACATTTATCGCATATACAAGCACTTGACGATGTTTTATGCATGTATACAATTTGCAGAATGTTAACTATAGCGTATAGCAATGTTACAACCAAACTTGTAATAAAAACCAAACTTGATATAATTATTACAAGTTTGGTTTTTATTACAAGTTTGGTTGCAAGGTCCAACCAAACTTGTAATAACCAAAATTGTAATAAAATTTTCAAGTGGAAGTAAGATTTTACTTTTGCGCTCATGAACTTGCTGATGTGTTTTGCCCCATTAATTAGCACGTGCTGACCTAATTAAGGTCATTAGCGCTTGAAATGACCTTCTTTTTTCATATTCAAAATGCCATCTATCCATACAGTCAAACATGTAATAATTATTACAAGTTTGGTTTTTATTACAAGTTTGGTTGCAACATATGTGCAACATAGCAATATCTTGATATTTAGGCTAGCAAGAAAAAAATACATTGCTTTTAATTATTTCGTCAATGTTGGACTGGCGTTTGCAATATAAGCATACATTTATAGCGAATAAGAACAATGTAGAGTTTTTATTCATCTTACAGAAAGTTCTCTACACATATTGACAGGACACTGGATTTAAGTAGAACAATGAATCGCTTTGTCTGAAAATTTCCCTTTACGACAACAAACCAGGAGATAAGGTCTACGTAAAAAGATGGGACTCTGGCAGAAATTATGATTAAGTTTGGCACAGATCATTTGACGACACGTGTCAATGTAATCATTATAATATCCCTACCTTATGGAGTCCACATCATGGCTTCTCTTTTAAGTAACTGTATGTCATGCTTAAGAATGAACTACAATCGTCAAAGTTTGCTAGATAAGAAAACATTGTTGGTTAAAGGTAAAATCTGAGACTATAAGAACACGATTTAAATTCACTTCACAACAGACTGAAAGTAACAAACAAAGCTGTAAGTGATACATTGGTAAATTTCGTTTTAATTAATCGCGATTGCATTTTTTAAAAAGTGTGTATTTCAAGATTTGCTTAAGTATAAATATTGAAAGGAATTTAAAGAAGGCTCCTTAACATGTTTCTTTACATAGATTTCTAACAACTTCGTTCGATATCTGCTTGCCTTGGTTTTTTATCCAGTACTTAGGCTCTTTATGGGAATTGTAAAGCTGTGGATCAATTATATAGGGTTCGAACCCCAGACGCTAGGATAAAGCGTTCGGCACTTAATCCAACGACTACGAAATTAGGTAAATGTACATGTATATTGAAACTGTGTCTAATCAAAGATGACTTTATTTTGTAGACCATCATGTTCTCCATTGTTCTACTGAGTGTCTTGGGATTGACTTTTGGGTATTTCTTACTTTACCTTCTTTTTCCAATCATAATCATATTGTTGGTTACTAGTACTAAGTGGTCTATCTTGCGTTTCAATATCAATAAAACGTTATCATTCAAATATTCTAGTAAACTTTCGCAAAGGCAATAACAATGAATACCATACCTTTTATTGTACCATTTACAAACTATTGTTAAAGCTGTGCCACATTTGATGATGATAGTTTATTTTTTACAGACAGAATCTTCCTCATGGTCATGAAGTGAAAACCGTTGTAGACGCAGCATTCGGTCGTATTGACCACAGTCCAACGGACGGTAGTGTGAACCAAGCAGAATATAATATCATAGTGAACCGTGACGACACTGACAGTAAGATACATTTAATTTAATTTATTTGTTTCCTATTCAAGTTTCTGACCGTCATCTTACAAACAAATCCGTATGCCTCTTTGTCTCTTTTAGTTATTACCAGATTTTCATTATGCGAGGATGTACATGTATATACATGTACATGTATGTATTGCGTTGTAAGAATGAACTTATTTTCTCTTACTTGAATAGTAAGATTATTTTCCCCGTATTTTGAGAGATGATCTGCATATGTATGGTGCGGTGTTACAGTGGATGGATGAAAAAGGATTGTGAGATTAATGTCGATGCTGTATACTATCAAACCTTAGATCACAGCCACCAGTAGACAACGGCAGATTCTGTTAAAGCACACACTCATTAATGTAAAGCCCCATTCTCAATGTCTAGGTGTTGGTACCGGTACCTACTCGAAACAAATAACCAGTACATCAAGAGTTTACCAATACTTTTGAATATCATTACATACCTAGTCTACAGTCCCGGACCTGTCAAAAATGTCGAATGTCAAATATTGACAATCAGTATTTTTCCGGTACCCCAGTGCCGGCGGGGATCCTCCCACCATGACCGACCGGGTGTCAAGTCCGGGTCAGTAATAATGGGGCTTATTGGTGGCGCTTTATATCCCCACCTTTGCTGTTATATATTTAGTTGTTATACATTGTATAACATTAATTATAGTTTAATAGATTAAACCGTCATTTTAATAAATAAAATGACATTTTCACAATATATGCTTTTTGTTGTTATATATCTCAGCAAATAGAACCAAGATCCCTATCAGTGGTATTTGTAATTGTATTGTAATAACGCTCGAGTGGTGAAGCAAAACACTTTGAATGCATGCATTTTTTATGAAATGGTGGTAATCTGTCCCTCCTCTTGCGACACTTACATCACATGTTACACTGTAAAACATGTACATAGTGTGTGTTATTTCCTACAGATGACGGATGTGTAACATTAGCTGAGTTCGAGGCTGGAAGAAGCAAAATGCCAGATGGGATCGCCGTGCCGTTGTATAACCATTTAAACGTTGAACATAACGATTGTTTGAATGTCGCAGACTTGCAGCTAGACTTCCATTTGATGGATCATGATGGTTAGTATTACACTTTTGAATCAGTTTCACATCTTAATAAATCTACATCATTTTCCACTTCCGGTTGACCGTGCATAACATACCAATCGTTGAAATTCTTAACTATCAACAGTTTGCAGTATTGCTACATTTCTTAATTTCTACTTTATAAATTTAAGCGTTGTTTTGTGTGCATTTTTCGAAACAAAGCGAAACATCTATTATACAACATCTATAGTAATATCTTTAACGTGTTTCTGGTCTTAAGCTACATGTATTTCAGTTATCGTTTCTGTTTTAGGTAATGGCATTGTAAATCTACATGAGTTTGAACATTACTATACCCAATTATTGAAACACACATTCGGACATAACACCAACACCCATGGACATCAAGCCTAAGACAGTATAATAAAACATCTGAATACACAACTGTAGGAGTGAGTGTAAATAAGGACTATCTCCATTTTGACAAAGAATGAGATAGATAGCTTCTTGCACTGACCCTCTTCAGTTGTGACGTTTCAAACTGATTTTATTTATAAAAATACGAAATGAAATAAAAATAATTTCTTGTCCTACTTCAAAGTTATTTTTTATGTATTAAAGGGTCTGCTGTATTGGTCCTGAACAGAAATATAGATTTTAACCTACAAGCACCACACAGGCGGTATATTTGACGAGACAATATATGTATTACATCCTTCAGTATAACATCCAGCTGTGAGTTCAAATCCCAACCAGAATCGCACTAATTTCACGTACGGGGAAATTGTCCAGCTAGCTTATGAAAGGTCACTAGTGCCACTCAGGTGTAGGCCTGTGTCTTTGTTCATCGTTAATGATGGGAGAGTCACAAAATGACACTGACTGTTGACGCGACTTTAACCCCAGTAAAAAAGAAAATATTAACTTTGTCTAAATTTATAATTTAGCAAAGAACATTAACTCTTGATTATACTGATGACGTGAACATGTCAGGGCTTTCATTAACCATATCAGGTTATGTTCAACATTAATCAATGTCTGACTAGCTACACTACCAAGATGCACTTCAGCCACTATGTAAAAGTTTCTAGAATACAGAGGAAAGAAGGAATTATTGTTAACTGTCTGTCGTAATGTATATGGCAAGGACTCTACTTTATTATACTGACTTGATTGGGAAAGACTCAACATTTTCCGCACTGATTTAGCAAAAAATCAACATTAAATTTTCTAATTTTCTAATTTATTTGGAAAAGACTCAAAACATTTTCTAAACTAATTTATTCGATAAGGACTTTATTTTTATGTCCTATTTTTTAGTAAGGACTGTATTTTTAAGTCCTAATCTATTTGGTAAGGACTCTATTGTTTATGTCATAATTTTTGGTAAGGACTCTATTTTTATGCCCAATATATTGGATTAGGACTCAGAATTCTCCTCCCTAATTTATTTGGTAAGGACTCAGAATTCTCCTCCCTAATTTATTTGGTAAGGACTCAGAATTCTCCTCCCTAATTTATTTGGTGAGGACTCAGAATTCTCCGCCCTAATTTATTTGGTAAGGACTCAGAATTCTCCTCCCTAATTTATTTGGTAAGGACTCAGAATTCTCCGCCCTAATTTATTTGGTGAGGACTCAGAATTATCCGCCCTAATTTATTTGGTAAGGACTCAGAATTATCCGCCCTAATTTATTTGGTAAGGACTCAGAATTCTCCTCCCTAATTTATTTGGTGAGGACTCAGAATTCTCCTCCCTAATTTATTTGGTAAGGACTCAGAATTCTCCTCCCTAATTTATTTGGTAAGGACTCAGAATTCTCCTCCCTAATTTATTTGGTAAGGACTCAGAATTATCCTCCCTAATTTATTTGGTGAGGACTCAGAATTCTCCTCCCTAATTTATTTGGTGAGGACTCAGAATTCTCCGCCCTAATTTATTTGGTAAGGACTCAGAATTCTCCTCCCTAATTTATTTGGTAAGGACTCAGAATTCTCCTCCCTAATTTATTTGGTAAGGACTCAGAATTCTCCGCCCTAATTTATTTGGTAAGGACTCAGAATTCTCCTCCCTAATTTATTTGGTAAGGACTCAGAATTCTCCGCCCTAATTTATTTGGTAAGGACTCAGAATTCTCCTCCCTAATTTATTTGGTAAGGACTCAGAATTCTCCTCCCTAATTTATTTGGTAAGGACTCAGAATTCTCCGCCCTAATTTATTTGGTAAGGACTCAGAATTCTCCTCCCTAATTTATTTGGTGAGGACTCAGAATTATCCGCCCTAATTTATTTAGTAAGGACTCAGAATTATCCGCCCTAATTTATTTGGTAAGGACTCAGAATTATCCGCCCTAATTTATTTAGCAAGGACTCAGAATTATCCGCCCTAATTTATTTAGTAAGGACTCAGAATTATCCGCCGTATTTTATTTGGTAAGGACTAAGAATTATCCGCCTTAATTTATTTAGTAAGGACTCAGAATTATCCGCCCTAATTTATTTGGTAAGGACTTAGCATTTTCGTCATGCCATGATTTATTTGATAAGACAGACTTTACTTGTTCTGCCTCTGCCTTCCCCTTCAATACTCAGCAAAAAAAGAAACTTTACATTATTCCTGTATTGATATTTTAATGCTCATTAAAGAAATATCCAAGGGCAGACATCGTGACATTTTAACTGTCCATCCCGTTGAAGAATTCCAGGGAAAATAACTCAGAATTACTGAACGGAAAGGGGAATAACTGATTTTTTGAAACAGCATTATGGGTATTTATTTATTCAAACTATCCGTTCATTGGCTGTTGACCTGTTTTAATGTTGTAAACATAAATACACGTATTGCTGTAAAGAAAAACAAGTTTGATTCTCCTGATTAATACAGTTTATGTCAAACATTGGTATGTTTCAAATTACCTCCCTTTGAATTAAAATAAGACCATATTTACTGTTTTTTTATATATTTTTTATGCATGTAACCTTTAGGTGAATACACGGTCAACTAAAGTTGCGTCAATGGAAATCTTACATAAAACATGTAAAGTTTCTTTTTTTGTTGAGTATATATTTGTACTTAAGCAGTGAACGAACTACACAAAGCTGTTGTTTAGGATACTAATATATATATATATATATGTGTATCACTGTCCACACCAGGGCATCGCCCTCGTCTGTATTCCTGGCTGGGTGTCAATTTAACCATTACGGGACATACATATTTTTGCATCAGATTTCCGTTGAGTGCATGTTCCCCGCGAGTTACTGATTACCTAGACACTATGATCCTCAATAAAAACATTCTGAAAAATGTTCATTTTCATTACTAAGTACATATAAAAAATATAGCACAATATTTTTTAATGATGTTGCCAAAATAAGAAAAACACATCTGACAACACTTTTACGGTCGTGACTAAAGAAATGCAATTATTTTCCAGCGAATAAAATATATTTCTTATATTATAGTGTAATTTTATCTATTGATATGTAGTACTAAATTCAAAAAGCTAATGGGCTGTCAAACTGTGTTACTGTATAAGACTTCTATGTATTAATTTTAAGACTAATGCCATTAAAGTGCAGAGAGATCAATTTGAGGGGGTCTGAGCAAGACAGAAGTCTTAGAACCTCGTTATCAGAATAGATATAGCACATCTTGCTCTCACGCCTTTATTTGACATTCTAAAAAACACATAGTTTTTGATTAGGGAAGTAAAAAGGTATTGCGTTTGCACGATATAGGTCATTTATCACATACCCGTGCAGTTTTTGCCGTGCCATAAAAGCGATATGGCACGGCCGTGCATGTAATATGTAAATGACGCCACGATGTGACGTCATGAACTTGATGAAGCATAGAAATTGATCTGTACATGTTTTTCACAATTATAACTTCACAGGAGTAATGTTGAATTGATTTTAACAAATTGAGTAAGCAAAGATACTGTTCACATCGTTAGATATGATGTTTCATAATGTAACTATTGTGCCCCTGATTAAAAAGCCTTATTACGCATGTGTCATTCTTTTGTTATTAGTAACAATGTCAAAAAGGTGTGTTGGCTTTCGCCGTATTTTCAAGGTATGTGATAAACAAATATTAAATTCGTGTAGATTCCGTCTTTAATTCATTGTGCTTGTTCAATAAAACAGTATGAAGCTCGTCAAAGGCTAGCCAAAGGCTGGCCTCATACTGTTTTATACAACTCGTTCAATAAATACAATAAGAAATCCACACGCATTTAATATCCTCTATGTATGCGTTTGTGAGTGCAATTATGTGTCTATCACACGTTAAACAAGGGCATTTGTCTACATATCAGTTTACTAAGATTGTAGGTTCCTATATATAATTATTACTTATCTAACAGGTCTACAGATGAAGCCTAAAATACGTACCATATGACGAAATTCTCAACGCATATTTCAAAATATGTTCTAGATCTTAACGCATGTTCTGGATCTACTGTGATCTTACATTACAAATAATATATTAATTAGCTTTTCACAAGAATACAATATATTTACAAGTTTTCATGAAAAGTATTGGCTAGTACGTTAAAGATATAACAACCATTGTAGACTAAATTACGAAAAAGATTCTATATCTATTTCCTTGAACCGCAAAAGTACAACTGACAAGATTCTTATACGACCCTACAGTATATAACATCGCTCCATAAACGTACTTGATTGAACACATGAATAGCTTAATCCGGAGTTGGACAAATCGAGTCAGGATGGTTTTCACATCCCAGACTGGCGGTTCAAAATCCGAATCACAATCTAGTTTCAACTCCTGGTAAGTCACGTTACTGAAACTCGGTTTTTCAGACGAATAAACCTATGTACCCAAATTCATCTATTTGCGTGACTTGAACTTTTATTATGATTATTACGCTGACAGCGTGGACTCGAATATTTATATTTTTTACATGATGTTCCGACGATGTTTTATGAATATAATTATACAATTTGCAGAATGATAACTTGAGCGTACAGCAATATCATGATATTCAAATTATCAAGAAGAAAGTCTTTGAAATTAAATTGCTTTTTGAATTATTTCGTAAATGCTGGAATTGCGTTTGTAACTTAATCATACTACATATAATATAATAAGAATAACGTAGAGTTTATAATCATCTTACAGAAAGCTCTGTTCATATATTGATAATACACTGGATCTAAGTAGAGCAATGATTCACTTTGCCCACAAAAGACTCTTCGACAGCAAATCTTTAAGATAAGGACTACGTTAAAGGATGGAACTCGTGCAGAAATCATGATTACATCCTGTGCAATATATTTGGTAAAATACGTGTCAAGGTTTTTGGTTGAGGGTCACACCTGAGACTATAAGAACATGACTTTAATGTACTTCACAGCAGAATTTAAGTACCAAACAAAGCTGTAAGTGTCACGTTGGTAATGTAAATGTTATAACGATAGTATTTTATCTTTTATTAAAAAGTGTGTATTCCGATATTCGCTTTAGTACGAATAGAATTAAGGAAGGATGTTTTAACGTATTTCTTTAAATATATTTTTAACAATTTCGATCAATGTCTGCTTTTTTGGTTCTTAACCATGATTGGATTCTGTAAAGGTATGTAAAGGTGTGGATCAGTTCTTTAAGTTAGGATAGGGTTTACGGATCAGGCGTTCGGCACTGAATCCAGTGACTACGAAATTAAATATATGGAAATAATGTCTGATCAAAGATAATTTTATTTTTTAGACAAACAAACATGTTCTCCATTGTACTACTGAGTGTCTTGGGATTAACTATTGGGTAATTCTTACTTTTTCTAGTTCAAATTATCGCGAAAAGAATCATAGATAATCATATTGTCTGTAAGTACATCTTGCACTTCAAGAATATTAAAACATTATCATTGAAATATTCTTGTAAACTTTCGCAAAATCAATAATAAAGACGTTGAATGTCATGCATGTGTTATACTATTAACATAATATAGTCCAAGTCGTGCCATATTTGGTCATGTTAGTTTATTTTTATAGGCAGACAGACATACCTTTACCTAATGGTCATGATTTGAGGACAGCTGTAGACTCGGCATTTGGTCGTCTTGACCGCCAACCAAAGGACGGTAATATTGACCAAGCAGAGTTTAATGCCATAGTGCTCCATGACGACACTGACAGTAAGTAAATTCAATCGAATTTTAGCTCCGCTATTTCGATGATGTGATCACTGCGTCGTCTGCGTCTGAGCAAAAACTTTAATGAAGCATATAACTCAGAAGCAACATGAAACTTCGTAGGTGGATAAATCTCACTGAAGCGATGAACATGCGAGCGTTGGCACCGCTTCGGCGCTATTGTTTCTAATTGGGATTCTTACTCTCAAATAACGAAATTCAATATGCTTCTTTGTCCCTTTTATATGATTAATTCGAAGTATGCGAGGATACACGAGTAAATGTATATACTGCGTTGTTAGAATTTACTCAATTTCTATGATTTGACCTCTGAGATTATTTTGCCGAACTGTGTGAGTTGATCTGTATGTTTTATTTCATGATGGCACTTTGGATAAATGCTAATACTGTGTAAGAAAAACCTTCTTTTCGTCACTAGTAAAACTTTAGATCACAGTCACTTGTAAAGTGCTCCATCGCTGGACAACGCAGCACACACTCATTGATATTATAGACTAAACAATTTGAGTAAATGAACTTTGAATGATATGGTTCAACCTGTACCGGTTGTTGCGAACAGTACATCTCACGTTACACCCTTTTTGTTCTGTAGAAAACGGATGTGTATCATTGGCCGAGTTCGAGGCTGCAACAACCAACATGGCGGATGAGCTCGCCATGCCTTTGTTTGCTCATTTCAACGTTGAACATAACGATTGTTTGAATGTCGCAGACTTGCAGCTAGAATTCCATAAGATGGATCATGATAGTGAGTATCAGACTTCAATTTCACATCTTAATAAGTATGCATCAGTTTCCGGTTGGCCGCATATAACACGTCAGACATCAAATGTCTTTACTTTCAAATGTTTGAAGTGTCACTACATTTCTTAACTTCAAATTTAGGAAAAAAAATGCCTTATCTATTTTGATTGACAAGGAAATCAGGCAAAGAATTTCAATTTCGTCGGTGTTATGTATGAACGTTGTTCAACGTTATTTATTAAGTAAACAAACGACGAGTAGCCTAACTGCCATGAATGAATGTTCTAGTTACGGCATTGAAAATAATTTTCCTGATTTTTCAACTATTCACGAGGGAAAGGTATGTATGTTTCAGTATTCCAATTATTGTCCCAGTATGATAATTGAAATTTTATTCCCTTATCACCTTGTACATGAGATGAATGAATTGGACATTAATAGACGTATCGACTAATAGCAAAACTCAATTTAACTGCGATTAACCTGACACACATGGTAACACAAATATTTAAGTCTTAAGTGATATTAGTAATTTACAATAAAGTCATTGTGCATGGTTACTTGACCAATAATGAAGTAGGGAGTTCGGTTAACTTTTTCCGACACATTTTTATTTGGGGAGGGGAATAATTCGAGGTACGGATCACGCCCATACATTTCCGTACTTTTAATCTTTAAGGTCGGTTCTAAAATGGGGTCGTTATGTCAACTTTAAACACTACTACACGCACTTTGTTTCTGGTCTTAAGCTATGTGTATTTCAATCATCGTTTCTGTTTTAGGTGACGGTATTGTAAATCTACATGAATTTGAAGTTTACTATTCCAAATTATTGAGACAAATGTTCGGACACAATACCAACACCCATGGACATCAAGCCTAAGACAGTATAATACAACATCTGCATACATAGCTGTAGGAGTAAGTGCAAGAAAGGACTATCTTCATTTTGACAAATAATGAGATAGACAACTTCTTGCATTTACCCTTTTTAGTTGTGACATTTCAAATTGATCTATTAGCATACGAAATAAAATAAATATAATTTCTTGGTCCTATTTCAAAGTTGTTTATCTGTTGCTAGTGTTTGTTTGGCTGAAATACTGCAGCGATGACCTCCTGAAATGAACACAAGTATGTAACGTCACGCCAGCAGCAGAGGTTATTTGGTACCGTTTCCATCTTTATCGACAAATGAATGTCAGAACCGGATAAAACCAAACTCTGTCCTGAGTTCTTGTTCGTTCTATCTCAAAAAACATCTCTGTCAACCTTTAGAAAATAGTTCAACAAAACATGAGATTCCTTAATTTTCCATATGATATTCAAGTACTAGTATACGTTTCTGTATTTTTCTAATGCACATTTGTAGTCATATTCAATTTTCTCGATTACGTTCAACGCCTGCATGCTGTTTCCATTTTAAAGTAATTGGACTTTGTAACCTAATTACTAAAGCAATATTGTTTCAAGAAATAGTGCGCTTGACAAATGAAATATATTCAGATATTTTATTGTAAAGGATAACATCTTTTGTGTTCAATGTATTCATATTTTGACAGAAATCGTTGTACTAAGTTGTACAATATACACTGTGTCACACTACAGGATTCCTCACGTATATACTGTGTGACAACACTCAACGATAAAATGTGCCTAGAATGATTTCATATCGTCATTTAACATAGATATCACACTAAAGAAAATGTCCCACCATTCAAATGTTAAATCACCAAAGCTATTGTGATTAGTCGAACTATGTAGAAGTAGTGCAGTGTAATATGTTGACGCGACTTTAAGCAAAGTACAAAAGACAACATTCAATCTGGTTTTATGGGAATATGTAGTTTACCAAAGAACATTAATACTGAAATATATTGATGACTTGCATTAGTCAGAGTTGTCTTTCATAGGCTCAGTTTCAACCTTAATCATGAGTTGTCTGACCAGCTACACCATCGAGATACACCTCTGTTACAGTCTAATTGCCTCTTAAAGTGCACCCGAGTAGAAGCACAAATATAATTATGTTTGCATCTGAACACTCGTGTGTCTATAATTATCATCTGTTTTATGAATGGCTTAACTGCACTAAGATGCACTTAACAAAAATAGTAATGACACGAAATAGATATTTGGCTTATCAATGGATACATTTAAGCGTTTTATCGATGTCGTTGTTAGCATTTCTTTCTAATAAATTTCAAACATCACGACATTATTACCTTCTTAGTACCATGCAGGGTATAATGCTGGTCTTTATTGATGTATGCTTGACTACTAGTATTGGTACACACTGTTTTAGTTACTAGATTTTCCAGCAATGATTAACTGTCCGGCGATTGAGGTTCTGTTTTAAGTTGGCAGATTGAACCATACTTTCCGTAGATATTTCTTATGTCAGAAATACAAACACAATAAAATAGTTTGCCGTACTGTTGTGGTCCTCATGAATTCAAATTTCGCGTAGAATCTACCAGTTTAGATAAACATAGTCATGTTTATGGTTACTAGACGGACCCTTTTTTTACAAAAAGTTTATGCGTGAAAAACAAATAGTGACGTTTTACAGCGAACCTACCCAAATTTGATTTTTTTAAGGACGCAACTGTTTCTGCTCTAATATATTTGGTGCGGACTCTACTTTCTATGCCCCATTTTATTTGGTAGGGGACTTTTCTTTTTTTTTAAATCATGAAGTACATATAGAAATGTTCAAGGATATTGCAAAAGATAAAAAAGCGCCTGACATCATTTTAAAGAAATGTGGCTAAAGAAACTTTAAGGCGTTATGTAAATATTTTTAGAGCAGTTAGATATATTTCTTATATTTTTATGTCATTTAACTTTAGTTGTATATTACTAAATTCAAAAAGCTTGTTAATGAGCCTTTAATTGGTAAGGACTTTACCTGCTATGCCCCAATTTGACTGGTAAGGACTTTACCTGCTATGCCCCAATTTGACTGGTAAGGACTTTACCTTTTATTACTAGATTTAATTGGTAAGGAATTTAATTTTTTGACCCAAATTATTCGGTAAGGAGTTTGCTTTTTGTGTCCTAATTTAATTGGTAAGGTCTCTGCCTTTCTCCTATATATATATTTGTACTTAAGTAGTGAACAAACTGCACATGACTGTTGTTTATGATACTTTTAAAAACATATATTATAACATTGTTCGCACCTTCTATCATACTTGTAACGTTGTTGTCTATATAATTACTAACGTCGAAAGTCAACCCCCGTCTGCAGTATTTCTGGCTGGGTGTCAATTTAACCATTTCGGGACATACATATTTTTGCATCAGATTTCCGTTAAGTGCATGCTTCTCGTGAGTTATTTATTCCCTAGACATTTGGTTTCCGTGTTATATGCTGTCTAAGCACAATTATAGAATATATTAGATGCGAAAACGTGGTAGCAACTGTAATTGTTATAATACACTATGTGATTGTACCGTTTGAATAACTTGTTCTGTCTGGAGATATGCTTTATTAATTTGACTTATGAAGAGGTCACGCGACAAGAACAATAGTCGTGTATAATCTAGTCCGGCCGTTCCTACTGTATGGTGTCAATCCCGAGCTTTCTCACAGCAAAATCTTACGCTTGAAAACATTTTTTTCAAGACAATTCGTTCCTACAGAATTTTGAAAGTAAAATTTAAAAGATTGCGACCTATCAACTATATTCTTGTGGCGAAGTAAAAATATAAAGTTAATTTTTCTAGCGGAATTTTAGTCATGGGTACAAGTTTATTCTAGTTGATTGTGGGTTAATAGCATAGTGTCTATTACCAGTTAATTTGGGTAATCTTAGCCATTTGATTTGCTAATGGTGATGACTGAATCTATTAATAGTTGATAAGTAAGTAAATCATGCAGGCATTGCTCTGTGATGTTGACCTAGATAAGTTGTTGTGTGGCATAATATCTAAAATGCTATTTGAAGTTCAATGTGATTGTATCATAGCAAATTATAACATTTAGGGTTTATTCTATTTGATTGATGTAGGGTATGATATTACCATGTGCTTGTGAACTATATACGTGAATTTATTCATTTGTCAAATACTCATGATTGTCAATATATGTGTATTACTCATATCATGTAAATATGTTATACTTTCCACAATGGATGATAGAATAAATATACAATCAATATCCTTTATAAATAAAGGCAACTTCATACAAAAAACATAAACCAATATGCTTCTTGTAATTCGTCTACCTATAACGTTTTCTTATAGTTTTTCTTGTTTCTGACTTGATCGAAAATTTACGTTTTTCTTTCATCCCATTTCTAAACAAATGCATTGATGAAGACAAATTGCTGCTTCAAGTATTTACTGCAGAAAATATTATATTGTTTAAAACTTCAAAATCCGTTTCTTCATACACTTGTCATTTTTTCCCATTCACCACGTTGAAATAAATGCAAAAAGTGTCATAATTGATTGTTTGTCTACTAGTAAGCCAAATATTGTAAAAGCCAATTTAACGACCATTTCAATGTAAACAGCTTTTTAGACCAACATTTTTAATAAGATTTCAATATCTCACAAATATTTCAAAATGCTAAAGGAGTGACTTTAATATATCAAAATTTGATCTTAAATTTGACTCAATAATTAAGATTACAAGGCTTTACGATGTATGAAATAAGCACATATACCTTCCTAGTCTGGCTTTTAGTTAAAAAATTTAAAAAAGTGATGCTCAATAGCCGTAGTTAGTTCTCACCCCACTTTCTTATCCAATAAGCGAAAATGATTTAAACATTTTGGCCGTCTTGTCTTGAAGACGATTGCTACAGCTTGCTCCAGTTATTACATAGACATTAAGATAAGCCATAAGTAAATCAAAGCTCTGAAGGTTCTGATGTTGTTCGGAACTACAAATCAGTCAAAAGTTGATTTCTGTGTAGGGTGAGTTTTGGAAAACGAACGATAGTTCGCGCATGAATTTAATGCAGACATAAGTACTACGAACGCTTTTCTACACCCGCTATGCAGTTGTCACAGTTGTTCCCGTTCCATGTGCTTTCAGTACTTTGATTTATGTTTCCCATTGGATTACCAAAAGAAGTTCAGCAATTAGCATAATATCATAATAGTTTACAGTACCTGCCTCTTTGAATACCCAGCTTATGCATAATGTAATATATCATACATGAAGACATTCTCGAAGAAAAAGGTTAAACGTTATAAGCATTAAATTAATGGATTGAAACTTCCCGATGAATCACTTTTTTAAATATCTTGTTGACTCACAGTTATCATCGCATCGTCCATGAATACTATGATGACTTCTATACGTTTAAAATAGAAGCTAGGTACCAGACTAAATATGCATATACAGCACGAGAATTATGACGTCATCCTTCCTTAAAATGTGTGTACTGATAGTAATTATTGTAGTAACCCGAAGGAGATTTTTAACGACTGATTTGCATTGCTCGTTTACGATATTGCATAGCCATATAATTTTGATTTAAATGCACGTAATATTTGAATTTGTATTTAGCCATTGAATTGCAATATCGGAACTATATTCTTAGGCGGAAGCTAGGTTAATGGAAGCTGTTCAGTATGCAGGAAAAGTGAAAACTGAGCGGTTTTTGTTGTTCGGTACGAACAATAAAGTTATTACCGTATTTCAAATATAGTTCCGATATTTCAATTCAATACGATAATAACTTTATTGTTCGTACCGAACAACAAAAATCTTGTAAATAAACAAAAACGATATCAAAGAACCCTAATATGCAATGATCATACAAAGTTTAAATATTTTTTATGAACAGTTTTCATTCTGCCTATAATGTCTATGTGAAAACTGTAGCAAACTGGCTTTCTAACGAAGGACTTACTACACACTGACATAATGAGAGAGCGATGCACAATGCATGTACATTTTTATAATTTACCTAGTGCATAATGAGAAAACATAACAATAGATATCACGTTTTATTTTTAAGAAACAATATGCGAAATTTAAGTATAGTAACACAAAATATTAACACGCTATTCTAAGGTACATGTAACATTTGACGTAAAACTCTAAAATGTCTTTCGTATCCAAGGTGACATTTCTAAACTTTATAACAAAAAGTGAACATACCCATTTAATAGTCCAATAAGTCTAAAAATAGAACACACATAGTAACAAATATTATAAAATGTAAGTAACATGTTGTTGTTGATATATGACACTGTGTAATGAATGACATTGATTCTATAGGAAATACAACTTTGCGTAATATAATACATGCTTCGTATTTTAGTGTAAATATAAGTACACACAATACAGACGTTAATGGCTATTACATAAACCGTACATTTACTTATAGGACTTATTAACGTCGTCTAGAATCCCTATCAACGTGATGGGTGTCACGTGAACCTACAAACCAAAACAAGTATACGTGTATACGAAACATTTGTATATAACAACAAATTTCAACTCTTAATATGAACATAGAGAGGAAAATTGAAACTGGTAAAGAAATTGAAACTATAAATGTGTCCTCCGGGCACAAATGCCCCCGCTTAGAGCTAAGTCAAAAAGGGGCCATAACACCTGTGAAAATGTTTGGATTTTAACGGAAATCAAACTTGACCTGTATTTCATTATGACACACGTTCATGATATATATGAAACCAATCCAGGAAATATTTCTGGAGTTATCGCTCGGAAACCACAATTTGAACGGACAGACGGTAAGGGAGAACACTTTATGCCATAAACATGTGAGCAACAATTGACACTATAAAAAACAATAACATGTAACAACGATATACAAATATATGAACAAAACATTAAAATAAACATATATCAACAGTAGATCGAATATAAAACAATACAATTAAAAGTGAGAGAAGGGGATTCTTGGAGAAACGATTGGTGTTTATAATTACAAGGAACTCGTCTGTGCAAGATAAGATATATCTAATAGATGTACGAGTACTTGTCAAATTCATGGACAACATTTACGCCGAATATTCTCGTTTACATAAATATTCAATGTAAAGATTACAGTCAGTTATTGTCTGCAATCGACTTGACAAATAATACAATTATAGTAATTGACTGTATTTCTCATGAAAACAATTCAAAGAAATGATAAAATGAACTTGTATATTCGATATTCCACCAAGTATAGACAAATTGTTATTGAGATTATATGCGATTCATGAATTCTAAGAGTAGCATGTTTTTCGTGTTGTATGTAAGTAAGCGTGTGCAACAGAAAAACAATCCTACACAATATGTTGAATCCTACACAATATGTTGAATCCTACATAATATGTTGAATCCTACACAATATGTTGAATCCTACACAATATGTTGATACATTTTTAAGAAAGGTTCTACTAGCACGGCTTAGTCTTATATGTATGTTGTACACGGTGGTGATTTTTAAACGTCTTTAATCATTCTATGAAGATCAAGAAATAAAAAACATTAGAAATGTATGAAAACAGTAAATTTCTTATAAAAAAAACAACATTTTTTATCTTTGAAATATCGTTTTAGAATATTGTTGCGTTAATTTCAATGAATTGCCATGGCGATGTAGCAATCTACTGAAACTAGTATCACACAAGACTTTCTTGATAACTCGGTCGTCGGCGTTTACTGTTTTCGCTTGCATCACTTATTTTTCTGTTCCTTGACTGCTGAAAGCCAGGAGCCACCTGTATACGTCTTGGGGACGCTTTAGTATGACGTTTGTTCCCGATTCGGTCCTGTTTCGCTGTTTTTAAATTCAAGCCATGAATATCACAGGTATGAAACGTGTCCGACTCTGGACTGCTCGAATTTGAGTAATTGCATCTTGATGATGCATCTATATCATTTGCTAATGATTGTTTAGTATCATTTTCAAAAGTTACACGTTTGGATCCATCATTCGAATAGCTATGTGATGAATGCGTTTCATCTTCATGATGCAAGTCTGTTCGCTGTAAGGAATGGTTTGTTGTGTTAATCATTTTGTCCGTTTCTTTTATTTCGTTTAAATCTTCCTCGGAAAAACATCTTTCAGTCATGTTTTCGATATTCGCTTCGACCACAATATTCTTACTTTTGAGTTTTTCGTTATGCTCCAAATGTTTTCTAGCACTTTTATCCATACGCACAGTATCATCATTGTCACCAATACTTCCTGCCGAATGCAAACCATTGTCTTGGTTACGAGGTTCAGTATTCTGTGTTTTATCTTCAGAGTCATATTTTGGAGCAACATTGATGACGTTCAAGAATTTAGATTTATCACTGTTGTCATTTGTGGTGTCAGTTGTTTCTTGTTCGGCTTCTACTACATGTGTTGTAACAATGTTTGATGTTACTGATACGGAAGCGGAATGTTTTGATTTCTGAGAACTGTCTTCTAATAAAACAGCATTTGACGTAATCTTCCTCAGTGGTGGCTTCTCGTTACTATTGGATGAAGCTGCTCGGGTCTTGTCCGCAAATTCATCTAGAGATAAACTGCAAAGTATATATCAGATGTGAATTATTCAAGGAATGAAAAATTAGATTATAACAAATATTTGTGTTATATACAGTTTTGTTATTTTGTTTATACTGTTACCATGCAAACCCTAATATTTTGCGCCGACATTAAAGTTTCCAAGCAATATTTACATTTCAACTGGTGCAAAAAGGATTTGTGTATGAATTTTATAAATTCTATAGAATTTGAAACGAGCTTAAACCCTCTATTTTTTCTTCATTTCTTTTCTCCTAATATATATATATGAAAACATCTTAAATTTGTTACAATAAAATCCAAAGTGCCAATGTTTATTTTTAACCTCTGTGTGAGACCTCGACCATTGAGGTACAGGCCTAGTTCTTGCACATGACACAATGCCACACATTGGCGCACAATTCAGCCAAGTATTTCCGATGACAAAGTTAATTAGAGAACACGAAAGATACATCACTGGAGGGATCCATTCCATGGACCTATCTAAGATACTTCAAACGTTACTTATTGAGTACACCTCAGATTAAAACCGTAAACAGCTGTCAGTAAGTCCCCAAGATAATTAATTTGATAAAACAAATTTTACTTTCAAACAATGGCATCAATATATTTTAGTTCAGAAACTGGTCATATGTCCATGAAACGGGCCCCTGGAGAGGAACTTCAGTTTTTTAAATGGTCACATTTTCATAATGACAGGAAAAAATATAACCATAGTCGTGTAAATGAACCATCCCCTTTCGCAGCAAAACACAACTGATTTTAGAAGCGAAGCGAGAGCTTTTATAGTGATAAACAAATACGTGATGCCTCTTTATCATACATTCTCGTTGGAAATAGTACCACGGGTTGTATAACTCTATCGATTGCAATTATGATACACATTGGACTTATTCATTTTTTTTCAAATAACTGACAGTTACTGTTGTACAACCAAAGGTTAAGATACGTCATTTTTTGTTTTAACACTAAAAAAGCTCTGCTGATTCAGTAAACCAATAAGGGAAGCTCTTGACAATACGAAAATACACTCGCTTGATGAAATTAATATTCATCTCGAATCTCTGATATCAATTTCACACACAGCTGACTCGGGATGAAAAAGGAAGACTGATGAATAATAAAATACAATAAAGTCATATTTTGCGTATTGAATATAATTTGCAGTTTTAAGCAGGACCAAGTGAAGAACTTAATTCACTAATCTCTGGTGTGCTGGTAACCTTTGCTCATTGCTAAGCTACATGCATATGTATTTATCATTTCGAATAATGAAGGAAACCAAAAAAGATCAAATCACTGTAGTTAAACCGGGGCAATATTCTCGGTGGTTGTAATGTTTTACATCGGTTTGTTGGCTTTTAGTTAAAAGTTAGGATCAAGTAAAGAACCATTGTTAAGACAACGTTTAGTCAGTGGTAATCGTTAAATACAAGACTGGTTGTATTTATAACAAGAGGGCCATGATGACCCTATATCGCTCACCAGATAAAAAGACTCTAAGAGAAAATTATCATGAGCCTATGTAAAATTAAGTGACCTTGGGCAATAATTTGAACAAACTTGGTAGATGTCCACCAGACTGTGCTACATACAAAATAAGTAAGCTCCAGGCCTTGATGTTTTGAACAAGAATATTTTGTTCCTTATATAAATCATGTGAACCCCAGGGTGGGGCTAATTTTTACCCTGGGGCCATAATTTTAACAAACTTGGCATTGGTCAGCTAGACAGTGCTATGTATACCAAATATCTAAGCTCCAGGCATTGTAGTTTCTGACAAGAAGATTTTTATAATAATCTTAAATAGACTTGAGTAAATTTGACCCCTGGGCAAAAATTTAAACAAACTTGTTAGGGGTCCACTAGATAATGCTACACAGAAACTATCTAAGGCTCTAGGCATTGTGGTTACGGCCAAGAAGATTCTTTAAATTTTCCAATATAAGACTTTATGAATCAAGTGGAGCCAATTTTGACCCTAGGGCCAATATTCGGAAAAAAACAAGGTAGAGGTCCACTAGACAATGCTACATACCAAATATCTAAGCTATAGGCATTGCAGTTTCTGACAATAAGATTTAACCAATTTTCCTATATAAGTCTATGTAAAATCAAGTGACCCCTGGGTCGGGACCAGTTTTGACCCTAGGGCTATAATTTGAATAAACTTGTTAGAGGTCCACTTGACAATGCTACACACCAAATGTCTAAGCTCTAGGCCCGGTGGTTTTGTACAAGAACATTTAAAAGTGTTTCCTATTGGTTGGCATGGCAATCAGGGTTTTGAATGAAACTAAAATGTTTTAACAATTTTGGTATAGCTTCATACAAGGAACATCCATGGAAAGTTACGTTGAAAGTGACTAACTGGTTAAGACGAATATGTTGTTTAAAGTAATTGTTGACGCACGCACACACGGACGACGGACATCACGCGATCACATAGATAGCACTTTGTGCTATGGTGAGCTAAAACAGAAATGATACCTACCCATGATTATCTCCACTGGAAGCCGCAAGAAAGATAAATCATAATAACAAATAAATGCATATGAATATAGAAACCTCTTGATATAATATTACTTGTGAATGGGTTTAATAAGGTATGGATTTCATCTTCCATGAGATCAAGTATTACTTGTATCAATTAACTACCTAATCATGCTATATCTTTTATCTTCCAAAAAATATTTCTGCTCATTATGTCCCTTTTCTTCATACTTATATATGTTTGTATGTGACGATTATCATTGACACCATTTTCAAACTTATTTGTGGGTTTTCTTCCAAATCATAAAATGCGACTTCTTAAATTTGTCCCAATGTTTGTTTTATTTTTTTAAAACTCGGAAACTGAAAACTCGGTCTAGTGAAAATGCAAACTTAACTGGACTGAATGAACCTTCCGTGGACCATAATTAAGTAAAATAATTTTCTAATATTTATAACGAAGTTATATATATATATTGTTTGTTGTTGTTTTGAAATATAATAAAAATATCACTGAAAAAATACTGGACGTCGGACCACTGACTCTTTCAAATTCACTGGACCGACGCCCATTTTGTGAAATCGGTCCTTGGTCCAATACTAATTTCAAAAACTGACACCATCATTTTGAAAGCGCTTCACTATATTCTGACAGGTTTTCATTTTCTATGTATTCAATTAATGCCACGACTAACTGAACATTAGGTTTTTTTCTGAATCAACCAAATGGAAGAAAACTGACTATTATAGCAAAATGTAGGGAGAGAGAGAAATACTAAAGATAGCCTAGTGTGCTGACGGAAGCATGCTAAAACAAAATGTGAAAAGGGTGTGCTTTTTGTGACTAAAAGTTTTTAAAAGATGGAAAAGAAAAATCCGACTATTGTGTATCAAATGTGATTAAGTTCAATGGTTGCATTAAATGACGCAGTACATATTGACAAAGCAAACATACAGTACAAATACGTGGCAGCAGAAAACTGTACAAAGCAGAGTCGTATAACACAAAGTATTATCAGATTTGTAGAACCTTCAGGATGGTAATTACTAGGAAAAGACAGCAAGATTACCCATGAATATACTTGATTACTACATAATTTCATTAGGCTTATTATACAAGCCCTATGCATTAATTATTTTTTCCGAAGTGACATGACACTAGTAACCATCTTTAAAACCTTCCACTTCAGCGAACTGTGAATAAATAGTGGTCTGTTGATTAGTCTGTTTGTCTTTATGATGTCAACAAGCATAATGTTATAAGTGAAATAAAAAGCACGCCTGCTAGGTAATTGTCCGTTGTCGCATTTCCTAAGAGCTGCATTGGGTCATTTCAAAGCGGTAGTGTTTTAATTATTTTTTGCAACTGATATACTTGACTTGCCATATAAAATCAGGTCAAAACGTATCATTCAGATTTTAATTAAGATTTTATCAGTTATTTTCAAATAACAAACAAACAACAATGGATGAATATATGTCAGTGGTTTAACTGTCAAATATAGTAATCTTGGCGAAAGGTAAGATAGAAACAGAATTAAAAGCGACGGTGGCAAGTGAAATGAAGCACGGACTGGTTTACTTCTACTACACATAAAGGAGCTGTGTGTAGCCTAGTACAAGTATATATCTTATAAATTGACAAAAATGAAGACAAAATAGTCGAAACATTACCAAAATACATAAATATAAAATACACTGGTGTATAGTTCATGCTTACTTTGATATAGGCGGTGGCTTTGGCAATTCCTTCGCAAAATTGTCTTTTCCTATCAGCCAATATGTCTTAGCCATTCCTTTACCCTAAAAGTGTTAAAATATATATTAATTAATGCATGTATAGTTGCGTGTATGTTCTACTAAATCATCGAGTAATGCAATGCAACATGATTGGACTTCATTCATATATAATAGAAATAATTCGTTTAAACACTGTTTATGCATATACACTAGTATCCATTTTTTAAACAATACGTAGAACGTTTATAGAACTAATATCAGTGGGTATGTAGATCGGCAGTTTGGATACATTTACGACGAGAATTTGTACTTAATTGGTCGCATGTCTATAAACCAACTGTTTTAAAGGACGATTTCATGTTCCGTATTTGATCAATCGATCTATTTATTTCACATCAATGTGTTTGATTTACACATGATTTATATGTATATCACCAGGAACTTTAGCCCCTTTTTATTATGAATAATTTATGATAAATGTTGTTTTTTTTTGTTACCATACAACAAGGGTCAGTGCTGGTTCATGCTTGGTTTACATTATGTTAAAAGCAAACTCAACAAGTACTAGTTGTTATAAAGAATTTAGAAATTCAAATTTCTATAATGACTGAGGTACCTGTCAGCCCATTTATTTCAGAATATTTAATAATGTATTGATGAAATAATTATACAGTCATGTATTATGAAACTATGTCCCTATTATGTCTTCAAAACATCAGTTCAAAACAAGATCTGATTAAGGCTCCATGCTCACATGCTGCGTTCCTTGTAAAGGTGTCACGTGACCCAATTTTCAAGGATGATGATAAAGATTCTGGCTACTTTGATTATAACGTCATAAAACAGTGAATTGAAGTACTTACGCTATTTTAACGAGATAATATTGACGAATACAGATTACCGCGGATGATCAAAGAAAATGTATGATTTTTTTCTAAAGGCACAAAGTCAATTTAAAGACAATTTGAAACCGACGTTTTCATTAAATATCCATTATGAAATGATAACTTGTGATGATAGATTGAGTAATTGGGGTTATAAATATGGATCCGACCTAGAGAGCCAGGGTCTGAGAGATCAATACGTCTCACGAACTTCGAAGTTTGCAATAAGGTCTTACGTTTTTATAAATATGGATCGATTATTAGATAGCACGATAATAATGCCTTTGTCCATTTGGTTTTTGTTATTTTACCCGAGCTCTAGTCTATATCAATCACCCACCCACTGAGGCGGCACAAAAAGTTGACAATCGATGGTAATACGAAACATAGCCGCCAACTGGGGCGCCATGCTGAACTAACCATAATGAAACAATGTCATTATAAAATGATCGTGTTTATCATTAATTGATTGGAGCATCCGTATGCAATAGATAATTTCCCATTAAGGTATTAAGATCCTAACGCATTACCTCCACATTGAAGAGCATTTAAATAGGCTAGAATTACTGTCAACAGCATTGAAACTTTTATTTTTTATTATTATTTAAACATTATTTTTTTATATCTCTTAGAACATATTTAGGATGAAAATAAAAGTTTTAATTAAGTGTTTTTTATATGTATTTATTGGCTAAATAATGCTAGAAATGTGAATATTTTCTGACATTGTCAAAGAACATATTTCAAAAAGTTATCAAAGAAAAAACAGATTTCACCACCGTTTGAATTTCGGGTGATAAGATCCTAATACATTAATACATTTTAACGTATTTAACATATTGCACATATTTTTGCTGTTGTTTTTATCTATGTTACGCGAGGAAATGTACAAACATTGACTTTTACAAGCGATAAT
Source organism: Lutraria lutraria (assembly GCA_964023205.1). Classification (NCBI taxonomy): domain Eukaryota; kingdom Metazoa; phylum Mollusca; class Bivalvia; order Venerida; family Mactridae; genus Lutraria; species Lutraria lutraria. Next base: position 25,189,594 of record OZ026842.1, on the reverse strand, counting down.
TAAATGAATTTCAATGGTTTCAATTGCTTAGTCATCTGCTGGCTACTCCGACCAACATAGATAGCTGCGTGTTCATGTAGACATAAAATGGACAAAACAAGGAGTATCCTTAAATTGTCTTATCAAACATTAATTGACCCAGATAGATCGTTAAAGTGTTGATGTTGTAAGACTGCACGTAGACAACACATTTTATAAACATGAATTATTCGTGTACACTGTGTGGAAACATGAACAATGTACTTATTATGTAGGAGCGGTAGTCCAGTGGTATGACGCTTGTCTTGGGATCGTGCGTTCCCTAGTTCAAATCCCGCCCGGACCTTCGGAATGTTTCTGTGCGAAACATTTATCACACGTCTGCTCCGTTCAACCCAGGTACCTGTGAGGCAATATGTCAATGTTCCGTGGTTGCCTACGGCGCCGAGTGTTAACGGACGACCAATAATTATTACCGGGTGGGGCAGCTTGTGAAATACGGTTGAATATGTATATAGATTTCAGACTATAAACCTATCCTTTACCTTTACAAATTACGTCTTTTATTCGTAGATACACAATGCACTTATAGCTCTAAATGCTTACCATTCATTACGTATTATTGTCTTGTATACTAAATCATTGTTAATACTGGGAGCTGCATTATATTGCCAACATTATATTTACAATCGATCAATTCTGTAATAATTGAAGCGACAAGAGAGGAAGAGAATGTTTACACTTGATTTTCATGATTGGCTGTGTCATCTATTTATCATAACAAACAATGCTGACTGTGTTTTACGGAGATATTGTTGATTCATTAACATTCACGACTATGAGAAGGCCAAGGACATGTCTACCACTTATTCGCAGAGAGCGTTGATATGGAATGACACTCTATTGTTAAAACGTTGCCAAACCTATTATTGCCGTGAATGAAACGCAAACGGAATGATTTGATATTTTGCGCGTGTTAAAAGCTGACTAGACTAAAACAGTCTTCAAGATGCTCGACATTGCAATTACTAAGTTGTCAAAGCAATCGATGTGAAGTTTGTGCAATCGTTCCGATATTACTTAAAAAATCTCTGTGTGTTAAAAATTTCATTAAATTTCCTATAAATCTGGTAATCAAGCCACAGAAACATTACATACACGTGTGTTCTTGTGAACAGAAAAAAATAAATTCCATTGATACAGAATTGTTTTCTTATTTGTGAGAAATTAAAAACCTTATCTAAACGAACAGGGACATCATCATTTGTTCACATGAACTAAATTGGCGCTAGAAGATAATAAAATTACCTGACAAGACGGTTTGTATAAGGGAATTATTTCCAGATAACAGTATACGACAAACAATAAGCCTATTAAAGAAGTTGATATCATCAATGGTAATTAGATTGTGATGCTGGTATGACAAGTTTAATTCCAGTATCATGGTTAAATCTTTCATTTTGTCCTGCTTTAATTAATCAGATAAAGTTAAGCTTAGCGCTAATACACGAGATGATGAGATAATACGGTAAGGCGATGATTAAATTGATATTAAATGCGTAAGAACTTATAATTATCAATGTATATGGACAAAGTTACTATTATTAGTGCAACGTGAATGGAAAACACAGAATTGCGAAACCGTAATAAAATTTTAAAGTTACAACATTTGATTCCAAAATCATAGAATATACAACATGGTTGATAAAAACGTACGATTTATAACCAATACATCGCCTTACTTGGCATGTAATGTCACCCAGAACACAGAAGTATATTCCGCGTGTATTTTGTGCTAGTCATGGTTATTTTGTTGATCTCAAGAACTTTTAGAAGGAAATGATATTCATTTCAAGAGTGGGTCTACATACTAGGAGCATTCAGGGAAGCAGACATCATTAGTGTTGTTGTTTACAGGTTTTGCTATTTACAGTCCCATTAGCTTTTTGAACTGTCTAAACCAATATTTTACACAATGCCTTTCTTCAGCCACATCTCGAAACAATGGTGTCTGATGTCTTTTCTTATTTTTTTGCTATATCATTGAAAAATAGTGTGTTACATTTCTATATGTATTTCTTGATCAAAAAAGATAATTTCGGGATGTTTTCATTGCAAGTAAAAGTCAGTTTCTATGATAAGACAACATTATAGTTAAAATAAGACCTACTTACTTCAGAGGTTAGGAAGTACATTCTGGGTCCATATTCACAAAGCATCTTAAAATGTTCTTTAACTTAAGTTAAGTGTAATTTTTTTCATGGTAAAAGTTTGTAAACCAGTCATCAAAAGTGTGAAAATGAATTATCATTTTCATAATTGGCATCTTAAGAACAAAGATAAAATCATATTATTGAGATTTCCTACTTTATATAAGTACAAAAGAGTTAAGGAAAAGGTCGAATTTAAGGAAAATATAACTTAAGTTAAAAAAATACTTAAGATGCTTTGTGAATACGGACCCTGAGCGATAAAATACTAATAATTCTAGAATTCAATTCATTACCTGTATTAAAATACGAGCATCTGATTGGTTCATTTTAAGATTCAACTGTGGAAAATACAGTATTTAGGGACTGACTGTTTTATTTCAATATTTTATTCAAGTTTTAAAAGTACATATTAAGCTCTTATTTCATTCTGGGTTATGCGACAATTCGTCTTGAGATAATTATTGACATTGTAAAGACAAAGTTTTTGTTCTAGAAACGGATAAGACGCTCACGTACTGTTGTATTTTACTGTTTGTTCGTACTGTATAATTATGCACTATGTTCGTTGTTAAAGTTTTGTATTTTATGTGACCTTCTATGGTATGATGTAAGTGTGTGGGTGTTAGCGTGGGTTTCTTTGGTTAATTAAACGTTATATCAAGTAAGATGAAATCTTTAGTGTGAACCATTTCTTAGCAACCTGGTTTTACTTTATATTTTACTTCTATGTTTATCTTTTATTTTATATTTCACTTTTTTGTTTATCTTTTACTTTATATTTTATGTTTATCTTTTACTCTAGATTTATGTTTATCTTTTACTTTATATTTTTATGTTTATCTTTTATTTTTTATTTTATTTTTATCTTTTACTTTACATTTTATTTCTATGTTTATCTTTTACTTTATATTTTATTTCTATGTTTATCATTTACTTTATACGGTATTATGTAGTTTTATTCGAAACTGAACTACACTTAAGCTTCCCATACTCGTCACTCGCTCGGTGGGCATTAATTTTAATGCGGACCAAAGTACTGCATTTTTCTACATCCGCCACACTAAGCTTGTTAAACTAGTCCCCGTTCGACGTTGCAGAGCAAGTCTATGAAAGTTCAATTTCCATGATTACTTTCAGTACTTTGATTACCTTAAGTTCAACTTCACCTCTGTAATCTGTTTGGTATCCACCTAAAGCTTCTAATATTGTCTTCACAGTCTCACTGATATGTATACGATATGCTGAAATGAGAAATCAAAATCATTACCCATTAGGGCATTCACAAAAATATTATTTTTTGCGGTTTTGCGACCCAAACTTTTTACTTGAAATTAAGAACGAAAACATGTTTTGGGGTCGCGTAGCTGAATGTCACAAGCAGTTCGGTGATGGTCTGACGTAGATATAACGATTCTTGTACCAATTCTGTATGGCTTATGTACAATTGGTTTGAAAAAAATCGATCAAATTGTGAATCTCACTATGTAGCTTGAAAACATCCAAGTTCAAAGCGAACGTCACAAATGTTCATGTATATGTAAAACTGTGGCGCGTGCTTATATTCGTGGCAATATTCTGTTTAAATTATCACTGTATGATGTCATTGTCCATAAACAGGGGGTGAGGGCTTAATTACAAATAAGTACAAATGTTACAAGTTAAGCATTACAGGCCAGGAGCTGTCATAACATGACAATGCGTAATTAATATACAATTAGGCAACTTGAACTCTTGTATGAAGGAAGGAGTTTGTCAAGTCCACCATACGACATTACTGATGCCCAAATGATCCGTTTGATGTGATTTAACATAAACGACAAGTTCGACATGATTTGAAAAAATACCAACGTATATTTTGATAAAATGAGCTGATTTACAACATATACATTCAAATGAACAGGAAACCATATAAACATGCTTCTGTGATATAGCTGAGTAAATATGAGGTTCAAGTTTTACTATGAAATCACTGCTAATTCTTTACAACTTGTATAAGCCACTTCAAATGTTCTATTTGTTTTTAATTTACGTTTTCCTACTTCATGCGTTTACGTTAATTTGAAACACACCAACATATATGACCTCACAACATGTAAAATGGCAATACTTACAATATCACAAAACACATCTTTATTATGTTACATAAACAAATTAAAAATAAACAAAAGTACCTTCAATTAAAGTATCTTTTTGATTTAGGTTCTTAATAAATCTATTTACCTAATGCTAACCAAGGTCAACTTAAATCTAATATAATTTGATATTAAAACCCTTATTGGACTGCACATTGAGTTCGGAGGTCTTGGGTATCTTCCCTCTAAAGTATGTTAAGGTAATGAAAGGTATGAGAATATAATACATACCAGCCCCTGTGGATTCCATTCTTGATGCCGTATTCACAGTATCTCCAAATAGACAGTATCTAGGCATAGTTAATCCTACAACACCAGCCACACATGGACCTGTAGTGAAAACATGAGCAAGTTAGTGCACCCTTCATAAAACAGTTATTTCCTAATATTAAACGCATGATCAGTTGGTATCCGTGGACGAGCATTATGATCTCTAACAAGTAACAACTAGCCCTCTCCTAATGTGATTGGAATGCCGCCTGTGACTAGAATAATCACATACGAGAAATCTGACTATGTTGTTCTTCTAGTTGCTTGCCAAGGTCTTCCTCCGCTGAATGACCTTAAAATTTACATCTGAGTAAAACCATACCCCTTTCTCATCCACACGCTGTACTACTTCCTCATTTATTTTTTTTAGACAGTTTCCTAACTTTTCTGCCCCTATGCCGGATTCATACTCACAGCGGTGAGGTGCTAGTGAATACAAGTCAGATATCATAACCATTCAACCCTATTCCGTTAAAAGGACTCAAATGACCGTAACTCAATTCATTGACAACTGATCTTAAGGTGTCATTGTATACATATTGCTAGGAACTTATTGACATGCTCACAACTCTAAACGTATAATTAAAAAACAAGATAATTATATAAACACACTAACTTACTTTTACAGACGGTCACCAGACATGAACTACATGTTTTATATGAGTTTTATTTTCAGAAGGTCAACAATCGCTTAAAGCTTTTGTTCTGGTGCACTGAACTCATGATTCATTGCCTTATCAGTAGTCCACATTAGAAGTTGTTGATCCATGCTATTATATTTTAAGACATAATGACATCACGTTTTATTCTTATCTATGAGAAAACAGTAACACGGGAAATCTAATAGAATATCAAATTATGACATTAAGTGATTGCGATTAAAATTGCTAATACAATGATTTAACGTCAACTAAAAGATAACGTAAGTCCTCGAGAATAAAGTCTTGACACGAGAACCATTAACAGCCAAGTTTCTAATGTTTATTAACGTCACCGGCAAATTTGGAATCTTTACCAATCAAGTCCATAAAACAACTTTGCGTCGTTTAAAGTACTTTACGTCGCTTAAAAAACTTTGCGTCGCTTAAAAAACTTTGTCATTTGAGCAGACTATTCTGGTATTATAACATTACTGCCTCATAAATCCTTCAGTTCGTGGCAACACTAATTGTAAAAACCAAAGTCAAACTATTTCCAGCTCGATTGTGTTGCAACTTTATATCTCCGTTCCGTATTATTAGAAATCATAAAAAGGATGAAATAGCAACGTGAAGATAAATTCTCTATTATATAGGCATGAAAGAAAGCAAAATATAAAAACATATGATTACAAAATAATTCCAAGAATAAATGAATGTGTTGTGGTATTATATTGTCAAAATATACAATTATCTAACTAAAAGAACTCCCACCTACATATATTTATGTCTAACAAGCACTCTTGGAAGCGTGATTATTTTGTTATGTTCCCATATATTATACCACAGGACCCATTGAGAGTAATATTAAGGTGGGAGAGTAAATTTTTAACTGGTTTTCTAGAGACGTCAATGAGAGCTTTGAGTTTAATGTATCAAATAGTATCAGTTACGAGAGATCACATGTAACGATAGTGTTCACCCCATCCCTCTGAACGAACAAACAAAATGTACATGACTTCAGGTCAGAACACTATATGTGTTAACTTTGTAATATTCTAATAGAAACATTTTTTAGAATTTTTACGATATGTTCAGATTGTTCTTGAGTTCAATTAAAAGTTTATTCTAATTATTGCTTACATATGCAAGCCTTCTTATAGACTATGAGATCGCAGAAGACGAGTATTACTTTGAATGTGATATAAATGTAAGTAACGAATCGGATGGTGTAAAATGATTGGACATAAAATCCCGTCATAACTTAAGTATTGTCACGTTGCATTCAGCATTACTTTAAGTATAAATGTTAGATAAGATATTACTGAACTCAAAATGTGTCTGTATGACACGAATGGCCTTGCTGAGAGCTTAGTAAAAAAGGGACCATTACTCTTGTGAAAATGCTTGAATTTTAACGGAAATTAAACTTGACCTGTATTTTATTATTATACACCTTCATGTAAAATATGAAAACAGTCCCGTGAAACATGTCTTGTGATATTGCTCGGAAACCAAAATTTGAACGGACGGACACCATAACTTGAACGGACGGACACCATAATTTGAACGGACGGACACCATAATTTGAACGGACGGACACCATCATTTGAACGGACGGACACCACAATTTGAACGGACGGACACCATAATTTGAACGGACGGACACCACAATTTGAACGGACGGACATGGGAAACATTTCTTGCCTTTCCCCCATTTCTAATGACAGGGAAATAAGGGACACCCGTTACAACCATGGATGACTCTTCTTTGTCATGTTTAGAATGTTTATCAGATAACTAGGGCCCGAGGTTATAAAACTCTAGATTGGTCTGCGAGCCTAACTATTACTTCTTGTTTGTTTTAATATTTCTAAGTTAATTCTGATCAGACAATAAAGATATTATTGATACATTAGTCTGGTGGCAGAATTGATCTGAACATGTATTTTGAACAAACCCATTAATCAGCTATATCTTTTCAACAATAACACTCAACGAATTGATTAGATATTTAAGCTAGAAGATTGTCCTCAAGTTGTATAACCTTGGGGCCAGTACGTTTATGAAGTATTAGCAATAAGCGGACAGTGAACGCACTTAATGAATCAAGATATATGTTTGATATAACTTCTGTAATTGTAAGCTACTATGTACAATCACCTTATGAATAAACAGCTCTAAGAATAATGAAGAAATCGTGTGTAATCAATATTAACTTATTAAGCCATAACATAACAATAGTCTACGGATGAGAATTCCTTCATTACTCGAAGACATTTTAGTACAAAACGCTGAATACAATGTATGTCTTTACATGCATCTTACTATACAGTGAATTACGGAAGATAACTACATAATGAGGACAAGTACGACAGCCGCGAGGTGAATGCTCGGATAAATACGTGTGGTTTGAATGCAGTGCTAACGTACTAACTAATTTAGACATTTTCTTAAAAATAGAATGCAAGGAGCTCTCATACCTAGTTCTTCATTTAGTCATGTATGCTGCTGTAAGAATATGATCATGACAAAAACAACTTTATTTCGAAATGGTTATTGTTGATACAATTATAAGGGATGGACAAAATTGAAAATCAACTTTACAAATGACGTATTTAATCGTTGCGTCAGTTTAGGATACGGTCTGGTCGTAAATTGAATCTGAGTCTGTTAAGTAACAAAGAAACACCTTTCCTTTTTGACAGACGTTGCTCATAATGGCGGATGGGTCATGATATGTCAGTGGCGCAATGGGAAATTTACATGACTGAGGATATTCATTAAATTCTTGAGAAACTTATGATAGCTTTGTTAATTTCTAAGTTATTAGTATTTTGATTGTTAACTTCAACAGTTACTGTCGTTTGATGTTCCATGTTCAACGTGACTTATATGGAACATTCATATATTAAGCGATTTGGGACTTTGTTGTGCTTGGGTTGTTTTGTGATCTACTAAATATAATGTGTAATATACGAATATGCAGAGGGAATACCGTATATTTGTCATGGCGTATGTTTTAAAATTAAACTCGAGCTTTGTCACAGAAAATGACTAATAACCCTGCCGCCGCTTTGACACTAAGAATATGATAGTACACTGTATAGCTAAATTCAAAGGGCACATAACACTGGCATGTGTTGATTACTGGGCATGTTGTTAATTGTGTTTTACACATCTACACTTCATATGTGACATGTTTCAAGTTTCATTGCAATGATTGAAAGAATGAGGAAGTAGTTCGCTCCACAAACTTGTGAAATAGTATACGGACCAACCACCGACTAACGACCGACCGACATATTGACTCTAATATAGCCCTTCTCAAACTTGGTTCAGGGGTGTACGAATAAATCATGTATGTATATATACTTGCCAGAGTGTAAACCAATCCTTACGCGTAGGGGAACTTCCGGCATGTGTTTTATTGTAAAATTACCACACTGTGATAACAAATCCAGCGCCATTGTTGATATTTCACCAGCGTGTCTATTTTCATTCCTGACTGGTAGACCACTGCATACCATATACGCATCACCGATTGTCTCCACCTGAAAAACGTGAACCGTATGAGTACAGGTCTTAATGAACTGAAGGGTCCGGTATTTACATTATGCATACGATTTTAGTGGCTTTTTATGTTTATGATATTAGGTAAGCACAGAGTCATCTTTATACAGTGAATACTTTCGCCAGTTTACTTAATATCACGTTTTCTTTAGGTCACTTACATCATCCCGTAATGCAGGCGTCACACTGTCCCGAAGTAGACACCAGATGGACACACGATTAAGGAAATGTTCAAATTTGGGTGTGATCGTGATAACATCGGGCCATTCGTGAGGGCATATTAGGCCATCGTATGACCACCGGTGGAGTTTCTCAGCCATCGGCACCAACTTCGTGAGCGGTGACAAAATCTTTGGCATGCCAAAAAATTCCCGAAGGTCCACGCGAAGGATCATGTTCGTGTTGAAATCGTGTGTTCATTTTGCCCTTCGTACTGCCATCGTGAGGGCATCTTGTTTAATCGTGTCATCATCGTATTTTCTTCGTGTAATCATCGGTGCTAATGGACATTTTTGCCATACGAAGACAATACGAACGAAACAAGAAGCCGCCCGATTGTCTTAAGAAGGCAACACGACTACGTGAAGCCCTCGCAATGCCGTCGTGTAGCCATCGTATTATAGTACGATGACATTGAGATGGAACCACGGTGACGACGAAAACAGCCGAATTTGAGTAGCTCAAGCGTTTCACAAGTGTTATGAATATATAAAAGGCCATTCATATAGCACATTTCTCAGTCAGTCCTGAGCAACTCGACTTGTGTTACTCTCAACGCTTCAATCACATTTATCCTCCATTCAGTTCCTGCAGAATGTTATACTTTGATGATGAGACAACCTTTTGATATACCTTAGAAAACATGATAAACAACTCTAACAGGCCCACGTTCATCCTCTTAAAGGTAAAATTGTCTTATTTCATTTCGCCTTTTCTTGCTATTTGTCTTTTTTATGTGACAGGGTTATTTTATTACTAATTTATTAGTATTCTTATCATGGTCACAAGTATATTATCTCGTCATTATCATCATCAATACTAACATGCTTTCAGTCCGGTATGGCACGGTCATATTTATCTTAATAATGTATTATATATGACCCAACCCATAGTTCACTGTTACAGCACGCACACATGTTCATACACACAGGGTAGTATACTGTATCTAAATAGTGAAAATCAAGGTAACTTTTGCATTATGATCTACATACCATTTATTATTGACTGTTCTTGTTTGACATAATTTTTTCATATTTTGAACTTGTGGCCACGCACTTGCCATTTTACTTACGTATCGTACAGATGATTCAGAATCCCTGGATTAAACCCACGTTATACATTATTGGGTTCTTCGTAACTATTTAGAGGGTCACACTAGCATTAGATTATGTACTTATTTTGTTTTGCTTTTTATTTCCACGGCAAGGAAAACCCGAGGCGAATGAGGAAACATATGTCTATATGTGTCAGGAAATGACTGTCTGATAAAAGAAGAGAAAGCTATGACCATTACAGCACTCTTCTAATGGAGCTGAGGACAGAAGGTAGGAATTCCTTCTGCATAAGCTTCTCCGGGGGCCTTTACGATTTGGTTTGGCGAAGGATAGAAGGTCGCATTGAAGAGAAGGACACATGGTACAGAAAGCCTCTCCATCCCGGTCTCAACCTATCACCCTACGACATCTAGCCGGCGGTTACAACTATCCCAGCTTGTCCTCCAACTTGTACAAATACCATATCCCTTATTATAAATGAAGTATGTGAAGTTTGTTGCTGAAGTGATCCAGTGTCCTACTACAACTGAAAAGTTAACCGCCATTGCTGAGTAGTTCGAGAAGAAATGACAATTTCCACACTGACGTGGTGCTTTGAATGGCAAGCACGTGATGGTCACCTTTCCTTGGAACAGTGGGTCTGTCTACAGTAACTACAAGGGATTCTTCTCATTGTCCCCATGGCCCTGGTCAACGTAGAATACAAGTATCTTTGCATTGATTTTATGCCCCTCACTGTGGTTGAAGTCTACTCAGTGGACTATGCTTTCCTCTTCTGAAATCATTTACCGAGCAGCCTCTTTCCCCTATTTCTCTATGACTTGAGTGACATGTTAATTAAATTGACCATTCACCAATTAAATTTCCCACCGTCAGTCGAAGATTTTTACCATCGGGAGGTCACATGACGCCTTCGTGAGCTGGTTCGAAGGCATCGTACTCTCAATACGACGTCGTCTATCAATCGTGGAACCTTCGTGTGTCCTGCGGGTAAACATCTAAATAAAAATTCATATCTTCGTTCTGCCTTCGTGTGTGGTTCGGTTGCCATCGTGTGATCTTCGGAAGGCATCGCACTTGATTCGGCTGTTGATTTGACTGTTGACTAGGATCGGGGCCAATTTCGCGCGAAGTTCAAAATTCCACATTCGTGTGGACATCTCCAGTCAACTTCGGGACAGTGTGACGCCAGCATAAGCGACTGCATGGTTTCCAGCAAGATGCGTGAAACAGAGGCAGAAAACCATGAACTTAATGTCTCGTAATTTAGGAACCAGTCCCGGGCTCTGTCGACTAGCCAAGCCTTACTGGTACTGATTCAAATAAAGATTAAATACTTCTAAAAATGTAAAATCAGAACCTTCGAAAAAATTCCATTCGAGAAGCTTCAGTGTCTGCTTTAATCAGAGCAACGGATAACAGGAACATGATAAATAACACTAATACTTTTAATTACTATAATACGCAACTACAGTACAACCTCTCCAGAGCGGCCCTCTCATGAACAACTAACTTTCTGCAACAACAGCATGGTCGTACCTACTGCATGATTTAACTACAGCAACAACCTCTTAACAACAGCAACAACAAAACGGTGCTTCTCCCACAGGGTATGCTTTGGAGAGGTTGCACTGTATTCATTTAAAAGATCTGCTACTTGAAAATATTCCTCATATCTTACCTTATATACATCATAAGCATCAATAGTTGCATCAAACATCGTATAGAGACCATTAAGAAGATCCACAACTTCTAATGGTGTACTCTTAGCAGAGATCGTTGTAAAGCCAACGATATCGGAGAAATAGATAGTCACCTCGGAAAATTGTTCCGCGGCTATCGAACGTCCGACCTTTAGGCTATCTGCAACAACTCTGCAATATAAAAGGTAAAGGAATATTCACACGTACGCACAATTTTGTTTCAGTCAAAGACCATGACGCTTGAAGCATATACAAAGGATTAAATCGATCTAAACTGCTGGCTTATCTTCCATACAAACATCCACAGTGTGTTGTTTCCGATTTCTCATACATATTACGCTATCGATAACCCCTTGGTAAGTACAGCATATGTCGTACGCATCAATAGTTTTTAGATTTTGATTGTTTACATGCATTGTATTCATCTCAAACAAAACGCAACATGCGCACATTCATTACGGTTCTAGCTCCAGTTTCACGAACAAACTTAAATAGAAAATCAATAATGGACTTCTGTACATGTATATGTTTTCTTTTGTCTAGAAATCTTGTGTCTTTGACAAGAAATGTTACCATTTGTGTCTTTATTTACTAAGATCATGATAAACATGCCAGCATATCTCTTGTCTGGCAGACAAATTAAGTCTCAAAACTCCATTCCATTTGTGTCAAAAGTGAAATACCCAATAACAGACTTAAATCAATTTTATTGAGTTATACCATATCTAGATAACATAGCTTGGTTGAAATTGTGAGAAAGTGTACTTTTTTAATGCCACATTCTGAATTGCATACACTAAAAAGGAGAAATTATTGGTTTAATAAATGAGTTGAAGTTGAGTAAAAGCTTATTGTTTATGAAACCGGGGCCTGGTCCCAGTTTCACAAAAAAATCTTAAGTTTTTGCTCAAACTCAACTTATTTACCAAACCAACAATTTCTCTGTTTTATTGTATGCAATTCAGAATGCCTTTTAAAAGTAGGTTCCAAGATGGACTAAGGACAGTTTCCCATAATTTCAACATAGCTATTAAAATAATAATAAATTTGATTTGAGTCTGTTACTGAGAATTTGATTTTTGACTCAAATGAAAATGGTGTTTTGTGGCTTAATTTGAGTGTCAATCCCACATTGTTTTATTTTTTTACTAGCATGTTTAACATGTTCTTAGTAAATAAAGAAATAAATGGTAGCATTTCTGATCGTCGACATAAGATTTCTAGATAGAAAAAATACTTGAGTCCATACTTAAGTTTCTACTCAAATTTGTTTGTGAAACTGGGGCCAGGTTTACAAGATTGGTTCTTGATGTAAACTATTATGCGTGGAATCATAATTGCAAATTTTCTTACTCGGGCAACATCCGGTAGAGCAGAAGATCCGTCTTCTTCTTTTCTTCCTCCAACTGAAGAGTTCGATCTTTGACCAGGTCTTCTAAATCTGTGGAATATTTCTCTAGCATTCTGAACATGGTGTCGACAATATTCATCTTTCTGTAATAAGTTTTATTTATATAAGTTATATTGTATAGTTCCCATCATTCCATAGCAAGTTCATAATGTTTTCATTGACCATGTCAGCTGTATGGTTGTTAGGTAAGCCACACGAACATGACACTAGCTCTTTCGTTAAATAAAACCAGAAGTTTCATATATGGCCCATATGACCCATTGTGGCATGCTTGACAAATAAGGTCAATATGTACATGCAAGCGCATATACAATTATGAGACTCAGTAAATGTCAACATGAACAGGCTCCAGAAATAGCAAGGACGGTGTCTTCGAGCTAGACTATTACGAACTTATGAAATAGAGAACTGGCTGGAGTAATTATTCCTATTTTTTATTTAGGTTTAAACTTTAGCTATAAATGAGATTAGATGTGATTAAGTTTTTTTAAACTTCATTAGTGCTATTCTTCTTCTATTTAGTGTTCAAACACCTTATTATACTGGCAAAAAACTACAAAACGCCAAAACTTGAGTCAATTTCAAGAATTGCACCCAAATGTACATGCATCTGATAATAACCAAAAATAAATACAGGTAAGCGACAAAACAGTATAACATGGTTTCTCAAGAAAATACCATCGATGCTGGAGGAAAAGTTATAATCTAGTTAACAGTGATATAACCAATCTAAATTGTGTACGTCCAATTAAGGTCAATGTCACTTCGATGTTGGGCAATATGAATATATTGGGAATACATATAGTCCAAGGTAGAAGTATCAAAGAGTTCCAATTAGGGGTGTTCTGTAACATATACTATTATTCTAAATGAGCCAATTAAATCATTTTAAGCCCAAATCCTGTTAAAGTCAAATCGAGGTTGTATTACGTGGGTGCAATGGAAACGATCCAAGGCAACAACTGTATAAGTATCAACAAGATAGACAAAATAATAGAATCCAGTTAACCAGTAAATATCCAATTTACGTAAAAGCATAAGTCCAAATCCAATCAAGGTTAATTGGTGGTTAGATGGTAGATCTATAGATGCAATGTTCCAAGACATCAGCTAAACAATTTAAATATCAATCATTCTTAGATAACGATGAAAGTTCTGTGATAGTAATTTTATTAATATGTGAAAATAATGATCTCTAAGATAATTTGTATTTCATTTCTTTTTCTCATATTAATATAATTTGTTGTTGGTTATTTACGTTTATTTATGAAGGACCACAATTGAAATAAGGAATTACTTTCTTTTTTGTGTTATCCTTGTATTAAACTTTTCTGACATGGTTTCAGTTTTTTAGTGAAATTATTTGCCTTTGATAATTTTACAATCTAAATTTGTATATTCAGTAATATATTTTTGTTTGAACACTGTAACTCTATATGTTCATTTTGTGTATTAATATATTTCCTATGTACCATGTTTTTAGAAATGGTTAAAATATAAATAATAATAAATAAATAAATAAATAAATACATATAAGTAACAAAGCGTTCTTGTAAGCAGCGTAGGTGCTAGACAAAAAGGTAACGAACGGACAAGATAATCGATAAATGCACAGGCATTATAAGGCGTCGGGATATAGGCCTATAAAACATTTAAAGAGAATAGACAGTGTATTATTTTATAATTATATTAAAAAAGTTTGGTTAATGGATGTAAGACGGTCACAACATACTTTCCACCAGTAAACGTTTTAAACTGTTGATATATCTCCTCCATTCCAGGTCGCATTTCTGGGTTCTCCGTCCAGCAAACTTTCATCAGTTGTATATATTGTGGCGGTGCGGTCCCGTGGCTAACCGAAGGTCTGAGCAATGGTGGAGGATGCTTCAGTTTTTGAATTATTTCTGAAATAATTATTCGATAAAAACATAATCTGCTATGAGATGAAACTAATGCATCAAATATTATAAACCTGCGGAGCTCGTTAAATATTTTACAGGGCATCATTTCGTCGCCCCAGTATTTAATTATTGACTGATAATGTTAGCATTATCTAATTTGAATCATCCGAACGTTCTGCAATTCTGTTCACAAAATATCGGTGATCGATTCTCGTTTCTGTATTAATAATTTTACTTCTGGACTTGCGACTGGTTTTCAACAGTAATAACGTCATATTGAGGGCAGCTTTTTCAACCAGTTTCTGGACTAGCACTAAACTTGTTCTACGAAAGTACCTACCAACATCTCCAAATGAATCATGTAGCTTTAAAACAACATGACTGTGTATTAAATCAGTACACTGTCAGTTAAACCCCTGAACACCGGACTCCCGAAAAAACGTAATTTCTTGAAAATCGGACGATTTTTGTAAAACCCGTTTATTTCTGAATTAATCATAAGTTCTTTTTAAGGGGATTTACTGGACATGTTTCCAAATAGGATTTGCACATGTGTAGTACAACAAGAAAGTTATTAGTAGTAATTCAAATCAGACTGACCATCTTCGTTACACAATGAAGACAACGGCAATGCTTACTATAATTCCGTATTTCAGAAAAAAAACTATAATTTTGTTTTTGCCACAGAATCTTCATTTGACTTCAAAGTTGATATTAGAAATATGATTGTTACAGTAGAACATAGTATTAGTGGATTCGTTGCGACCTGATTGCTTCGTCCATTTTATCCATACGTCACTATAGCCACAACAAAAACTCGATTATCCGAAATCGACGGAACCGAAACATTATTTCGGATAAGTCATAGTTTCGAACAACACGATTCGGATAATCGAAGTTTTTACTATATAAATATAGTGGGAAATCGGGAGGGAAAATTCATTTCGGATAACAAAAGGTGTTCGGAGAATCCTAGTTCGGATAAGGGAGGTTTAACTGCATAATTATTGCATAATATTACAGAATTACTTGGTCGGTGAATAATAATTTACTTTTACTGTATTTCATTGTATTTAACATAAAATATTTTTTAAATTATAGACAACTTACCACGTGGAGATAAGCCTGCTGTACTGTAGGGATCAGATCTAAGTACCACACATTGCATTATGATCGATATACTGTACACGTCTCCCTTTTCAGACCCTTTCATCCCAGGTACAGGGTCCCTAAGATGTTCAGGGGCCATACAAAGTAAATCTGAAGTAAAGTTAATGCACGATGAATCTTGTTAGATTTCACTGAACAGTTTTCACAATCAGCGATGAAAATAAAGCTATGCATTTCAGACTATTAGTAATACACTACGTACGTATATATAAAGTTGATTTGAACATAAGTGAAAAATGCTTTCAAGACTTTTCGTGTGTGGTTTGAAACAGCATCAATCATGTGCAACAGGCGACCGTAATAAGTCATTTATTGTTATTTATACCATTGAGTGAACTATTATACAATAACCTTTTTGTTCCTTAAATTGTATGATACATTGTGATATATTAAGTTGCTATTGAACAAATAACAGCGTTTAATTCCGGCATTGACTATATTTCTTTCTAACCTGTGTCTTTGAATTCCGGTGTCTGTTTTACAGAGCCATACACACTTGGTAGACCAAAGTCGGATACTTTGAGCACCCATCGGCTGTCTATTAGGCAATTTCGACACTTCAAGTTACCATGCCAACGAAGCGAACTATTATGTATATACCTTACACCCTACAATAAAAAGCCAGATATAGAATTAGATGCCCCACAAATGTACGACATGATCTCCGTCCCTATCATGCAAGGTAGATTAGCTCATATTTGATACAGTCATCTTAATTAATAGTTTGTTTTATGGCTTTTCTTTTGCAATGTCTTTAATTCGTCTTTAAGTATTTTAGCACCTTACCAATATTTCGCTCTTTTACTTCACTACGCCAGTTCAATACGATGTATCCTTTACGATGTCTGATACACGTAGTTTGAAACTGATTTTAAATATATAGATATTTATAAAATTGGTTGAATGTATTGTATGTTCTTTTGTAGCCATATCTTATATCTTTATAAGTATTTGTAATATATATTTGCAAAAGTTAGAAAATCTGTAAACCATCTTTATCGGTTTGAATTTATATCATATAAGTACAATCCTTTCGGTAATAAATTTAATTAATTATTTATACATGTGTAATAATTATTACCACCAATTTGTTGAATGTAATTATTTAATGGACGACAAACATGTATATTTTGTTATGTTTATGTCAATAAAATATTTTGACTTGACTTGACTTCATAACTGTATAACCATAATATATTCTAGTTGTTTAAAACTATAACATAGAATTATTTATATTACATTAAGTATTGTACTAGTACATAAATGATCAGTGGATGACTTCTCTATAATAGTATATTTGTTTTGGCATGATAATATTGGTACACATCACGTATGGACATCTTCAAATACTGGCATCAACATCTTACTTAAACCAGGTTATCCACCGGTCAAGCCATTTGCATGTGGTCAATTTACGTTTCCCTTTGAAGCAGAAAAGCGACGAGAACTATTTTCCGGTTCATTAACGTAATTAATTGATTCTGACTTTCCAAGATGAATGAAAATAAAGATATTCCGGTTCTGTTTACCGAGTGTATTCAATAATTGACCAATTTCCATATCAGCAAGGGTATACTCATGTCATCTTTATGTTCAACGTCAATAAGTATTTTGTAATAATGCTCCTGATTGGACATAAATAGTTTTCCAAGAAGTCTAATAACAAACAGCATATGAAAAACTCGTTTGGACTGATAACTTAATTCTGTAAAATATCTAACACGAAACAAGCGATGTGTTGTTAAGCAAACAGTGCCACCACTCCATAGCAAGATCCTTTGGGGGTAACATAATTGTTGCTATTGTTGTTGAGAGGTTGTTGCTCTAGAGAGGTTGAATCGATAGTTAAATCGTGCAGTTGAAAAAATAATGGTGTTGTTGAAGAGAGGTGATTGTTTAAGAAAAGTCCGTTCTGGAGAGCTACTGTAGCTTTGCCTTGGGGCACATAATATGTATTTAATTGTCATCACAATAGTATGACTTGATCAACTTCCAGAACATGAAGCTATAGTGTAGCTAATTTATACGTACCCTTATTAAATCCGTGAGTAGTGATACTTTGAAATCCCAGTCCAGTTTAATATCGTGATTATTCAACACATCCTGAAATAGAAGTACAGTCAACCTGTGAACAAAAGCCATCCTTGGGAAAGAAATAGTGTGGCCTTTATTGACAGGTTGCCTTTATTTTGGTTCATTTTGTTCTAAATAATCAAATTTTAAATAATGGCCTTTTGTCACAGGATAGCCTTTATTTGGTTGTGGTCGCTAATACATGTTTGACTGTATGTGGCCACTGTATTTATGTATCTTGTTCTTTTAGTTCTGTACTTTTCAGACAAGCTCCCCGTGTGTATTGACTTACGCTCCGTTCCTGGCGATATGCTGAAATGATTCGGCCATGTCCTACATGAACCCTTTAAAGGACTAGAGCGACATAGCGATAGACTACAGTAGGAGAGAGGTAAAGAGCCCACCCTATGACTTCCCGGATAAAGACATTAGAGGAGAAGGCTTAACCTGTTGGATGATAAATAGGAATGTTCCCTGAGTAACTTTTGTCTTTGTGCTCTTTATCGGTACAATGCGGAGAAAACGAAACAGGCAAATTAGTTTAAGAGTCCAATTTGTATGATGTTGTTAATTGTTCAAATGGAGAACGCGTAATGTTCGTTCGTTCACGAAATATGCGTTCTTGAACGAGCTTTGGTTTTTAGCATATTTGTATTCGTCTATTTTTTTCTGAAGTTGGCATGCGCTAATTAATTGCAAGTGGCATTTCCAAAATTCTAGAGTTTTTCTCTGTATTGATCTCGGACTTTTTCCCTGCCTTGGTATCACGTATAAACCACATTATACCTAACTGCGCATTAAAAGTTAGATAAATCAAATGTGCCAATACCGAATTATGAATTGTATCATTATTCTAAAAAACTGACTTACTTAGTTCACAGATTGCGTTGAAATCAGGGACATAACTTTCGTGTACAGGCTTATGTCTGATCATTTACGGGAGTCAACAGCGTGTGAAAGTTTTAAAGTGGATCACTTCTCCATAATGGACAATGGCTATTTGTACAAGAACATAATGAAATTTTCTGGTCTGTAACTTTCAGAGAAATTGAGTACACGCTTGCATGGTATTCAGTAATTGATAATATCTTTCTTTGTTATAACAATAATCTCAATTATTCAGAAATGTTGACCAATTTTGCACTTTAACTGTCAGAAATAATTTGTATCATATGTTGTATGGTATATATCAATTATATATGTCACCAAATATATGATGCCTTCGAATAGTTCATTAATAAAAACTACTGTCTTATTTTCTCGATTATTCAACAAATACAAGTGATGATTAAAGTACGAATTGAATGAATATAACAAATTTGCTTAGCAGAAGGAGTTACTGTGTCACAATTATGTGTTCGGTGTCAATTGCGCCTGTCAATAAGAACTAAATCTATCGGATATTGGAGAAAATGGTTTATTGTGGCACAGTAAGTGGTTTATTCGGAACATAAATCAGTAATTCGTTTCCATGGTGTCTACAATACCTCTAAACTCCCTCGACTACAGAAGTCTAATATGATAGCAGGTGTCTGAGGATCATCGTAAAATCCAATAAATGCATTCACATTTTCTTGGCGAACATCTCGTAGCTGAAATTTTAAATATCAAATAAAATATACACGTGTCTACAGTAAAACCTCTGAAATCGGACTCCCCTGAACACAGGAATTCTCTGCAAATCGGACGATCTTTCAAATTCCATATTTTTCGGAATTCATCAAAAGTTCTCTGAAAATGGAATTCTCAGAAGCCCAATCCGGGGCGATCCGGTTTTCGGGATTTTTACTGTACATTTTAACCAAGGAACTGTATTAATATAATAATTAAATGTGTCTTTTATACGTATTTTATCGTATGTTTGTATCTTCCTGTAATACGACCATCCGTTCACCATAAGATGTATATAATACTTTTTATAATACGTTTAAGATGACACCAGCCATATTCCTGTCACAATACAATATCATGGTTACGTGAGAGGACGTGTCTTATTAGCTCCTAAACCTCTCTTTGTATGCAAAGTCACACATTTTTTGAAGAAGAAAAAAACGAATGCAACGCAGAAATCTTTTTTTTTTTGCAACCTTAATGTCACGAAACTTTCTCCTTATGATGAGAAACGTTACAGCATGCTAACGTTAGTCACGATAGTGAATTTTTTTGGAGATATGACGCATTTCATGATGCTAGGGTATTAAACCTAAAAAACGTAACTTCGTGTATTTAGTGTAATTAGATTGAACCATTAAAGTGGAGTAGAGCAGTAACAAGAAAGTCATTATTCAACAATGACAGTTTGTTTACTTTTTCGCACAATATTAACAATCAATTATAATGTAATTAAATTTACAATTTTATGTGGGATTTATCTTATTGATTGATTACTAGCACATTGCTATGTAAGTACAACAACTCACTGTTTTGATCACATGCAACAGTTTGCTCTTCATCTCGAAATTCTTCACTTTCAGTTTTTTTGCATGCACTAAGTCTCCCTGAAAGACAAATAAATGAAATCTCTGAGACGAAAATACATACAGTGGTCTCAGCATGTATGTATAAAAGCGTGCAGAATTACAGGATGCTATTCCCTTGGTCTATGTTCATTATTAATTCCAACTTCCATCAGACTAGTGATGTAGACGTTGGGTGGTGAAGTTTACTGATGTGTCCTCGTGTACAGGCTTGTGTAATGTTTATCAATTTTCTAAGATTCGTAAGTCTATCACATTCATCGATACCCTTTATCATTGACAATAATGTTTCGACGATTCTAAGTGTTAATTTATTCCAGTTAAACCTTCGTATTAAATAAAACACCTCGGTTGTTTATACAATGTAATATTAGCATTAGGTGGATGTAGAATTATATTGTCTCATGTGATAGCATTGGGTGGATACAGAGTTATATTGTCTCATGTGATAGCATTGGGTGGATACAGAGTTATATTGTCTCATGTGATAGCATTGGGTGGATACAGAGTTATATTGTCTCATGTGATAGCATTGGGTGGATACAGAGTTATATTGTCTCATGTGATAGCATTGGGTGGATATAGAGTTATATTGTCTCATGTGATATTAGCATTGGGTGGATATAGAGTTATATTGTCTCATGTGATAGCATTGGGTGGATACAGAGTTATATTGTCTCATGTGATAGCATTGGGTGGATACAGAGTTATATTGTCTCATGTGATATTAGCATTGGGTGGATATAGAGTTATATTGTCTCATGTGATAGCATTGGGTGGATACAGAGTTATATTGTCTCATGTGATAGCATTGTCATTCTATAATGAATACAAAGTCAATGACACACGAAGTGTAAAGAATGTTATTCGACAAAGGAATTTCCAGTATCTATAGAAACTATGTTATTTACAGTATGCCACACCTCGTTAAGATTTTTTTAATGCGACTAATGGACATTCAGTTTGTTAAACTGTTAAACAAAGCTGAAAGGATGACGGCTAAAATAATGATATTCTCATGTGGCCGTCTGCTGCACAGAATTATCGAAAACACATTTATAAGTCAACTTGTAAATCATTACATGTAATGTTGGAACTGTCATACCAAGGCTTCCCTGTCAGTTAAAGATGACAAGGTAATGACGATATCTTACAACAACACATCACATGATATAAACAGTGTCTTGGATGTAGACGAAGTCTCACCAATATGGAGTGATGAGCTAAAATATTCAAATTTCACTCCAAGAAAGGCACCGACCGTCTGGTAATTGTTTTTAATGAACCAACATTCACGATAGGAAACATTTGCCGACTACCATGTTGGTTATGGCAAATGAATGGAATCGATCGCATTTACCCATCTAGTACTAATTAAATGCTGAAGGTTAACTTGACCTTGATAGACTCCATTGCGTAATTATAAGCAAAGGACAAGGTATTTGATGACATAACTGAGCACAAATAACTGCTACGAGTAAAACAAGTATCTTTGCCGAATGTTTGCTTGTCGAGTCCATAGAAACATCGATCTGTATAGAAAACTATTTCTAACCTTGTGCAGTGCATATAAGCGTTCTAATCTGAATTAGAGCAACTAAATCTAACTCCGCATTAAAGAATGTTGTTATCTTTATTCATTTTATGGTGTCGCGACAGCCTCCTCCTTTTATCAACTTTCCTGTTAACGGTACCTTACATCGAGTTGTCGATAGTTTAATACACAAATGTAATATGTACGCTTAAGTACTTTCTTATCTTTATTCACCACCTTAAATATAAAAACCTGTCAAATAAAGATGTCTTTGTTTTATTGTATAGCAGAGATTCCCTATCTGACCCTATACTATATACATGTAATTACATTAATTTTAAGTCTCTGCGCCATGTTTTTAGTTTAGTTTTCATCGTTTGGTTCTCATAAAGTCAGATGACATACTCACCGAGTTAAGTCTCTTCTCTACAAATTTTATAGCTTTTTAGTAATACAATACGTTTAAATACGAGGAAATTGATATTGATATTACCGCAAAGTGTTTGGAAGAAATTAATATCACTTGTTGTCATTTAAACTCGTCCTTCATATAGTGTTAATAAATGGTGTTTGTAAATAGCAAAGTGTTAACATTTTTTGCAGAGGACTTGTAAACACGATAATGGTATGATGTCATTTCTCATGCAATACTTACATTATATCTCGCTGTTTCTGTTATTTCCGATGCGTATTCGTGTAGGCTGACCATTGATCGATTGGTTCCCGCCCTATGTCCGGAGTCTTTTAACAAATCTGGTCTCTCAATTAGATTGCTGTTACCGTTTATCTGTAATTAGAAAACAAGAAACCTCATGAAGATGAAAGTATCGCGTCGAGCATCTTGTTCCATTCATAACTGATTGGCAACTTCAGAGACTAGAAAGCGTGAATATTAAATATCGGAATCGATGACTGTGCAGGATTCTTCCATAGAGAATGGCACCGAAATAGCAGTGTTCGTGTTGTTATTGATGACAGTCGTACTGTTGATTTGTTGTTATTCTTGAGAAAACTTGTAAATTTCTGAAACGTGTCTTTAATGAAATTATGTATTCCGACTTGCACAGCTGCAACTGATGTATGCTGATTCGATTAAGATCTACAAGTGAATATTTAACACCAACGGTGCCACACAATAGGGAAAAGGTCACATGTTTGCAACATCGAATTTTCTGTCAACAACTACAGTCCATAGACAGAGCAAGTTCTCTATAATCCAGTGGTTACAACTGTGCGCGAAAAACGTTGCAGATCTACCACAAATCGGAAACATGTATATATGTAATCTATGTATGTGGTTCTAATGTATACTGTCTAAGTATACTAGAATAACCACCCATCCCTTCAGCCGAGGCTAGGAATAGAAATCTAGCCATACAAACGAAGATATAGGCATTGGCAGTACGTTTGTAACATATTTGCACATATGAGGAGCATAATGCCGATTTTCAACGTCCCAAACCCTAAAGTATTGGCCACACTATTAATTGCCTTTTATGTAGTCAATGAACTGAAAATTTGGTTCCATAAAGCAATATTATCTATCACTAAAGACAAAGTTCTGGATGCGATGTTCCTAACACGCACTAAAAGTAATATTAACGTGACAGTAACTTATTATATGACCAGTATAGAAACTCCATATAAGTTCCCTCGTTTTGTCTGCAACAATGTACGATTACGTGTACGGAGACATGGGCAAGCCAGAGGTTGGTCGTGTTTAAGAAACATGCTACAAAAACAATGGTTTGTCTATTTACGATAATGGTTGTATATGTATATGCACGTTTGTGTCCAAATAACGTTGGATTGAAGCCCTTTGTGCAATGAAACCATACTAATTTTATGGTTCCAGACAGATGTCTTAATACATCCAATATAGCAAATTAACCTTACATTCTGTAGCATAATATCTATGGATAATCAATCTCTGATTTGTAATCTAGAGATAGACAACCAGGGACTGAGTTGACAGGAGATGTCACTTTATTTGTATAACTAATCTCGTCCACCTTTTATCTGGTGTCGAGAAATCAAGTCGAACAACATTGATTATTTGCCTCTGTCAGAGACAGTGGTCTTCCATGTAAGATTAATACCAAACTGATAGCCTAGACTCTCGTGATGAACGATGTTACGGTCATACATGAAGACATTATCTACATAAGACATTCCACAAGGCGGTCAAGCAGGACCCTAGGATTGTTTGTTAACTACCAACTTGTGTACATAGACACAAATAATGAATAAGTATCTGATCTTCATTGATTGATCTGCAGTGAGTATACGATGTGTACGATGGATCTGTCCGTATTTAACAACATAATGTTCTGTTGGTAACCAAAGGACTTGCAGTGTTTCATAAAATTTCATTTATTAATAACACATTCTCACTACTTAGATGCCTGTCTTTATAGACAAGGTATGACTTGCAAAGTTTTAATACTTAAATTTGCAGCTTTAATGTGTTGAGCGGGTTTAAGGTTTGTGAGTGTATGCTGTGTGGTTGTTTTCTTTGCTCACTGATATCCAATCGTACGAGTACAAACTACTAATGATCGTACGAGTACAAACTACCAATGACTACAACTAGACCTCGGCATATTGTCTGATTATACCAAAATCAACCATTTTTGAACTTTCGATATTTTCACGACTATTAAAAATGTTAAGCATGTCAGATTCTAGATATACGCACGCACATGTATGATACCATGCTAATTAGTTTATTCTACGTCAACATCTATCTAATTAAAGAATGTCCTTGTTTGATCTCTGTCTATTCCATTGAATAGCGTGATTTTAATCAGTACCTCAACCTAACTAGTTCGTGTTTCTTCAGCATGCATGTACTTGAAAAAATAAAAGGATAAATCATGAGACGTTAATTAAACTACTAATTAATTCAATGATCCTCTATGATCATTTGAACCTTATTCACATGTTTGCTGTGCCGCCCACGTGTCTCATAACGAACCAAGCGTGTCCCCTTAAAAGTATCATGTGTTCTGTGGCGATATCTCCTTCATCTCCTTCTTCATATTTCATTAATATATACATGTATAAGATTTGGATTAAGGTATTGTGAATAAGTATAATAGGTATTTGTTAAACGCGAAATTAAGAATAATTGTTTCAGTTTATAAAATGTCAATAGAGAAGAGAAATGCATACCCGTCTTTATTTGAAAATACAAAGTATGTAACAGGAACCCTTTCAACGTTCTGTTCTATTCTGCTTCATGTTCGCTGTTTGATAACATAATGCAAACCTTATTTTCTATTGCCTGAGCGAGACAAGTCGGACTGCTCGACGTTATTTTAAATTAAGTGACTGATTAACGAAATAAGCTAAGTGTACTAAAGTAGTTTATGACATACAAATGTAGAAGCTTTGGTGTCCATCTTTGGTTCGTAATAATGCTTATCACAGGACTTGATTCGATTGAAATTAGTTTTAAAGTCTCTACCACATAATGCAGCAACAGGAAAACGAGGGTTTAGATTTTAGAGTTTGTAGGACGATAAAGAAGTACATTGATTCATGCAATGCGGTTAAGTGTTGTACGTTTATACTTGACGAAGACATTCGTTCCCTCACGGTGAATTCGATTATTTTCCCACAGTTAAATGTGCAAATTGGCACATAAAGTGATTTATGTGTGACAGGTACTAGCAATTATGCTTAAAGTAATTGTACCGGCAATTGCTAAATCTCGAAACTAGCAGATGAATTAAATGCAACTTGGAAGCGATTTGCAAAATGATTTAATTTTTTGGGGGGATCATTATTTAGGTTATAAACGGTGGTAATAGTCACGTACATCTTTCTTATTCAATATAATCCTCAATTACTTATAAATGACAGCATCACATTCATATCATTTATCCTTTCTTGTTAGAAGAAACGAAACATCGTAGTTGAACAAGTTAAACATTGTCAAGGAAAAGAAATAAAGATACTACTGATTCAACTTTAAATGATACACCTAAATACACATACACTGTACTAGTTCACACATTTTTTAAAACTCCTACGTGTATAACATAGAGAACCGTGGTTTTGAATTAAATACTACATGCAGTAGCCAGTTTTATACATAGGCACTCGATTTCGTTATTTGTATGCGTTTACAGACGTTATTTTACAATTTCCCACATCAAACAACGCAAATCTGTCGAAAGAAAAATCTTCATTTTTTCCCTTATTGAGTGTATAAAATACTCCAAGGTAGTGAACTCGCCATCTTTTCGATTGACGGTAGTGACGAAAATAAGCGTGGGTCCCGGCTTTCCTTGTAAAAGCTGTCAAAACGTTTAAGGTTGGGGAACACTACAACGAAAGCAAGGTTCCGGAAAGCACGTGCAGATTATATTGAGCTCAATCAGATACTCGTCAATCCATGTTTTCTTTCTTGGAGTACAAGGGGTTTCGATGCACAGTCATAGTTCTCTGTTTGTTAACAAATGAAAATACAAAATTAATGTAAAATCGACACCATACAATGTTTGGCCTGGTGCTAAGTAAATGGGGCATTTTAAAAATATACACGAATTTTAGATTAAATGAATTACAAAATGTAGTTATACTACAAATTAAACATTATATTGTACAGTATTTCAGAAATACAAGTGTCCTGAAAATTCATACTTGAATGATTCATTAAAAATGTATCCCTAGTTGAATATTGAAAGGTCGGATGTCTGCCTGCAATAAATAAGAAATCTCATTTTTATCTCATTTATCAATTGAGTACTTATGTAACAGCCATATAAAGGTTACTATCTCACTATCATTATCTTACAAAGTAGGTATCCACTAAGTATAAATTACTTAAATTATCTTACACATTATTTCTTCCGTGAACATGTCCAATATATGATATTAACCTAGACATAAAAGGCATCAATGGATCGCTGTACAGAAATAGCAACAATCAAGCGAGAGATTCAAGCTACCTGGCAATTTATGTTTTTGAACAGTTAGTTAGTGGTTAGTTAATAAGTAATCCATTCTCCTCCTATTACAGTTATGTACATCAGACACACACAAACGGATTCGAAACTGAAAGAGGACGGTATTATCAGCGACGATTTTGCAATTATACCAAAGGAAAGACTTATAATTAGTTAATAGCACAGGTACTTGACACAATTTTATTACCATATTTTGGCCGTATAGGCTACATATATATAATAAAATATTTTATTATATATATGTAGCCTATACGACCAAAATATGGTAAAATAAAATTTGTGTCAAGTAGTAACTTTTATGTGATTTTTTGTATGTTTAGTGATGTTTGTAACGTCATTATATACAAGTCACGTGACCAGATCTTTTCACTGATTCTCTATTTTGCAATAAACCGGAACAAAATCTGTATAAATTTATACTGCTTTTTCGGCTCCTTTTACATACCTTGAGTGATGATATTTCGTACATACTCATTTATTTGTGATTTAAAGCTCGCATGATCTATATCAAACTCTATCACAGATAAGTATCATAGCAAAGTACATCAAATAAAATGCATGGCTTGATGCGTGTGATTATATATATATTTCTCAAAGTAGGCAATCCAAACATGTTTGGAATATTTAAATTTAGAAGTAATGCTGTCAAACAGGCGTACTTTATTTAAGATCAAACTGGCATCTAACAGTTATATGCTTTGCCAAAATTAAAGTAATCGCTTGAAATGTGAAATAGTTCACAATGATTTATACCCAAGTCTATTTCTGGACTTCCATGTGCCTAGGTTTACATTTTCGTAGCGCCACTCTCATACATCTCTAAGACACTTTTAGTTTAAAACGGCAGTTGTCGACGATATTATCCGTGAATAAAACTGTTGGTTAAAGCAAGCGAAACAACGGATGATAAAAATCTAATACATGTACTAGTATTTGGTCAAGGTCTTTCATGACCTGATTTTGTTCCTGGACCAATAACCAATGAACTGTAAATTATATTTTTAATGCTTTGATGCTTTTAGACTCTAGGATTACAAAACACTTAGATAGAGATAAATCACTGATTGTAAAGTTTGTACAACTAAAGCATTATCAGAAATGATATCACCAAGGGCACTGGTCGTTCTAGAAAGAATACAGTCTCATGAAACATTATGCTTTTTCACTTCCTGAATCGACTCGCCTGACTTCAGACATTGATCGACCATTCCCTGTAATACATCGTACGGAAACTAATGATGATATACACAAGTTTTCACATAAAGACAACACAGAATGGCGTGAGTTTTGCCTGCAGACAGAACTGACACATTTGCGACCGTTGATTTGAAAAAGTGCCATTTGTACCTTTTGTACTTACTGTGATGTTCATAAATGTCGATAAGAGTATTAACAACATGTTCATATATTCGGTTAACGTGTTTAAACAAAACTTATGCTGTAATGTATTAATTAATATATCAGTTAATAGGATTTTTTAACATATTAATTAACATTAATTACGAACCAATGTGAGGTTCAGTAAATCGTAGTGATTCTAGTGAAAAAACTGAACGCAATACAATAACATATATCTTACCGGAGTAAGACATAAAAGGTTATCAAGTCAAGCCAAACTATTTATCGTGAATTGAATAATTATATCAAACAAATAGACGGTAACAAATATTATGCATGTAAAAATAATAACTGAAATATATTACTGAAAAGCCTGCATGATAAAAATGCTAATTAACAAAATGGTTTCCTTTTCCATACTAACTTTAGTTCTCTAAAGAGCACTACATTCTCGACAGACAGACATGTTCTATAATATATCAGAGACCTACGTTGTATGTATAGATAGATTTGTCGCATAGATGACATTGATGCAATATTTATGGTATTTAAATACTATGATAAATCATGATCTCTTAATGGACATCCGGGCTCTAAACAAGTCGACCATGTCTACTTGTCAATAACATGGAACTCTCAAACCCTTGAAACAGAATTCCTGGAAAAGAAATTTTGTCGACCAGATTTTGTCCAAAGAAAACTGGTCTATCATCACTGTTTCTTTGATTAATATGTCCAATCTTAGTATATTGGTTCCTCTTCGCACTGTTGTGCGTTTTTTTGTATTTATTGTCCAAAAAGTTGGTCATTTGTTGTCACATTGGCAATATTATAAGCTCCGCGTGTCTTTGCCTTCATTACCAATGACCGCCTAGATTCCATAGCTGTTTGTAATTATCCTGTATAAATATTTGTCTAAACAGTTTGTTGATGAAGCTGACTCACACATTAAATATCAGTTTAAAGTTTTTTTCAGAATAAATGTACACTAAATGTACATAAACTTGTACGTCAGTGGGTGTGTCAAGTGGACTTCGTTGAAAAG
Source organism: Lutraria lutraria (assembly GCA_964023205.1). NCBI lineage: Eukaryota > Metazoa > Mollusca > Bivalvia > Venerida > Mactridae > Lutraria > Lutraria lutraria. The sequence continues at coordinate 25,159,887 of OZ026842.1, read as the reverse complement.
TGGGATATCTCACATTTTGGCGTTTCCAGTGGATCTGTTTTACGTTCTATAACCAAAATATTCATTAGCATTCTTGGATAATGCTTCTATGACTTCCTCTATCATACCTTGCAACAACCGTGAACCGAGAACTGATATTCTTGGCACATATTAAATCTGCGATTATTCATTTGCTTGTCGTAGAATGTTATCTGGCTTCATTAAATCAAATATTGTTTCTAAAGTTGCTATGCAACCATGATCTTAAAATGTTTCAATCAAAACCAGTCCACTTATGTGATGCTACATTAAAGTTGTTTTTGCTATTAAATTATCTAGCATAAAGCCTTGATACAAAGCAGTCTGGCGTATGTTCATGGTTTATTTAAAACCCCCATATTGCTATTCATACAACAAACACATTAAGGCCTCCTTTCGCATCTGTTTATTTAATTGAATATTAAATAGATACCATTGTCTTCTGTCACTTTAATACGTACAAAGTTCAGTCATTCTACACCGGAAACTGCCATGATGTATATTTGTTTTTGCGTTTAACTACAGTTTTGTCTAAGAACATTTGAAATCACACAAAGAATAAGGAACCATTTAACGAAGATTAAAGACAGAATGAATACTTGCCTCCAAGTTTAGTTAACACTAATATTTGTGTCTGTTGATGACTGTGGTATTATTCATTATTTACAAATTAGCACGAAACATGCTCATTAAAATGTATAATGACTATTTCATGCTTTAATAAACATGGATACACATTTTTATAAGTAAATAATGGAGTCCTTTACATCAAGAATTATATAGACTGCATCAACAACGTATCAAATAACACGTTTAGTTTAAGGGATATAAATTAGTGAAATGATTCAAAGAAAATATAAACAAACTAAACATCCAACCTTCCCTGACGTACTTCCCACAACCGCCAAAACGTTAAACCCAACAAAATTATGATTACAATAAATGGACAAAACATGCTCCAAGAGGTAGTAGAAGTTGGTGCCAATGAAACGCTTCAATCCACGACTTAGCTCTCACGACTTATACTAAAATATACCCATACACATATCATACACTCAACACGGAGCAATTTAAACAGTGATCTATGTTTTAACATAATGTTTGACAATCCTTTGGTAGAACCAAAATCTGATCTCTCGAGTACAAGTAACAGTGTGTGTGATATATGACTTCTTCTGGCAAAACCTCACCAGAAGACAACCGATGTAACGAATTTGACTATTGTTTTTGTTCTAAATAACGTTCTTTGATGAATGTCATATATTTGCTAAGGCTGAGAATTTATTTGGAGTACCAAATTTAAATAAAGTTAGATCCACGGCTTTTTATAGTCTCCATACGGCGTAATGCAGGGTATCTTAAGTGTTATTGGGCGTGAGCGATAATTATTTACTGACCCCTGTATCACATTTGTCATAAACTGAAACCGAACACGTTTATTGTTGTGTACTTTTCGATGTGTCTTAGAGAACGCCGTCCAGATGAGAACAAAATAGTAACGTTTATAAATATTGCTCATTAATTGTCTAAACCGCGAATGATGAACAAAGTTTTAAAGTCTGAAATTCTGAGAAAACGAGAACCTAGTGTTGAAAAAGTAGTGACCGGAAACCAAATAACACAAATTTGTAACCCTACACTTATGTACGAGGCGTATTTCTCAGTAATTTCTACGGAAATGCCCGAGTAGTTACGAAGGTCACGGAATAAAATGACAATAAATACGTTACTTTTAAATGACATGTACGTAATTGTACATGTTACACTCAGACAACCCTATTCTGAACAAACATAGCAAACAGATCCATTAGCATTGATTTAAGACAAGATGTAATGAATATATAAACTTTAAATTACTAAAGATTAAAACACTTTACACAAATAAGTTGAAGGACATTTTCTAGGCAGTCGAAGTACTTAAATACCACACACTAACCTGACGTTACAGAATACAGACTATTTTTTATCTTAAGGAAACACTTCCGTAGTTCTTTCTTATATCAAATTACGGATAACATGTTGAGGAGACATTCTTCATACTAAGAAACTAAGAATCTCGAAGTCATTTATTCCTGTACTTTTCCTAAAACAAGGACAAATGTAATAAAAATGTTACTATAATTAATACCGTCAGTACTTAATTAAAGACTATTTTCTCATCACTAAATTTCCGTACACTAACTGATGGAACGTATAGATAGTTGATACAGTCCCAATACCCACTGTTCAGACTCTGGAGTTTTACCTCCCCCCTTCTTTTATGAGAAACCCGATTAAATAATTGAAATAAGATAAAAAAAACACAGAGTGTCCAAATAATCTACATGAACAAAACACAACGTAAGGCTGAAAATCAAAATATTTTTTGCTTGGGGTGATCCAACATAGACACGAAATTCCTAGCAAATGTTTTTTTCGGGGGGGGGGCATTATTTTTTTACTATTCTTATATAGTAAAACATTCCTACCCAGTGATAAAAAGGTTTGAGTCGGAGTACTCCAAATAAACTTATTTGCATTTTCAGCCTAAAAGTTCAGATATGTGGAGTGACGATATTATACAACTTAAAGCCCTAATTTCATTAGAAACCGTAGGATATACGCGCAAAATTATTTTTTGAACCCAAAAATATTTAATTTATTCACCCGTATATCGCTTTGTATTAGGACTTAAAATTATTCCATATACTAATCAATGGTTATGTGATAGATCAATATTTAGACTAAATAAATCCTCCGTAAAATTAGATTTATGCTGACTATGCAAGTTTGGTATACGTACACGATGAAATAATTAGACAAGCTAGAATCAAAGGCTGTGATTAAGACAAAAAAAACAACAAAGAGCTAAAAATACATCTTGATGATTTATGATTTTGTTTCGTTCATCAAGTCCATGTATGATTTATGCGTCTTAGGTGATATTTTAAGAATATTTTCGATGGTAAACTATACAAACTGATGATTCAACAAGAGTTAAGGTTGACGCCATTAGGTAATTGTCGTATTGTTTCGTAATGAATTGATAACTTTTTAGTATTTGGAGGCTACATCTGATTAATCATTTCATTGGACATAATGATACGGAAATGGTTTGTTTTTATAAAGACATAATACCATTATCTAAATTATTTTCTGAATTATTTTATGCTGTAAAACACGAGTTGGAGCATATTTTAACCCAATGTAGTTCATTTGTTTTCACTGCAGTTTAGCATAGTACCAACAGCCAGTATAATTCTTTTCGGAATTAATGGTGCAAGAAGACTTCAAGCAGGCGTATATTGAACTTCCTAAAAGACATTGAACAGTTACTTTATAAGTGACCCCTTAAAACAATCCACATGAGGTCCAATCTCTTAATTGTTTTATTGTCCCTAATCAGATTAATCCTATATGGTTACGGTCTGTAGATTTGACACCTAGTAAAAAAGTAGCGTCATACATTCTATCGGTTTATAGTGACAATAAAAATATATATCAATTTTAACGTTTTATAAGCACAGAGTAACTGATAACTGATTCAGTAATCAGAAGCTAGTCTATCAATGACCGTGTCTGGTTTTATTTCCGCTTACTGTGGAAACAGGGGCCTTGCTGGTCCATAAATTACATGCATCGCATTCCTGGTTCAATATCATTAAGCTAGTAGGACAGCTTCAACAAACTTGTATGATATTTGTCTGATCCCGGTAAGATTCGAACCCATAGTGGTATTACGATCCTAACTAACTCTCCCACCCCACTCGCTGGTGTTGTCACGTTTGAATTTAGTTAATAATTGAACATCTTGCCAAAAGAGACACTGATATGACAATACAATTGCATTAAGAACACATGGAGACAGAGTAAGAAAGGTATTGCCTTCATCATCATTATTTGGCATAATAATACGAGACAGTCTAACATGGAAAATCGTAGGCTGAAAAGTACTCATATTTGTTTTTCGAACGAAACGCATGTTAACACATATTGATACAATATAAAACTAAGATGAGCTATTTTATCATTAAGATATCATTTATTGAAACAGAAAAAATACACTCCGTTACCGGCGTCTTATAATGACTTAATTGCATGTCGCTCCTTTCATGTTGATTAAATGCCATCTCATGCTAAATGAGATGGCATTAATGCAATATATCTTGTCCAGGTCACCGGCGCATGTTAATATAATATCTAACACCATAAACACGATCACTGTACTGATAGTATCTGGTAATCTTATGCCATGTTTCTATCATCTTATCTGACGGCTTTGGGGAAGATGTTAATTATTGTATGTGTTGTTATAATAGATATTGTCAAATGTGTACAAATAACGATCGAGAAGACAAGTTTTATTTCATATGCCAATGTCCTTTCTATGCTTACTTACGTAAGAAATATATCAAACCATATTTTTATATCAAACACCCATGTTTAATTTTTTGGAATCATTGACTTCTCAGAATAAACAATAATTAGTTTAAGTTTCTTTATTCATAAAAGAAGCCATACAATTGAAAAAAGAAGCTTGTATAACCTTTCTATTGAAAATGGTTGGGAAAATATCTCCTTTCACTGACCAAATACGGTCCTATATCAAGAACCGCTGAATTCTTGGTATACGGTTGGAATGCGCATCGTGCACGTCGTCCGAATACATCAACTTCGCCAAAAATAGTTGAAAAAGTAAAGGATTTGATTGCTACTAATGCACGATTCATAACTAGTCATATAGTTTAATGCATTGGTATCTCAACATGAGCTGCTCATAAAATTCTCATAAATAAAGACGTGATTTAAAAAAAGAGAAGGATGAGTGTCAGATGGATACCCCATCTCCGTTCAACAGAGCAAAAACTTGCTCGGGTAAGAATCGCCAAACAATTGTTGAAACAGTTCCCTTAATACAGCAATCGTTCATTCTCAAATATCATCTCTGGCGATGAGACGTGGGTTCACATTTACGAACCCAAGAGAAATATACAGAACATTAAACATAATCATGAGCAACCAAATGAAGCCAAACCTCTTGCATAGCAAAACCAACCATGTGCGTCAGAAAGGTCAATTATGTAATTTTCTTTACAAACCAAGGTCCAGCCTATTCAAATGCCATACCAAAGGGTGAATATGTAAATTCCAAGTTTTACAATCACACGGTCCTTCAAGTATTAATTACCACTAGTAACCGTCGACCAGCAACTGGTCTCCGTTATGTCAGGTTGTTGCATGACATTGTTTCGTCACACAAAGCGGACACATATTGTTGAGCTTCCTCAGCCTTCTTATTCGCCATATCTTGCCCTTGGTGACTTGTTTACATTTACTAAGGCTCAAAAAGCACATTGATGGAAGAAAATATTAAAAGCGCAAAAATCTTAGTTTGGCTATCTTCCAGTGTCTGAACAGTATATAACAGTATAACATTGTGTACATACATGGCATGGTGGTGATGGAGTATTTTGAAGGACTGTTATACTTAATTTGGCATTGTTTAATAAGCACTTCTGAGAATTGACCTACATGTAGTTGCATTCATATTTAAACATCCCTCGTAATTTGACCTTTTTTCTTTTCTTATGTAGTTGTATAATAATCCAGATACAACGTGACTCATTGTATATTGTAAATCTATGTTTGCATTATATATGCAGATGATGTACAAATCCAATGGATTTCTGTTTTGTTTTGTTCTGTTGTTTTTCCTATGAATCATTTTCAAATCTACATGTATTTCCAAAGATTGATGGCAGAATACCTTATTTCTAAACTTACTACGTAAACATTTATGGTCATAAAACACATTTGCTTGATATAAAAAATGCATTTATAAATTGCGGTGGCATTTCAATCTACTAAGATGAGTAAAATAACCCCAGGAACGTTTGCGAAAACAATATAATATTGCCAACAGTCTTCCAATTAGTCTGTATCATCGACATGCAACCAAAGGCTAAACTCTCCTGAGATGAACAAAAATGTTGTATTGCGCACATAATTTAAAGTAAATACAAACCCACCCTGTAGGCAAATCACAGACTCATATAATGTCATACGTGTAGTTAGCAATTAATAGACTTCAGCAAAACAGGAGAGAGCGCACACGTCCGCTACACCTCCATTAGCAGATATTAAACAATATATATTTGCTCCAAGCAATCTGCTCTTCATTGCTATTCATAATGGGTTACCATGGTTATAATTATATTAAAGTGACAAAATGATTACAAATTTTGATTTGTACGTCAGAGACACTAATCATCAACTAATGAATATACAAGTATACCAATTATAGGGGTCATGGCCATGGTTCAATGGTTAGTGCTCTTGACTTGTAATCTGAATATTTGGGTTCAAAACCAGTCGCGGCTGTTCAAATCCTACCATGAACATTTGATAAAAATGTTGTTTTCCTTCATATGTGAAGAAGTTGACGACTCCCTTTAGAAGAGTAAGTTTGTACTGGTTAGCATACAGTTCAGGTAAGTTTGTACTGGTTAGCATACAGTCCAGGAAAACTGGTTAGGTGAACTGACCCACGTATGCAACTGTAATATCTTAAATCGGCGTTAAACCTACTGAAGGCCCGCCTGCCTCCATATTGGTTAAGGTCACTGACTTCAAATCACTGTAACCTCTCATTGTTAGAGGGTCTTGGGTTCGAACCCAGCTACCGACCATGTCTCTTTGTGTAAGAACGTAGGCACTTGCTTACGGAGGATGGGAGTCTAGTACTGGTTCTTCACAGGATCGTAGGTAATATCGATGACTATGACTATTGTTTTAAAGGGGCGTAAAATTCACAACAAAACAAAATAAAAAATAACTGATGCTAAATGAAAAATACCACACATGGGAAGTTGTGCCAGCAATTGGGTTACACTAGCGTTGTCCCGTTTTAAACCAACTTTATATCACCGGAAATTATAATCGACTTGAGTCTATTAATAATTTTATGAACTGGTAAGACGGCCAAATCTCGTATAAGCGGTTGGATGTGTAATTGTCAGATACGCCCGTAGTAAGTAAGTCGGTTGTATTCAGGTTGAGTCACATCACATTTTCAGTTGGACCTGATTGACTACACAGGTAATGCGATAGTGGTGTGGGTAATTTAAATGTACTATCCATTGTATCATTTTAAATGTATAAAGGCATTATTTCCAATAAACTTCACATTCAATTTGCAGCCGTTTTCCACAATTTCCAAAGCCTACGTCTTACAAGATTTTCCTCAGCCACATTTAAATCAGAGGACTAAATATACGATACTGAAGATATATGATCGATATTCGCAATAAATTTCATAAATTGGAAACAATGCGTTGTTATTGTCTAACATAATGTGACGAAATTTAGAATGTGGCAGTTTTGCATTAATTTGACAGCGCAGTAAGAATTCAGGAATCTATACACGGTATTCAAAGTGTTCACATGGAATTTAAATTATATATTTATTTATATAACGTTTATTAGAAATTCAAGCCTTACGGCCCATGCGGACAACACATTTACAGATATATACAGAACATATTAATAAAAGAAATGTAACGGAGAAGATACATTATAACATAATGTGAAACTGATATTAGATATCAGCTAAAAAATTTGACAAAGCATATTATACAATACAAAAAAAAAATGAAAACTGTATTATAATAAAGCATATAAAAATGAACAATAATGATGATTTTGATAATGTATGGTTGATCTTAATCAGAATCCAAACACATGATACAATTACACATTGTAGAAGTTAGTCACAAAATATGCGACATCGCAATGAAAGGACACTGTATGTTTACATTTGCATAGTAAGTATTAGCATGTAAGTTGGTTATTATAGATTAGAAATGAATTCCATGAGCTATAGGTGAATACATCTAGTTAAATCGATACTGCACTGTTATTAAACATAAACAAATTATCGACAATACATAATCAGTATATATTATATAAAAAGGAATAGAAAACATGCTAAAAAGACAAAAGTAATCTCTATCAATTACTTTTTAATAAAAATCCTTTATAAGTGTAACACGCTAATCTTTTTAAGATATTTTCATTTTCACACAAATCGACATTTTCATTCATCAAATGGATTTTTTTGCGGATTTATGCCACCTGCCAGTCTCGACCAGAAGATGATGAGATGACATTCTTAATTTAATAAATGCAACTCCAGGGTTTTGGTTTGTTATAAGGACTAAATATTTGTTTAAAATCAAAACTTATTGATAATTATCTTATATATTACCGCACTTTCTCTGTTTTACGTAATTTTTCAAACATATAGAATGTGCTAATATCAAAACAGTGAATACAGTCACAAAGTTATGGGTACTCCAATATCACGAAAGACGTTCATAAAGTGTGCTCAGTAATCCAATTTATACCAAAATATCTGAACTACAAGCGTGCGTTTAAAAAAGGATTTTGATAAAATGAACTAATATATTGATTTTATCTTTTGACGAATCATTTTCGCTATGGAGACTGACACTAACAGTTAAATATTTCTCTATTCATATCATGTGAAAAAAATGAAACCTCACTTTTGATCATATAATAGTTTTTAAGGCATGAACTATTGACATAATTCAATTATATCTTCAGTAATATTATAAAAAATGTTTTTTTCCAAATTGGTGAAGACAAAAAATATATCGCATGATTCGTAAAAAAGCAGAACAAATTATAAAGTAATTGACGGCATTGTTATTGATAGACACCCGGGATCAGATGATTTGCGAAAGCTATCCAAGTAGCTTGGGAAAGTTCAGTACTTTAACCCCTGCAAAAGTAACTAAATGATCCCTGCTGTTGGTGTGATGTATGTTAAAAGAGAATCACACTGATGTCATATTTAAAATTGAAGGCCTTCTGAAAATATGAGTCAAGATTTGATTAAAAACGAATTGAAGCGCTAAGAAATATACTAGCACTGATTTAAGTCCATGGTGAACAATAAAATGTCATCAAGTTACAGACTAGGATATTTACATACCAAGACCATACATTGACAAACAAATAATATGCAGACTGTGCAATATTGGAAAATAAATTAATTCATAATATACTTTTAAGCAAATTAAATCTACAACAACAAACAAGCAAATAAAGGGACTAAACAGAACAGAACAAATTATTTATTATATTTTTTATGCGACATGGGAGTAAACATGATTTATAGATATCAAAACAGAAGTAAGAAGAAACCATATTGCCAAATCTTCATGTCGTACGTAATACTAGGTGTGTCGTAATGATCTTGGACGAGTAGAGATAAAATGAAATTCCCTAAATGTATCAGGAATATGGATTGCAATGGTCTTTCTCAAGAAACTGAGAACAGATGCAAACAAGAATACGGCATAAATAAACAGAACAATCCACAACTTTTGCCGGCCTTAACTGTATACGGCATTTAAATGATCAAAATTAATATAACACAGACTAACGTTCTTTTTCCAACATAGTTTTCCGTTTATGTACCCATACCGTGTTTTTTTGTGATTCGACCTCTATTTTTTCGGGTTTGTTTCTGAGATGGTCCCTATTGTAGATCGGTTTTGTTTGTGAGACGGCCCCTGTTATATTTCGCGTTTGTTTGTGAGACCACCCCTTCTTTACTTCTTTTTTTTGTGAGACGACCTGATTTTTTTCGGGCCAAACTAAACAGGAAAAAATCTTTGTTAGACGACTTATTTTTTTCTCAGAGAAATAAACAGAAGTAACGCTTGACCTGAAACTAAACCGGGTCAACGATGTTTTGTTTATTATTATTATTTTTAACAATAGATCTACCGTCCGTTTAATATCTTAGAAAATATTTTTTCAACTTAAAAACAGCAATTTTGTCCGAAGATTACTTACGACTTCAACATAGATAAAAAAGTGTTCCTTAAAATAACACATACAAAAGTTTCAAATTTCCCCCAAAATCCTACCAACACAAACCCATACAATAAAAGATGGATGACAAAACATAGTCTCTTGAAGGGGTACCGCATTGGAACTCTATGGTAACCTGTTTACTTAATACTTAAAAAAAAAGAAAAACATATTTCACCAGAATTGCATGCACGCGTAATGAAAAAAAACATAGACAACATATTTGGCATTTGTGTTAAATTAAATTAAGGTTAGAAATTACATATCCAGTCAACTATGTGATGATACTGACACTTATGTAATATATTGTGTTCACTAATTACAATGCCGTCCTTGATAACCAAGTTGTCCATATTAAGACATACCCTATTACATACCATGATGACCCGTCTGAACCTTCATCTACGCTATTACGCTTGTTCACAATTTTAGCGTTCAATTTTGCACCAATGCCAAATATTTCAGACAGACTGTGATTTGGCTGCACCCACTGGGTAATCAAAAATGTATCAAACAAAAAACAACACAGTATGATATAACCCGAACATGTTAAACATAAGAGCGACACCCAACACATATTCACGAAAGCATGAAGGTTATATAAGAAATAATCCTTCTTCATAAACTGTAAGATGTTCATTTATAGTTCATCTAATCTGACACGAGGCTTGTTTCGTTTCGTCATTATTTTTCTTTATAATCAGGAACTCTTTCAGAGTTATAATTTTCATATTGATGTACATTTCTGCGGTATTTTAATGCCGTCTTTGTATGGATTTGAATAAACGACAAGGTAGCATTTGACCAATCAATGCATGGTGTAAAATATACTCAGAAATCTTTATTCTGGACACAATTTATGATCCCGTGTTATTCAGTAATGTCCTGTAATACAATTTGAATTTAATTCTAATTAATTCTAATTTGTACTCATATATAAACTAACTTTATGATATACTAACATAGCAGAATGCATCATGCTTCACATGGACACTTGCTAGTGTAAGCTAGAACATTATTAATGACAGAAAAGTAAACATTAATCGTTTAATCTCTTATTTGTATTTGATGAAAATAAACATTCACTTAAATTATTGATTTAACCATGAACAGTATTACTTTTAAAACATTTCAATGCATGTTTCACAACAAATTGTTCAAATTTTCAAATGTTAATGGGCATAAATCAAAATAATGAAGACAATTTTTCTTTTCAAGATTTAAAGAATACCACACAACACAGTAATGTACTTTAATGTTCTGATGGTGTGTCTTGATGTTGTTAAAAATGTTGCAAAATTTCAGCTTGATTGTACTACTCGTTCAAAAGTTACATTAGAAAAACAGGCAAAAAATGTCCCGAGTGTAACACTTTTAGCGTGACATTTTTTCTTTACACATTTTTCAATCTTTTATATTTTGTTCAGTTTTTGGGTAAGTAATCAATGGTTGTTCTTAATTTCATTGTACATGTGTTATATTTATAATTTAATGCATTTTGTTCAAATATTTCAATAATAAGTATTATTTAGAAATCACCTTTCAAGTGCACATGTAAAATATTTTGCTCAAGGAAAAAATGGAAATTCAAATTGATGATATTGCTGTAAGTAAACTAATGCTTGGACAGAAAATGCAGTTTCACATATTGATAGGCATATTTGTCCATGTTGTTTAAAAAAAAGAAATGATCAAAAGAATCATTTGTTTTTTAAGTTATACCATCTCAAATAAAGCTGATTGGAAATGTCCCGAGTGTAACATTTTGCATTTAAATAAGAATTTTTTTATCGTTCTTTGAATTTGATATGTTTTTTCTCTATTTCGCAAACAGAAGCGTACCCACAAGCTCACAAAACTAAAACAAATTCATGTAGTGCAATTCATTTTTTGTGTACATGGTTTTAAGTGTTGTCCCGAGTGTAACGCTATATATTCATCATCTTAATTTTGATATGTAACTATAGAACAGTAGTCCATGTTAATTGTTTTCCACATTTATATCAAATAACTGACGTGAATAAATACTTTAAAGTCTGAAGCAGTGAAATGGAGCATGTTTAAAAAGTTTGAAATTTCTTATAAAAATAGTTATATTCAGATATATATACCAAGTAGATTTGTTCAATATACTGAAGATAAAAAGTAATTTATCTTTTATTTTGATGAAGAAACATTCTCAGATGAAAACAGTACAGAATTAATCGATTTATTTCATGATTTCTTAACATATTTTACATGTTATATTATTTATATATAACAATTGAAAATGTTACACTCGGGACACAAACACATCTTCATGCAATATTATACACAAATTCGGTTTGCTTTTACAAGAACTGTACCAGTAACAATATACTAACACTGCAGGGTCATGAAGTTACAAAATGCCTAAATAAGTGGTAAAGCTGCCATTTATAGAGGACTGAGAAGAAGCACACTCTGAGTAGAAAGACTTGAAATTGATATTTTTTATTAAAAATTTTCTAGGATATACGAGGGTTGTCCTTTAAAAGTATGTAGACTTTTCTCATACCTGGGTTATTTTTCAAAATTTCAAAATCTAATTTCAGTGACGCATATCTTCCTTGAGTTGAGTTGCAAATACATAGTTCATAATCAAAACATTTCAAAATCTTTTTAGTATTGTTTTACTTAAAACAAACAAAGATGAAATTGTGAGTCCTGACTGTTTTACTTAAAATAAACAAAGAAGAAATTGTGAGTCCCGAGTGTATTTTCTATATGTCTGTTTATATGACTTAATTCATGTTTAAAAGATTTGTTCAACATAGTTTGAAATAGTTTGAATGTGTTGAGAAATCATTTCTTTAATTTGATAAGTGGCAAAATTAGTAAATATATGATAATGCAATATTAAGTGTTACAAGTTGACAAATCTACAGTTTTAAATGTTTTCTAATTCCTCCCCTCCCTCCAACAACATTTTCAACCAACAACATATCAAACAGGACAGATGTTTGTGTATCTTTTTATTATCTTAAAAAACATAGAATGAATTGCAACGCAATGATCATAGCACTTTCATATTTGTATGCTAAAAGACTAAACAAATTTGTACGGAGTGTAACCTTTACTTAGTCTGTATATACATGTATATAAATTAATAATTCATGTTCAGTAACGCAATTGACTTACCAAATTGGAAATAGTTTTGATTTGTTCAAAAAAAAATTTCTTATTTAATGAATTGCAAAATACATTTGACAGATGTTGTTATAAATCCATTTTATGATACTCCTTATCATAACAGTTTCGTATATTTACATTACAGTTTTAGAACGTCCCCTGGTGTTGGTGTTGTCACCATTTAAAACTAAAACATTATCAAATAGATTATCTGTTTGTATTATATAATAAAATAATTGAACAAATTGTATTACAATGAAACAAATTGTATAACAATAGATTAACAATACTGTCATTATCATAAGACCATACACAAAGAATATCTGTCCCGAGTGTAACGGTAACAGAAGATATATACTAGTTTTGGGGACATTGTTAAGTTACCCAAGAATAGTACCAATTAAGTGAAAATTCACATATATCTTTGAATATACCTGAAAATTGATAAAATTGAATTAGCTAATTTGTATCTGCAGCAGTAAATGTTACATAAAAACTTTTTGAAGCGTATTTTTAAAAAAATGAAGTTCAAAACGCCATAAATATATATTTTTTGGAAAATTATGGTTGTATGTATATTTTTTTTGTACTAAAAAGTTGTTTTCATGAAAGTCTGCTGAAAAAATCACAAAAATGTGTTATTATTTCCATAGTTTAATCCATAAGAGTGTTTGAATTTTAAGGATTGCTATTGAAAATATAATATTTATTTGATTAAAATGTTGTAAATTTGAAGAAGACTTTAATCCTATACTTTAGCCATTGTCAATTTTTCACAATATAATATATTTCCAACCTACTTTTGGCAATATTATGAACAAAAGTATCATTCTAAATTTGAGCCCCCATGTCACGCTTTGTCTTCATTATTTTGATTTATGCCCTAATGTGGTCTGGTTCCAAGCCTACACCGGTTCTGAAATTAGTGTCAGAGGCAGATCACTCCATACTAAATGAACAACTGGACTGGTTCCCAGCCTACTCCAGTTCTGAAATTAGTGTAAGGGGCAGATCACTCCAGACTAAATGAACAGCTGGACTGGTTCCCAGCCTACTCCGGTTCTGAAAGTAGTGTCAGGGGCAGGTCACTCCATACTTATGCAAAGTAATCATTATATCAGGGTAATCATGATGAAATACACATAACATTAAGTGAATTAAGTAATTTGACCTTGAACAAATACTCTTTATCACAATTTTAGTGCATACTTCTCTACACGTTTTTCACGTTTTCAAATGTTCGCTTGTCATAATGTCGTGGTTATACGTGTTTTTTTTTATCTCTAAAAACAGCTGAACATCTTTGTCCAAATTTAAGTAATTAGAATTGGTGTGTTCAGTCCTATTGTAGGAAGTTACTTGTGGTATTGACACTTATTCTATTCCTGTGATCAGTGACAATTATCTTAACTCTAGCAAATACTCTCTCAACTAGGGCAATGGATAGGATTAATGTCTGACGAACTAAGATAAGTTTCAAGAAACTTAGATAAATCTCTCCCAGAGTCTTTATCTTCTTGTGCAAAAGTTGGAGAATATATCTTGGATCAGACCTGTCACATCCATTCACAATGTAATGTTGTATTTCTTTTAGCTCGATCCATTAAAATAGTTTTTGATCTGGATCCATGCCAAGGTGTTCAGCAATATAGACTAAATCTTGCTCAACATAAAATGCCAGCATGTCAGGAGATGTCCTACTGAGGTTTAATTTAAAATAGTTAACACCGTAATTCTGTACCGCGTATTTGCATTAACAAATATTGTATGATATACATAATGTACTCGAAATTTATTAAGTAAGCGTTTTGACCTAGCAGTTCAATCAACATTAATTCATTTAATTCATCTCAATAATTATTTCTTTCGCTGTGAAATATGTTTGTATTCTTATTTCACTTGTCCGCTAACAATAACACCATTAAAAAAACAGTGATATATATAGATATGTTTTTTTGTTGTTGATTGTATAATAATTCAATTTGCGTGAAGCAACATACTGCGACAATGTGTAGGACTAATTCAAGTGAAGACCTTTCTATTGCATTTACTTCAGACAAGTCTACAGCAAGGTTAAGATACGGGGGAGATTAGATTTATTGGACTACCGTCGTGTTGTTTTTACATGTAGTGTCGTGATTGTAATCAGAAAGCACGACAAGAAAGCCATTCGTAGCTTCAATAGTTCATTAAGTATTGAGACATTATTGACGTTTTTTGCAATATTTGGGAACAATAAAGCACTGAGTACAATCTTATATCCCAATATTACCATGGAAGAAAATGTTCTGAGGAAATAATCTACAATAAATAACCTTTTGGCCATGATGTATTGTGTGTATGAAAACGTATCTGTTTTATTTTTTACTCTCATAACATCATTAAGGATGAATGACAGTGGTAACTTTATTTATTTATTTATTTAACATGCATTCGGCTGTGTCAGGGGAACATCTTCTAAAACAAACTGCAATAACAATGATGTTTGCTTTCATCAACACAAATCTCATTGAAGTTGAACAAGGTCCATACAAAGTATATATAAAGGGTCATTTTATTATTATAATAACAACATTTCATGAACTGATAAACCCGCCTCTGTGATGGAACGGTTAAGGTCATTGACGTAAAAACAGTGTAACCTCTCACAGGTAGAGAGTCGTGGGTTCGAGCCTAGCTACCAACCATGTCTCTTTATGTGAGAAAGTTGGCAGTTGCTTACGGTGGATGGCAGCCTAGTACTGGTTCTTCCCTGGAACGTTTATATTAGGTGAAATGTCGGCCTTAAATGACTCAGACTGTTGAAAACAGCCTAAAACTCAAATAAACCAAATACATCATGAACTGATATTGTTTTGTTTCCGAGATGAAAATTTCATTATGGAACTTATATCTAAAAACATGTATTAAACAAATACAAAACTATCACCATTACAAAGTCAGCTATACAGCAGACTGAATCAGTCCAATAATCAGAATGTACGAGTCAAAATGATAACATGTCATTGTGTATTGTATTGTTGGTTTTGAAGTCAACACGGTGCTAAATCAATGTACTGTTCTACTTTGCTAACAATAACAAGGTCGTATCATATAATAAATAATAATTATGTACTCGTATAGTGTCTAGACAGTATTTTATCGAAGACATACATACATGTATTTTGATATGTGAATCCGTACACAAATGCCCCAGCTAAGAGCTAAGTCAAAAGAGGAACATAACTCCTGTGAAAATATTTTTATCTTAACGTAAATCGCAATTGGCCTGTATTGCATTATGACACACATTCATGTAAAATATGAAACCAATCAATACAATATTCCTTGTGTTATCGCTCAGAAAATCAACATTTGAACGGAAGGATGAAGGACAGACAAACTAACGATAGGATACTTAAGTGGCTTTCACATGTTAAACTTTGTTCAAATTTAGCCACATAAACTCGATTTTAGCAACATAAATCCACTTATGGACATTTTTTTAAGTGACTCCGGTTGAAC
Organism: Lutraria lutraria; assembly: GCA_964023205.1. Taxonomy (NCBI): domain Eukaryota; kingdom Metazoa; phylum Mollusca; class Bivalvia; order Venerida; family Mactridae; genus Lutraria; species Lutraria lutraria. The sequence goes on along the minus strand of OZ026842.1, from coordinate 25,143,333 downwards.
AAAGAGTCCTAACCCTAACCCTAGAGCCACCCAAATCCAATTTGTTTGTACGGACAGACGGACGGACAAGGGTGACACTTTATGCTCTTCCGCCATTTTGAATGTAGTGGGCACTAAGGCAAGGGATAGTCTTATGTAGACATTCAGGCTTATTTTATGGAAATACCATTTTTTTGCTATACTGAGCCGATTTTCTAAATGACTGCCTTGAATTCAATAGCACTGGAAGAAAATTATTGAAAATAGAACTAATTATGTATTAAATTCCAACATTTACTTAAAACAAGGATTTTTCACTTAGTTGGGTTCTTCACAGAATCGAGTTCCGTAAGGTGGGCGTTTAGAAATCCGACACAGTGTATTGTCATTATTACTACAAGTCTGTACATAAGGTGATATTGCTTCATTTTTACACTATTTGATCAATTTAATACATATTAACGAGAGTTCCTAAATTTAGAAAAATAAGGATAGCGCTCCGGAGGACTTAGAATTCTGATTTTTTGTCTATTTAAAGCAGTCTATTTAAATGAAATATCAAATGTTTAGCGGTTAATACGTCGATTTGAGATATACTCACATTGGGGATTATATAAGACGAAGGGGTGATCAAGTCGGAAATGAGACAGACAAATATATCTATTTTGTATAAAACGCATGCTTCGTCTGTTCTAAAACAAGGTTTAAGATCATTTACGGGCCGAGGGAAGACTGTAACAACAATCGTGTGGAGCCTATCTCCAGTATATGGAAATGTACACTTGTTGGTGAGTGAGTCATTAGCTTAAATTTTCAGCTTCCAGAAATCCTCTTCAGCAAAATACGTGCACTTACTTACTTGACAAGAAATCGTCAACCCCAAAACATATAAAACAACAAAAAATAGAGCACACAACACGGTATCTGTTAGTACGGTAAGATGTTATATTCTACATTTGGTATTTTCTAGGATTCTGACCAGGATGTTATAAAATTTGAGAACATGCAGTCTCTGAGCTCAAATCACCATCCATTCTCAAGGTATCATGGTTTAAAAGATGATGCAGATAAATGTTTAAACGTAGAGTGGTTAAGGTCGCTGACTTCAAATAACCGTAATCTCTCACTGATAGAGGATCAATGGTTCGAGCCCAGCTACCGATCATGTCTCTTTATGTGAGTTTACGGAGGATGGGAGTCTAGTACTGGTCCATCACAAGAATGATGGTTAGGTGAACTGTCCGTCTCATAGACTCTGACTGTTTAAAAGGGTCTTAAAATTTGATCAAACAAACATAATCATAAAAAAACTAAGAAATTTGAAAGACAATATATGCGATTTGAACTCGGAGCCCGAACTTAAAGTTTTATAACTGCGGACCCTACTCTCACTGTATCAGCCGCAAAAAGAACACAATATCAAACAGGTGATAACATAACAATGTACCTTGGATGAACCTTTGGCGTCTCGCTTTTGTAGAAATACCAAATCATCTTTTGTCAATAAAACCTTATGTTGTCCTTTCGACATGTCACGATGAATTATTTTTCGCCTGAAATAATATATATTAGCATACATAGCAATTACTAACAATATAAGTTTTAGAAAAAGAATATCAACAGCAAGCGGTTTTGTTTAAAAGAAATTATAACCGTTTTGTGCTGATTATTTACAATACTATAATTTCATTCCTCGTGATTCTAAACATATGCTATTATAGATAGTCACATCTTCTCAGTATCAGAACGTAGATCATGTTCAGTCAATTATTGCTTCTATATTAAGAAATGTATTTGGGCGGAAAGTTTAATCAAAGTCATGTAATGGGCTCTAAATATAAACTGTTCCCTAAGAATGTAATTCGTGTTGATCACGCAAAGAAAAACGTGTATTACGCAAATAGATATAGTATACTGTACACAGTAAACGGTAGCTTTAATCAGGCTCTTGTGATAATGTAATTATATCGTGACACGCTGTTTTAGGTATAACGTACCTTATTGCAAGGAAAATCTAGTAATATGTTTGTGGCTTCTGTCTTAACTACAGTATCTTATTAACATTTCCATTATTATTTGCTACAATATATGACTTTATATAGTATAGTTTTATTCAAGAAAAGAGCACATTTGCCTAACATTCTACATATTTACATTTTTAACATATACATTGTCAACAACATAATAGTAAACAATTATACACATTAAATTATACATAAACGAGCATCATATAATTTATACATATTACAATTATCATAATGTGTAATGGTTGTATTATAACTCATATATAGTGTAATTTCTCCAAAGAAACAACCTTTAGGAATAGGAAGACTATGTTGTTGTGGATAGGTTATTGCTCTAGAGAGGTTTAATTTATTGTTAAATCGTACAGAGGGAAAAAGTCACGCTGTTGTTGCTCAAGAGAGGGCCGTTCTGGAAAGGTTGTATTGTAACTAAAGTTCTTGTATTTTTTATACCGCTGATATCAGCGAGGGTCTTCAATTTCAAATGCTAGAAAGACGATGTATATAATGATCTCGACGTGATTCAGGAAATTGGGGAATATCGTATTAATGTAATAACCTCTCAGTGAACTGTTTATATATATGTACACGGATAGTTGTTTTAACTTACACGTGATTGGCATTTCTAAAGCTGTGTTAATTACAGTAAGTTGGCTCTGTCCAACTGGAATATAAAACTATTATTTAGGTCTTTGTAGCTTTAATACATTGAAGGACATGTGACTCATGCACCAGCAGGTTCTCTGTTGGGTAATAAAACAGACGGGGTCATTGATACACTAGTCTAGCGTCTGTGTACATATTAAGTTACTATACATGTATACGCTTATGGAAACAACAGGAAATTATTCATAAACTAATTATCACTATAAATCAATCAAATGTATGACCCTACTTTTTGACTGGGTGTCAAGTCTACAGACCGTGACCAGACAGGATTAATCTGATTACGGGCAATACAACAATTAAGAGATTATACCTTATATGGATTAAAGGGGTCACTTATATAGGAGCTGTTCAATGTGTTTAATCATTGTGAATTTAGGAATGTGACATTAAGGTTCAATGTATAGTTCTCATGGAAACGGAACTTACGGAAAAGGAAACTAGTTTAACAATTGTATGGCGGATATAGATAACCGCAGTACTTAGGTCCGCACAAAGATTCATGCACGCCGTGTGAACTGACGGCTATGGAGAGCTTAACTACCGTTAGATTTCCAAAATATTATAATTTAACCGATCGACTGTACTTCAATGAGAGGTAGATAAATGGATTTGAAGAATTAACTGATGTCGCTGTTGAAGAAACACATGAATAAAACAACTGATGTCATGAACAAGTACAGTACTGAAATATTTGATATAAATTATATTTATGACCCTTCCATACGTTGGATGATCTATCATTTGTATAATTGTTTACTGAAACTGATAAATGTCAAATATCATTCAAGATCGAATAATAGATAGTTTTCCGTTGTTATTGGTGTTTTTTCAATAAGTAATGTTTCCACATGTTTATATATTTTGTGTGAAAATGTTGCATATATACTTAACTATTGGATTACTACTTATACTGATTTTATTAACATAATCATCATCATTTAAAATGTTCTCCTTTATATACGCCCGTTTGAAAACGGTCGTATTATGGGAACACCCATGTCCACAACGGTGTCCGCTCCCTAATTCAAACAGTTTTATTAGGATTCTCACCAAACTTGGTGGTTATGTTTATGGCCATGAGATCTCAGTCAAGATCGCGAACCAGCCCAATCGCCCCATGCACTTCTGATGTATGCCCCTTGACGCTTTGAAAAAAAAAAATTTGACGGGCGTATTTTGTGACCTGGCACTCATGTTTGTTTATATGTACATATGTTGTATTTCCCGGCTATCCCACTGTATTATACTATGTATTCTCATGGGCCATATGATTTACATGATTGTTTCTGAATAAATGTCTTAAACTTCATCATTACAATGAAATATATATCCTGTGCCAATAATTTTCTTTACATTGTACAATACCATGTAACAAAATATATTATAATTGACAATGAGAAAAGAGGATATAACAGTTTAAAAGTCTATATTAATGGTTATAAATATACATTTAAGTTCGTTTAGTTTTGTATAATAAACTCAAAGTGATAGTGAAAGAATATAAATTGGTCTGACAATAATTATGTTAAAGATATTAATAATTTCATACTGGTAAATTAACTTACTGAATATCACATCAACATCCTGAAACATTCATTGGTTCAAATATATATATCTCCTAGATAAATTCAAACATTAAGACGCGAACATAGGAATATTTATGACAATGCTCAACTTATTATGTAGTGGAATTCTCAATTGCATTATATCTTAAACACTTATTTTGCTAAAAAATGAACGATAGCCATTAACAACATATATATATCAATGTTTGGGCAGACACTAGCTAATGCATCCGAGACATGTTTTGATGCATTTGTATAGAATGCATTTGAAGTATGATATAAAACTTACCACACAGCTATAATAACAGCAGTTGCTACCCCAGCAACAAATAAGACAGCAATTACTATCGCTAGCACATATAATGCATCCATTCCTGTGGACTCTTGTACACACGACGAGGCATAAAAACAATCGTCCGGAGACAACATACGACCATTAGGCCATCGAACCTGAAATAAAAAACAGAACAATATACATGTATGTATAACATATGGCCAGAAATAGTCATATTGCTGATCACTTAACCAGGAAAAGTAAAAGCCGTGCATCCGGTCACATGACAATATATAATTCAGTTAGGTCGCCTTTGTTTTCTTTTCCAAACGCATATTCATATTTTGGAGGCATGATTCAATTCTAAATAATTTCGTATTTTGGAATGTGATATTAAACACTTCAGGTCGGTGCCATATACAAGGTCAGTTGGGTAAATTTCACGTGGAAGCAATAAATAATCAATGATGTTTTCATTACATAACAATATATGGCTGTCCTCCATATTTTGCAGAAAGCTGTGTAACGATAATGTAATCAATTGCTTATGCATTATCAACAAATGGTTTAGTGTTTGATTCTGTATAGATATAAAATTGCGCCAAACGTAACGTCACTTTTTGACGTTGTGGTGTCATACGTTATGGCGTCATGACGTCACACATATGTTTACCATCATTACAATAATTATACTAGTTGCCTGACGAAGTAAACTACGAAACGCGTTGCAACTTAATTTGAGTTATGTTTTCTTTTTTACCATAATAATTCTGTAGACAACTAATTCGCTTGATTTGTTTTAGGTTCATTATACAGTAAAACTTAAAATATGAAAACCGGAAAGGACTATCTTTTCAAGTCCATTTTATCAAATTATCAAAACTGGAATTCTCAGAAATCCGCTGTCTGTCAGTGAATACTTTATATATTTTCTGTACTTGATTGATCCCAACAACTCTTCCATTTTTTCAGGCATTTTTTCTCATCTATACTATTTAGCAATTCTTTACAAACCAAGAGAGGAGTTAACAGACTTTGGTATATATCGCACGTGAAGATAATGAAATCGGAAATATTGTCGTGGAAGCTGTTGTAGGCAAGATGATATGAAAACAAATCCTCACGAGGTTGCACTCATCTTGCCTGGAGTTATTTGTCGTCTGTACTCGTCTGTTGTATATGTCTTCCAATAAAATCTCTTTATTTCCTTTTGAAAATATGACTTACAAGTATAGGAACCCTACCATGTGACATACCGCGTTTGTTGGAGATGTAATAAGAGACTGTACACTGTTTTATAGAATTCAAATGTCTTGTAATAGGTTCCATTAACAGACCAAGAACAAAATGATGAAGAATAATAACGGAAATTAATAGGAAAGAAAATGGAACATCTTAATTTAGAATTGCTTCTGTCTGCAAAATTTACATATCTGTATGAAAGTACCATAGCAACAAGGAGCTATATGTTAGACAGCAAAATAAGACGTTAAGCATAAATCAGAAACTGACTTATTATTTGGAATATTGGTTGGATTTCAAGTGAAATAGCTTTTACAATATACAGTGCAACCTCTCCACAGTGGTCATCTCTTGGGCAACATTCTCCCTTCAACAACAACGTGATTTTAACCTCTCCACAGCGGTCATCTCTTGGACAACACTCTCCCTTCAACAACAACGTGATTTTAACCTCTCCACAGCGGTCATCTCTTAGGCAACACTCTCCCTTCAACAACAACGTGATTTTAACCTCTCCACAGCGGTCATCTCTTGGGCAACACTCTCCCTTCAACAACAACGTGATTTTAACCTCTCCACAGCGGTCATCTCTTGGGCAACACTCTCCCTTCAACAACAACGCGATTTTAACCTCTCCACAGCGGTTATCTCTTGGGCAACACTCTCCCTTCAACAACAACGTGATTTTAACCTCTCCACAGTGGTCATCTCTTGGGCAACATTCTCCCTTCAACAACAATGTGATTTTTCACACAGTACGAATTAACTATGAATTTAACCTCTCCAGATCAACAATCTTTGAACAACAACATACTTTTGCTATTTCTAAAGGATGTTGTTTGGAGAGGTCGCACCGTATTTACAAGTAGGTTGTACATTCATGACTCATGCTAAGCAGTAATATTTAGTCAAATATAAAACAGTATTCTGACACAGGCAAAAGATGCATACACATCAGCATCGACTGTGTTTTAATTGAAACAAAAAAGTGTATCAGTAAAATATTGATCATGTGAAGTCACATCTCGACGGCCGTTGAACCACAGATAGGTCAACCACAAAAAGATAGGTCTAAACACTATTTACTTTATTGGATTCAACGCTATGTTCAACATTACTTCAGTTATACTGTGGCGGGTAATTACCCAAACCAGCTTACCTGGAATTCATTTAGGCCATAACCGGTACTTACCACATTCTATCCGCAACCTACTGTTAAGCTATCCAACATAATTCGTAGGTGGGGACAATTTAACATAGGATGTACTTAATATTAACATATTCAGTCAAATTTGTCACGGACAGGGTGAGCCTCGTCCGGGATTCGAACTCTACACCTCTAGGCGGGCTTTTCTTAAATAAAGATGGTCTTATCAGTTGAAATATTGTTCTAGTGAATTCGGATATAATGAATATTCGGATACAGTAACAATGTTCACCGAACGCTCTTCTTTATTCTATTGACTTGGACATAGTGAAATACGGATAAATTGGTGTTAAAGCATTCTCTTTTACAAAGATAGGTCCGAACATTATAGGGTAGTCCTTAGATATGAGCTAGACGTTATATACAGATGGTCTGTTAATGTAAGTGTTACTGTATACAATGTATATTTAAAATAATTTCGTGATGGTAATCGTTTATGTTCCGTATTTAGCAAACAGTCTCCTGAATCATTTAAAAAAACAGTTTTAATTATTTAAGAAATCATCTAATTATGTTATTGGATACGATGGTAATACGATAAGTTTTTAGGGAGATGTTTATCTTTGTCATGTCTGTAATTCTTTATTCTAATGAGGACAGTCGTTCCATTGTTTGTGAAATGGTGAAACACGCGCACGAAAATGCATCACAAAAACAATGATGAGTTCAAAGGTTAGACAGTCAGCAACGTAAGAGAATTCTTGCAAATGCGCCGCATGTAATTGGCAGTGTTTGTATGCACTTTTCTACAACCCATACTCTGGTGCGTTGCATGTGTTTTGGGGGAAAATAAATTAGTTGGAGAATACTAAACGTGGTGCTGTTAATGTAACATCAGATTAATTAAAAGCCTAGTTCCCTCGAACAAAAAAAATCCAATGTGCTGTGGAAAAAGAAATAGTCAACCCACGTGGACAAACAGCACTGAAAGAACTTGACATTTAAACTTCTTAACATGTCTACCCACTCTGGATACAGTGCTACCTCTCCAGAGCGGCCTTCTCTTGAGCAACAACCTCCCTCAACAACATCATGATTTTCCTATTGTACTATAATAACTTAACTGTGAATTTAACCTCTCTAGAGCAACAACTTCTCAACAACAACATAATGTCGCTACTCCGAAAGGATGTTGCTTTGGAGAGGTTGCACTGTACATTAATAAAGATCTCTGAACGTCTGGTGAAATAGTCTCTGTCTAATTGTATTTAATACTAACCATTGAGAAGCCGAGGATCTCCCAGTTCCCGTTAGATAGCTGTTTGATCTCCTGTACCTTATAGATATCGCCAGTCTCTTTGTCAATCTCACTTAATTCAAAATCGTATAATATTACTTTAGAATTGTCTATGTGAATCTCTTGTGTATACAGAGGTATTGTTCTGTTATCTAAATATCCAAATAATGAATTAAAATATTTAGAGCCCTCAGACAACAATTCATCAATGAGTAGCACAGAATCCAGTATAAAATATCTTTGAGGAATGTGATCAAATGCACCTATGGAATTGGTTTGGGATCCTATTGCGCTCCGTTTCGAAACGTTTCTGTCAGGCATTTCAAACACAGGTTTTAAATAGAAGATTGCATCCAGTATATCACCCGATGTGTTCCACATTGTGGTATTGAATAATTCGATGTGTAAGGTTCTATATACATTTGTTTGTAGTATAAATATGGCATGTTGGTACGCAAAGTCACCTCTGTCCATCGCTTCGATAATCTGTGATTGAAGAAATTGACTGGTTAGCAGGATAATGCCTGAAAAACAAAATGAAGATCGTGTTATTAACGTGTAGACGGCGTTTATATAGATGGTGGACCAGATGGCCATATATTTGAAGCGTACCACATTACACACACAGGCAAACAAACTCAGTGCTATGTAGTAAACTTTATATTTGGTTTTGCAATTTCTTTTCTTCAACCTCACTTTTGTCTAAGTTTAAGTAAAATCGTTCTCGTGTAACAGAAATGTAAATAGTATTAAACATAGCATTTTGTTTCATAAGCACTACACTTATATTAGAAACAAGTTTATATGAAACATCGAAACATAAGGAAATTAGACATTTACTAACTCATATACTACATTTGTGTATTGCTTGATTTTAAAAACATTCTTACGTTGATGTTTTTCATGATTCATATCCAACATATGATGTAACATTTTATGTGTTGTGACGCCGATGAAAACGTAAAACAAACTATTCAGTCTACACGGTATAATTGTAACTATGTATGATATATGTAGAAATTTAATTTATTTTGTAAACCAAAATACCGTATTTATTTGGGAGTGGAGGATCTCATGTTAATACTGATGAATTAGTAGGGGATTTAATTTCGTGGGTCGGCTCATCTACGAAATCCAATCCCCACGAATTTAAATGCAGATAATGTTTTTTTCAAATTCAGAATCCACGAATTTATGTCCCCACGAAATAGCCATTTTAGTAAAATCCACGGAACTTGAGTCCAACGAAAATAAATGAAAGTACAGTATTCTATATATGATTATAAGCCAGAGTACTGTATAAGGAAGTAAGCAGCAGAGGCTGATGGGTCAGTTTTAGAAAACATCTCCACTCTGAGGGCTGTGGAATAGACAAAATAATAAAATGGTCATTTCAACAAATGTAAATTTATATCAGCATGTAAGGGAGCAGGGAAGAACGTTTAAGGAGATGTAGCTACTGATAGTCTACTTGTTTAAAAGACAAGATATCCCTGCATACTAGTACTTGGCAGACGTCAACCCTGTGACCTTGCCAATCACTTATATTTATTTCTAATCGTTATACCCTCTCCAAAATGATTATGTCCTGAACATCGTAAACGTACAATCAATACAGTAATTCCCTGCGGGAAGCGACGAGAAATAAGACGGCAAGCCGCAATAGGTGACATTGATACATTGATAAGGCATAGCAAAATGTAAGATATTTAATCATTGATAACAATGCTTTTCTTTTCTTTAAATCGTTTTGATATGGTAATTAATGTAGTTTGAACTAATAATTCTTAAGTAGGTTTATACGTTTAGATTCGAATTGACAAGTTGGGGATAGAATATGTTGTCAGAAACCTTGATATGTTGTCTTGCGGCGTTTAACGTGATAGGTGTTGTAAATCTATTTGAAAAATAAAAGTAATAAGTTGAAAAACAACACTAGTATGTAATTCGATACAATAAAAAAGGAGAGCAGACGGCGAGATCATTAAAGATGACAATCTTGGTGTTTATGGAATGACAACAGATGCAGATAATTATACAAATAAATACATGAATATTGATGATTTGTCGTGTTTACAGAACGTGACTTAATTACAGGCAGTATCACACAGATATCATAAACTGTCGTCATTATACAGTTTTTACACTAATTCTGAAGTATGTCGTTTTTAATTCAAACAGCGAACAGTGAGCGACACCGTTGGAAACACTTGTAATGAATGATATACCGTCTACAGCGTCCACAATGAACATCACTTTTAAAGACCAATACAAATATTCAGAAGTCAGAAATGATGATAACAACTATTATCTAAGGAAATGACTGTAATTAATAAACTGACATTCTCAAGTTCTCCTCACTGACTGTTATAGATAAGTTCACCAGAACGTACAAGCATTAGGTGATAATCTAGAGTATACCGTCTCGATGAATTATCGTATTTATTAAAAAAATATGAATTGAATGTTAATTCAAAATAATGATAAACGATCGATAGGACAACGTATTTAGAGTGAGCTCGCAAAACACAAACCCAGGTTAAAATCAGAACGAAACCTTAGAACTTAAATAAGAGTCAGAACGTGTTACAAACAGTACTTGAACATGACTGTGTTGGGTGGGACTTTAGGAGGGGTTGGAGGCAAGGTACACTGTAGTAAGCTGGGAAGGTGGATGTGATAACACATGTGTAGTAACACCGAACATTATGTTCCGTCAATACCACTTGACTATGATCTTCCGTAATTTGTGAAACATGTTAAAATATTGGTGTTTTCTAAAAGTATAAAGTGAAGGTATAACAACGTAAGTGACAAAGTACCATGCACGGATACAACTAAGCTATTTCAGTTAAGTTTAATATTGCAGCATCCTCATTTTATACATTGATTATCTACACTTGAAAGTTACAATCTTTATGTTACGTTTCCAATTTCACTAAATTCTGCATCGCTTGCATGGTATGTCAAAATGACACATGACTTATCACGGCCTAATGGTAGATTGTCACATTATCTTGTTAGACTTAGAACCGCAGACCTCAATCAGGATATTAAATTCCCCTTTAATACGGATTAGGCAATATAACAACTAATCATCAAAGAAAAACTATAATCTGAACGTACGATTTATTTCCTTGTATGACCACAGGTGGCTGTATCAGTGTTCGGGCCACACACAAAAAATCCCGTCACTGAGCTTATATTACTATCAAGGTGAAAAGCCTACTATATGTCTATATGCCAAACAATGTGGAACATTTCAGCATGAAATACGTGCGCTGAAGGAAAATAGCTACACATGTATCAAGCGATCTGATTGGTCGGATATGTGTGTACAATAGACTGTTCATTTCATGCCGACCAATCGGATCGCTTGATACATCACACGCGCTTGACTCAAAATGACTTGCAGCGAAGTTATATAACGAAAGGAACACAATTTTACCGTTTCACAGTTATTAGATGCAATTGAATGAGATTTTCGATAGGAATGAATATCTTATAGTTTATTTGAATGACAAGTGCCGCAATTTTCCTTCAGGGCACATCTTTAATGCTGAAACAATGAGATGAGATGTTCCACATTGTTTGGCATATAGACATATAGTAGGCCTTTTACCTTGATAGTATGTATAAGCTCAGTGACGGGTTTTTTTTTGGTTCACTGATACAGCCACCTGTGTGTATGACAATACTGTGCAGTCAATGCAACAAAATTAATATTCTATTTAAAAGATACGACAGAATAATACTTATTACATATATACGGCAAGAGTATATCATGGAGGTCTATAAAATGTTCGTTATTTTTCAAAACACAATAGGTCGTGTTTACGTACAATTAAGAATACACAACATAACATTCCTAGGTTTAGACGCTACGGATAAGATTCTTGGCAATCTGTATTGGTCCGTAGCTTTCCGTATTGTATAGCCGTAGTCATCCGTAGTAGCACTTGTATATCCGTGACAATTCCTGAACATGTTCAAAATTTGACCACGGTTCAAATAACCGTAGTACATCCTTAATAAACCGTATTAGAATCTGCTGATCCGCTTTAGTCCGTATTAAAGCCGTATTAATCCGTACTTATTCGTGGGCCCGAAGTCATGCAATACGATATCGAACCATTTCGGAATACGGAAATTAGCATATCCGGGGTCATCCATGAGATTTAATCCGTAGTGGAATCGGCAAAGTGATCCGGCAATGTGTAACCAAGGCATATCATCGGTAGTTAGACCTTCAAGTAACATTGATGAAAGATCCAATATGTGATTATCAAGGGCCCATTAGCTTTTTGAATTTAGCAGTAAAATACAAGAGATATATTCTATTTTCTCCTCTATACTGTCTGTCTTTAGCCACATCTCGTAAAAACGGTGTCAGATGCGTTTTCTTATTTTTTTCAGTGTCATTGAAAGATATTGTGTTCCAGTGTAACAAGAAACTATAACTACTAATTATAGATTTGCATGAGGTATCATACATCACGCGGACTCCCCGCTAAATCTTAACAAAGAATGATAAACATGATTAAAACAAGTAATAAGAATTTAGGACTGTATATTTTTAGATTCGCGACTTAAACATTCTAGGATAGAAAACATTGTATGCAGAGGAAGGACCCGACTGTAAATAATCTAAATGAATGATACTATAATTAGGCGGGGCGTCTGGAGTGTGGATTTTATTCCCAAAGTAGATTTGCGTTCCTTCTCATTTGTATGCATCGTCCGCTCCTTTAATATCAGTTTCCTACTCGGCCGTTCCTTAAATATCTGCATCGTGTCAACCGTTCCTTTTATATCATATTCGGTCATTCCTTATATGTCTGCTATATATCAATCGCGCGTTCCGTTAATTTCGTCTTCATATTCGGCAATTCTTTAAAAATCGGCTCCGTAGCAACCCGTTCCTTTAATATCAGTTTGTGTGCCACTAGAGGAAACTTTGTCAGATTTATATAAGACATTAATAATACAGTTCGTGTATTTATTATTCAGTAATTCAACAATTTGCATAGGAATGTGTGATTGTTCTGTAAAAGTTTAATATTTCAAATTCATAGTCGTATCTCATGAGACTTTCCTGCATATCGTATTCTGTAGAATTACGGCATATAAAAGTTAATGCTAAACACACGATAAAAAGAGAGAAATTATAAGTTGCATTTCACCTTGTACATACGAAAAAAACACAAATGCATTTGCTTTGCGTATTTACTGCTAATGTTCCTATATCAGCAGTTTAAGATCACGAACCTTTACGTCGGTTCGGAAATGGATGTAACAATACTTCAGAACAAGTAATTGAGCAGTTTCTTCTCCAAAGACATATTACAGTTTGTTATTATTTGACAAGAAATCAACTTCTAATCTACAGATTACAGTGTAGACGAGTGTTTTCCTTAAAGGATGCCAATAGTATCCTATCATTTAGCTGTAACTTCAGAGAAGAGGCTCTGGTCAGTAACATGATTTTTCAGAATGCCTAAAAGCAATATCAAGTATTGGAAATTACAGCGTAACTTAGTCTTATAGAGGATTTGTTTATTTAAGTAGACTTTACTAGACAGATAATTTGTCGCCTGGAAACTACTTATTACAATTACGATCCTAGTGTATAGTGGCGTATTACTTTGTACAATATGTGGCATGGTATATTAATAATGCAACCTTGCAGATGGTGTAATCTAATGGTTACACTAAAACTGTAGTTTACTTCAAACTTCATATCATTTGACGAACCATACATCATTAAACTTAGTTGTGCAGAAAAAAGCCAACAAAACATTACAAAGCACCGCGACGATATTCCACTGCCAATGGATCAAGTGTTATACCCATACCGAAGAATACCGCTAGGGACTGTCCAGATTTATCTGAATATTCATGCGAACGTCACAGCAAAGCAGACAAGGCAGGCACATTGATACGCGCTAAATGTTGATATCACGTCAAACGCTTTTCCCTTATTTGACTTGACGTATCAGATATTTCCTTGCGTTTATTGCTTGAATGACAGATGCAATATCCCCCCGGAGACGTACATCAAATACATAATTAACAGAAAGACGTGTCATTCTAATTTAAGTAAACTAACACCTGTGTTACATTCTATCTGTTTAATCCATTTTTGTAATGATTGTATTACAGGTTAATGTCTTGAAGTCACGAACGTCATATCGAAGAGTACGAATGCACTGCGGTGAAAAGATTATTTACTTTTTGATTTGATATTTGATTTGATAATTGTGGTGTTTGGTGACTATCAATAAGAGCGTTTTTGTTGTGTTCAAACCAATTTCGGTCTGAATACGGTTTTAGAAACAGTTTTTTTTCTAAGACTGTAACTAGTTTTGTCATTAGTTTTCATGCAAACTAGAACTAGTTCCAGAAGCTAATGAAACTGCCCGGGGTACGGCTTCATCGGTTTCAACTATCCGAATGCTACTACAGTTGCAAAACGGCGGGCTCAGCCGACAGGGACGTTTTATTCCTTGAACTGGAAAGTGTGCCCTTTCAAGAAACACTGCTGAAACATCATCTCGAGGAACGTCTTCTACTGATTCAGACACTAATATCGACTCCACACGAAAGTCTGTCTTTTTTTGTAAGAAAAGAAAAGAAACTGTGCATTTTCTGTAAAATTAAGGCTTAAACTAGTTTCGTTTTTCTTTCAAACCGGTAAAACTCACAAAACTAAAACTGAAACTAGTTCATACATAACAAGAACACCCTTATTGATCATGCACAGTTGCTTTTGACAGTCTGCTTCTAATATCGAATAAGATGTATGTGGCGTGTTATTGTTTTTAGTTTTTGAGTTGTTAAAAATTAACACTTAATCATCCTCTACATGGTGAATAAAACAATATTTCATTAAACAATATGGCACTGATACATCATGTACAATATCTTCTGGTACCACTTAAGATCATGTGTCATTATCGGGGTGTAATCAACATATTTGTCAACATTTAAGTTCGGCATTAAATATTACTTTAATATCTACATGTACGCGCACTGACTAAAGTACTCCTCGCCGACCATGTAGATACAGAAAGCCTATTGGAATTTGACATCGCCGCTAGGAGATTTTTTATTAATTGGTAAAAAATATGGACATTTCATCAAATCACAATTCATCACATGTATAATTGTATCAGTGCTGAATCCAATTGATAAGCTTCGAGGTAGATATGTCCATTAATTATCTAAAATGATTTGTTAGGACACTAAATCAATATTTCTAGACAATCTATTTCCAGAATTTTGGACAGTATATATAAGAAGTATTTTGGACCTCTTACTGACCTAACGATAGCTGTGAGCAATGGTTTGACATCTCTCTCTAAAATGTGCCCGATACTCTTTGGTATAACATAAATGTCAAGACATTATAATGTACTGATCGTAATGGTTGTAACTCATGTTATGAAAATCATCAACTACAATCTACAAACTAAATGTAGTTTTGCCATGCCCATAATTAAATGCTAAGATTAATCAAACAAACTTCACCTGCAGCGCTGAAATGTAATAAAAAAGTGTAAGGAACAAGTAATTTTACTATCATAATGACATTAAATCAAGAATTGACAAATTGGTTTTGTTTTAAAAACTGATATAACACAATGCTTTTAGTCTTGATATCGTAATTGCGATAACTTTAATCAATTAATTTGCTATGGGTGTTTCGAAATGAATAAATTTACTAAGGAGCAAAACGGTAAAGTATAAAAAAGGATATGATAGCCCGCTAATTGCATTGTAACACAATCATGATAGAATTCGGGTAACTATTCAATATCTAATGATTTATAGCACTGACATTCCATACAATGCTTCCAGAGTATACGTCTGAGCTCAACAATATTCAGATAAATATTGGCGGCAAAGCAGTAAGTAATAAACTATTTCGGACAAACTAACAAACTGAACTACAAACATTTGTAACAGTTGCATTGTTGCTCGTACGTTATTGTTTTTATTGCTTCTACTATTATATGACTTTGTTTCAATCCAGTCAATATTTATTAAAGCCCTTGTACTTTTGCCTAGAGTTGACGGGTTTATTTATTATTTTTAGGGTTCATATTGGCTTAAATATTCTGTATTGCCACTAAACAACACTGTAATGACTCCGTTCTTGCAAAAACACACTTACATGGTGACGCCACTATTGTGTCGTGAATTAGAAATATACCTTGTTTCGTCTCGAATCATTTTAGAATCACTTTGAATTAAATGTTGACAATAATCCTTACAAAAACATCTACAAATTACCAAATTCATCTTGACTTTGGATGCAATCATGTAACGATAGACGAAATCACGTGATGACAACATTACGCAGTCATTTCTTATGCATGGAAACTAATCTTGATAAATTGCTCCAGAATTCCTACTGACTACTCTGTTATTACCTTACCATAATGTATTTACTAAGAGGCAACATAGTATTATGAGACATTCAGGAAGCTGTTTAAATCAATCGTCAACTCTCAGATATACTGTATAAGATTTGGTTCAAGTGCTTTGCAGATTAGAAAATGAATATAATAGTGTAGGTATATCTATTCAAAGTGTACATGGTTTTTATATTGTACATTTTTGTACACCTTTATTTCAGGTGTCATTCATTTAAATGACGAGGTGCCGGTATATTTGAAGGTGTTTTGCTTGACAATGTTTTCTTTGTAAAACAAATTCTTGTCTTTGCTAATAAAGGCTTTAGTAAGATTTTTTATTCCCCTTTAATCAAAGAGTAATCATTACATGTAAAAGCGTATTCCTTTATCTACCATTCACAAGAATTTATAATAAATGTAAGACAACATATTCCAAAATTCAGCCTCTCAAAGTAGACGACCATATGCAAAGAGTCTGTACCAACCATCTCAAAAAGTATATACAAATGTACCAATCACCACAGACATCACACTAGAGATTTCAAAATAATTTAAACTTAAAGCATGTAAGCGTCGACAGATTTCGACTATCCTTCGGAACTTTATTTTTTCCAGACTAGAAATGCACATAATTATGAGGAATATATCAAGATAGCTAACGACATGTTGGTGTACCAACAAAGAATATCCCGGGTTCATCCGTCACCGTTAAAAATCTTGAAAGGTCACGACATGCCCCTGGTTACCGGTGCTTTCTTATTTATTATAGATTACTTACCCGCGAGACGATTTGTCAACAAATTACATAAAGCAATCCTTAAATGAGTTTAATAGCGTTCTTTCACCAAAGGCCATAAATGCAATCACCGTCGTGCAATTGGTTCTCCAATTGCATTATTCTCGATAGTTGGTTATCAGAATTAATCGGGAGTTATGAAATATACACCATAGCAGAAATGCTGAACAAAATAGCCGAAGGCTTTGACATCTGAATGCTCTTATACGATATTGTTACGTAATTAATTGTATCTTTGCGAAGTATAGCTTTCAGCATTCACATAGAAGCATTCATTGGAGAATATGACAATGCTATCGGTTACAACTTTATTCATGCCATATCAAAACCAAGCCGATGTTTTATATTGTGCATGATTACGTAATTCACAATATGTCAACAATCTACTTACAAATATACAAAAAAGAAGACAATCATTTTTTTACTGACTAAGCTAGATTACATGTAGGTTTATCTATTGAAAGGAAGTTTGTACAACAAATTTATACATCAGAATTAAATGTAAATTATTCACACAAAATGAACATAACGAACAATGATCTTAATCAAAGACATTAGTAAATGATATGTAGAATATACTTAGCATAATATACAGTGAAACCAATGTAAACGACCACCTCGGAAATAAAGGCCATTCTTTTATAAACCGACATTGATTATTTAGAACAAACTGACCTCCGAACAATGGCTCACTATCAATAAAGGTCACCTTTTGTCTTTCCCATAGGTGGTCTTTGTTCACATGTAAGACTTTATATTCGTATGTGCTCCGGATTTATGTTGATATACACACAGTCCATGTACCATAGTCTATAAATATCAGCATCACCTTTTACTTACCATTCACCTAACAGATCACCAACAAAACCTGGATGCCAATTAGATTCTAGAGTTTTAATCATTTTCAGCCAATAAGATTCTAGAGTTTTAATCATTTTCAGCCAATAAGATTCTAGAGTTTTAATCATTTTCTTCTCCGTGTCTCTGAGTATTCTCAGTTTCCATTTCTTTAAGATCTTTAAACATTGCTTGGAAGAGGAAATTTTGATTTTAAAGTCGATGTTTTATACAGACACACACCGATGATTACAGCTAACATGATTGTGAATGACAATTAATCTGATTTTGTAGAGCATTCTCAACAAATATCCGTTCACTGAAATATTACATGCCAATGATGTCGGGCATTTAATGAGAGAAAAGAAATATTGTAATCCAAGTTTTCAATTTGTTTCATTGTTTGTTCGATTGTTTTTAATGAGGAAGAGAAAAAAAATCGAGCCGACATCACATGATTTAATGGTTTAATATATAGTCCATTTATGCTTCTTTCTCAATCTACACAGGATTGACTACTGGTGTTCAAATGGGATTCGAACCAAGGCGATATAGCAATCAAAGTAAGTTTTGATAATGTTTTTACTGGTGAAAGTCAAATTGGCAGGTCGCTACCAGTGGTTATTGTAGTTAGAATGTTAGGTATATGAACGTTCAGTTGGAAAATCAAAACTGTATCTAATGACATTAATTTTGTTTCGATAATGTTCACAAAGTTTATGAATCCTAAAGCAATGCTAGAGATCTACAGATGAGCTCATGCATTGGCCACCCAATGACACTAGTTAAATCAAGTAGCTGCGTAAAATAGTTCACACACAGTAAAATTGCCAACGTCATAGATATTACTGAAACTTAATACAACTTCATTGACTTAAATTGGCGTCGTTTTGTTTTCATTTTCACTTTTTCTCTTTTCAGATTAATTGCAGGTGTCATTCCCTTGGCACTTCCTTTTTCTATCAAAATCAAGTGAAACAAAAAATCGTGATTTTTTATTATACGATTTGAATCGCTCTTCAAAATGGCATATTCACGAATACAGACATTCAATTGCAACTCATTTAAAGTCAAGTCAATTAAAATTATGATAAAACCTCCTTCCTAGCAAGCACTTCGTTATTAAGACTATCTTGCTATAGCGACCATATATTTTTGAAAAGGTTTTAAACGTGTTCTATATGTATCAACTTAAACAAGTGAGTATCTACATCATGTTCGTTACATGGGTAGTTGATGTAAATGTACAATAACAGGATACCTCTAATTTTCACATAAACACAATCTTATGGTATTTTTGTCTTTCGTTTCTGATAATCCCTGTGGTTTATTGCAGTTCAGTTAATTCCATCATGATTGTGCTTTGCAAAAATGAATTGTCAACTTCTATTTATTGTCTAACTGATCAATGCCCCGTAATGATGTTAGGACAAATAACAAGTGACATTAACCTTAGCAAGGTTAGGAAAGAGGCAATCATTTGTAGAGTGGGATTATCTCCTAAATTGGCATTGTCAACAAAATCATTTTTAGATTTTAGATCAGCCGTTAGAAGAGTGTAATATTTGTTTAACATATTAAGTTGTGTCGTTCTATTTTTCAATGCACTACCAGGAAGAAGACGGGAAGTACAAAGAGACACCCATGAAGTGAAAGGTTTAGAGTTAAACAGCCAATATCCAAATACATTGAAGTGGAAGAAAAACAATTATTATAATTAATAAACAGAAAACGCTACTCATTGAAAAGGTCATTCACAAACGTACATGACTAAGTACCCGCTACAGTAATAATTAACAATTACTGAAAACGGTCGATTAAAAAAACAAATAAAAGTTCTTTTACATTACATCCCAACACGGATGAACATCAAAGAGAGTCATTGACATAAACATTTAAATGAAGGTTCACATGAATGCGAGAGAGGTTTGTTTAATGTTTTCCAGGAGATAATCGGAACAGATAACAATGCAGAAGACCATAAAGATCACAATATTAGATCAACTGAAGTAAAAACATCGGGAACCAATGTGAGTAACAGCATGTTGTCGAGTACAAATTGTCATGACTTTCTTTTTTGTCAGAATTAATATATTTTATCTCCCTTCTTCGTCAATATGGTTATTGTTTACATGTTTTATTAAAAGAGAAACTGTTTAATACTATAGTCAAGATTAAAACCTTTATATATGAATGGAACAATTATGAAGCGTTTAACACTGCTTCCTATAACATCATACTTAACAAGTGCTAGACAGTGTCATCAATGAAAATAGTGTTTTATCCTCACTATAGAAATTAGCCATTGAAGTTTTCAAATGTTAAAGGAATAAATTAAATGTGGATATAGAGATAAAACAGTCTTAAAGAGAATCTGCATACTTTTGTCGTACTTAACCTCAGATTGAGATTACCAAAGATAGTTCTGCAATTAGCATACATCAATCATAAATACGCCATTTTGTCGATTTGCAATGTTTTGCATATGTTTACGACTGTTTCGTATTGCTCGATTTCGATTTTGCATAGCGATCTCATTTTGACTTAAATGCACTTAATATTTAATGTGCCTTTGTGTCATTATAATGTAAAATTGGTACTATTTTCCCAGACGGAAGGTTAATGGAAGCTCTTCGGTATGAAAGAAATGATTCCTGGTCGATCTTTGAAAATGCTTCTCAACTTTGTGTTCGTTACCGAACAACAAATTTAAAACAAACATACGACCATGTATCTGTAATATTGAGACGTGTACGTGCGCGAAACGCTCAAAATGCTGTGAACAGAACATTACCGTAAAATAAACCGTGTATACATATAAACAAACCCATATATTAGTATGATTGTATCTCATCACGATATTACGTGACACAGAAAGTCGTAAGAACTAACGGTGATTATTACTCTGTACTCTACAATTTGCATAATGTGCTCTGATTTTAATGTTTCTACAGAAAATAGTTCTGGGACAAATCGTGATGTAACACATGAATGCCCACTTAATGAGATACAAGTACAAGCGACATTATTATCTTACATTATAGATGATCTTATCAATTTTAGTGGAGTCATTGTTATGGAATGGGCACGTGACACTAATCTAGAAAAGGTCAAGAAGGAAGAAAGAATACGTCTAGTCGAATTAGGTTGTAAATTGGTATCGCTTCTGAAGAAAATGATGCGAGACTGATTCGTATGTTTTTATCTACATAACGGAATGAACAGTAAGATGGACTAATTAAAGAAATCGGAAAAAGGAAGTGGGTCATCTGTGAGTGATCTAATCGTATGATATTAGTTATTAGAATACGACAGCTAAGATGGAAATGCTGATAATGAATAATAAACAAACATGATCTATCTAAACCTTCTAGGTTGATATTTTTGGGATTTGAAGACAATGGGCAAGAGATAGTACGTTTTCTTTCAAGGCAAGGTATGCATATATATTTATGGAATATCATTTTTAGAAACTGAACAATAGGTAAGCTTTCCATAGACGTCACTCGCTCGGCGTGCATGGATATTGATGCGGACCGATGTACTAAGTTTATCAACATCCGCCATGCTAAACGTTTTTTTCATTCTATGCACACTTAAAAGGTCATTAACAAGAAAACTTATAACGAATCGTTGTAGGTACACGAATTACAAGAAGCATAATGCTTTATGACTTTTTGTACTAAGTTGTTTTTTCATACAGGATATTGACTGCATATTTTATTCAATCCTCCATTATGGAGAGTATAACATATTTATATGTTATGAATAATACACGTATATTGAAAATCATGAGTATTTGACAAATGAATAAATTCATTTACTAGTATATAGTTATTAATACATTAATCAAATAGAATATACCCTAAATGTTAACAAATTCACCATGATCTGCTATGATACAACCACATTGAACTTCAAATAACATTTCCGATATCATGCGACACAACAACTTATCTATGTCAACATTACAGAGCAATGCCTGCATGATTTACTTACCTATCAACTATTTACAAAAGAGCAGACAAACAGATTCAGTCAAACATGACAGGTTACGCGACGAATAACCAGTCCAATGATTGACCAATCAAAATGACCGACATCACCATAAGCCAATCAAATGGCCAGGATTACCCAAACTGGTAATAAACACTATACTACAAACAACTAGAATAAACTCGTACTCATGACTAAAATTCGTCTAGAAAATCTGGTTGTTGTGAATGCCATGTTTTGTTAAACTAATGAAAAGTTTTTATCAATTAAAATACGCCATATGTTGCATGATGAAAGAGATGTAAATCTGACATTCTAGACATGATACATTATTTATGGTACGTGGTCATTTATAGCATCAGAATTCAAACTTAAGTCGGACAAAGTTTACGCTAGACGACCCACATATTTAATGTATCGAGCTGACAGTCTCTTACGCCAAAATCCTTATTATATCTAGTCTAAATTTTTTTAATCAAAGTAGTGAAAGTACTCGTGTTAACTGAACTTACATTGACTTGCACAGCAACGTTGAGCGGGTATTAGTTTAACACTTGTATGGCGGATGTAGAAAAACGTAGTACTTAGGCCGCATAAAAATTCATGCGCGTCGAGTGAGTGACAGCTATAGAAAGCTGAACTACCGTTCCAATATACCACACGTCCGTGTTTCTATGGTATGTTTACCTGATGTATAGAATTACTGCAGTAATCCTTCTATATCTTGCAAAGTTCACTATTTCTGGATATATTTCTCGAATATCTAAAAGAACTCGATGAATTAATCAAAACGGAGCAATTTTATCATGGCGGAAAAACCTACATCTTGATAGAGCTATATATATTATGTTTATAAAAAAGGTAAACTACACATTATTACATGCATGTTCCCTTTATTATTATGCCGCTTCACAATAATCTGAATCTATACGTAAATATGTTATAAAAGAAATTTCTTAAATAGCTTAGTACCCATTACGTCGCCCAGTTAGGTCAGTGTTTAGAGCTTTGGTCTACTGATCAAGACGTTGTGGGTTCGAACCACGGGCGAGGTTCACAGTGTCCGTGACAAAATTATTTGACGATATTACATCTTATGTTAACTTGTCCTGAACCCCTGAATTATGTGGTATAGTTTGACAGTAGCTTGTCGATAGATAATTAAGGCCTAAATGAAGTCCAGAAAAGCTGGTTAGGGTAACTGCTCGCTATGATATGACTGCAATAATGCTGAAAATGGCGTTATATCCGAATGAATACTTGGATTATGATATAATTAGTTCGCATTAAGGAGGCTTTACTGTATCGAGATTATTATTTACATAAAACAAACTCGTGCAATGGCGAGAACCAGCTTAACTAAGAACTTAAGTCACGCTCGTGTCATTCTAAATCTGTAGCATATACATAAATGTATGCAAAAAATGATCGACTAAAATGTCACGTGATTCAAATTAATTAATTCAGTTTATTACATGTATGAACAGGTGTTGCTTTTACTGTGATCGGGAACAGGTGTTGTCTCTACATAGAAAAACGACCAACTTCAAGGTAGCAAAACAACTTAGGAATTTATGAGATATCAAGCAGAATAAATTCAATGTCGTAAAAAACAAATTAAACATATTTTTTCTATGAATATCTATTTCCAGGACAGTGAATGTCTGACCGATAATAAAGACATCAAGAATGTATGTGACATTGATTTTTCCCGGCGTACCTTGGTTTGATGTGTCTTAAACTATTACATCGGCATTGTATAGTGCAACCTCTCCAAAGCAACACCCTTTGGGAGTAGCAAACTTGTATTTGAGGATTTGTTGCTCATGAGATGTCACATAGTTCTATGGTCCAATCGTACACTGGCAAAACTCATGTTGTTGTTGCAGGGAGGTTGTTGGTCAAGAGAGGGCCGCTCTGTGGAGGTTGTATAGTATAAAAGGTGAACGGACAGTAAGGCTTCATTGCAGAAACTGATAAACGGTAACATTTACCCTCACACTGTGACATCACCGAGAATAGATCAATGAACCAGAAATCACAGATAATGCATACTGTCATCTTTTAATGGCAATAATGTTTACATTTTGCATTGTTGCCATGTTATCATGTAACAATTAATGTCCAGACATTCGGTGCAACATACAATGAATATTACAAGTTAAACGGGAGTGACGAAAGATATATCCATACAATATGATAGTAGTGCCTTCCTGTGGATCGGAATATTAACTACACGTCTAGAGAGCTCTATTCAACCAAATTTCATAATGTCCAACACGTTGCTTGGATGGGGCAAATATATATAGTGCAAGTTCTCCAAAGCAACACCTTTTGGTGGAAGGCAAATGATGTTTTTGTTGCGAGTTGTTGCTCTAGAGAGTTTAAAACAGTTTTTAAATCATACAGTTGGGAGAATCATGCAGTTGTTGAAAGGGGGCTGCTGCTCAATAGAGGGCTGATTTGGAGAGGTTGTACTGTACGTTTTTATCACCATGAACGTAACTTCACTACATCAAAGTTCATCATATCCGTGTTTTATTGTTATGTTAGTAAGTTGTCATGAACGCAGGATTGTATGTGTGCAATTAGGTTTATGTACAAAACGCTGGAACTGTCTCATATCATCATATGTCTCAGTATGCACCAGTTTCTCTACAAGTTCAGCAGACAGTTTACCTTACGTGTGGATATCATTATATAGACTAAGTTTTGTATTATTTTGTACTTATATTTCACCACATGTTTTATACTTTATCTAATATCTATGTTTTTATTGAATCCAGTTGCTATGATACCTTAAACATACTGTGATATTTGTCATTAAATTTAGTATCAGACACCTTATTCTTATATGATTATTACATGTCTTCTTGAAGCAGATGTTAAATGTCTAAAGCTACATCTGACAGTCCTATCATTGGCATAATAGTTGTCTGTATGTGATAAGAATCATACCTGATGATGAACGTGATGAGGGCTCAGTAGGAACCGGTCTAAGCGGGATGTGGTGTTCCTGGGCGTGAAGGACGTGGTGGGACTTTTGACATGCAAAAGAACGTGGCAGGGACGTGATAAAATTAGGACGCAGTGGTTTACGTAGTAAGAACGTAACAGGGACGTGACTAAAACCTAGTAGGAACTTCATTGACGCAGTATAAGCGAAGTGCGGACTTGAAAAGACAGTAAACGGTTTTCACCGCGTTGTCACTGGGTTGTTACTATGCTCTTGTTACGTCAGTGAAGTTCTCACTACGTCTCAACCAAGAGTATGCTTTTGGCCGTAGTACGTCCACACCACGTTAAAGAAGACTGCACTAGGTTGTAATTTCGCTCCGTCACGTCTTTAGCACGTTTGCAACAGGTTCCTGGTACGTTCCTGTCAGGTTCTGGGCAATTGGCAAAAATACTGGATTTATATCACATTCTATCATTTCCAGTCAGCAAATATGTTAGCAAATGATTGCCTTAAATTTATCAATTGGCTATTTTACATGGACAACAAACTATATTGGATGCTCAAATTTTGTAAATACGATAGAATAAACAGGATCATGAAGCTACCTAAATCATGTTGTGTTCGTGCATGGCTTTCAGTAGAAAAGAAAACTGCTGCCCGGTCATTATGACCAGTTAAAACAAATTGACACGTGGTGAAGTATTCTTACGGAGCCGGTGAACGCCGTGAGGATGTCATTAGCGCCTAGAGAGAACGAGAGCACAGTGCAGTCTGCATGGACGAAGCGATCAGGTAATTGTGACGCAGTATAAACGCTATGGACATGGTGACAACGGGAAGCTGCACGTGTAATGGACTTACTGAGAACGTGATAGACGCAGTGAGAACATGGGTACATCAGTTTTGTCGAGTTTGACCCCGTGCCGCAAGATCCATCAACAGTTTCAGGAGGTGATGGGAACTTTGCGAGCGTGGTGCGGACTTGCTCTAGTGTGACGATGGCATTAATCAGGCATAGTTTCCCTCTTTTTCAAGGTAAATGCCATTGTGGTTTATATTTTTTATGAAAGCAGGCGCGGCATGTTTGAATTCAGCAAACGCTGCTAGAATCGTTACACAGTGAAACAACGTGTCAGGAAATGTGAAACAATCATGTACATGTATGTTGAATTACAGAG
The DNA here is from genome assembly GCA_964023205.1 of Lutraria lutraria. Classification (NCBI taxonomy): domain Eukaryota; kingdom Metazoa; phylum Mollusca; class Bivalvia; order Venerida; family Mactridae; genus Lutraria; species Lutraria lutraria. The sequence goes on along the minus strand of OZ026842.1, from coordinate 25,116,950 downwards.
ACAGTTTTTGTCAATATTTTTCCGATTTTACGCCTGATGAAATCTATGTAACATTTCTTGTCCGATAAAAAACATTTCATATCTTACGCGTTCAATCGATGATCCAGAAGTAATAGATAGGAAAGATTCCTTGTACTTCATGTGGTGTTTGAACAATCTTGTCATCCGAAAATGTACGAATCGGAGAAATTCTGGCCAAGAAGGTTTCTCAGATAACAAATACTAATGTATTGTACAATTTAAAGAAGTTATCAGACACGTAATAGATAAACATACAATATGTTTGAATAAAAATGACTTACTCATTATACTAAGTCTGGAGTAGACTGTTTCTATAGCACAATTACCATGGTTAGATCGGCAATAAAGATAATGTATGAAAATATCGCTTAATGGTCACCATGTACAGCGTAGTTACCACTAGCAAACAATGCTTAAATTTATCGTTATGAAACAAGCATCAGGGTAACAAAGGAATGCTCGCCCCCTAATGGATTATACAAGTATAAAGTTCACGCCGCACGCCACATGTTAATTTCTTCATACGATACTCTGTCAACGTTCTGATAAATACTTCTTAGAAGCATGCATTCATGACGGTTCTCGATGTAGAACGACCAAAGGAGTGTACAACATAAGTAGTGGATTATAAAGGATGGTTTATACGGAAATAATAAAGAATGCTTTAGATGGAAATAATAGTATATGTTGCGGTACAACAAATTTATGATAAACTTGGCTATAGGTAAATATAGTGAACTCTGACCAAGATTTAATTTTACTATCCCCCGCCAAAGGCGGAGGGCTATTGTTTTACGTTGTCCGTCCGGCTGTTCGTCCGCCAGTACAAACAAACTGGGTTTGGGTGACTCTAAGTTTGGACTCTATGTTCAACCGGAGTCACTTAAAAATGTCCATAAGTGGATTTATGTGGCTAAAATCGGGTTTATGTGGCTAACTTTTAACAAATTTTAACATGGGGGAAGCCACTTAAGTATCCTATCGTTATTATATACGTCCGGATGTCCGTCCAACACACTTTTTTGAAATTTTCAATAACTTTAAAACTTCTGATGGTTTCTGTTTGAAACTTGTAATATAGGTAGAGAGTGGTAAGTCGAAGTGTACACTATCATGCATTTTGGCTAAATTATCCCCTTTTCGTATTTCGTACTTAATTTGAAAGGCATTTTGCTGTACACATAATGTGGCTTGCAGTGGATTTGTAACTTGCACAGGCATGTATGCCTTTATGTTTTATCTGCTTAAACTTACTGACAAAAACACTGGACGGGGGATATCAATTCGACAAATTTGCTTGTTTCAATTTCATGTCAACAGTGACGTACATGCCCGTGTCCGAGAAAGTCACTATTGCTAAGTATTGTTCTTCTGTGTGTAAAACTTAATAATAAAAAGATGCTTAACTCACAAGCGGTATTTTTTTTTCTTTTCTCATTTGGAATAGCATGATCGCAAATAAACCCGAAAAATGAACCACGTGTTATTTATACATTTGATTAGACAGTAAAACCTCTCAAGAGCGACCCTCTCTTGAAAAACAACATCTCTCCAACAAAAGCATAATGATTCCAAACTTCACGATTAAACTATTAATGTAACCTCTCTAAAGCAACAGTTTCTCAACAAAAAACAGTATTCTGCTACTCCTAAAGGGTGTTGCACTGTAATTACACATCGTGGACACCATATTCTCTTTTGAACCCTCGGTTACATCTTTGAAGCCGGGAACAAATGACTAATAGCTCTTACTAACTGGTTTCTATGACAACCGTACATTCAGATTCGTTATAATTGAAGAAAGAACGAATCTTTATGAATGTAACTTGATTTACTATCACATGATTTCATTAATATTGTTTTTGTGCGTATTAAGGAAATATTTCAGACATTCTCTGTGTTCCTCATTTCATATACTATATCACTTGAAAAGAGAAAAAAGTCGTCAATGATAAAAGACATCAGCACGAAAATAACTCCATATAATAAAATGTATGCATATAAAAATAAGCATTATGTTTACAAAGAACTATTATATACTATTGTGTTCGCATGCACAAAAACAAAGAACGGCGATTTTATTTCAATGAGTCGGGCTAAAGAATGTCACACCATCGTTTACTGAAGTTTACAAGAAAATGACTCGAATATGATTTACCTTTTTGTTTGCTATCCACATCATCCAGAATGATCTCAATGTCATTTTCGTATGTTTTGTTTTGTATGTAAACAACAGTTGGTTGAAACCCTGAATGTGTAAGCTCTATAAACAAACTGGTACCAAAAGAAGACCAGTACGTACTCTCCTCTGTTATCAAGAGCACCTTTCGCCATTCAAAGTGGGTAAATACCATGCTTAAAGCCACAGCAGTCCGCTCAAAGCTAGCACCTAATGTCAATAACTGTCCTTTGTCATAAGGCTTTGATAGTGAAGTCGGACTTACGTACCCACGTCGATATATTTCGGCGTATTTTATAAACATTGCATTCAGCATAGGTTCCCATGCACCAAGAAATATTCCTGAGTTATCGTCTTTGAATAATCGCTCGATTTCATTAAAATCCTTTGAACAAAAAGTCGTAAGTTGGAAAGAATGATTACTTTGTATTTCAGATTTGATGAATCTATTTAGTTTCTCGTCATCACCGACACATTCCAAATGAAGTAACGTTATATTCACGTCGTCCGGTTCCACCATTTTGAAAATGTTTAGAAATGACATCAATACCAACGTGAATCTCATTATTTATATTTCATTTCACATTGTCCAATCAACATACTTTTATACGACAATTCTAAGATATCGTTTTATTGTCAACTCGAACAATGAACTCCCACGAACACATTAAAACACTTTGGTTACAATACCTATACACAAATGACACGCTAGCTTGTTTCCTCTGGTAGATCTCCATACCGTTTTATCTCACAGTCTATAGCCTAATACATACCACGTACATTTTATGTCTGGCAAAAAATTTGTGGAGAATTTCTTTAGGAAGAATCTAATCCAAGCTTGGATGTTTTGGCTGTCACGGTAGACTGTCAATAGTATAGAGCGACAGCAGGATAACCGACAACGTCGGAGATAGAATACTGACTGAGCAACGAGACGATTCTTCACGTTATAATTGATTTCCATTCGCAATTCCGTCTTAAAGTTAATACCTCCCCAGTATTCCTCACACAACTCTGAAATTGTACAATAAACAATATGATTAACTTGTTTGATTGAAAGTTAAAATTCCAACACGATTACGATCAAGTAACCATGTAATTACGTAAAACAATTCGATTATTTAAAACTAGTGCGCATCAGACCATTGACTTTTGAAATAACACTTTAGATATCAATTATGGCCATATGGTTACGCTTTAAAATAACGAATAGTTTTCTTGTTTTGTTCGAGGAATCTGCATGCAGCGGTCTACTAATCGAATACTGTATGCATGTAATGTGCACATTCAAACTTTCAACTACCTGTTATTCAGGGCTAAATCAAGAGTCATATTGAAAAGCACATGTGTTTTCTTGTTAGAGTAATAGACTATAAAATGCTAAACAATATCTTACATTATGACAAGTCCTTATACTATATATTCATATTTGAATTTACGATTTTCTGCAAAGAGATCTAATATTGATGCGCAATAAACCGCAGATTATACAGTTCAGATAATAAATAGCGAATATCTCTGCTGCGGTTATAAAATGACAAAGACATGCATTAAAGGTCCATTAGCCTTTCGAATTTAGTTATACAGAATAATTATAGATAAAATGATAGTAAAATATAAGAAAACTATTTGGTTTGGTCTACAACAATATTTACATCATTCCTTTCTTTAGCCTCATCTCGTCAAAATGATATCAGGTGTTTTTTCTCATTTTTGCAATATCATTGAACAAATTATGTGTTACATTTCTATATGAACTTCGTGATTAAGAAGGACAATTAATTTCGGAGTGTTTTATTACAAGTAAGTCAGTTTCACTAATAAGGCATCTTTCTACGTAAAATGAAACCTACTTTAATTTTAACATCCAAAAGCTAATGTGGCTTTACAAGGTTGAGGATTGGTTTGAGATCGTTTGTCAGAACGTATAGTCATGAATTGTATCAACTATTCCGTCTGATGATAAATGTTTTATGATTAAATACCTAGTCACATGATAGAGTGTAAAAATACACAAGTACATAACTTCCACGACAGCTGAACAGAATGATATCTCATAATGAATTTTATTTACGATTTACATTTGAGATAGCCGTCATATTTATGTCTGTAATTTGTAAGTTTTTTAAATAGAGTTTTCATTTTTCTGGAGAATTTATAGCCCCAGTATACGAATTTCTGGATCAATCCTCGAATATTGCTGACGTTTTATTAACCAGCGAAAAGAAATTAACACTGCATTTTAAATACATGTCCATTATCTAAAATGCATTGTTCACAACACATTTGAAACGTTTATGTTTTATCTAATTAATAATTTGTTTATTTTATTAATGCGTTTTTAATTAATTTGATCCCGTACCTTATAATATATAGATATATTCATTTCCGTAATTAGTACATATCATGGACATTTTACATAGAAGAGAACGTTTATTAACTTCCGAGTTCGAAGAGTATAACATTATTACACTTACAAAGACATTTTGAATCAACATTGTATGGTATAATTTTACAAATATATGGGTAACACTAATTGAAATAAATCCCCTAAAATATAACAATCTTAAAAATACACAATATAACTGTGTTAGTATCACCTATAACAGTCAACTAAAGTGAAATAGAGGGACAATTATTGAAGAGCTCATTTGTATAAAATGTTCAAATAATATTTCCCGATGTGGCGATACGCAGAAAGTGAATTTCATACAAACAAGTCAAACTCATATTTGGCCGCCTTAAACGAATGCTAAATGTAAGTTTCCAGTAAGATTAGATAAACAATTTAAAAGTATTGTGGTCATTGAAAGACGACACAGCATATGTACAAAATGACCGAACAACCTCAGTACTCTACGCCATTTTGGTATAATTTTGATATTTTATTCAAAGCACATAAATCATTTCAGTGTGTTTGCTATAATACGTTTTGCAAGATAATCCTGATATTTTATAGTGTTATTTATAATAAATGAAGTAAATTATTGTTCTGTTGCTAATGTAGACTATCACATAAACAGCGCTGAAGTGGCATTATCCATTTCTTACATCGATATAAGTAAGTTTGCCATTTGTTTGATGTTTTTAATTACCTTTACTTATTTCATAATCTTAGACTTAGTATTTCATTAGACCAGAAAATAGCCTTGTTTCCAGTTACTATTCTTTTTTCTAAGCTTGGCTGTTGTACTTTAAGGCTCGCGTCGTCCTGAAATAATGCCGGAACCGATCTTTATTATTTTGCTGATGAATGTCTAAAATCACAAAATGATACATTTTACTTGCTTTATTTCTAATTCTGTTTTTTGGGGGGATTTTTCTGAGAAGAGTCTCTTAGCTTAACACATAAATGATAAAAAATAATCAAATTATTTTCGAGTTTTATATATCTGAGGCCAAAAATAGTGTTGGTCGGTTAGATTTTTTCTGGCCTTACGACTGTCCTCAGATATATAAAACTCGAAAATAATTTGATTATTTTTTTATCATTTATGTGTTAAGCTAAGAGACTCTTCTCAGAAAAATCCCCCAAAAAACAGAATTAGAAATAAAGCAAGTAAAATGTATCATTTTGTGATTTAAAAAAAAAAAATCTTAAAAAGATTATTAAAATATGACCAATACCAGAATCTAACAGCATACATTATACAACGTACTAGTAAGCCACGCTAAACATAATAAGTAACCAAATATGAACGCAATAATGTCCGGAAGTGAAATCCCGTACCACAAGTTTAAATTCCAACTAAACCACTGTAAATATAGTTCCGTATTTACTGAAGACCGGACACAAACTGATCTCTAACACCGACCAAAACACAATCCTCCTTTTTCTGGAATTATTGGAAAATGAAACTAGATTTTACACATCGCTCGTACGGTGCATGATGGCACATTGAAGAGACAAAATGCTTCATAAGATAGAACGTAGTGTATTGAACTGAAACTTGTTTATTCTGGTCGAGTATCAGACGACAATGAACGCTGATTTTAAGGTGAAACTAGCGAAGGCGCGTCGTCAAATTAATCATAAGATATTGCCATCGAGTATAAGCTTAGAGCCTCATAAAATGTCCAGACTCAGGTACTTAGATCATCAAAATTTTTTTGATATCAATACTAAAATGTTATTGAAATGATTTTCTGTCTACATTAGGAAAGATACACATATTTTTGTTAATAATGCATGCTACAGATACATAGGACAGGTGATATAATTATTATATAAGGTTTTTATACCCATACTGTCCTATAAAACAATAATCCTAAAAAGGAGCAGAGAGACTTTGAGAAGTTTTTTACTTTTATAGGTTTCTATGATAGAAAATGATTTAGCGGTTACTTTTCAGAAGCAATTACAATCCAATGGTATTAACATTTTTAGTAGCATGTTGTGCAGATACGTAAAAAGCACATACTTATGGGTAAATGACTTTAATATTATTTTAGTCTGATGTCGATCAGACGCGACTCCATGATCGAGTGGTTAAGGTCGTTGATTTCAAATCACTGTAACCTCTCCCTGATACAGGGTCCAGGGTTCGAGCACAGCTACCGACTATGTATCTTTAAATGTGAGAAAGTAGACAGTTGGTTACAGACGATGGGAGACTCTTTCCTGGTTCTTCCCAAGGAAAGATGGTTAGGTGAACAATTACTGTCCGCCTCACATTACTCTGATTGTTGAAATGTGGCGTAAAACCCAAACAAACAAACAAACAAACTAATGTTGATTGGAATATGAACTAATCAAAGTATGCAAACTAAAAACAAAGTCTGAAACTAGAGCCAAGTTTATGGAGACACACTAAATACACAGTCTTAAAAATATCTCCTATTCCCGGTCTCCTAATATCGGTTCTTGACTTAATGTTGTTAATGGAATGAGTCCTGGATGTTGATGTTATTCGTACCAGATGCGGACTAGCAAATTGTTTTTGTTGTTGGTTTTTAAAAGAGATGATATCGATTGACAAAAGCCAGGAAGTCTTTACACGAGGGAATGGTTAACTTTGTTTTGAAAGTAATTGTCATTCAATTTCAAGTAAAATGATTTCCCCTGTATTTATAAGGTTTAGATACACTTAAATCGACTTTATCCATGTAATCCAAGTTAAGAAACAAGTTCTCATAGGATTGACAGAACTTTTAAAGAGAAAGTAAGAGATGTCGATATTTAATGCCCTCCCCTCCCGTATCGATAAATCGGGGAATATTGTTCTTGCCCTGTCTGTCTGTTTGTCTGTCTGTTAGTACCAAACTTTAAACATGCCTATAAAATCAAAACGCTCCCATCTACTGTCATTAAATTCCATGATATGTTGGTTCCTCCTGACAACCTCTACAGGACCTGGGCATTTTAACATCAGTAGGTCAAAGGTCACGGTTCACCTGGAGGAGCATTGTGGTTTAAAATCACAGTTTTAAAAATGACGGCTAAGACCGATTCTTATATCCCCCCTCAAAAAGTTTCTAACACAATTACAAAATGTATATTCAAATGTTTTCTTATGAAACTTTGTTGCTGGCTACGGCAATTGCTTCACAGTCGAGGCATTTTTCATAATTAGTTTATGACATGGTTGTTCATTTTAAACGCATTAATCTTGATGCTCCATGGTTGTTAATCATCGCCAGCATGAAAGCGCGTATAATGAAAGAATTAAACACAGCAGTAGTTCAGATTTTCATACCAACATCCAGGGATCTCTCGGCGACTTCAGCTTTAACAGTGACGCAAAACCACAGACATATTCTTTGATAGAATCAACGACCTTTTGTAAGCTTGCTGGACACCTTGCTCACATGTGAAATAATGTCCCGGAGGTGAATCTAGGGACAAGTGATTAGAAGTTAGAGATCATAACAAATCGGCAATGAAGACCCTCTAGCTCAGAATAATATAATGCATTGAGACATCCATAGCAAGTCAGATTTGTTTGTGACATGATTCATGATTAAATATAGAAGCGTTCGGTGAACTGATAATGACGATCATCAAGGAATATACTTTCAATAAAGGTATGAGTGCATTTAAGCTTCTTGGGTCAAAGAAGGACAAATGTTCTTTGTTCAACTTGGTGTCATATCAAAAGAACATAATACTTTATGGATTAAATGAACAAAGATATGACAAATATTTAAAGCTGTCTGCTAGTATAGTATAAATGCCTTGTTACCATGACAATGATAAAACTGGAGTTCATAAAAGTAACAAACAAAAAAGAAGTTAAGAAAGATAGAAAGTATGGAACAATCATCGTTGTTCATTAACGTTCCTGAAATAAAACGACAAACTTTAAGTTGTGTCTCTGATATAATTGGTCTTTACAAAAGTCTGTCGCTAGATTTATTGTTTTAATAATATTTTGGTTTGTTGTTGAATTAAGCGAAACAGAATCGCTAGAGAAATACGACAACATAATTATGGCTCCCCGCACATATCCACGAGTTGTTTACAAGCATTTGTAGCAGAAAGTACCCAGTAAAGAGGGAAAATGAAACATTCATTCTGCAATCACGGACAGAAACTGGTTTTTGAATTGAAGTAAACTACGTGGCTAAATTGTTGACAGGAAGTTGAGGTAAGATATATTGGATTGTTCAACTTTTTTGATACTGTAACAGCACAATAAAGTGGCAAAGTAAACTGCAAAATTGAGCAATCCGACAGCGGAATTAATTTCGAAATAAAAAAGCAGATGTCACAACAAGACCGCGTCAAGATTTGTACAAATATCAGCTAAGATGGGATTACAAAATCAGTCACCTAAGGTTAAAACACAAAAAGAAACTGTTTAGTAGGGTTGGCGAAACCCTTCAAAAACAAAAGTAAATTGTTAAGTTCTAACACTTGTTTAGTTGCATATCAAAGAACGAGAGTTCCTGAAATCTGAACCATATTTCTTCCCAGCAAACAACCGTAAACTTCTGTACCCGAAGCATTCCATTAAGACTGAGGGTTAAGTCTAAAGGCCTGATGAGCCGTATATGTGCTTGTGTAGTTTATTCAATCAGGTGTCTTACAACTGACCGTTCAAAACACTAATTCAGTACTTACTGTCAAAGCGCACTGAAGTGTTACGGTCGTATCACAACCAGCTCATGGATGGTGTACCTTATTCTGACGTGTATCCTAAAACGGTCTTTGACATTGTAAATACGTCTAATACTTACCCAATATTAAAATGCATACCCACATACATTACGCGATAAAAAAGGTCAATGATATTTTCTTACTATAATTAACAACTGATATTACTTAGAATATGTCCTTAGATGTATTTTCTTGATGTTCTAACTTAACATCATGACCCAACTCGTTCTATGTAAAATGTTGACTGAAGGCAGTTGGAGGTGTTTGTAGATGTGCTTGTGTTATGCATAACGGAAATACACGACAAGGCTGCTTTTAAACAACGGACAATACTCCAGTGCTTGGTTCACGTACTTTGATTCATTTTTAGTTCTTATCAAAATACCGACAGGTACGGACACAACCTCATCAAACTATATAGTACATAGATATAGAGTGTAAGGACAGAAACAGTTGACGGTATTCATCTACTGGGGTAAGTTGATAGCTGGCCGTGCCAGGATTAAGAAATTGTGTCAGGATAATTGACTGAGGTTTTAAGAAGAAAACACTCGAATGCAAATCTTGTAAATCACAATGTCCGGAGTTAAGCAATTTGGTTTGTAGCCTTAACTAGTTAGGACTTGACCCGATGGCCCAATAATCATGATTTGCCCCGAACGAGGAGTCACTCGATTATTTATATTTATATAGGAGAAACTTTTTAATTATTCGTGTCAGAAACAACGCAGCTGTGATATTTGATGTGTAGCACTGCCTGGCACTGCCGAAACGGACTTCATATGAATGTTCTTACGGGCGGATTTATTGTAGCGCAGCACGAAGTTGTAAAGTTAAACTAGTCCCTATTTCTCTCCTACCTAGGGAACCTCCCCCAAACCTATAATTAAAAAAAGCTATAAGAGAAAGTAAAGTAATTTGCAAACCATTGGTCAATAGTGTAATAGTATTAATTCCGGGAGCAAATAGACGAAAATATGGGCGATAACGAATGGTGCAAACAGACAATGAATATATTACGAGGTATATTATATGAGAGACGGGAGAGCTTTTCATGACCGTGCGACCACATACACCCATCATGCGTCTAATAATGAAGACATGTGAAGACCAACTTAATCCTTTCTGAAGAAAATATTTACCTTTTATACGAACGCGATAACATAAAGAAAATGTTTACGAATTTGAAAAACAGTAGGTTTTGAGCGTACATTCATGTGAAGTAATTTCCCAGTAGCACCAAATCAACTCTAATTTTCTTCGGCGTTTCGGATTGTTTTGCACAATCTGTTGGTAAAGTTTGATTTTTATTTGACATGTCAATTAGATTGATATCATGAAAACATTTCAACTTTAGGTCTTGTTTTACATCTCCGTAGTTAATACGTGTACCCCCCGGGACATGATATATATACACTCCAAATCCAGATCCCTTTTAAAGGGGCATGCCCAGGAACTGCTGTGTCTTTTTTTCGTACACCAAAAATGCGTTTGTCACTTGTAAAACCAATTATTACCTAAAAGTCAAAGAAGAATGTCCGCTCAAAAATGACACTATAACGCGCGCGTCGTTAATTGTATGTCGGTTTGAATAAAGCACTTACAGCCTTTTATTAACGACAACGATATTTCCGATACGTCTGAGAGTTTAATTGAGCATGTGCGCTGCCTTTCAAGTGAACATAACATGAGAAATACTTACCATTTCAGTTTGTTGACATTTTTTCCGCATTATTTTCAGTTTTGACAGATACCGAAAGGGCGTGTTGTGAAAATGACGAATAATTTCTGAGGCCGAAATCGGCAGGTTTGGTAAATTATGAAATGTGTATTTTGAGTAAACTAGCGGGATGTTTTGTAAATATTTTACAGGGCTTTCATTAATTGATTTAGGCATTAAAATGATACCAATTTGATTGCTATTTGAGACGCTCCAGTTCCAGGGCATGTCCCTTTAATGTATTTCACACCTCGCCACGGTTAATGTGTTCTTTACAAAATGTAAATACACAGCATATGAAATAACTTTGTATTTAAAGTAAAATCTACCATTTACTTCTTCTCAAATTAAAATAAATACAGACTAAACTGTACTAAAGGTCACCCGTGAAGAGCGGAACACGCTCGTGTATTGCGCACTCGTGCCGACCGCGGACAGCGACACCGAAAACATTTATCGAATCACCAGAGTGACATTGAACAACAGATCTTAAACAAGTCTTATTCGAAAGAACGTTTTAATTTTCTGGGAAATGCATTGACTCACGAGTTGTTGGCTAAAATGCTTAGAACGTTTTTCAATTTACCTGGATACAAATGAAAACAATAGATATGCCAATGTATGTAAATACATGTTTGAAAAAATCTTATTTTTATGCATCGATAATATTGAACGTGAAGTCACTTTGATTGTAAGGAAACATACATTTTTATCATAATCAAAATAATTTTATTGAAAAAAGAATAATTACCTCCCTTAGATTTAATAAAGTCGCCTGTTAAAACACACGTGCGATATATTCGGTCTAATCTCACTCTTGTTACATATTCTATCTGTGACGTATAAGCCTCAGCAAGGTCTCTTACCAGAGTATCACAAACTGTACCGTAACTAGGGTTCGAACTCACGAATCAAAGGACTATATAGACATACAGCATTATGTTTGAGCAGAGCATGCAGGTAGTGCAACAATATGTCATGTTTCCGGAATGTTGGACCTACGTCACATCAGTACTTGCAATCCTTGTGCACATTTCATCCTCTCTGTACATAGTACAAGAAAATAAATCTACTGCCTTCATCCCTATCTATAACAATATAGCAGACCTATTTCGTAAGACATTGGACAAAGAAAGAAAAATATTACGCTCCATCCGTATTCATACTGAATACAGACAATTTAGCAGACCGTATTTTTTCTGATGATTAATTCCTTTCATGCTTCGTATTGGCATGTCTAACTTTCGTCTAGAACCTTGATGGATTGAATTATACATTTAATAATTTTATAATTACAGTAATTAACAACTTGGACGTGACATAATAGCGTGTATGGAACAGGCTTCAGTTTTGTTCCTTCTGGTCGATGGGAGAGTATAATTTTATGTGACCATTTATCATAGTCAGAAAGGAGGAAGCAAGAAGAATCCAGCCTACCAGGATAGTAAAAACGTTCACTTATTAAGATTACATAAAGCACATAAAATCTATAAATTTCCTTGTTAATATTAAAGTACTTTTTCAAATTTGTTGTGTGGTAAATACCAGAAAAAGCGACACTTAAATTTGGCAGACGTTCTTAAAGTACCGGTAAAACGAACTCCGCAATGAAAGCAGGTAAGTAACCGCATTCATTACCATTGAAGAAAAAATGAAGTAAAAAAGGTAATAAAAAATACACTTAATATAAGAATTCAATCATCTAGAACTTGAATCCGATTTACAGAAAATAATGTACATGTATAACGGACTCAGGAAATATAACATGCAAAAAACCTTCATAGAAATAAACTCGTACATCTAAAGGTCAAACATCTCGGTACACACCAACAAATATGGCTCCTGTCAATATTTCCACATCGTAATATTCACATCAATCACTGCGGCCTACGCCAACAGCAGCATATTAACAAACAAGTCAAATTTAATTGGTACTAGTGAAAATTAATGAGCAAAGATATTTTATGAAAGTCATCCCGACATCCAGTACTGTTGCGAGTAAATGAAGAGTGACAGTAAGGAAAATGATATATACAGTACAACCTCTCCATACCGGCCCTGACTTAAGCAACTAACTCCCTTCAACAACATATTACTTTTTTCCCAATGTACGATTTTACCATTCATTCAACCTCTATAGAGCAACAACATCTCAACAACAACATAATTAAAGGGTGTTGCACTGGAGAGGTTGCCTGTAGTTTCCCAGTCATGATCATGGTGTTCATTGGTCAGTTTATATAAATGACCCTGATCGTATCGTAACAGATTACTGGATAAATATATGCAATCAACGTGTTATGCTACGAAAGTAGTGTATGGCGGTACCCTGGGTACCAATTGTGCGGCAGTCTGGGTACCAATTACGTTGGTTTGGTACCCAGAAGTTTTCAAACTTTGCGCAAATTTGCACAAATTGGGATCAAATTGGAAATCAATGTTGTACCCCAAAATAGTATGAAATGGATTTAAGGAATTTTCTGGGTACTGTGTATGTGTGTGTATAGACTTAGACAATGAGAGAATTTTCTTTCGAAAAGACATGGTGGCCCTGAAAAGGGCCGTTGGTGGTCCTGAAAAGGACCGTTGGTGGTTTTTTAAACCGTGTTTGCTGACTGATCTGGTTGGGTACATAGTTCGCATTGGCAGTCTGGTGGGGGATAGCAGAGCCTACATGTTGGATCCCCACAGGACCATTCCTGTTCTGGTACTGGTGGTTGTTCCGTGTACTCAACTTGAGCGGTAGTGATGATACGCCAATGCTCTTCTTCTTGTTGTTGTTCCCGTTGTCTATTCACCGTTCGTTCCCGAGCATCTCGCTGCCTTTCTCTGACTTGATCTCGAAATTGAGATAATTCTTCTCTATGATGAAATCGATTGGTTTCAATGGTATTCAAAGTCTCACCAATGAATTGAAGATCACGTTCCCTTTTTCTAACAATGCTAGCCGCTAAGCGACTGATTGAACGCCATACCCTGCTCTGTTTTTCAGTCAGTTGTTTTGCTGTTTTGAGTTCATTGAATAAAGCCTCCATCTTGAGTGTTTGAGTTCTCAGAATGAAATGAGGCATTGTATTGTAAGACGGAGTATTTTTCTGTTGAAGCGCCGCCCACTCTCGTGGTTGGATGACGTCATATTGCTTGGATGACGTCACCCTAGGGTTGGATGGCGTCACGCGCCAATGTACCGCACAGACATGTGCTTGATTTTTATGAACTTAGAAAAAAGACAACAGACACCTAGTTCTCTAAACTTTTATTTTTGTAACAAGAAAACAGTAACAACATGAAACAGTAACATTGTTTAATGATCACCATAAAGAGTTGTATTTCTATGTGTGATACTATGATACAAACGGTTGTGACCTTCTGGTCTAGAGTTACGTTGAGCACAACACTTTTGTCCACATTTATTCACATATTGAGCATGCATGTAATAAGTACCATAATATTGTTGAAACCAATGCGTCACATAAGTGTCATTTTTTCCATACATGTCCGGTTTGAATCGGGTTAACAGTATCTGGTTCAAGTCACATTCACGTGAGATAAAATCCAAAGCGAATAGACAATACACACCACACACCGGTAACATATCGCCTTGTATTCTCATGGCATTCCACAGATAAGTTTTGTTGGCATGTTTTTTCACAAAGGTTAGAATCTCTTCGAAAGGAGGTAATCCGTAGGAATCAAAGTACACTGCTTTATTGTCTTTTAAATAAAGAGCCACCCAGTGTTCTCCACGTTGATTCCCGTTATGGGTATTCACAATATAGGCTTTCACGTCATGCGGTTTCTCTGAAGGTAATTGATCTTTGGCACAAACACGTGCACGTAGTGGTTTTAATAACGGTGAATGATCTAATAGGTATTGTAGTTCATTCGTCTCCATAATGCCAATTTCTGTTGACACGTTCAGCCCAAACACTGATCCATTGATCTATGAACTGATTCTGAGTGAGTTCTTCTTTAAATTGAATCCATAATCGACACGCGTCTCCTTTTTCACTATCGGTCAAGGTCACTAATTCAGGATACCACTTTTCCATGACCTTGAACACGTTCAAACGTTGAATCGCTTTTTGAATGTAAAGTTCTGTCCACTCTTCCGTATTCGTGTATAAGCAGAGTACATGTTGTACTTGACTAGGATGATTCACTCGACAACCATAACAGTCTTTATGCACTTGATTATAAATTAAAGATTGGAGTGCTTCTGTGACGTGATGATTCAAGCACTCTTGTAAAAAGTCCGTCCTTGAACTTGTACAACAAGGATACGCCAATAACTTCATTTCGTAATCTTGTCCTTTTTCCAGGTGTTCAATATCCATGTCTTCCATCTTAATAATCTAGAAGCACTTCTCTGAATTGATTGATTTCAATTTGATTGTCGTATTCCGCAAATACAATCACGTTGATGGCTTGTGCAAGTGCTGTTCCAAAGTGAAATTCCAATCTCAGATTGCCCGTTTTTATAGGATGGAGTTGACCTTCCTCGCAACCTTGATCTGCTGTCAAGTCCAACCCCCAGAGTGTGTATCCGTTCCGATAATCAGTCATGCTCAATCCAAATGAACGATTGAGACCAAGAGCTCCTGTCGCTTGATAAAGTGACATGTAGGATCTTAGAACTTCTCCCGTTTCAAAATTGGGTTGAAACGCTTTGTTATGAATACTTTTTCCGTCAATGCTGACTTCTAGATGATTCAGTGTAAAATGACGGAAATCAAAGGGGTTGGTAGCCATGTCTCCATTCATGTCTCCATTTCTTACCATACCGATGATAAGACGTTTTGGCAATTGACCTTGAAATAAATGATCTTCAATCTTGGATCGTTGACCGTTAGGAATCGTAAATGTTTTTACTTCAGTTCGTCGGATGGGGATTTTCATGTTATGTTGAGCAATCTGTTGATTGAGTTGATTGGCTACCACTGGCAGTAAATCTACTGTTCTTACATTAAATCCTGCTTCTAGAAACTTGATTTTAGCCGGTGCGGCACCCATGAGACAGAATTGAGGTGACGCTTTGTTTAGTCTTAAGCGTATTTCCATACCATTGGGTAAATATTTATCTTGCATCATCAGATCCAAATGAAGTCGTCCACATAGTTCCACCACACGACTTTGATGGACACGAGCACGTCTCTCAATATAGCCCAGGTTACCCCCGTCATGTGCGTGGGTGTTCATATGACCAGGGGTGTCTTCACCCCATAACTCTAGCGCCTGAAGTTGAGTGTCTTTACAGCTTGAGGTGAAGGAGAGTAAATTTTCTATGTATGCCCGATAGGCATACGTGTCCGCATTGCTGGTGATCAGTTTATTATTCAGGTACACATCAATGCTTGAGAACATGCTGTGAAAGAAATTGTTGACGGTAGCAATTTCACTGTCGGCCGCTAGGTCTGTACCATCTGCCTGTATAATTTTTAGTTTTAGGTACAGGTAAGATTGATTCAGATCTGTCCATTTTTCTGTCTGTGCAGGAATCACAAATTCAATCGGAGCATTATTGTCCAGAGCAGAAATGGGATAATGCTCAGTCCATTGACCTTCTTGCATGGCTGTCATGGTAGGTGGCACAACAGACACATCCAACTCTGTCTTACTACATTCACAGGAACCGTGTTGCATCATGATTAATCGAAAATATCAAGAGGTCTGGCCTGCTTAACTCGGCGATGATGAAGTTTCGAATGAGGTCTTTTCTTGACTGGTTTGCTCTTTATACGTCTTTTAGGGCTGGCCACGGCATGTAGTAAGGATTCACCCACATCTTTTAATACAGAGGCTCCACGTTTTCGTATTACTTGTTTAGCGTTTGATCCTGTCAAGATATCTTTGATAGCGGCTTTTCCTTGCTGGAGTCCCTCTTTTTTCAAGGTGCGAACTCCAGATTTCACAAATGGATTCAGTAAAGGTATAATTCTTTTCATGGCTTTCTTAAACATGGATCCAAGTCCGTGTCCATATTGTCGAGGTTGACCTTGGTAAGTAGGTATCATTGTCTTTGACGTAGGTGTAGTTTCACCATAGACTTCCCATGAATAAACTGAATAGACTGGCCAGTGTCACCCCTTATATGGATAGTGATGGTGTCAAAGTCGGCTTTAGCCAGTGGTACATAGTGTAAATTCAAGAACTCGAAATGAATATGGGGGTTAGTTCCTGCTTTCGTTCTCGGATCAAATGGAGCTACACGTAAGATGGGGGCTTCTATGTTTCCCAAATAGGTATAAGCCGCGAGGTCAGAATAAACAAACAAATGATTATGACCCATGTTAATATCTACGCCATGAGGAAACGGCTCCGGAGTGTCTTTTAAAAAGATGGTAGGAGAACTATCAGGGGCTCCACCCAGTTTAATAAACATGTGAGGATGAAACTGAATGCCTAGTTGATCCGAACTGTCCAGTTTTGCGCGTTTACTTTGTCCTGAAAAACCCATGGTAAATCGAAGGCCTTTCTGTTTAAATATTTTACCCAGATTATCTTTTACGGTAAAGTCAATCGTCTCGATCAAATGTTGGGGTGTGACATAAGTTCCTACAGGAATACAAAGTCGTACACCTTTTTCTTCTTTATTGGGGAGAGTACAATAGGTCTCAAAGTTTTCTAAGGCCTTACCCAGGACAGGATCGTGTGTGACAATGTAGAAATGTCGCTCTTCTTCAGTGACATTAATGACCTGACTAGGAACAATCATTTCCACTAAGGCAATTTCCCAGTCTTGTTTATTGAGATGGATGGGTTTTGCCAGTTTGGTACGAAAACAACATTGCGTATTGTCTTGGAATAAATCCATAGAGCTATCACTCATGAGTGTGATGTAAAACGAACTCATGTTGATTTAGGTTTATTGAATTTCAAGGAGGGATTCGGTAGAATATAACCTAGAGAACTACTTAAAAGCAGAAGCCACAATTCTCGATCGGGTCGTTGAAAACACAAATTAAATAGCGATACGGTAATAATGATAAATACCACTACAATTTGTGCAAAAAAAGTGACCTTATTTTTAGGTTCACACAATTTGGCTTGCTCTGAGGCAGTCACTACCACACTGGCCGTATCAGCTTGAGACATGATGTATTTATTAACTAAACGAGATGGGATTCGGGAATCCAACTGTCAAATTTCGAAGGATAGCCTTTCCAATGTACTTTAATTTCTCGTCTTCCGTCTACCTTACTCTGGCGATGGGCGAGCACTGATTCAATTTCATAGATAGCATCATCTTTTATAACCTGTACTTCAGAGAAATAAAACGAACCCAGTATGGGTTCTCCGTCTAAATCAGTCAATTTCACAGTAGCAGGAGAGGTCTTTTTGACTTGGATCACTTTAAACAGTTCAGTGGTCCAGTTGGGTAGATAACCTTTATCAAATGTACGTTTTGTTTTATTGATACGAACAATATCTCCCACATGAAGGGTCGTCGACGCTTTCTTTCTTGATTTTCCATACAAGGTCAAGGCCACTTGAGATTCGTTATTCTCATTTACGGATACGGGTGCCATTTGTATACTACGATGAACACGATGATTATAGGCATGCACGAGATCAGGCAATACCTGAATATACCTTCGTGTTTTATGATGCGTAAAGTATTTCCACATGCGTGATTTTAAGGTCCGTTGAAAACGTTCCACTATACTAGCCTTAGTTTCTGGGTTTTCAGTCGTAAAATAATGAATCCCTACTTTGTCTAAAAACTGTTGAAACCTTTGATTCTTGAATTCTGTTCCTTTATCGGTTTGCAACGCTTTAGGTTGTCTCGTTTTAAGAATAGAGCGAAACGCTTCCACCAATGTGAGCCCCGTTTTATCCTTGAGGGGAACGACCCAAGCATATTTTGAAAACACGTCAATGACACACAACAAATATCGATAAGGGGTGTTGTACTGAGCCAGGGATTGCATGTCTGCCAAATCAGCTTGCCATTGATGATCAATACCACCCACAATTGTTTTCCGTCTCGAGAATACCCTACGGATAGGTTTGTGCAGGGTATAGGTCTTTTGTCCCTTCAACCAGGATCGCACTTGACTTGGCGTAATGGATTTCAGTTGAGTTCGAGCTGCTGTAGTAAGACGTTCTACCCCACCAAAACCAGCCGGATGATGGGGATCATAATAAATCTGATGTAACAGACTGTCTACCTTTTTGTTCATGTTGTCTAGTAGGCTTCCCACTTAGGTTCTGCTTTCATCCGTTTGACAGGTTTACTTATAGGTTCTGCTTTCATCCGTGAAGGTGAACGAGACTCAACAAAACTATCAAATTCATCATCTTCCTCCGAATCGTCTGCTTTTTGCATCCATGACCATCTCCGTTTATTTCCTATCACTTCTTGTGGTACATTGACATCTCTTAGTCCACTAGAAAACTGTTCCCATCCTCTAGGCTCCGACCCTTTTCTATGACGTATGACATCATTGACCAAATCAATAATGTTGGATCCTTGTATTGGTTTTCCATGGTATTCCAACATCCCATGATCATTCCATGACATGTGGGGATGATTTTGTAGAAAGTGTAATAAAAGTTGAGTTTTTCGACGCATGGTAGTAGGAACACTTTCAAGAATCCTATCCGTCAATGTAGCAGGAGCCGCTTGTGCACCTTGAGCAGCTGGAACAACCGGTGCACCCGGTGCAACTGGTGCAGCCAGAGTAGCCGGTTCACGTGCTTTTTGATGAGACAGTTGAAACTTTTGCAAGACTTGCCCATAGTGTTGTGCTTTTTCTGATTCAGACAACGATTCATTTTGTAATACGTCTCCCATTTGTTTCTGTAAATCGGATGTTTGACTGACTTGCGGGGGCGGAGGTAAACGTGGTCGTTGTTCTGTTTTCCATCGATTCATCTCTTCTAGCATTTTGAACGGGACGATAGCCATTTTCTTCATAGCTTTTTCACCAGTGTGGCAACACCTCCACTGAGTGCTCCTGCAGCAACAGCTTTAGCAATGATTGGAGCAAGAGCTAGTAATGGAAATAATCCTCCTTTTTGATTCAACACACGTTTCTTTTTTTGAATGGATACTCTTTTATCTGCTAAAGTGCGGAGATGTTGACGCTTGGACTTCAACCTTTGCTTTTGAGAGGGGGATAAGGCAACATTGCCTTTTAAAACATTCTGACAGCATTCTGCCACACATTGAATCATTTCTTTAGATGCTCCATGTATCATCTTTTTTCTTAACCCATCTGGGGCTTGAGTTAAACCCAAAACCAGATGTCCGTATTTATGCAGGAGTGGTCGCTTTGGTGCCATTATGTCAAATAATACCTGTTTTTACTTCTTCACAGCTTTTATACTAAAGCATCAAAGGCTTGTCTTGAAGCTGGATTCATAGGGCCCTGTCTCATCAGGTGAATACGATGTCTCAAAAGGGGTTTCAAGACAGCCTGTCTTGATAAGGTAGACAAGGATAGGGGTGAAAAACGGCACAATGGAGTGTCTGGTGAACTTCTTGAACTGGGAGATGATCTACTAGATGATCTGCTGGATGAATTTCTTGAAGAACTCAAACTACTTGACCCACTGGTTGAATAACTACTTGGCGAACTGAAGCTACTTGGTCCACTTCTAGATGAACTGCTTGGCCCACTGCTTGAATAACTCAAACTGCTTGGCCCACTGCTTGAATAACTGCTTGGTCCACTGCTTGAATAACTGCTTGGTCCACTGCTTGAATAACTGCTTGGTCCACTTCTAGATAAACTTCTTGAACTTCTAGATAAACTGTTTGATCCACTTCTTGATAAACTTCTAGATGAACTTCTAGGTGTGCTAAAAGAGCTTGATCCACTTCTTGATAAACTTCTAGATGAACTTCTTAAACTTTTAGGTGTGCTAAAACTGTTTGATCCACTTCTAGAAGAATTTCTTAAGCTTCTAGATGAGCTAAAGTTCAAACTACTCACAGGACTGATAGGAGACCATTGTAACTTACTGATTGGAGTTACAGCCATAGAGGGTGTTGAAGTGGTTTGCTTTCGACGACGGAGAGTAATAAAACGTTCATTGATCTTGGCAGGCGATTTTCTAGCTTTTTTAGCTGGAGCTTTTCTAGCTTTTCTGGCTGGTGCTTTTCTTTTAGCTGGAGATTTTCTGGCTTTTTTAGCAGGCGCTTTTCTTTTAGCTGGAGATTTTACAAATTTACGAATCGTCTTTTGACCATTCCATCGGAGTAAACTTCGTATCATGACTCCACCAAGAAATCCACCTCCTCCTGGTTTCAATATGAGTTGACGTTTAGTATCCATGTCCACTTGATCATCTCCCAGCTGCTCTAATTCATGCTGATGTTTTTGCATAAAGTTTTGTGTTTGTTTAGGTAGCACAATTTTCTTTTTTAAAATCACCTTTGCTGCTAAGGTGAACCACTTGAGCATTTCTTTTAATCCAGACCGTAGCATTTGCTCCCGTACAGTAGGGTCTCGTTCCTGACCCAAATGTTCTAACGATTGAGCTATGGCTGTGGCTGACATGATGACTGAATGATCTTATATGAGTAAACGATGTTTATATATACACAACTGGCCCACGTTTTTCTCCAGTGATCCAGTGATGAAAAATATCAGTTCTTAACCGATAACTGTCTGGTGTTTGAGGGTGAAAGTCAATCACTAAATACCCATGAGGTGTAGAGATAGCATCTTGATAAGCGGGTAACAAGTGTGGCAATTGAATTTGATTCGCCAACACTTTGATTTGTCCTTTATCTCTTGTGTTTTGAAATAAGATCATGTAATGTGCATTTAAACTCAGGGTACGACTGGCTTTCGATTGTTGAAACATGTTTTGTGTAATGTAGATCACACTAGCATTACGATGGTGACCTTTTCGTGTAAACCATAATTTGATTTTCTCTTCATCTTTATCACCAAGCATGTCATCAAATATAATTAAATGAGGAATGGATGTATCCTCTACTATCTCTTCATCCTCGTCAGGTATCCCCTGTATGAACCGAATACTAGGTTCTTGTTCTTGTAATTGTGCATAGGCTACTTGCCATTCTTTGTAACACCATACAATACGCTCTGGTACTACTTGAAACAAATCTGATTTGTATTCCAACACCTTTTTTACGAATTGTGTTTTACCAGAGCCACTAGGGCCTGCGATAAACATATTGCAAGGATGCTTAAAAAGTAAACTGGACTCCATGACGTGAAAATCACAACTAACACTATTGGAAGAAAAACATTTTATTTATTTGTGTAACAAGTTTATGTATGAGTACAAGAATAATCACAACAAGAACAACACATGTCATGTAAGGGTAACAACAGTTTGTCAGAAAATTCAAACACACATTCTGAATGTCCAAATTGACTCAGAAATGTTAACACAGAGTCATTGTTCACCACCTGTTTGAACCAATCCGTTTCACTCAAGTCCATGGGTACTAATTGTTTATAAAATGAATTCATCACATGAAGTCCATGTTTCATTTCTTCAAACATGTCTGGTGTACTCAACTGTTGTCGAATCCATTCCAGAGAATGATGACCTTCAGGTATCTTCATACGATAAGCAAATACCAATGCTTTTCTCAACAGGGTATGGTTCATAATATCAAACTGTTCCATTCTTGAATCGTGTGAATCACTCTATCGTTACATACATAAGTATTCCAATCGTCTCGATGGATAGCTTTCAAGTCTAAGTGTGCACTGATCATAGCATCACGAATCATCTGTCTAAATAGTTCAAACGTGTGAGGGTTCAGAATCCACGCGCGAATGTCCTTGACCTTGACAAGGTCATCTTGTACAATACTGTATAACGTATCCGTATACAGCTCAAAATCCAAAATGTAATATAAACTTATAAATCGTCTAGATGGTTTAACCATAATTGAATATTTCCTGAACAAATCACTATTCTAGGTCGATTCGCATGAACGGCTTCAATCTCGTCTTTGACTTCTCTTAAGCGATGCCTTAATTTATAGAACACGGCACGATACTGTAGAATATGAATAACATGAGTGAACGGTACCTGTCTCTTAAATACCATGATACCACGTATTTTAAACTGTGAATACGGACGCCATCCGGGGTGAGATCTCCCATTGTCCTCTTCAGCCATACTGAACCATATCACATTGGGGGTAGAACGAAAATTGTTAGCTAAGGCAGATACGTCGCTCAAATTAGCATCGTGGATTAAAAAATCCCATGTCGTAGATAACATACGATCTAAGCTTTGTTGTACCACATTCAGTTTTCGTAGAATCGGTAATTTTTGGTTGAATGACAAGTCCTGGCGATCACCTACATCCTTCAACAGTCTCTCTATCCGTCGATGATTTGTATGTTGTAAGCTATGTATAGCATTATGAGTAGCCCATGTGTGCACTAACTCCATCTTCCATGTTTTAGCGTTAGCCCATATGACATAACGATAAATTTTAAGTCTCAGCTCTATCGGTAGTAAGGGTATCCAATCCATGTCTTTATGAATAATGAATTTTAGATGACTTGTTCTAGTCATTACCTAAAAGGTCAAGGTCAGTCATGTAGATAACCATAAGGCACAGTCATATGATTCTCGACCACAATACGTTTGGTATATACCGAACGAAATGTTTTGACTTGTTTCTCACTGGTCACGGTTCTGTCCTTATGACGTTTAATCCGAGAAGCATATTCAACTACGGTCGAATAATGATGTCTGTCTTTCACACAATCCACCATCGTATTGAAATTCACTTGTTGAGTGGCATTGTAGTCTAACGTAATGCCTTTCACTTTGCATTTTTGATGGAGTTCACCGTTTTCAATGTATTCATAGCCATAGTTCTTTGGACCTAAAGAGACATATCTCACAATACGACCCTTTGGTACCTCATCTGTCCATTTTCCCAATCGACTGGAGATAATAGGAACATTATAGCCATCAGGGTCATGAATGTACATACAACTGTCTGTGTCAAAATACAATACTCTCTTTCCTAGAGGTTCAAGCACTTTGTACAGTTCTAATCGAGCATAAGCCGTCACAAATGAAGCCACCACAGGATTGGCTGATGAATGAGGGTCTGCTTTGTCCGATTCATCAGTGTAATTCATTAACACGAATTCATCATGATCAAAACACTCTGCATATTTCACAGACTTTTTAGGATCGTTCAGTATTCCGTAGAACTGGTCCAATCGATGAACATACTCTGTTTTAGGCAAGAGGTTGGTTTGAGCATTTTTACCCCAGAGACAATTCAGCATGGTTTTGGCAAAAGCTCGTTTTCCTGGATTTTTCTCCACCTGTTGCAAACGAATTCCTTCTGCTTCAAAATAATCTTGTTTAAATTTATCTTGAGCCTCTTCCGTATCCACCCCTGGAGGATATCCACTAGCCTCTTGTTTCATTTTCAAGTATTTGTCAATGTATTGCCGATAGACGTCCGTACTCCATTCATCCCAGTGCCATACATGATACACTTTTGATACTTGATAGCCTAAAGCAATAGCTTTAGCCAATTCAACATGAGTCCATGTGCCATACAAGAATCGTTCATACGGGGAATGTGTACAATAATCCATCTCCTTCTCAGCACAGGTACGGCATAGCGTAAACACCATTTTACTATTACAGTGTATGGGTAAGACAGGCATCCATAAATCTTGCGGGGGTAGAACACGACATTTAATCAGTCCTTTGTATTTCTCAATATGCTGTTGATCAATTTGTTCTTGACTCATGATCACTGGATGACCTATCGGATAAGCCCTGTACTTGTTCACATACGGATAGAGAGAACAAATATCCACATATTTGATTTCTTGATCGTTGTCTACTTCATGATACAGTCGGACGGCATTCGTACGACCTCCGAACAAAGCTTCCCTGGGTTGTATCGGTTCTTGACCATGATAGAATCGTTCCACTCTTGTCTTATAGGTAGGATCCTTTTGACAACGCTGATCAAATTCACATTCCCACATGACCACAACAGGGTACCCCTGTTCTTTCAAAGACTCCAGTCGTTTATACGTATCGTGATAGGCCTGTTGCATGCTTCTCAAAGTATACGGATTGATGGTACTTCGGTTAGGAAAACAGGTGGGGCACCCATGGTACCAACATCCCATGAATTCATACACGGTGTTGGTCTCTTGACAATAGCCATCCACGTAATAAGGTCCAATTTTGACTTCGCCTTTGTTATTCAAGGCATGTCGAATATGTATCTCTTCGGTGACAGCCATCATTTGTAGCCAACGTATGCCTTTCATGGAATACCGGGTTTTATTGGGATACCCGGCATCAGAAATCACGGCTAAACTATGAGGTGGCATGGAATTTTTGCGCCAGGCTTTGTTACACACTTGAGCTAATGTGGTAGCTTCAGTAAATGGATCTATTTGATCACTTTCCAATAATTGTTGACGAAATTCTCCACACCCACGTCTTAAAATGTCCACATCCGATTGACAGTATTTCTCCATTTCCTTTTGAAAATCAAATACGTCACCTTTTCTTTCATTGTACCAGGTTAAAAACTCTTCACGTCGCTCTGGTTTCATACTATCCGGTTTGTAAAAGTGTAGCGGTAAATAAGGTCCCACATAATCTTGATACTCTAGGGTGTTTGCATAGAATGGAAACCATCCTTTGGCTAACTCGGTCAGTCCAAATGTATTGGGAAAATAGGAGAGAGGCATACTCAGGAAACTGAGGGAGTCAATCATGCGTATTCCATGCACTCTCAATTGAATGATTTTACTACCATTCATAATCAACTGGGGTTTCGCCGTCCCCTGAGTAACCACATATCTAAGAATAAACTGAGCGTCATAGCCTTGAGCATTGTGGGCTATCACTGTCGATCCTCGATGGGTAGGGAGGAATAGCCAAGTACAGAATTGTTGTAACGTATTTTCACCACGGAATGTCATTTGTCTGGCTTCATTCACCTCTTCACAATACTCACATGGAGTTTTCACTGACTTACACATACAGTCACCACAAGCACGTTGAGCCACACAAAAATTAGGGATATGTTCTCCAGAATCAAAACGACATTCAAAATCAAAAAAGATGAATGGTACTTCTGGTTGTTTTCTATTGGGTGGTTCATACGTTGGAATGTAACAGTCATGATCTGGTCCTACTATGGCTTTACAACACCTGCATTTCTTTGTCCCTGGGCAAACGTGACTCCGTTTCGTTTCAATCACCTTTTGTCCACATTTCTTACATTTCCATACGGATTCACAAATGGTTTTACGTTGTTTTCCCGTTTTTGTTTTATGATTGTCAAAACATGCCTGACTCTGGAATAGGCGACGGCAATCCGGACATCTTATAGATTGTCCTGCTGGGCACAGGGTGTGAGCATAACACTGACAAATATGGCTACACTGGTGTCCTTCACGGTGATCATAACCGATATCACACCATTCACAATAATAACTCCGCCCGAGAAATCCGGTAATGGATACAATACAGTCATAATGATTATCATGGTGAAAGATATGAATCACGCGACTTTTTTCAGTCATAGCGGGTGGTTTGAATAACAATTCACTTCCATAATGTTGTGGATGGATTTTAATCACATAGCCTGGATAGAGATAGTCCTGTAGTTTTTGGTATTCTTCTATACCGCACGACTGATCCGATGAAATACCCACTTGCTTCAACAATGCTTCAGCTTCGTATTTTTGAAGATTTTTCTTAGAGTGACGTACATAATTCCATCGTTTTTTCCATTCCGGGGTTTGATTTTCATGTACTTTGCACCGTCCTACCACAATCGATCTAGCTAAACACATAGAGTCTTTACTATTGTCAATACACACAACACTTGTCTTTGACTTCCGCATACTGGATAAGTTTGGTGCTTTAAACGTTTTCTTTCCGGATCCCTGTGGCATAGCAATATGCGTAATTTCCATCTGTGCCGCCCCATCATGAATTTTAAATTGACGGTTACTTTGTGCCACACGTTCAATTTCATCCAATAATGTATCTCCACTAATACGAGATGCCCTATTAAACGGAACATGTATTCCAAAGTCCAAATCAGGATGTAGAATAGATACTCGAACTCGATCATTCGACTTCACTTCACATCTCTTGTAGAGTTGATCCATCATATCATTAAACAACCTGTTTGTAAATTCAAACGATTGATTATACGGTTGAAATGTCACATCATATACTTTGGATTGAGTCTTAAATTTTCTTGACTTTCTTTCCATGCGTGACTGTATGTCATAATAGTCGCGCACAGGCTCAACCTTACTTCGTTTAGTTGGAGGTTCATCCTCACCACTAGTACTGTCGGTATCTGACATGATTATGATCTTAGAACTTCTCCGCCGTTTTTTATACTTCGGGTTCAAGGTCACAACGCGTGACACTCTATAAAAGACGTACGCTCCGTCCGTTTTTTATCATTTCAACATGAGCGATCCTAAAATGAACCAAGTTGAAGAGAACCGAGATCAAACTTTGATGTATTCATTAAAGAAAAAAATTAAAGAGCTCAACAACTTAGCGGATCAGCTCTGTGGACAGAAAAATGTAACATGGGATCATATCAAGTGTTATCGTTGTGGAAAGAAAGGACATTATTCTACAAGCTGTACGGAACCCTTCAACAATGAATGTTTTTATTGTCATGAACAAGGACATTTCATCGCAGACTGTCCTAAGAAACAAGGTGAACAGGTCGATCTACAGGACGCAGAACAGAGTAAGAAAAAACGTAAATACAAAAAGAATCCAACAAAAACTGTGAGTGACTTTGTGTAATCCGGACAATGTGTTGGACAATGTGTTGGACAATGTGTATAAATTGGAGACTAAGTGAGTTGTATTGTGTTGTACTTTGTTGTACTTTATAAATGTTTTCAAAAATAAAATGATAGACAATGTAATATGCTTTTGTCTTTGCTTGAGATATAAAACGAATCTAACACATATGGTGGCCCTAATAAGGGCCGTTGGGTAATTCATTGCATTTCTGCAAGAAATAGGTATCGCCAATAGTTGGCTCTCAAATCCTCATCATAAAAGATGGCAAGGTCAGGGTATAAATTACCCATCTTGACATCCATCTTGACAATACTATCATCTTGGAATTCAGACAAGTCTGGGTACAAATTACCCATCTTGACCACCCAAACATCTTCTTGTTCAGGTTCATCAGAAGAACTTTTCAAGCAGTTGCCCATGTTGAATCATGAAACATAAATGAGCTATGGAACATGAAAAAACACTGACCTAGAACAGACCAATGAAATGCCAGTAAAATAGACCAATGAAATACCGTTAAAATGGACCAATGAAATACCGTTAAAATGGACCAATCAGAGTCCTTGTATCATATGAGAGTCAGTGACCTTGCCTTGATCTAATTTCATTCTGTATCAAGATGTCGCAACGCACGCTTAACATTATTAAGAGAAAGTATACAACCTTAGGGTTGTATATTGAACAACTGGAGATGCAGTTAGAAGAGCTGCGGTTGGAGGTGAAGACCCTGAGAGAGGGAAAGAAGTTCGCGGAGGAGGTTGTGGTCAGCTCTGGGGAAGAGGACTGGGGGGATACCCCTCAAGAATCAACCCCAGAGAACTGGGAAGATGAGTTAATAGAGGTTCCGTCGAACCTCTACCAACCTACACCGGACCCCAAGGATGTCCAGAAATGGGACAAGTGGTGTCCCGCTTGTATGGGGAGATGCGGTCAACGCCATTAATCCCCATACAAGCACCAACGGTCCTTTTCAGGACCACCAACGGCCCTTTTCAGGGCCCCCCATACAATTCAGAAAGAATCATTCTCATATTGTCAATATTTACAGTCCTATCTGATAACACCAAATACAAATAGACGGTGTGAGGTAAGTTAAACATTTCCTACACATATAAGTGATAGTATGATGTGTACAATCATTTTCAACAAATGTATACAAAGTGTTAGTATGAAGAACAAAGTATTTCCCCACAAATATAAGTGTTAGTATGTGATGTACAATCATTTTCAACAAATGTATACAGTGTTCAAATTGCTGTGATAGTATTAAGTGTACAGTCTGCAAAGTGCTGTGATAGTATAATGTGTACAGTATTCAAATTGCTGTGATAGTATTAAGTGTACAGTCTGCAAAGTGCTGTGATAGTATGATGTGTACAGTGTTCAAATTGCTGTGATAGTATGATGTACAGTGTTCAAATTGCTGTGATAGTATAATGTGTACAGTATTCAAATTGCTGTGATAGTATAATGTGTACAGTGTTCAAATTGCTGTGATAGTATGATGTGTACAGTGTTCAAATTGCTGTGATAGTATAATGTGTACAGTGTTCAAATTGCTGTGATAGTATGATGTGTACAGTGTTCAAATTGCTGTGATAGTATAATGTGTACAGTCTGCAAAGTGCTGTGATAGTATGATGTACAGTCTGCAAAGTGCTGTGATAGTATAATGTGTACAGTGTTCAAATTGCTGTAATTGTATAATGTGTACAGTGTTCAAATTGCTGTAATTGTATAATGTGTACAAAGCATATCTACAATATAACCTTGACCTTGACGTGTCAAACACTTGTTCAAAAAAAAAAACTTGAAGTGTCACACTTGTAAAAACTTGAAGTGTCACACGTATTCAAAAAAACTTCTCACAATTGACCTTGACCTAATAGAACACTGGCGCGTGCAGGCAAAAAGTATAAATACCCCCGGCGCTGACACTATTTTTTCATTATCTAGCATGGATTCCTTCAACATGCCATACGATGTATTGAGAGAAGCACTAGAATCGGCTGAGTTGATAGACCCAAATGCGGGTATGCATTACAACCAGCCGAAGTACAATCAGCCAAAGTACGGTCAACTACAGTATAGGCAGCCACAGTACAGCCAATACAGTCAACCACTGTACAGCCAATACAGTCAACAGTCCATGGTAGATGTACAGCCTATGGTAGATGTACAGCCGATACAACCCATGGTAGATGTACAACCCACTATGACGAATACACAGCCTATGGTAGATGTACAACCCACTATGACGAATACACAGCCTATGGTAGATGTACAACCCACTATGACGAATACACAGCCCTCTATGGCGAATACACAGCTTATGACGGATAAACAGTCTAATACAATGGGTGATACAAAGCCTACAACGGGATTGTCTGTTCTACAAGGTATCAAGGAAGAAATGGTACAGATGAATCAAGTCATGCAAGAGATGGTCAGACTCATGAAAAATCAAGAAGTACGGTTTAAGCCACAAGAAATGATTGTACCTGTACAGTTTATGTATGATTCAAAGAAACGAAAACATGAGCATGAGAAAAAGAAACCGGAGCATGACAAAAAGAAACCGGAGATGACAGAAACGAAGAAACGAAAACATGATCTTGAGAAACAACCTCGGGGCAAGTATGGTAAAGAAATAAAGAAATGAAGATCCGACTAACAGCCACGACCAACGGTCCTTTTCAGGACCACCAACGGCCCTTTTCAGGGCCACCATGTCTTTTCGAAAGAAAATTCTCTCATTGTCTAAGTCTATACACACACATACACAGTACCCAGAAAATTCCTTAAATCCATTTCATACTATTTTGGGGTACAACATTGATTTCCAATTTGATCCCAATTTGTGCAAATTTGCGCAAAGTTTGAAAACTTCTGGGTACCAAACCAACGTAATTGGTACCCAGACTGCCGCACAATTGGTACCCAGGGTACCGCCATACACTACTTACGAATACTTAATTTCTCTTAAACAAATTAATGTAATTAACAGACATGAGAAAATGCTATTGGAGTTGAAAATAACGAATTTCAAGTTTCAAGTTTATTCAAGTCAGTAAATAAATACATGCAGCCAAAAATGCATAATACATTCAATTTTGAACATAGATAGGTAGGTATGTTGTGCCAGTGATACAAACTATATAAATACAATTACAAAAAATTCATTATTTTATCAATAAATTGAGTTATTTATGGATGGTTGTATAGTCTTCAGATTTTAACAATATATAAACGTTTTCTAAGTTTCTATCAGATGTATACCAATAAATATTGATCTCGAATATTTTTTAATCTTCTACATTGAAAACATACTTGAAATTCACATTCTACAGTATGATACAGTTTATGATTTTCATAAACAAAAATGCACATTCTGTGTTGTAACGGTGTATGGTTATCTATACCTAGTTCTACATGAAATCGTTGGGTCAAAGCTTTAACACGAACAAGAGAACGCTTAAGTTTAGTTAGTAAACCAATTGTAAGATATTAAGTCAGTATTAAGTGAAGTTTTAAAATGTTGGCAGTCGTAGCATTGGCTAGATTCTGTAACTGATTGACAACCATCTTGGACTAAACAATCAATAAGTCTCTTACAGAAAATACATAAAGAATACTGTGGAAAACACGATGTTTTGGACTTTCAAATATAAACAAGATGTATGGCTTGTAAGCATGTTAAGGAGATGTTGTTATTATTGTATAGATTTCAGAAACAAAGATCCAAACTAGATGATCCATGATCTCATTTTCATTTTAAGGAACGTCACCGGAAATTGTTGTCTGTTACGGGAACACATTGACCCCAATCGTCAGAATGTTTGATATACTATGATCCAAGATCTTATAGATATGTGTATGTTCCGTGTTATCAGTACAAAGATGTCATTCTTCTTTTCTCTTGCTACGTCTGCTTACTGGATTGCTTTGGAAAAGCAGACTATTTTACTTTTGGGAAAGGACACGCCGGCCAATAAATATTAAAAAGAATTATTATATCACATCAGTTCATTGGGTTTCATCAGACTTTGGATTTCATTTTCTACCCAACATGAGTTGTTCATGACACTTAAATAAAGTAATAAAACTATTGTTATTCAATGAGTCAATAAATCAACTGTTGTTGCCATTGCGACATACGAGTTGTGCAACATATCTGTCTTACAATACACCAACACATGTTGCCATGCCGACATATATACCTGTATATACCTGTCTCATAATACATCAACACATGTTGTCACGCCGACATATACATATGTCTTATAATACATCAACACGTGTTGCCATGGTGACATACATACCTATCTTACAGTACATCAACACGTGTTGCCATGCCGACATAATTATATACCTGTCTTACACTACATCAACACGTGTTGCCATGCCTACATAATTATATACCTGTCTTACACTACATCAACACGTGTTGCCATGCCGACATAATTATATACCTGTCTTACAATACATCATCACGTGTTCCAATGCCCACATATATACCTGTCTTACAATACATCATCACGTGTTCCAATGCCGACATAAATATCTGTCTTACAATACATCATCACGTGTTCCAATGCCGACATATATACCTGTCTTACAATACATCAATACGTGTTGCCATGGCGACATTCATACCTGTCATACAATACATCAACATGTGTTGCAATGCCGACATATATACCTGTATTGCAATACATCAACACGTGTTGCCATGCCGACATATACATCTGTCTTACAATACCTCAACACGCGTTGCCATGCCGACATATATATCTGTTTTACAATATATTAGCACGTGTTGCCATGCCGACATATATATCTGTCTTACAATACATCAACACGTGTTTCCATGCCGATGTATATATCTGTCTTACAAGTTTTGTACTGCTTAAACTTTATCAAACTCAATACAAAAGAAAACAAAATGTGCATAATATTATTGTAATCCGTATCTCAATTTAATCCTGAACACATCTAAAAGACGAAAAACAATGTATTCTTACATAACTGTGGAGTGTTGTCGAATTATCTTAGAAATAGAATGAGTCAGAACAATAATCGTCAAAAGAAATCTAGACCCTTCATGGACTTAGATAGCAGGTCTTAAATCGAAATATTGGAGAATACGACACAGACACACAAACCAGTGAACTAGGACAACCCATGAACACATCCAAAGAAAGCCAAATGGTTGTTAACGATTAATTATGTAGTATTATACATATACTGTATTATGATTATATCGTAATAAGGAGATTATTTGAGAAACTTTCGTTCGTTGAGAGTTGCTGTGTACAATTATGAATAAATATATACCCTGGTTAAGACACTTCTTGTCATGTATTTACTCTTATCCTCCATTTAAGTGCAAGGTTACAACAAGAACTCTTAACCGTAGAGTCGGGTAATGTTTTAAAAATAGGCAAGAAAAATAGACGTATTTCATTTTACACAGAGCTGAAGTTCTGCACACAATTGAACTTTGTAATTATACTTTAAGAGCGCAAATAATATAAAAAATACTTCAACTTAGAAAAAGAAACATTTGACAGCGTGACTATTATCCTATGTACAGTACAACCTCTCTTGAGCAACAAACTCAACTGCATGATTTTTTCCCACTGCATAATGTAACACCTCAACAAGAAACTCTCAACAACAACATTATGTTGTTCCTCCAAAATGGTGGTCCTTTGGAGCGTTTGTAATATAGATACAATGTTTCGATTAATGTTTAAAACGAAATGAGGTCACGCAGCCTATGCATACAGTTGTTCCTAAATGAAATATTATATCTATTTACTATACCGATGTTCTAGTAAAAGTTACCATTTAATAAGGATGGTTATTTTCGCGATGTTTGACAGGTTCGGTGTTGTTGTGATAAATAGTCAACAAAAACATGGGTGATACAGGAATTTTCCTAAAAGTACAATTGAATACAATAACACAACAAAATATAAATCGACTTCCCATGGCCTTGAATATTCGACACACAAAATAATTATGTCCCGTCCGATGGATGTTCAAGCTTTAAATTAAACACATTGCCCTTCAAATGAATGATCAGTGAATCTATTAAAAGAGACAAAGATACAGTTGTCATTATCTGATCATACGATGAGCAAAGCTAATTGGAAGACAAAATTACATTGGAAGGCGAAACAATGCTGTATTAGAACATTACCAATCTGTCTCGTGAATCCACAAAATTGACATGGATTTTGCGATGTCCTTATCGTGCATGTCGTTCTGAAAACAAATTAGTTTGAATATCAAAATGACATTTTACAATGCAAATACAACATGTACAAATACAATATGAGCTCGTAATATTTTATCAAACGATATTAATTTCTCAAAAGTACTAGTTAATATATAACGAGGTTACAGTATTATCGCTAAAGGAGTTTAGACTGGCATGTTAATTCTCTTATCGTGTGATTTGTAAAACATGCAACGCATTAGATACGACGTTGGTTATATTTTGCTGCCTACATAAGGCCTACACTGAGATTGAATTTCAAGTTTCGCTCAGCAGTTTATTTCACTCATATTTACGACAGCTTGTGTGCAGCAAAACTTACCAAGAATCTATTCATGAACATGAACGTATTTATATTGAATAATTGCCTAAAATATCTTTATGTTGGTTAATGTTGAAATCGCTATACAAGCACGAGACATTAATCGTAATACTAATATGATCAAATCACTGCCATAACCATTCGATATTTACCGTGCAATATTGCAAGAGGACTTGTTTTATATCAAATTTGATCTAAACCATGATATATATTGATCAAAGTACGTGGCTTAAAATACACAATATTGAACTACATTGTATTTGGAGAATCTGGGGATATGAATCTGTAATGTTTTGTTACAGTTTTATGATTAAATAGTCCTTAGATGGTATTGATTCGGGTTCAACAATGACATTTGTACATTATTTAATTGTATTTAACACAGTTTCATAGAGTTAAAGTTTGTGATGGTCCATATATACTTGAGAACTTAAACAAAACATAAGCACTCGAGGCCATGAACAACGTGGATGGCTTTATTGTACCTAACCTGCGATGTACACACCATACTGGTGACACATCGTGTCGCAATAAAATGGAGAAGTTCTAATCTTCACGACTAAAATATCATGATAATAAACAGCTATATACTTGTCAATGCAAAAGGTGTGGTTGTTGTTTCGTATGTATGTCCCCAAGTTGCACTAAAAGCCATGGCAATTTGATAAATTTCCGGCTTTAACGTTGGAGCAAGACACACTGCGTGCAACATGGTGGTATCACCGATTTGCCGTAAGTACGGTGTAGCATTAAATTATCTGGTACTGCTTTCCCGCAGACACCTCCTGATACGATATTCAGTACAAAAGTCTCCAATAGAACACTTTCACAAGTGGGGTTTTACGTAACATAGTAGCCTATTTTCTGTGATGAAATATATGGTGATAAGTGTTCAGCCACACGAAACAAACATTTATCATAACCATTCATAGTTTAGTACAAGTGTGTCTACCAGGCGTTTTAGTTCAGTATTATACGATATACATTTTGTATATATAAATGTCTGTATATTTATCACGTAAGTGTGTCCCTATGGAGCATTAAGAAAATAAAATTCTTTGTGAAATCATAGTCTATAGTGTCTAATACAATCGTACTAGCCGCTTGATTCAAATATATAAAGTCCTAATATTCTACAGCTATAAGAAAAACAAAACCAGTGCTCTATTATAACAACTCATTGTTAATGTGTCCCGTCATAACGGACTAAAAGTGTCACATGGACGAATGAATAAAAGACTTGATGAGTTGAGTTCCGTATTGCATAATTAGTTACATGTTATTGCCACCGTTGTAACATACATGTATTTCACGGCTTAAGGTATTCAGGTTACAGTGATCTTCTCCTATAAACCATAAAAGGGATTGTTCGATTTGATCTCGTTTTTGAAACGAATAAGTGCTTCATAAAACATAATTAAAACTCGAGAATAAACTGACAAACGATAAGAAAAGAAACTGTCCTTGCATATACCTGACCGTTGACATAGATGTTTCCGGAATTACTTAAGTAGTACCACATTCTCTTTAAAACAGAAGAACATCACCGATTTTCTTTCTATATATAATTTACTGATCTTAAATGGCATTGATACTTCGTACTCATGTTTTATATGACGTGTGATACTGTTAAATAAACTTGTAAACTTATACTCAAAGAGAGTATTTAATCTTCTGTAATTCTCTTTCACTGCCTAAGATGTGTAAAGGATAAAATAATGCGTAAATAATATGCATGGAAATTGCTCCCCCGATCCTAGCAAATACTAGTTACACTGAGACCCCAAAACTTCCGCATTTAAATTCTCAACGTATGTAATGATCTAAAGATGGCGCGTGTGTTCAATTTTGCACTTCTATTTTCATTTTTATGGAATCACATTTTAACGTCCCGATCGTTACATAAATAATGCGAAAACAAAGTAGAACAGACTAGATGCAAATTTATTTATTATCGTCTGGTTGGAGAGATGATTTGATTTACCGACCATATAAATACTTCCTCGTGTTTCTTTATTTAGTTTTAATCCAATTATAATCCGATTCTAAAGGAAAGGTTTGCATCTAAATATTTTATGAAATTTTTGCAGATTTCTAGGTTTGTAGAATTTTGTATTTTATAAAACTGAATGTATAAAACCAGCCATTGAATGGAAATATGGAAATAATTTCATCAGGAGATAGCAATTAATGTCCCATTTTATCACGCCGTCTGTTGTGGAATGATGATCAATCGCCTGACAGAGAACGGTTTACTTGCATCATGTATTCTGTGAAAGCAAATATTGTGTCAGAATGCAAAATACTGTATTGATGGTTAACCCAGGTGCTGACTATATGGTAAAGCTCTATATGATACGATGTTTCATCTACAGTGCAAGACGCTTTGTGAGTAGCAAAAGTATGTTGTTGTTGAGAGGTTGTTGCTCTAGAGAGGTTAGAAATAGTTAAATCGTACAATGGGGGAAATAATGCTTTGTTGATGGAAGGTTTTTCCTACAGAGAGGGCCGCTGTGGAGACGTTGTACTGTGGTAGTATCTCATTATTTTTCACAATGCCATTGAAAACTTATTGAATCATCTGTAGCGTTGATGTAAACCATGCGTAGGCGGTAACCTCTGAGAGAATGCGTGTGTCCTCTTTTTGTATGATCCTGTGTGCTTAATAGTGGGGATTTTGAGAGGTTTTGGTGAAAGTAACATTTTAGGGATATGGGATGTGTTGTTGATTCTATGTTTTTTGTTTTGTATCTGGTAGTCCTTTCCTTATGTATATGTTTTTTAATAGTTTTAGGTTTCAATGCAATAACTTAATTACAGATGATATCAAAATGTATTTTATAAATTTGTGGTTACATTGTTTTAGCGACCACAACATATTCCAGAAACACCTGTTTTAAATCAAAGCAAACAATACATGCGGTTCTCATTCACCAGCAAAACCACCTAGGAAAGGATTTGTTATTCACCCGTTTCAAGCTAGTGTCGTACTCAACATATTTTATTTTAATAAGCTTCATTAAAAAAGAAATCTTCGAACTTAACCAGATGGTCGACGCCCATACTTTGGTCTGTGTCATGTTGTGGTCGATGCTTTTACCCCATGTCTTCAGATATGAATTGATGGTATTGACCATGCATATATTTGATTTCAATCTTGGCAAGAACATAGTTTACATACGAAAATGATAAATGAATTACAAAGAGTCCATTGGTGACTGAAGTCGTAGATTATATATTTACGAGACAATTCTTTGGTACAGTGACAAATGCTTCTGTGTAACATTACTATTTAAGAATAATTTCTGTCACTATTTGTTTTCCCTTGTATCAAATCGTTATCATTATGACACAGCAGCGTAAATAAAGTTCCTCAGACAGTTAAATTATCAGATCACAAACAACACCAAACCAAAACACCACCAGAGCCAAAACACCATCAGAGCCAAAACACCATCCGAGCCAAAACACCATCAGAGCCAAAACACCATCAGAGCAAAAACACCATCCGAGCCAAAACACCATCAGAGCCAAAACACCATCAGAGCCAAAACACCATCCGAGCCAAAACACCATCCGAGCCAAAACACCATCAGAGCCAAAACACAATCAGAGCCAAAACACCATCCGAGCCAAAACACCATCAGAGCCAAAACACCATCAGAGCCAAAACACCACCAGAGCAAGAATTAACCCAACACAAAAACATATAAAACACTCTCCTTGAGGGGCGTCTTGAAATTGTAACAAAGCTGCAGGAAATGTTGACTTGTTTCACGAGATGAAACGCCCACTTTCATGTCCCTTTCATATTAATATTAATCAGCTGTCAAAACAGGAAGATGATACTGAATTAGATATAAAAGTCTACAATGAGAATGTATTACAATTTATACACAGAACACCAATCATGAATCCATATAAAGAATTCTTTGTTCGATCAAAACGTCTTTAGTGAAACAATAGAAAAACCATGCGCTCATAAATAAAAGATCCATTTTACAGACAGCTATGAACCACTTCCGGGAAATTATCCTGACAATAATTATAAAAGATACCGTTGAAATGCGCCTTGAAACTGTGTATGATTGTAAATACCAAATCAAAGTGCATACACAATTCGTTTTATGATACAGACAATGAATGAAAAGATAAAATGATGTTATGAATGTCCAAGAAGAGACTTTGTCGTTCTGAAACACTTGTGCGCCTGTACACAGGCTACGTATCTGTAAAAGTTTGGAGCTCCAGGGTTACATAAAGCTACAAAACAGGTATTATTTTCGAGATCAACTATATATATAATTTCCAAGGAACAAGTGTTTTGTCATGCCATGTATGTAGCTGATAAGTAACGATTGTTAATCTCCTTTTTTACTGCAATATCACAACGTTGAGTCCCAAACACAAATACGCTACCAGGTGTTTATCTTTGCAAATGTTCCTACAATGTTCAAATGTGGAAATATATTTCCGAGCAGCAAACTAACTACAACCAAAATATCACCAACTCATTTGTGAATGATAATGAAAGCGACAGAAGTAAAAAAGACGCAACATTATAAATACAAGCACATTACATGGTTTGGAACGGCTTCTGATTACAACCTCACACCAGCATTGCTTTCAACACAGACGAATATTTTCTTCATGAGCGTTTGTCCAAACATGATTCATTGATTCAAATTCTTTAAGAGTTCTGTTACATCCTTCGTATGAATATAATAAGCCAAACGACCTTTGAGCTTCTACTTTTAAGTACGAATAAATATCATTCTACTAGTATGCTAATAATATTTCTTTTCGTTTAATAATAATTATGCAAATACGCATTTTTGTTGTAATCGACATCCAGCTGATAATATGTTGACCATTGTGGACTTCATGAATAAAACACGACATAATGAGTGCAAGGCAAGGGGTGTTAATTTTGATGTGAAACAAATCAGTACTCAGACAAAGCGAATGGAATAGGACTCTGTCCATTATAATGTAATTGGACAATGTCAGACTTGATTCAGTTTTACGACGCATGGCAAAATGAATTAATTTCACCATTCGTCTTACAATCCCACTGAATACATTTAAGGTCAAGTCTCTATGCTGTCTGTGAATCCTATGAACAAAATGTGATAGATTATGTCTCGTGTACAATGATGTAAGGATAAGATAGTAGGAGGTATCGATTTCTGTACTTAACACTAAATTTACACGTGACGCATTCATGGTAAAGAGCCCCTGTCAAACAGTTACTCATATTTCATGAACTGTTCATGAAGTATGCTTGAATAGTTCAAGAACAGTTCATGTTTTCATGAATACCATTTGAAGGGAGGATATGGATTATAAGTTTGTTCCTAATTGTCTTTATTTCTGTCTTTGATATAACAATTAGCAAACATATAATGCAAAGATCTGTATCATGTAAAGACATGCATTCTGTTTCGGCTGTTTTAGACATGAATACCTATACTGTATGATAATATTTGAAAATGTGTTTAAAGTATTCCATCAATTTGTCGCTGCTAGTATATCATGTAAGTCGGGTTCATGGTTGATAATTGCTTTATGCACGTCGCACGCAATGTGTTCACGAAGCATGCAATACAGTAACACGATTTTGTCACATATTGAGGACGACGCAGAAATAATACTTGCCTTCACTTACGAACATAAAGTTCGTAACTTATCATCACCCAGTGATTGGGAACGTTGTAAAATATTCAGTTGGGACTTTATTGACTTCAGCCTCTTTACTATCGGATTATCTAGATTTAGACAAATGTTCGTCTGTTGCTAATAGCCCTAAATTGGACGAATTGGAATTTATTGGAATAGATCCCTCGTTAATCTCCTTCACTGTCATTTTCAGACTGGATTGTACAATTATCTATATTGCTTATATTAACCTTTTACCAATGAGGTACAGCCGACGTACCAAACACTTCCATTAACAAACAAAGTGTTCTTTTCTCATAATATGTCTAGCAACAAAATAAGATAAACATAAACACATTTGTGTGAAGAAAACACACACGTCTTGTTCTAAAATGCATTTACTAATTTAGGCTTCTTAAAAAGTCGTTTTCTGTTATTACAATACGGCTTTAGCGCAATGGTCTGAACTTCTAAGCAAATCAGATAACAACCAATATATAACCCAGACCAAAGTATTTGCATCATTAACATTACTGTTTGTCTTCTGTAAATCCTTTGAGTATTCTAAAATTCCTTCGTGTATTCTGGATTCTAAGTGTTTGTATTTACGTTGTGACCAGGATAGGCCAATGTCAGTGAACTTGACAATGTCATACCATCTTAAATACGTAAATACTAAAACGTAGATTTCTGGGTCAAAAATAAGAGATATTTCAGATACTTAAACACAATAATTCATTACTCAATGGACCATTAATTCGCCACTGAATGGATTGCTTTAAATGAACCTTTGCCCTCAATCTACAATGAAATATAACTATCCTGAAGAGCAATAAGGCAATACGTTCTGTTAACAGTTTAAAACTAGTTTGTACATTCGGATAATGCTAAAAATTAATGGTTTCGCGGTAACGTTCCTCAACACAGACAACTTGTGACTGCAGATACGTAATCAGTATAAAAACGTCATTAGTTTGTTATGAAAAAAAAACTATTATAAAAACCTATTTTTTTTTTATAAAATCGCTGAATTTATTTGAACCGGTGATACCAAAGGTTGTGAAGATGTTCATGGATAACATAACTATGCGACACACATCTAATTTAATGAAAATATCCAGTATTTGTTTAATTAATTTAATTAAGACCATCCCAATACAAAAACTAAAATCAATCTATACGATCGTGAATTGCGTTTTGCCGAGGAAATGTCGATTTTCGTCACAACTCCAACATTTCCGGTGCACATGTTATAAAACATAGATATAATGATATGCATCAGGAGGGATTTGATTGACGTTATCGTCAAATAGGATGAGCTAAGGGATTTACCATTCGATATATATACGTACATATCCACACAAGTGTATGCTAAAATAGGAGATGAAATATATCTTGACTTGGAATTAGTCTGAGAAGTTCGGTTAACATCAAATCATGTTGTTGCAACTTTTCTGTATACATTACAGTCACTGTGTCGGTGCCAATAGCCATTCCCTCGACCTTATCGTGGGCTTTGAAAATGTCGTCCCGGAATATAAATGTTCTAATATGTGTGGTACCATTTAAGAATAAGTACAATAGAATTAATTAAAAATTGTCAGCGCTTAAAAATAATTTACTTTTTAAACATCATCAATTTTCGGTACAAAATAATTCCCCGAACAGCTTTACGCTACTGTCTACACATCTATTTGTGCTCTTTGAATCTTTACTTATCATCAAAGCATTCAAGTCTGCCTTAGAAACATTGGCAAACCCCGAAATAATCATTTTCTGTAAGTGTAACACTGTCATATTAACTATGAGTAAAGACGTCATGAAGTTCTTTGTATTTACTCACGCGTCGGCTTCAGAAGCCTAAAAGTGGTGGGTAAATGAAATTCTGGATTAGTTCAAAGTATTTTCAAGATGAATATAGATCAGATTTTATTAGGACGTCAAATAAATCGAAACTGGTTTAATAACCGAACATCTGTTTGAACTGTACACGCATCATTTCTGCGCATGTGTTATTACAATTTGTTATCAAAAATTAATACCCGCTCAGGTATAGGCGACTTTACATTAGGAATGGGAATGGGATATAATAGAATACACTATTGTTGTGTTAAAAATATTTCCACAACTAGAAACCCGTCTGATTAAGATTGCTTTTCCGCATGCCAATGCTACCAAAATAATTAACGCAAAACGCGAAGATATATATAACATTTTGTCAATATCTTTTGGACGTTCTGACAAAATTGTTAGAAAAATGTATCCCCGAAGGATATTTGGTTTTTATCAAAGAGGCAGTTGAAGTTATTGACTCACATACATCGTATAAATCACCGCGGGAGAAAAAAGCTCTCCATATTTTAGGATGGAATTGTCATATTTGTATGAATAAAGAATTCCTGTGTGTGGCTTTAGAATTTTAATGGGTCCCAGGAAACCCCCCGTTCAACAAATCCTCCTTTTTTCTGACGAAACCATGAATTAGCCACCATGTTACTTAAGTGATAATATCAACACACACGAAACTACGCAAATAAATGAGATAGTTAATATCCAAACGTACGAAAACATTAACTCAGCAACACAGTTTTCGACAACACTTTAAAATCCAAATTCACAAACAATAAACAAAATATATAATAGCCACTGTCACACAAAACATATACATTTATCATATACATGAACCATTTCTATACTTGGATATATATTACTGGGGAACTGTCTGAATCTATGTCCTATAAAATCAACACGACAAAGATCACTCCTTCCTAGAAATACATTATACATAATACATTTGTCTGTAACAATTCGGCTGAAGACTTTGTGTTTAAGGTCATTTGCCTTCCATGGATGATTCATGAAGAAATATCAATCATTGAAGGGCACAATGTTAATAATGTCGAAGAAGTCAAAACTACGGACAATCAAGTTCTATATGACTAAACAACTTTTGAAAACAGACGTAAATACGGATCAAAGTACTGAAGTACTCATGGAATCTGAACTTACATAGACTTGCATTGCAACATGGAACGGGGACTAGTTTAACTACAGCATGTCGGAGGTAGAAAAACGTAATACGTTGTGGCCCGCATAAAGATTAATGCACACCGTGTAAGTGACGGCTATGTAAAGTCTGGACGATCATTTAGTTTCCAAAAATACACATTTTATATGAACGGAACATATCAATTAGTGAAATTTCCATATTAGCGTGAATTGGTTTCAAAACAGGTCAAAGTAAAAAAGATATGATACAAAATATGAAATGTATGTAATATTAATATGTCAGATGTACATGAAGTCCGATAATATATAACTAATAACTAACAGAAACATTTCGAACCTTTTGATAACAATACATTGCGACCTCTTCAAAGCAATAGCATTCGGAAGAAGCAAGATTATGTTGTTGTATAGAGGTTGTTGCTCTGCAAAGTTTAAGTTGATAGTCAAAGGGAGGTTGTTGCTCAAGAGATGGCAAATCTGGAGAAGTCGTACTGTACGTCGATCTGTCTTGCCAGTGTTTAAAACAATAATGGCATAACCAATATAATAAATATATTTAAACAATAACTATGAATTTACAGAAATATATTAATACTAAACTTTAAGCCATGTAAATACGCACGTATCTAGAGACGATGTCAGATTTATGGGGTATTTTTTCTTAGAGTCATAGCTCGGTTATTATATTCAATTTGCTGAATTTATATTTTGGTGACATACATGTCAGAAATATATAAATACTGAATCAGAGAAAATCCTAAAAATTCTACAACATTTTGAAGGCATTATCTCTTTTCACTATTTATTCCATTCAACTTCCCCATAAAGGTGTTACCGGCCACCTCCAAACAAAGGTCTACCTGTAAAAAATACCTTCATCTTAAACATGTCACAGATTATTTGGAACAAAAAAGCCACCTGTCAATAAGGTTCACATTTTGTCTTTCCCAAGGGAGGTATTTGTTCGTAGGTTAGACTGTAGATTTTGTGTGTACACAAACAATCGAGCCAATACACAAGTGAACAAACAAATTAAAAGAAGACATATATACTCAGCTGTTGTTATTACAAACACACTTTGTGTGGTTAATTATACAGGACAACAAGAAAGGCATTACCACAGAAACATGTTGCCTCCGGGGAATACGAAAATTTCGCTAATAAGTAGTTTCTAGTGAACTTTCGCTCCATATGATTCTTTATTCGATATATTCATAACCTTGTATAGAAAACAGGCCTAATAATTATATAATTTTATGTATAATATTAATTCTGTGATAGTAACAATCTTGATGTTAATTTTCTAGCATATAATGTTCTGTTGTTATAGGTGAAAGGTAAAGGTGGTTTGTTGTTTATAAGTCCGTCATCTCTATTAAAAGGGACAGCAAACATGGCTTGTGAGACGCTTATTCTTTGTTTGCAAATTAGTTCCCCTCGAATCTCTTCTTTTATGCCGGATGCCTGACAAACCGACCGCATCACTAAACACTCATCCATGGTTACTGTTATATATGTGTATGATTTAATCATTATCAATAGTTGACCGACCATTGTTATATAAACAAGACTTGGTCATACAAGACAAAGGTGGTAGTGTCGGTTTCGTACGGTAGACAATTAATGTTACATTGTGTTATCCTGTATCTAAATGTTTGTTTTCTTTCTATTACCTGAAATTTTAATTTTCTCTATTTATACTGTGTCATGTGATGGAAGTAATAATTGCCTTCTCTGTTGTTTTTGTGCATACTTGTATTCTATA
The DNA here is from genome assembly GCA_964023205.1 of Lutraria lutraria. Classification (NCBI taxonomy): domain Eukaryota; kingdom Metazoa; phylum Mollusca; class Bivalvia; order Venerida; family Mactridae; genus Lutraria; species Lutraria lutraria. The sequence goes on along the minus strand of OZ026842.1, from coordinate 25,072,097 downwards.
TTACGCATATATATGCATGTACATAAAAAAATATATTTGTAATTACAACCTCTCAAGAGCAGCCCCCTCTTAAATAACAACCTCCCTTCAATATCATTATATTTCCCCACTGTATGATTTAGCATTTAAGTTCACCTCTCTATATCAATAATCTCTCAACAGCAACATAATTGTCCTTCTCCCAAAGGATGTGGCTTCAGAGAAGTTGCAGTTCAGCTATCTGTATCTGGCTTCGACTATATATTTTATGCGGAACATACAACTGTTACACTCCTCCAGAAATTATAAAATTTAACAACTTTAAGGGGATTTTATATTTTGCCACTTCGTTTATACGATTCGTACCCAAATATGCTTCAGTATTAGTGATGTTAAGGTTGGGACTAAAATCTTTCTTACCTTACACACGGAAATAACAGAATCATAAACCAAAGCGATACAAACACATATGGTCGGTGGATAAACTCGGCAATTTGTATACACATGTAGAAATTCCCACTGGACACTGTTTCAAATGTCAAGAATTGACAAATGTCTTACAGACCCTGTATATAGGCGATCCAGAGGTCGATTGCTAAGACAATATGCCTGCCCGAATAGCGTTAATTAAGAAAGTCCAAATGATTGATGGTGAAGTAACATTTATTTCTTCTGTAGTAAAGAATCACGTGGTATAAAACAAGCAAGCTTAAACCAATACACGTGCAGAAAGTGAACCATTGTAATAGAAGAGTATTGCTTTGGAGCCAATATACTTTCTTAAGAGTGAGTACAATATTTTTGTAAACGAAAAATTCACTGTCATCATTCTTACATAATTATGCTTATAATATTACAGATGCATAAATTCGTGTTAAATAAACAATTACAGCTCAGTTAGATGTGCTTGATCTGTTGACACCAATCATTACAATTTCCAAAGAATTATTTTTTCTGTAGACGTAAGAAAAAATTAAGGTTATGTGATTTTGCATGTTCTACATAACATACTTCGCAATATTGTGAAAACACAAGAAGACTGTAAGTTCCCTGGACACTTGTATTACATTCAATAATAACTACAAACAATAAAAAACTGTGTTATTCATGGAATTGTCTCCGTATGCTGTTCTTGAATAATGTATTTCCTTTCTTTGTTTATTAATTTCTCCGAAAGCCAGCTGGAACATAGCTGGAAGTGTATTGTTTTGTTATTATGTAAACCAAGAGAAGCGTCCTGTAATACAGGTCAAAACTCATAATCGGAAAATAAGAAGGAACAGCTTCTTAAAAAACAAGAATCGACGAGACAATAGATCAGATTTTCTTTTTATTTTGTTTGTTTATCTGAATGTGAGAAAACGTTTATACTTAAAATCATACTTGACAATTGATGAATTGGCGTATTTAGTTTCAGGGAAGCGAATTACTGATTTTTGAGATTATTCTGCTTGATGTTCTATTGTTGCCAAGCGATTTAGAACTACAGTTTCTACCGTAGATGTCATACACAAGGGGTGATCGGAGAGCGAGTGGTAACTGGTAACGCACTTGTCTACTGAACGAAAGGTATGGATTCGATTCTCGGATTCACCGCCTTTCGAATTTCTAAGGAACGCCTTTTCAGTGTCACCATCCAAACTACCGAACCAAGTAATGTGCCCAGAAAATCACAAGAAAATGGGCAAGGCGTAAATCAGTGCTTCACACCGGGCACAATAAAGAACCAGGTAAATCTAATCTAAATTATAATTCGAATTAAATGCCCGGTTCTCCAGTATTTTATCCCCCCCCCCCCCCCCCCTCTGTCTTCAGGGCGGTTCTGAAATGACCAAAGATACATTAATAAAAGTGCCATATAACATATAACGCCCATTTTGCTCATAACGAGTGTAATTTATCCTTCAGCAAAAATATTGTGAGGAACTTTCGTCCTCGTTGTGAGCATCCATATTGTATGTCAACAAAGTAAATTTTTCCAAACTTTTGAAGAATACAGGCCTTTGTGTAAAAAAATCAATTGCAGTTAGCTACAAATGTAGCTTAGGGTATTTCGAGTCAGCAGATGTAAAGATATTGCATGTTGGTGGACAATTTGATGGCAAAAACGCAGTCACTTGGGAAGGCTGTACTTCATGCCTGACCCAATATAACATCCAAAACGTCAATCCTGGTCAATATCTTTACATGTGCGTTCTCGGAAAACCCATAGCTAGCTAACTTCATTTCGATAGTTTTCCACCAAGGCCTGTATTCTTCATTGTTTCCGAAAAACTTACCTTGTTGACAAGGAATATAAACTTCTGACTGATAACGTAGACGTCGTTTATCGAATTAAAACAAAATAATACATGAATGATTGCATTATATTCATGTATGCTATACAAGGGGCTGATTCAACGGCGACCGAATCAAACCCAGACACAGTGCAAGCTCTCCAAAGCAACAACCCTTGTGTGTAGCAACATTATGTTGTGGTTGAAGGGCTGTTGCTCTAGAGAGGTTAGAGTATAGTAACATGGTACAGTGGGACAAATCATGCTGTTGCTGAAGGAAGGTTGTTGCTCAAGACAGGGCCACTCTGGAGAGGTTGTACTGTATATTAATCTGAAAATTTGTTTTCTAATATCAAGTATCAGTAATTTGTGTACATACATTGAAATCACAATCAACTTATAAGGGAAGTATTATCTGATATTTAATATATCGATAGGTTTTACAACATTAAGGTAAAATTTATATCAGTTGATAATTGTGATAATGGTACCAGGTAAGACGAAGTATTCGTCAATCAGATGTGGATCATTGTACCTATAGTATTCTAATAAACGTCTAACATTTTACGGGTGACTTTTAAAACGAGTAAAGTAGATAGTTTCATAACAAGTCAATTTTTGAAAGCTCGTTTTTACAAATATATCGTTAGTATCTATATAAGACTTAAGTATGTTCATTTGTGTCTCCACATCAGACTATGGACACCAAAATACAGCAACAGTGTTCATGGGCAAGTTGTGTTATCTCTATGAAAAAGCAATTCGCACACAGGACAGGGGAATACATACGGAATATTTTGGTCATTACGCTTACCAACATACGTGTTTTTGTCTTAGTTGCTAGTTGCTATCACCATAATAAGCTGTGACAAGAAGTGGCTCTGTACTTCAGATATACATGATTCAGCATCTCGTACACCCGTATATGAAGTATGAACACTATCCTTTCATGTTCTAATGGGGTGTGGTCGTCCGGGTACTCAGACGTCTTCGATGGACTAATAGGTATTCATTTATACAAAAAAACAACTTTTGAAAGCATTTAGAGAAATTATATAGGTCAAAGATGCAATCGCTAACAAATCATTTAGACAATGATTTTCTCTTGGGATAACAGATTTGTAAAGGAAATGAAGCATTTATGCGATTTGTTCAACTTTCGCCTTTCCATCAAGATCAGTAATACTGATTAGTCGTGCAATGGAGAAAAACAATCAACTCCATATTTGAGACTTAAAAAGATACAGTCATATTGCACGTGGACATTAACTGTTACCGCTCTGTCCTCTGCGTACAATATGTCCTAATCTTTTGTGGCATGTGTCTCACAACAATATATGTTTCACTTTTCCTGTAAGTAGTTTTATCGTGACAACATCTCTGGTTATTGTCTTAGATTATTTGCGACCCTTCCCTGTTTTTTTCATAGATTGGTGTCATTAAATTACGTGACACACAACAATAAGATGGCGCTTTATTTAGCAAAATCAGGCCGGAATCTTATTTGTCTTCGACACTGAACATTCTAATATAGACTGACAAGTTATGTCCATAGACGATTACACTACGTCTCCACAAGGGACTGATAAAACCAGATCATCAGATCTAGGGCAAATTATATGGTCTATATTCAAATGTAGAGTATTGAATAAAGGACCGAGTATTATTCTAAACATCCTGTACATTTGTACTTGGAAAGCGTAAAGAAATCGCCAAACTACAATATCTGCGTTTTATAAAATATGATAGATTTGTACTTACGCTGTACAGTCATGTGTACGATATCCTAAATATTGACGGACAAGAAAAGAGAACAAATATAATCAAAAGCCAGATTCTAATTGTTCTCAAATTTATTTTTTCTAGATAAGTTTAACCTCGAAGTGAAAATGTTCCAAGGCTGTGATTTTTTGGTATACAAATAATTAGACTGATTAAATAGTGTATATCAATCTGGTTTAAAATAGCTTCACTGTAGATCGGTTTGCTAACAGCTCATCAGTAGTTTTACTAATCATTTTTTGTATATAAGTTGTGCGGAGTGATCTGATGTGTCTTAAGCACACTCACGCTGGAGATAAATATCTCATGGTTTATTCTTTCCTTTCACGACTTTCAGCGATTAAGTTAACACTTTGTTTTCCACTCCATTCCATTATCTGTGCTACACGAGCGAACACAGAAACAAAACATGAAAAAATCGAATTTTGGTAGTTATTCGTTTCGCCCTCAGGTTTGGACTAGCGCTGATCTATAGTCATCGATCATGTTGTTAATCGTGAGATAATTCCACAGTCAAAACAGATTTGTATTAACCTCGGGATAATATTATTGATGTAGTTGACTGGCATTGTTCACATATATACTCCACAAAGAAGGCGTGTTACGTTTTCAACTTTACAGTATTCGAGTATAAGATGAAGTATACACTGATATGATGTACACGCAGTAAGTAAGGAGACAAAATGACCACCTAGAAGAGAGCTACTTCGGTTGTAAGATACAGGGATACAGCCCGATTATATTCTAGAATTATGTAAAGCAGATATCATGCAGGAAACTATAACTACATCATATGACGTATCAGACATTATAGAACAAGCATTTTAAAGTCGAGATTTTTCAAATTGGCAAAATAATATTATCGTCATTACATAATATTTCTGAAAATATTTGATAAAATCTAGCCAGACAGTTTATGGATGCTTTTAGAAACCATCCAACTATCCCATGTGCAATGCAATGCCCAAGAAACATTTTACGACAATAGTTTATGATGGACGATCCCTTGTATAGACCATGAGTTCACTGGTTTGATACAATAGTGAGATAATGGTCGTTTTATTATACGTAGTGGTATTATATCTACGGAACAATCTGAAAACAATCAAATATATTAATACATTGTATACCATAGCTTTGAAAACATCTATAACATAGGGCTTGGCAATGATAAGAATAAAGAAAAAGAAACACCATAAAAGGTCAGAGATTGAAACGATAAACCAAAGGGAACGCTAAACACAATCAAAACAGAGACAACATAAGTACATGTTCACAAGATGTGATAATTCGTTCTACATTAAAAATCATACTGGAATAGACATAACATGTGTAATGTGTTTCTTTTACCGGTTTGTTTTGAAGACAATATTCTGACACTCCTTCTGCCTTATGTTACCCATTTAATCACCATACTAGTGTTACGTTATTGTTACTTGCATCGTGATTTTGTGACATTTTGTCTATATAAGTAACCCGTATAGTAATACAGCGTTTCATAAAACGTGACCCGTTGTTTGATTCGATATAATATGACTGATTGCTGTCAGCAAATTGCTTTGAAACGAAAATAACTAATTTCTATCGATTCGTAAAAATGAGAGTATTCCCTAAAGGAGAGAGTACTTGTTGATTGGCTCAATCATCTTAAATGCCCCAAGAGATGCTGAGATTTGTGAATACCTCGTTAATGTGTGTCTCTGTCACACGAATGTTTATTCAATCAACGACAAGATGATATTTCTTTTTTTCTTTCTTCTTATGTATCTGTATAAGTTATATATTTGGATGTTCTTTGTAAATAAGAAAGTTAAACGAAGCGGTTGCGACTGTAGCTTTTTTATTATGAAAAATATCCAAATAGTCATTCTGTCTTAGTACTTCTCCTATGAGGATGTGGAATGTGTGTACTAAGACACTAAGAAACTTCGAAAGTTGAAACGTCGGCTTCTTCTACTTTTATTATAATTACCACATTCAAAATTGATCTATTTTGGCTATGTGTGGGGGGAATTATAAAGTGAAAGCCAAGCTACTCAATCAACCCGGTACTCGCTGATAGATGGTGGTAAAAAAGGGTGCAGAACCTAAGACCTTACAGCCCTTAATGAAAAACATATACATAAATTAGCCGTTGTGCAGGAAAAAGACATATTAGTAGATTAAAAACAGAATGAAAGCATGTATATTATGTAGTAATTATGGATGGAACATCGATGCAGCCAGAGCTGATTTAAATCCGAGGACTGTTCAAGCACTGACTACATGAGGTGGTAAGACATTCCATTCTACCACAGTTCTGGGGGAAAATGTGTATTTGTAATAGTCAACTGTAGTAGAATGTATTTGAAAAGCCAAGTGATGATGAAGTCTAAATTGTCATGTGAATGGATCCAGATCTTGTTTAGGATTGACATCTACATGAGTATGTACCATTTTATGAAACAAAACTAACCTACTATATTGCCCTCTAGTCTGGAGGGAATTCCAATTTAAATTTGTTAAGATATTTGTGACTGTGCCCGGGGTCTTGATATAGTTATTTACTACGAATCTCTCAACTTGCATCTGAATGTTTTCTAATATATCTACGTCCTTCTGATATGGATGTGAGCATATGTATGTGAGCGTGGATGTGAGCGTGGATGTTAGCATTTGTATGTGAGCGTGGATGTGAGCGTGGATGTGAGCATATGTATGTGAGCGTGGATGTGAGCATATGTATGTGAGCGTGGATGTGAGCGTGGATGTGAGCATATGTATGTGATCGTGGATGTGAGCATATGGATGTGAGCGTGGATGTGAGCGTGGATGTGAGCATATGTATGTGAGCGTGGATGTGAGCGTGGATGTGAGCATATGTATGTGAGCGTGGATGTGAGCGTGGATGTGAGCATATGTATGTGAGCGTGGATGTGAGCGTGGATGTGAGCATATGTATGTGAGCGTGGATGTGAGCATATGTATGTGAGCGTGGATGTGAGCATATGTATGTGAGCGTGGATGTGAGCGTGGATGTGAGCATATGTATGTGAGCGTGGATGTGAGCATATGTATGTGAGCGTGGATGTGAGCATATGTATGTGAGCATATGTATGTGAGCGTGGATGTGAGCATATGTATGTGAGCGTGGATGTGAGCATATGTATGTGAGCGTGGATGTGAGCATATGTATGTGAGCGTGGATGTGAGCGTGGATGTGAGCATATGTATGTGAGCGTGGATGTGAGCATATGGATGTGAGCGTGGATGTGAGCATATGTATGTGAGCGTGGATGTGAGCATATGTATGTGAGCGTGGATGTGAGCATATGTGTGTGTGCGTGGGTACGTGTGAAAGGGTGTGTGAATGCGAGAATGCGTACATTCGCCTTTCTTTAATTTCACCATACAGGCTGTGTAACATATTGCAATATGTATATTCATGTTCTACCTCATATCATTATCTGAAATATGCTGAGGAAATGAAATAAACTCAAACTGAAACATTTAGTGAACATCATAGAGATATTACTGAGACAATTACTATGTTGAAGTGTAATCACAGTAAAGCTAAAGATTAAACAATGTCATACTAGCAATGTAGAGCCTTGCACTATGAAGACAAACTTTGTTTAAAAAATGTTATTGACTAAATAAACATTGACGTCGAGTGAACTCTCAGTGCTAGAAAATTTATTCATTCGATGGAACATCAATAGAGTAGTCCAGACAAAAATATGAATTTTATCATGCCTTACATTACTCGGAAAATCAGCATTCGAACTCTTTGATCTTTTATTGTACGGCGGCCTTGGGCCGCCGTACTCTCTGGAATGCTTATTTTTAAGTGGCAATGCAAAATCGCAACTTCTTGCGCGAAGCAGATTAGTGACAGTGCCCGAAATATTCCGAAATATCCGCAATGGTCATCACGTGATATAAACAAAACAGAAATAGAGCGAGGTCACGTGTTACTCACACCAACTAGTGTTAGCTTGATGACGCAGTCGCTATTTATAGTCTAAGAATGGAGCGAGCTCGATATCTGCCCATCTGTCAATAAATGCAGCCGAAACTCTTTATATCAAAGGAATTAGGAAAAATTGTTCGATTTAAATGAATGTATAAATTATTAGAGAAATTCGCTGTGTTTATTATCGGTGTGTTGTAATAATCATTTAATCGTGTTATAAGATACGGAACACGGTATTTATACGTTTCGATGTATTTATTTTAGCAACATGTCGCAAATAAACAAAACATTATAAACATATTCACACAGACTAATTTTATAATCGCGAGCGTGGACACTGACTTGTTTACGCAATTGTCGTTAATTAAATATCGATTTCGGAGCTCAATACAAAAAATGTCCGATCAGGTGAGAAATGATGACTTAATTGGTTCGACACAGACGGTCACTTTATGGTTCGATATAGATGGTCACTTTGCACTTGAAAATCTATGTTTGGGACCGTTATACCAGGTTTTTACGACAACGTACCCTCAGACAACGGGGTATATATTATTTTTGGAGACTTTATTTAAATATTTTATATGCATTCCAGCAGATATTGCAACGTCTGATACATCGAGGTGATAGTTTCCCCTGATTTTAATTTTAGGGTGGAAACCGGGACTACATATAGAGTACCTCGTGAACTGTAGAACCATATGACCAGATTCATGAGATTCATGAAACATCAACGGCTTGTATTTTTGATGGAGTAGATGATCACTTTAGTTTCGGGATCAGTTAAGTCAAAATAACAAATCGCACATCCTGATAAAAAATGCTACATAGGCCACATTCTAGTATTGAATTGCCGGATGCGATTTTGCGCCGTACAAACATTTAACTTGTTGTATCTTTCTAGAATGTTTCGGTAATGTTCTAAAACTAACATGTAATATTCAATGAAACAAAGGAAGCTGATCAATAAGTTGCTTCTACAACTGATTCACTGAATGATTATAAAACTGATAAAGAAATCCAGACACGGATTTTATTTGCAAGACATAAAATCTCTGGTTTTGAAATAACCATTAGATTTTATATAGCTTAGTCAGCGACCGACTTCTTATTTCTATTTAAAACATCGATACATTTTGTATTATCGTATTTTCCTTTAAATAATGTTAATTTAAAAACTGATATTGTTTTTAAATTTTGAATTATATAAAATTACAGCAGAATGTATTGTTATGTACATGCAAATAAACCACATGCATTGTTTCTTTTATCACTAGAAAGATGGGTCGAGGCGATATCAGGGTTTCAGTTACAATTGTAAAAAAATAAAATAAACTGGTCAAAGGCACTGCTGACATTTTTGCTTGGATCAAAATGTGGCATGGTTAGCACATTGGTTGTCTGCATTCCTATATTCACTGTTATAAAAGGTACATTGGTGACAAGATCCGCCTCCGTGGTCTAGTGGTTAATGTCGCTGACTTCACTGTAACCTCTCACTGATAGAGTGCCGTGGGTTCGATTTCAGCTACCCACCATGTCTCTTCATGTGAGAAAGTAGGCGGTTGCTTTTTGAGGATGGGAGTACTGGTTCTTCCAAGGAACGATGGTTATGTGAACTGTCCACCTCATGTGACTCTGACTGTTGAAAAGGTGCGTTAAAATCGACAGAACAAACAAAAGAAATATGGCAGCAACCCAAAACAGTTTAAAAAGCACATGCTTCAAACATATTTTATCGTTTAGGATCACATAACCATGACACTGGTTGGTAAGTACAAGACGCTGCTTTGTTGCTCAAAAGCAATGAATTGTAATATTGGCAAGCGACTAAATAAGGTAATGTACCTAGACGATGCAGATAGTGATTAAATTACAGCATCGGCTCTGATCTGACGTTCAATTTCATTTCTTTTCTTTCGTATAAGAAGTTAATATCATAATAGGTCGCAATGTCTTAAACTGCATTAATAATACCATTTAATGATGATACACGGCTGTACCATGTCTATCAATAATACTGAATCTGTCGTGTTATCAAGTTAAAGTTCAGTGATACATTTGATATTGGAGATTTATATTGTAGGAGGGAATTACGATTTTAGTATCGATTTTCCCAGCTATTTGCCTTATGTGGTGTGGTGTTTCGTTGCAGTAACATTTACCGTATTTGTTATTTTGTGGCTTTGGTGTTACATCGTGGTTTAAACCAGCAATTAATTGCCTTTAGTTTTCAAAAGGTTTACAGTACACTGTCTACATTTAAAAACGCTTTGAATGTTGCAGTTAATGTCGTTCGTTTTTTTTTTATGTCGCGTCCTAAAATGTATATTTGTGACGTTTGCACGCAACATGATATATTAATGCGGTTTGTGTACAAACATTCGGATTGTTCGCATTTTTATGGAGGATATCCGTAGTCGTGGGGTTCTAACCTATATCTAATAATCACTAGCCCGGCACTGATGTAAGTGCGAATCTCATCCGGGACTAGAAGAAGAAGAATACGGCTGAGGTCTTCATCCACAGTTCAAAGATCAAAAGCCGTGAAGTGACCCTAAAAGTTGGTGTAGATAGTAAACATCATTTCACAATCTTATTAGTACTGATTATGTCTAGTCTTATACTTGTTTACTTATATATTTAATAGCATTATACCTAATAAAAACGCACTTTTATGATTAAGTCTTATTTAACAGTACATATGCTACACTAATATTAGATATTACTGAATATGAGTAAATGTATAATAACATATTGCTGAACATTAGTACTAAGTATCTTATTGGAATTATTTAATTAGATACTGATACTAAAATAAACGTTCTGTTGTGACTAGTGTCTTGTATTTTGTTATAAAGTAATGTACCACAATGGTATTTTCTATCTGATTTGACGTCTAATAAAATTAAATATTTATTAGCAAAATCTACGATATAGTGTTACAGCCCTCGTATGGTTTATATTTCGTCAAATTAAAACATTTACAAAGGTAAACATTACTAGTTAGAAGAACTTATAATTACTTGTATTAAAGGCCCATTAGCTGTTTGAATTTAGTAAAACAGATCAATCAATTAAATGATAGTAAAATATAAGAAATATGTTTTTCTTTAGCAACATCTCGTAAAAATGCCGACGGATGCTTTTTCTCATTTTTTGAAATATCATTGAAAAAATTCTGTGGTACATTTCTATGTGTACTTCGTAATTAATAAAGAAAATTTCGGAATGTTTTTACGATAAGTAAAAGCAAATTTCACTGATAAGACATCTTTCTGGGGAAAATAAGACATAAGACACACAATTTACTTTAATTTTAACATTCAAAAAGCTAATGGGGCTTTAGCTAATGGACTTTACTACAATGTAACGTGATAACTGTATTTAAAATCCTGTAGACTGTGTGGAAAAATATGCTTTTTTTGTACGTTTCATTTCCTTGAAACCAGTAACTGTTGTTTTCTTTAAATAATACTGTCATGTATGCAATCGTAACTACTCGGGCATTTCCGGAATGGCAAAATACGCCTTGTACATCAGTGTAGGGTTATAAATTTTTGTTATGCGGTTTCCGGTCAATTATCACAAGGTACTCGTTTTCAAGAATCATTTTCAGAATTACATATTTTCGAACGTGTTTATCGTTCGCGATTGGTGAGGTGGGCATCAATTTTACATTGAACGAGAAACAAGTTGTTTGCATCGTTGAGTTCCCTTGATGGAAAGAAGCCCGTAAAAAACAACTGTGACAACAAAATAGCGGCCTGTCTAGTGTATATTATATACGAGGCATTTTCGTTAGTCAAATACTGAGGTGTTCCGATTGACATGTATATGATAAAGTGAAAAGGGTGTGAGGTCGTCACCTCAAAAACGTCATGAATTCCTAAAAGACGTCAAGGATGAAAATTGTACTTTTGTTTTCAAATATGTATTGAAATGCAAGTATCAATTCACATATCTCTCTCTATTATAATTATATTATTAGTATTCATCAGCAATTTACACGTCATTTTTCAGTATCTGTGTGTAATACTAGTATATTGAAAAATAATTGTCACACCTGTGCTATCAGTCACCTCCGAATAACGGTCATTCGGTAAAAAAAGACCAGAAAACCGTCATTGAATATTTTGAACAAAATGACTATGAAATAAAGGCCACCTTTTGATAAATGCCAACGTGATTACGTCATTCACAAGCGTGGTCTTTGTTCACAGGGTTAACTATATATTGACATAATGTCAGACATTTCCATCTTTTAGATCACAAATAACATTAACAAAAAAATAAATCTTTTTAACTGATAGGTCTGGTGATATTACATGATGGGAATGAAAAATAAACATTTATTCAAAACATGGCATTACTATTTTGTATCAATTTTCCCGAACTTAGTGTGTAAGAATAATTCTTATTACTTAACAATTCTGTCATTGATTTCGTCTCCTGTGTGGGATGTAAATGTCAAGAGGTTAAAATCTATATAGTGTAAGTATTTCGGTTTCCCTGACAGGGTTGATAAATTCAAGAAGAAATTCAACTACAGACTTGTTTGGAGAAGTCGACAAAAGAATGACACTTAAACACAACGTGTGTCTATAGCGTAATCCATAACCAGTTCACTAAACTTTACAAAATGCATAAAAATGTCGATAGTTTTATCTTGTTTACACCGATACAACCAGTAGGTTGTAATATGTGTTTAAAGTACAATAAAACCGAAATTCACGAACTTTTATTTTCCAATTTGAGTTAACTCTCAGAAAAATTTCCCGATAAGATGACAAGTGCGATCATGACAGAAAATAAGAACTAGAATGATACAGTAAAACCCATGTAAACCGGACTCCCGGAAAACCGGAATTCCCGGAAAATCGGATGATTTTTCAAATCCCGTATTTTACGGAATTTATCTTAAGTTCTCTTAAAACTGGAACTGTTTGAAAAACGGGCACTTTGACCTGTCCAGAGAGGGTTCAGTTTCCAGGTTTTTTACTGGGGTTACAAGAATAGACTAAATCAACCGTCCGCTTTTGTAGACAACTGAAGAACCCTAAATTATCGACAGTTGATTATCTCAAAATCTGGTGTAAATCCAATTTCGTCCCCTTAGTACTAAAAGGGCCTATCAGCCTCTTTTACCTGTCAGACAGGCCCTTTTTATCCTAAGGCGACGGCGTATTCCTTATTTGTTTTGATATAAAATTACCTCTTCTCTCCGAACCGTGTTATCCGAATACCATAGTTTGTTATTCGAAGTGATAAATAGGTCCGCCAAAATTATCAAAGTTGGTATTTTTACATCTACTAGTATGATCTGATGTCGACAATACATCCGATCACCAGAACAAAACTTTTATTTGTACAAATATGCATCTATGTAAATTGAGCTAAGCGGGTGAACATAATCAATTAAGAGTAGTTAAGATGGAATATCTAAGAGCTAAAGCTAGCAGCAGTTTGTTATGTTAAAGTATTGAGTTAAACAGTCCTATATCCGATCAACCCGAATCGTCCATTGCAATGGAAAAAATACATCGTATTTAACACGGCGAAAATGGGAACATTCTTATTCTATAATAATTTGATGGTTTACCTGTAATTTTGACTTTATAGGTAAATTTAAATAATAATAGAATAAAAAGATTCAAAAGGCATTTAACATTTGAAGTTTCGATTTCTTTAATTGGGGTACATTCAAAAAATGGTCATGATTTGTTAAAACCTTTCCAGCCAGATGGCAAATTTAAATTATCAATACTAAAGTTGAAAACTGCTCCACTTTGATATGAACACGTGTCTACAGACATTATTTTTTTCACAGTCATGATGACTGACAATACAACAGTATGCGAACAAGGGATTTTCTGAAGTAATATTTCTGACATAATCGAGTTTCTACAGTATAATTATGCTAATAGCAAAGATTCTTTGAATAAAAAAGTTTGCTGCATAGAGTTTACTTAAGGTGGATCGCGGGTTTCCTCCAGAAAAATGGTAATTTTTTTAGACGTCAACGTACAATAAAGAAATTTTGCATGAACAACCTTTAAGGTATTGGCTAAAGCAGAAATGATATATTCAAATGATATTTCCATGGAAACCGGTCAAAAAGCGCCATCTAGCGGGGTGATATATATTTCGTAGATTTTCGCCTTATTTCCTGTACTGCTCCGATAATATTGTGTATTAAGTTATGCAATTCACATAACTGCAATGCTGGATCATTTACAAATCCGAAAAAGTCAATAATGTTACATTTTGCTGTCATTGAATATTAAAAGACGTTGAGCGAACTTTGTAGGGGTGGCAATTTACAATGTCAAAAATTGAGACATTTTTCTCTCAGTCGCGTCAACACTGAAAAAACGGTCCGATGAATTTTTTTTTAAAACTCAGTAGAAATTCTAAAAATAATTTGAAAGACTTTAAAACAATAAAAACATATGGTCACCGACTTCGTTTCCGCGCCATTGAAACTTATTTAAACACGGAAAAAGCTAAAAACGTTGCCATAAAATACAAGATCGACGTGACGTTAAGCCAAAATATGTCAGTAACAACTAAAAAGTCGCAACGTCACGTCGATCTTGTATAAAAACGTTGACGTTTTTAGGCTTTTTCCAAGTTTAGATAAGTTTCATTGGCGCGAAAACGAAGTCGGTGACCATATTTTTTTATTGTTTTAAAGTTTTCTAAATTGTACAAAGAATCTATTCTGCGTTTTAAAAAGAAATTCATCGGGTCGTTTTTTCACTACTGACGCGACTGGGAGAAAAATGTCTCATTTTTGGCATTGTAAATTGCCACCCCTACATAGTTCGCTCGACGTCTTTTAATATACAATGGCAGCAAAATGTAACATTATTGACTTTTTCGGATTTGTAAAGGATCCAGCATTGCAGTTATATAAATTGCATAACTTAATACACAATATTATCGGAGCAGTACAGGAAATAAGGCGAAAATCAACGAAAAACATATCGCTCCGCTAGGTGGCGCTTTTGACCGGTTTTCATGGAAATATCATTTGAATATATCATTTCTGCGTTAGCCAATACCCTAACAGTTGTTCATGCAAAAATTCTTTATTGTACGTTGACGTCTAAAAAATTGACCATTTTTCTGGAGGAAACCCGCGATCCACCTTAAGCTCAAAGTATTACGCATTATATAAACAAAAACACTGTCGTAATTAACCACAAGAGGTCGCCAGATGACAAGTTGTCTCAAGGCATTACGTGGATCATCAGACTAGATAATATATACATAGTCTGGATAAATTTAGAATGGCCAAACGTAGAATGAACTTGGTATATAATTTGTTTACAACTTTAATGTACTCGATGCATTTCTAAACACACACGACGCATGAATACTGATAGGGATATTACATCAATAAATCTAGTATAATGTCAAAACAGAACCGAACAGAACAAATATTTTATTGCAGACTTACAAATAGTACACTGACCAGGTATAATCGCATGTACATAAAAATCAGATTCGTGATTAAGGTTACCAACACTAGAAATTAATCAGAACTCCTCGGCAATTGTCTAAAGAAAAGTGCCTCGGACAAAATAGGCAAGCCGCCATTTTGTTGGTGTTGTTCACGGGCTAGTTTCCATCATTGCTGACCCAGGGAATGCAATGATGGAAACAATCTGTTTCTTTGTCAATGGGAACTTGATGCCCACTTTATCAATCGCGAATGATAAACACGTTTGAAAGTCTGTAATTCTAAGAATGATTCTTGAAAACGAGTACCTAGTATTGAAAAAAGTAGTGACCGGAAACCGCATAACTAAATTTGTTATATTTACCTTATGCTCGGTTACGGAAATGCCCGAGTAGCTACGATTGACATAGAACATACGACTCAACAATATAGCGTAAATAAATTCTCCTTACAACAACCACTGATGGGAAGATAAAACTGGATGTCCTATGGAGGTGGCTGTTGTTTAGAGAGTGAAAATAGAGTAAAACGTCAATTCGGGTTACTAGTATACAAAATATACTGGCTGTAACAGGGAGGTGGCACATGTTCGTAGGTGACTGTACATGGATGTTACACTGTATATACCTATTGCACATCTTCCAAAATAAATGCCAACACTACATAGAGCAAAAAATATCAGATATTGATTATACGTAGAGTTAGGGTAATAGCTGTATACTTATGACTCCCACTAAAATAGTTTCTCCAAATGGGACTTCTCGAAAATTTTGAAAAAGTAGCTGTTTTAAGGACAATGTACACTTCGATGTTCTATGCAAATATAATGATCTGTACATACCAGGGAAAAGTCAGTGAAAATATATACAAAAAATATATAGAACGTAAGCTTTATTAACAAATACAGCAATAATTATATATACGCATCACATACAAACATGGCCACTTAATATAACATATATACACATCAAATACAAACATGGTCACATAATATAACATATATACACATCACATACAAACATGGTGACATGATATAACATACATACATATCATATTATATACAAACATGGTCACATTATATAACATATATATACACATCACATACAAACATGGTCACATAATATAACATATATACACATCACATACAAACATGTGACATAATATAACATATATACATATCATATTATATACAAACATGGTCACATTATATAACATATATATACACATCACATACAAACATGGTCACATAATATAGCATATATACACATCACATACAAACATGTGACATAATATAACATATATACATATCATATTATATACAAACATGGTCACATTATATAACATATATATACACATCACATACAAACATGGTCACATAATATAACATATATACACATCACATACAAACATGTGACATAATATAACATATATACATATCATATTATATACAAACATGGTGACATAATTTAACATATATACACATCACATACAAACATGTGACATAATATAACATATATACATATCATATTATATACAAACATGGTGACATAATTTAACATATATACACATCACATACAAACATGGTGACATAATATAACATATATACATATCACATACAAACATGGTGACATAATATAACACATATACACATCACATACAAACATGGCCACATAATATAACATATATACACATCACATACAATCTTATTATTTTAGAGGACGATTTTTTAATTAGTTATTATTCATAAGTTCAATTCTAAGGTTGAAAGGAAGTTACAAAATTTACGAAGTTTGAGAATAATTTATTTATCTCTACAATTTAACTATTCAGTAAGTTCATGCACACTGGGTCCAGCATAAAAACACCTATTACAAACGTTTGCTAAAGTTCGCTACATTTTTCACATAAAGGCAAAATGAAAACTAAACAATGACGTTTTAAGACTTTGCATGATCGTAGCATACGATAACAGAAACATTTTCAGAGAAAACTTCAGTTCTATTGAACATCCATATATTCATACTTCAGGCGCTTTCAACACATTTCTCTGTCTAAGTGTTTACTTGAGACGTTATAAGAATGTATGCAAAGGATTAAATTCAATTTTCTAGTAGACACATCAAGTAAATTGATTCAATAGTTAAACCTGCTTAACTCACTTTGTTCTTACATCGCCTAGTCAAACAAATGGACTTGTTTCCTACTTGTTATGGTATTGTTTTGGCATGAACTCTCAGCTGTCCTGATTTTCGCCGTGAGGCAATTTTGGAAATGCGTTAAGACTTCGGGATTAGAAAATGATGAAGACCACGGGCCAAAATGTCAATGTTATTTACGCTCTACTTCGTGGTAATGAATATTTGATTGTCTTGATAAGAAATAGATATCCGCCCGTAAGATCTCAATTTCTGAATTTGAATTGGAAGTGGTTACTACTGCGTATCTCACGTGACATGAAAGTAACAAAACATTTTATTTGTAACAATGTAGAAGCTGAAAATCAACCAACGTAAACAGTTGCAGTTAAAATCTGAATTAACATCTCCATGTAACTTTCAATTGTGTTTGTTCTCAATATATTACTGAAAAGCCGATTTTCTACATACATGTAACTTTCAAATATGTCTTTAGTTTTATTGAAATTATGTTTTACCATATTTGATTTTATGTGAATGCTAAAATTAAATTAAGGCGGTGTTAATGTAGATTCTTAGATATTTTTGTAACTTATACATATTTCCAATTAACAGGCTTTGTGGAATATAAATAATCAAACTAAATTCCCACCAAATTGATTTATTCCATCAGAACTGTGTTGATATTGTAGGAAGCCAGGGACGTAAGAGTACATGTTGCACGGAAAGGTTATATCGCACAGGAAATGGTTAATTTATGTGATACAAACAAATTGTTTATTGGAACAATTACTGAAATGTTTATTTGGATTGTTTTTGTAACTACAGTGCCACCTCCCTACAACAGACACCAAAGTGAAGGACAACAAAAATGGCTGTCGAGTGAAAATAGAGTAAAACGTCAATTTGGGTTGCTAGTATACTGACTGTAACAGAGTTGTTGTTCGGAGGTGATCGTTTATGTGGTTACGCTGTGTTTAAATGGTTGTAAATAGTCATATCACCATACACAATATAAAATGTTTGAAACTGTCATCAGTTTTCACCTATAATAACATGACACACAATCCAATTAAATGAATTCCACAATGTTTTATCGTATATGACATTATGGAAGACGAGGTAACACATCGTAAAGCTGTCAAATACAAATCAAAATGCTGTAAACACAAAAGGTCTCTAATCAACACGTAAAACAGATTAAATACAAAACATAAATATTTGTCTTCACATAACAGTAACAAATGATTTAATTAAATGAACAGCAATTAGAAAACAATTAAAGATGCATTTAAAATCAATAAACAATTCTTCTGATGTTGTTCTGTGAAAGGAAACGCAATGCTTATTTGTGGACCGCTTGTCTATGACAAACTTTTAGTCAGTCGGAACTCCTCGGCGTTAGTCTAAAGAAAAGTGCCTCGGACATAATAGACAGGCCGCCATTTTGTTGTTGTTTACGGGCTACTTTTCATCATGGGAATCCAACGATGGAAACAACATGGACACTTAATGCCCATCATATCTATCGCGAACGATAGACACTTTTGAAAGTCTGTAATTCTAAGAATGATTCTTGAAAACGAGTACCTATTGTTGAAGAGGTAGTACCGGAAACAGCATTTATAACTCTACACTTATGTTCAGGCGTATTTCTCATTTACGGAAATGCCCGAGTAGTTACGATTGACGAGGCGTATATCTCGTTTACGAAAATGCCCGAGTGGTTACTATTGACTTATAGTGAAGGCTTGGTTACATCAGCTGTAAGCGTGTAGGAAACAGTGACAAAACATGAATAATGACATTAATGATCAATGATGGATACGATGTTTGGTGTAAGTAACACAGATCAACTAGTAGGATATCTCATTCATTCCGAGCACTCAGGGGAATTTAATGATCTGACCATAGACCCAATAACACGACCTCAATACCTAGTCTCAAGATGTGAAATCGTGAAATGTTCAGGAACGAGGTTAGTTAGGGCACAAATTGGAAAGAATGTTTCTCGACATAGATCTTACCTATATAGAAATAACTGTATGCTGCATTGATTGGGGCATTCTGCTTAAATCTCTCTGTGGACATCAGTGTTCCGTAAAACGCTATAAAACGCCACTGAACAATTTGGCCACAACTGCTGAACTAATCGATGCCAATGGCATTTAATGGTCAAATAGATTAACATTTCTCAGACGCCTTTTTAAGTAAATTGACCCCCAGGCGAAATGTGATTTTTTTCACAGGGCGGATTTTTATGAAAGCTAATGGAATGGTAATTGATCTTTGTTGTTTCATTATGAGGTTTTTGTAAGATTTATGATGGTTTTATAGGATTTATGATGGCTTTATAGGAGATACATAATACAGCGTATATAAGATGGATAGAATGACATGTAAATAGTTCGAACTAGTTTTACTGTAAGGCATCCTATATAAGTACAAGTATAGACGATGCTGCTGTTCGAAGCAAAAATATAGCGTTCCCAAAAAGGGGAATCGAAGCAGAAGTAGTGAAGTTCCGAAATATATTAGGATGTGTTTTCTTATGTAAGTAATGGAAATAGGTATCTTCTGGGTGAGGACAATTTTAATCGCAAGGACATGATTTATATTATAGAGGACCGTTATGCGATGCTATACATATGCAAGTTGGTCTTGTAGTTTCTGCCACGAAGATTTTTGAAGATGTCATTTTTAAGTACTGTAGAACTGGTTTTATTCGCGTTAGTTTTATTTTCGCTAATGTTCGCGAATCAAATACCTCGCGAATTCATAAATGTCGCGAAAAAATGCTGAGTTTTACACATTCGAAAATGAGTGTGTCTGAAAATACGCAACTTAATTCTGTAATAGTATTTTATCGTAGAATTATCAGTTTAGTTAATCTGTTGAAAGCAATATATCAACAATAAACATGTACATTTGATTTAATGTTTGCAATCTAATTTTTATAATATTGCTTTTACTAAACTATTGTTTGTTGAACAATTTTGGACATCGTTTGAACATACTAGTAACAGTTTTTCACACTTACCTACTGTTTGTAAAACATAACTTCCACAACAATCGCAAACTATTATCAATCTATTGTTATTATAGTTTATTAGACATAAAACACTGAATCACAACTTAAATATCTAACTGATCAGGTGTGAGTGACACACAAATATCAAAGTAACAACATTGTGTCTTTGATCGCACTTTAATTCTGACTGACGACGTCGCGAATTCATAAATACGCGAATAAAGAAAACAGCTGATTTTTAACAAAAAACGCGAAATTTTGACCTCGCGAAAATAAAGCGTTCTACAGTATGTTATACATGTATAGCTCCTGTGACATGTTTATGCATCATACTTGAACCAGTTATATATAACATTTATAGAGGTCAACACAAGGAACAATATATATATACTTGTGATGTTGGGTCATAATTTGCACTCTAGTTGGGTGGTTTTTTTTTCATTGTAAATTGACATAAGTGTATGTCTCCGAAATGTAGCTTTGAAATTAAATTGGCTTATATATGTAACTGAATATGCCTTTTCCAAAGAGCAAAAACTGAAACAGAACGTGAACTGAATCAAAACCATAAATTTATTATTTTCTCCTTCAGATTTTTCTGTACATAAACTATAAAGGCAAATTTATTGAATGAAATAGAAAGGTACTATAGGATTAAACTTTCATTTCTGGTCGTTTATCGATGTGTAAACTCTCTCAGACCTCGACATTGAGTTATAAGGTCTGAGGGAGTTTACACGATAAACGATAAACGACCAGATATGAAAGGTTAATCCTTTTATTTACAAATGTCGAACATGAACCGCTAAAACTCTTTAGCTGGTAAAAGTAGTTCGTCAACAATGTACAGAAACAAAAGGTTTCCGATTGAAAAGGAGTTTATCGAAATGTAAACTCCCTCCATTGACCAATCAAAATGCGTAGATTTGTAAGAATTGGAAATTCATGACTTTGACCTTAAATATTTACAATATATTGTTTTATTCCACATAAAGCATTACCGTATGAATAGCATCAAAGTAGTAAACGAGAACTAGTCTGGACAAACTTCACTCAACAATGACCATTAAGGGCCCACAGCTCTTCCAGAGATAATCCGAGCGGAAAATCCTATGTGTTGACTTAATGTGTAAGAAATCAAGGACCTATAACACCACCAAAAATGATCCAAGTCCAAAATCCTAAGAATATGCACACTGCACAGCTAAGCTTTGTGACAAACATTCCTGTGAATTTTCAAAACCTGTGATGTATGTTGTGCAACTCCCTTGGTAAAGATCATTCCTATAAATTTTCATACGAATCCCATCAGTAGTATAGCAGAACTTTACTGAAAATGACTTTGTCCTCTGTACGTGCTATATATTCATCGCTCCCTTTGTTTACAATGAAAAACGAAATTGAGAAGTGCAGCTATTAAGGTCTTCGGTCTGTAATGGGCACCTCCCGGAAGCAGCTTTCATTACTTTTATTCCTTTTTTAGAAACTGTAAGACATTTATTGATCAAATTTCACGGTCCGAATATTTAGATTTTATTTGAAGTTCCACATTCCCTCTTATTAATGTTGTCCAGATTTGAAAAACCAAGGCATATTTAGAAAAAAAATCGCATATGAAATACGTTTTTGTAGAATTGATTTTTTGTTATTGTTTACATTTTGGACCCATTCATTTAACAAAATGACTTTTAGCAACAAATGAACATTGCTTTTAACATGTTTTTCAACGCATGTGCATAAAACAGACTCCCGTTTTCACAGAAGCAAAAATTGCACATTTGTTCAAACAACTATAACCCGTGCACCTGTGTGTGTGAATTCTATAAGACTTAGATCAATAACATCTTCAAAGATATATAAACAAGATGTGAAAATGTAAAACACGTTCATCTAGTTGATTTTCGGCCATAACAGTTTGAATTTGATACATGATCAGTTTATTTTTTTAAATTGCTGTAAACTATCTTGTATGTTTATTCATTTCTTTATACACAAGCATACTTTCCCTATGATATCTTAGCTAGTTGATTGAGTAAAAATGTTCTATCAAGAAAAAATATCCAAACTAAAAATAAAAAGGGTCCGATCGGGGATTGAACCCGGGACCTCTCAATTCATAAGCGAGCATCTTACTGCTGCATCACTGGCTATAAATGACGTCATTTGGAATAAGAAATTATTCTAAATTTAGAATTTCCACTAGAGTTTGATATCCTTAAATTTATGTAAAAACAGTACATACAGTTTAGCAATAATATTTAATTCATAACACGAGATGGCATTACGTGTCGATCTATAGCTGAATAATTTCACGTCTACATTTATCACTTTGTTACACAAATCTATTCACTACCACCAACACTATTCACTACTACCTCACCAGTGGCTTTCAGTTACGTTACCCCAAACATGAGGCGCAACGCAATGACAAACAAAATGTATTTCGATTTAATAAAATCAATCACAATGACATCATCATACAATATTATTAATGTTTAGTTAAAGCCACAATAAGCTTCGGGAACGGTGCTATATTGTCATCCTTTTATAATCGTAAATCTGTGGTACAGAATAGTAATATGGTCCATATGAAACAGAAAGGCATATCAAAACACGAGTATACATCTACCAATACCAAATAAATAGTCTTTAATGAAAAAAATACATTTCAAGCTAAATCGTTTACTAAATGATGCTTCGTCAGTGATGCGGAGATGTACGAGTACATGACGTAATACACATCAAAGATCTGAATGTAGAACTACAAAGCAGTCAAAAGTTGAATTTCTTTGTAGGGTAAGGTATTGGGCTTAGGTTTGGACACTGAACGATAATTCAGCTTTCCATAGCCTTCACTCGCTTGTCATGTATGACTTTTGACGCAGACCAAAGTACTATGTTTTTCTTCATCCGCCATGCAATTGTTAAAGTCCCATTAGCTTTTTGCTGTAAAAATATATATGCAAAAAAACAAACAAATGCTGATATTATCCCAAGATAATAATTACGGACGAAACGAACCTTTTTTCTTCTAAAAAACACTCATTTCGTTGTGAATTTTGCTTTTGTAAACTTGAAATATATAGAGCGTGTGCCGTGATTTTCCGCTGTGTGCATGATATGACTGCGGGAAAACACAGCTGTTTTATAAATAGTATTTTTTTCAATGATATTGAAAAAAGTACGATAGTGGTTTTGGAAACATTTTTTCTTGCTAAATAGTATGCATGAGAGGAAAACACACCGGATTACTCTGTTATAGGACAAACAGAAACTATTACGACCGACACATTTATATGCTTATGGGACTTTAAAGTTGTTCCCGTAGCATGTGCTTTCAGTAGTTTGATTTTTGTTAACCAATCTCATGAGCACCAAAGGTATTTCAGCAATTAGCATGTATACAGCACATGAATTATGACGTCATTTAAATGAAATATTCCTACTGAGTGTAAATATTGTAGTATCCCGAGGTAAGTGGGTATTTTTTAGAATGTTTACGACTGTTTTGTATTACTCGTTTATGATTTTGCATAGCCATCATATTTTGCATTGAATACACGCACGTGAATTTATGCCATTGAATTGTAAAATTGGAACTATTTTCCTAGACTGGAGGTTAATGGAAGCTCTTCGGAATGCAGGAAAATTCCCCCGACCGACTGTTGAGAAATGGTCTTAAGTTCTTAACCTTGTGTTCGTACCAAACAACAATAACACGGCAACATTCATGGAAGTTTATTTTCGACTCGTGAGACGTCACTGATATGTGCGCAGTCCGATCATTTAAGAATGGTTTACGAAGCTTTGGGAAATGCTCGGTAAATGTTAAATTCTCACAATACATAGTATTTTGTCCTCCATAAAAAGTACTTGATAATAATTATTGTTTTCCATTTAACAATAAGACCACACTGCTGACATGGTACAATCCTTCCTTTATTTCGTTAATACGAATATGATAAAATATGGGTATAATTAAGTCACTATTCGCGTCCCCTAGAATACACTATAATCATGTTACGCTATAAACATTAATAAACGTTTCTAATAGTTATTAGATATTTGAGAATATTCATACTAGAGAAAAAACAACGACAATACATTATGTTCATCTTCACGGATTGGATTTCATCTCTCAATGATAACTCTAAACATTCCAGATTTAAATTAGTTCGCAGTTAATGTTTCGCAATGGTTTAAAATGTAATCAGTCATTGTCGTGTTACAAAAAAACGCTAATAGCTGAGACCTTTAAAAGAAAATATCCTTAATAGAGTGACACAGGTTTTTATCTGAGTGTGACCTCTGAATTCTGGACACAATCCAGACTGGACCAAACGTCCGATCTTCTGAAAACTCTTATTTTCAGATAACTTTTAATAATTTCGTAAAATTTGGGACTTGAAAATCGTCCGGTATTTTGGTGAATTCCGCTTTTCTGGGAGTCCGGATTTCATGTCTTTTTTACTGTACATGATTTGTATAGATCTTCCACTGTTAATCTAATATACTTGGTGTTTAGTTAAAGCGATAAAATAACTTCATATGTAGACAGATTGATAATAGAATATACGCTGCATGAACACATAATATCCAAAGACCATAAACTAATCCTAAGAATTGGGGTCAAATTAGTCAGGATTATAAATTGTATTTCCTTGGAATTCTTTTTTATTCCATTCATGATTTCGAGAATTTTACAATGGCGTTTAAATTGTTTCTATTGAATAAAAGCATCACCAAACACTAATTTAATTAACCAGTAGGTTGTAATATGTGTTTAAAGTACAATAAAACCGAAATTCACGAAATTTTATTTTCCAATTTGAGTTAACTCTCAGAAAAATTTCCCGATAAGATGACAAGTGCGATCATGACAGAAAATAAGAACTAGAATGATACAGTAAAACCCATGTAAACCGGACTCCCGGAAAACCGGAATTCCCGGAAAATCGGATGATTTTTCAAATCCCGTATTTTACGGAATTTATCTTAAGTTCTCTTAAAACTGGAACTGTTTGAAAAACGGGCACTTTGACCTGTCCAGAGAGGGTTCAGTTTCCAGGTTTTTTACTGGGGTTACAAGAATAGACTAAATCAACCGTCCGCTTTTGTAGACAACTGAAGAACCCTAAATTATCGACAGTTGATTATCTCAAAATCTGGTGTAAATCCAATTTCGTCCCCTTAGTACTAAAAGGGCCTATCAGCCTCTTTTACCTGTCAGACAGGCCCTTTTTATCCTAAGGCGACGGCGTATTCCTTATTTGTTTTGATATAAAATTACCTCTTCTCTCCGAACCGTGTTATCCGAATACCATAGTTTGTTATTCGAAGTGATAAATAGGTCCGCCAAAATTATCAAAGTTGGTATTTTTACATCTACTAGTATGATCTGATGTCGACAATACATCCGATCACCAGAACAAAACTTTTATTTGTACAAATATGCATCTATGTAAATTGAGCTAAGCGGGTGAACATAATCAATTAAGAGTAGTTAAGATGGAATATCTAAGAGCTAAAGCTAGCAGCAGTTTGTTATGTTAAAGTATTGAGTTAAACAGTCCTATATCCGATCAACCCGAATCGTCCATTGCAATGGAAAAAATACATCGTATTTAACACGGCGAAAATGGGAACATTCTTATTCTATAATAATTTGATGGTTTACCTGTAATTTTGACTTTATAGGTAAATTTAAATAATAATAGAATAAAAAGATTCAAAAGGCATTTAACATTTGAAGTTTCGATTTCTTTAATTGGGGTACATTCAAAAAATGGTCATGATTTGTTAAAACCTTTCCAGCCAGATGGCAAATTTAAATTATCAATACTAAAGTTGAAAACTGCTCCACTTTGATATGAACACGTGTCTACAGACATTATTTTTTTCACAGTCATGATGACTGACAATACAACAGTATGCGAACAAGGGATTTTCTGAAGTAATATTTCTGACATAATCGAGTTTCTACAGTATAATTATGCTAATAGCAAAGATTCTTTGAATAAAAAAGTTTGCTGCATAGAGTTTACTTAAGGTGGATCGCGGGTTTCCTCCAGAAAAATGGTAATTTTTTTAGACGTCAACGTACAATAAAGAAATTTTGCATGAACAACCTTTAAGGTATTGGCTAAAGCAGAAATGATATATTCAAATGATATTTCCATGGAAACCGGTCAAAAAGCGCCATCTAGCGGGGTGATATATATTTCGTAGATTTTCGCCTTATTTCCTGTACTGCTCCGATAATATTGTGTATTAAGTTATGCAATTCACATAACTGCAATGCTGGATCATTTACAAATCCGAAAAAGTCAATAATGTTACATTTTGCTGTCATTGAATATTAAAAGACGTTGAGCGAACTTTGTAGGGGTGGCAATTTACAATGTCAAAAATTGAGACATTTTTCTCTCAGTCGCGTCAACACTGAAAAAACGGTCCGATGAATTTTTTTTTAAAACTCAGTAGAAATTCTAAAAATAATTTGAAAGACTTTAAAACAATAAAAACATATGGTCACCGACTTCGTTTCCGCGCCATTGAAACTTATTTAAACACGGAAAAAGCTAAAAACGTTGCCATAAAATACAAGATCGACGTGACGTTAAGCCAAAATATGTCAGTAACAACTAAAAAGTCGCAACGTCACGTCGATCTTGTATAAAAACGTTGACGTTTTTAGGCTTTTTCCAAGTTTAGATAAGTTTCATTGGCGCGAAAACGAAGTCGGTGACCATATTTTTTTATTGTTTTAAAGTTTTCTAAATTGTACAAAGAATCTATTCTGCGTTTTAAAAAAATTTCATCGGGTCGTTTTTTCACTACTGACGCGACTGGGAGAAAAATGTCTCATTTTTGGCATTGTAAATTGCCACCCCTACATAGTTCGCTCGACGTCTTTTAATATACAATGGCAGCAAAATGTAACATTATTGACTTTTTCGGATTTGTAAAGGATCCAGCATTGCAGTTATATAAATTGCATAACTTAATACACAATATTATCGGAGCAGTACAGGAAATAAGGCGAAAATCAACGAAAAACATATCGCTCCGCTAGGTGGCGCTTTTGACCGGTTTTCATGGAAATATCATTTGAATATATCATTTCTGCGTTAGCCAATACCCTAACAGTTGTTCATGCAAAAATTCTTTATTGTACGTTGACGTCTAAAAAATTGACCATTTTTCTGGAGGAAACCCGCGATCCACCTTAAGCTCAAAGTATTACGCATTATATAAACAAAAACACTGTCGTAATTAACCACAAGAGGTCGCCAGATGACAAGTTGTCTCAAGGCATTACGTGGATCATCAGACTAGATAATATATACATAGTCTGGATAAATTTAGAATGGCCAAACGTAGAATGAACTTGGTATATAATTTGTTTACAACTTTAATGTACTCGATGCATTTCTAAACACACACGACGCATGAATACTGATAGGGATATTACATCAATAAATCTAGTATAATGTCAAAACAGAACCGAACAGAACAAATATTTTATTGCAGACTTACAAATAGTACACTGACCAGGTATAATCGCATGTACATAAAAATCAGATTCGTGATTAAGGTTACCAACACTAGAAATTAATCAGAACTCCTCGGCAATTGTCTAAAGAAAAGTGCCTCGGACAAAATAGGCAAGCCGCCATTTTGTTGGTGTTGTTCACGGGCTAGTTTCCATCATTGCTGACCCAGGGAATGCAATGATGGAAACAATCTGTTTCTTTGTCAATGGGAACTTGATGCCCACTTTATCAATCGCGAATGATAAACACGTTTGAAAGTCTGTAATTCTAAGAATGATTCTTGAAAACGAGTACCTAGTATTGAAAAAAGTAGTGACCGGAAACCGCATAACTAAATTTGTTATATTTACCTTATGCTCGGTTACGGAAATGCCCGAGTAGCTACGATTGACATAGAACATACGACTCAACAATATAGCGTAAATAAATTCTCCTTACAACAACCACTGATGGGAAGATAAAACTGGATGTCCTATGGAGGTGGCTGTTGTTTAGAGAGTGAAAATAGAGTAAAACGTCAATTCGGGTTACTAGTATACAAAATATACTGGCTGTAACAGGGAGGTGGCACATGTTCGTAGGTGACTGTACATGGATGTTACACTGTATATACCTATTGCACATCTTCCAAAATAAATGCCAACACTACATAGAGCAAAAAATATCAGATATTGATTATACGTAGAGTTAGGGTAATAGCTGTATACTTATGACTCCCACTAAAATAGTTTCTCCAAATGGGACTTCTCGAAAATTTTGAAAAAGTAGCTGTTTTAAGGACAATGTACACTTCGATGTTCTATGCAAATATAATGATCTGTACATACCAGGGAAAAGTCAGTGAAAATATATACAAAAAATATATAGAACGTAAGCTTTATTAACAAATACAGCAATAATTATATATACGCATCACATACAAACATGGCCACTTAATATAACATATATACACATCAAATACAAACATGGTCACATAATATAACATATATACACATCACATACAAACATGGTGACATGATATAACATACATACATATCATATTATATACAAACATGGTCACATTATATAACATATATATACACATCACATACAAACATGGTCACATAATATAACATATATACACATCACATACAAACATGTGACATAATATAACATATATACATATCATATTATATACAAACATGGTGACATAATTTAACATATATACACATCACATACAAACATGTGACATAATATAACATATATACATATCATATTATATACAAACATGGTGACATAATTTAACATATATACACATCACATACAAACATGGTGACATAATATAACATATATACATATCACATACAAACATGGTGACATAATATAACACATATACACATCACATACAAACATGGCCACATAATATAACATATATACACATCACATACAATCTTATTATTTTAGAGGACGATTTTTTAATTAGTTATTATTCATAAGTTCAATTCTAAGGTTGAAAGGAAGTTACAAAATTTACGAAGTTTGAGAATAATTTATTTATCTCTACAATTTAACTATTCAGTAAGTTCATGCACACTGGGTCCAGCATAAAAACACCTATTACAAACGTTTGCTAAAGTTCGCTACATTTTTCACATAAAGGCAAAATGAAAACTAAACAATGACGTTTTAAGACTTTGCATGATCGTAGCATACGATAACAGAAACATTTTCAGAGAAAACTTCAGTTCTATTGAACATCCATATATTCATACTTCAGGCGCTTTCAACACATTTCTCTGTCTAAGTGTTTACTTGAGACGTTATAAGAATGTATGCAAAGGATTAAATTCAATTTTCTAGTAGACACATCAAGTAAATTGATTCAATAGTTAAACCTGCTTAACTCACTTTGTTCTTACATCGCCTAGTCAAACAAATGGACTTGTTTCCTACTTGTTATGGTATTGTTTTGGCATGAACTCTCAGCTGTCCTGATTTTCGCCGTGAGGCAATTTTGGAAATGCGTTAAGACTTCGGGATTAGAAAATGATGAAGACCACGGGCCAAAATGTCAATGTTATTTACGCTCTACTTCGTGGTAATGAATATTTGATTGTCTTGATAAGAAATAGATATCCGCCCGTAAGATCTCAATTTCTGAATTTGAATTGGAAGTGGTTACTACTGCGTATCTCACGTGACATGAAAGTAACAAAACATTTTATTTGTAACAATGTAGAAGCTGAAAATCAACCAACGTAAACAGTTGCAGTTAAAATCTGAATTAACATCTCCATGTAACTTTCAATTGTGTTTGTTCTCAATATATTACTGAAAAGCCGATTTTCTACATACATGTAACTTTCAAATATGTCTTTAGTTTTATTGAAATTATGTTTTACCATATTTGATTTTATGTGAATGCTAAAATTAAATTAAGGCGGTGTTAATGTAGATTCTTAGATATTTTTGTAACTTATACATATTTCCAATTAACAGGCTTTGTGGAATATAAATAATCAAACTAAATTCCCACCAAATTGATTTATTCCATCAGAACTGTGTTGATATTGTAGGAAGCCAGGGACGTAAGAGTACATGTTGCACGGAAAGGTTATATCGCACAGGAAATGGTTAATTTATGTGATACAAACAAATTGTTTATTGGAACAATTACTGAAATGTTTATTTGGATTGTTTTTGTAACTACAGTGCCACCTCCCTACAACAGACACCAAAGTGAAGGACAACAAAAATGGCTGTCGAGTGAAAATAGAGTAAAACGTCAATTTGGGTTGCTAGTATACTGACTGTAACAGAGTTGTTGTTCGGAGGTGATCGTTTATGTGGTTACGCTGTGTTTAAATGGTTGTAAATAGTCATATCATCCCAGAAATGAACAGTTAAATCTATATCTAATCAAATAAGTATTTTATGACAATCGAGCAATCCGCGCATTATCCGAACCATACACAATATAAAATGTTTGAAACTGTCATCAGTTTTCACCTATAATAACATGACACACAATCCAATTAAATGAATTCCACAATGTTTTATCGTATATGACATTATGGAAGACGAGGTAACACATCGTAAAGCTGTCAAATACAAATCAAAATGCTGTAAACACAAAAGGTCTCTAATCAACACGTAAAACAGATTAAATACAAAACATAAATATTTGTCTTCACATAACAGTAACAAATGATTTAATTAAATGAACAGCAATTAGAAAACAATTAAAGATGCATTTAAAATCAATAAACAATTCTTCTGATGTTGTTCTGTGAAAGGAAACGCAATGCTTATTTGTGGACCGCTTGTCTATGACAAACTTTTAGTCAGTCGGAACTCCTCGGCGTTAGTCTAAAGAAAAGTGCCTCGGACATAATAGACAGGCCGCCATTTTGTTGTTGTTTACGGGCTACTTTTCATCATGGGAATCCAACGATGGAAACAACATGGACACTTAATGCCCATCATATCTATCGCGAACGATAGACACTTTTGAAAGTCTGTAATTCTAAGAATGATTCTTGAAAACGAGTACCTATTGTTGAAGAGGTAGTACCGGAAACAGCATTTATAACTCTACACTTATGTTCAGGCGTATTTCTCGAGTAGTTACGATTGACGAGGCGTATATCTCGTTTACGAAAATGCCCGAGTGGTTACTATTGACTTATAGTGAAGGCTTGGTTACATCAGCTGTAAGCGTGTAGGAAACAGTGACAAAACATGAATAATGACATTAATGATCAATGATGGATACGATGTTTGGTGTAAGTAACACAGATCAACTAGTAGGATATCTCATTCATTCCGAGCACTCAGGGGAATTTAATGATCTGACCATAGACCCAATAACACGACCTCAATACCTAGTCTCAAGATGTGAAATCGTGAAATGTTCAGGAACGAGGTTAGTTAGGGCACAAATTGGAAAGAATGTTTCTCGACATAGATCTTACCTATATAGAAATAACTGTATGCTGCATTGATTGGGGCATTCTGCTTAAATCTCTCTGTGGACATCAGTGTTCCGTAAAACGCTATAAAACGCCACTGAACAATTTGGCCACAACTGCTGAACTAATCGATGCCAATGGCATTTCATGGTCAAATAGATTAACATTTCTCAGACGCCTTTTTAAGTAAATTGACCCCCAGGCGAAATGTGATTTTTTTCACAGGGCGGATTTTTATGAAAGCTAATGGAATGGTAATTGATCTTTGTTGTTTCATTATGAGGTTTTTGTAAGATTTATGATGGTTTTATAGGATTTATGATGGCTTTATAGGAGATACATAATACAGCGTATATAAGATGGATAGAATGACATGTAAATAGTTCGAACTAGTTTTACTGTAAGGCATCCTATATAAGTACAAGTATAGACGATGCTGCTGTTCGAAGCAAAAATATAGCGTTCCCAAAAAGGGGAATCGAAGCAGAAGTAGTGAAGTTCCGAAATATATTAGGATGTGTTTTCTTATGTAAGTAATGGAAATAGGTATCTTCTGGGTGAGGACAATTTTAATCGCAAGGACATGATTTATATTATAGAGGACCGTTATGCGATGCTATACATATGCAAGTTGGTCTTGTAGTTTCTGCCACGAAGATTTTTGAAGATGTCATTTTTAAGTACTGTAGAACTGGTTTTATTCGCGTTAGTTTTATTTTCGCTAATGTTCGCGAATCAAATACCTCGCGAATTCATAAATGTCGCGAAAGAATGCTGAGTTTTACACATTCGAAAATGAGTGTGTCTGAAAATACGCAACTTAATTCTGTAATAGTATTTTATCGTAGAATTATCAGTTTAGTTAATCTGTTGAAAGCAATATATCAACAATAAACATGTACATTTGATTTAATGTTTGCAATCTAATTTTTATAATATTGCTTTTACTAAACTATTGTTTGTTGAACAATTTTGGACATCGTTTGAACATACTAGTAACAGTTTTTCACACTTACCTACTGTTTGTAAAACATAACTTCCACAACAATCGCAAACTATTATCAATCTATTGTTATTATAGTTTATTAGACATAAAACACTGAATCACAACTTAAATATCTAACTGATCAGGTGTGAGTGACACACAAATATCAAAGTAACAACATTGTGTCTTTGATCGCACTTTAATTCTGACTGACGACGTCGCGAATTCATAAATACGCGAATAAAGAAAACAGCTGATTTTTAACAAAAAACGCGAAATTTTGACCTCGCGAAAATAAAGCGTTCTACAGTATGTTATACATGTATAGCTCCTGTGACATGTTTATGCATCATACTTGAACCAGTTATATATAACATTTATAGTGGTCAACACAAGGAACAATATATATATACTTGTGATGTTGGGTCATAATTTGCACTC
This sequence comes from Lutraria lutraria, assembly GCA_964023205.1. Classification (NCBI taxonomy): domain Eukaryota; kingdom Metazoa; phylum Mollusca; class Bivalvia; order Venerida; family Mactridae; genus Lutraria; species Lutraria lutraria. Next base: position 25,038,539 of record OZ026842.1, on the reverse strand, counting down.
TAGTTGGGTGGTTTTTTTTTCATTGTAAATTGACATAAGTGTATGTCTCCGAAATGTAGCTTTGAAATTAAATTGGCTTATATATGTAACTGAATATGCCTTTTCCAAAGAGCAAAAACTGAAACAGAACGTGAACTGAATCAAAACCATAAATTTATTATTTTCTCCTTCAGATTTTTCTGTACATAAACTATAAAGGCAAATTTATTGAATGAAATAGAAAGGTACTATAGGATTAAACTTTCATTTCTGGTCGTTTATCGATGTGTAAACTCTCTCAGACCTCGACATTGAGTTATAAGGTCTGAGGGAGTTTACACGATAAACGATAAACGACCAGATATGAAAGGTTAATCCTTTTATTTACAAATGTCGAACATGAACCGCTAAAACTCTTTAGCTGGTAAAAGTAGTTCGTCAACAATGTACAGGAACAAAAGGTTTCCGATTGAAAAGGAGTTTATCGAAATGTAAACTCCCTCCATTGACCAATCAAAATGCGTAGATTTGTAAGAATTGGAAATTAATGACTTTGACCTTAAATATTAACAATATATTGTTTTATTCCACATAAAGCATTACCGTATGAATAGCATCAAAGTAGTAAACGAGAACTAGTCTGGACAAACTTCACTCAACAATGACCATTAAGGGCCCACAGCTCTTCCAGAGATAATCCGAGCGGAAAATCCTGTGTGTTGACTTAATGTGTAAGAAATCAAGGACCTATAACACCACCAAAAATGATCCAAGTCCAAAATCCTGAGAATAAACACACTGCACAGCTAAGCTTTGTGACAAACATTCCTGTGAATTTTCAAAACCTGTGATGTATGTGCAACTCCCCTTGGTAAAGATAATTCCTATAAATTTTCATACGAATCCCATCAGTAGTATAGCAGAACTTTACTGAAAATGACTTTGTCCTCTGTACGTGCTATATATTCATCGCTCCCTTTGTTTACAATGAAAAACGAAATTGAGAAGTGCAGCTATTAAGGTCTTCGGTCTGTAATGGGCACCTCCCGGAAGCAGCTTTCATTACTTTTATTTATTTTTTAGAAACTGTAAGACATTTATTGATCAAATTTCACGGTCCGAATATTTAGATTTTATTTGAAGTTCCACATTCCCTCTTATCAATTATGCCCAGATTTGAAAAACCAAGGCATATTTAGAAAAAAAATCGCATAATTATGAAATACGTTTTTGTAGAATTGATTTTTTGTTATTGTTTACATTTTGGACCCATTCATTTAACAAAATGACTTTTAGCAACAAATGAACATTGCTTTTTCATCTAAAATAAACGCATGTGCATAAAACAGACTCCCGTTTTCACAGAAGCAAAAATTGCACATTTGTTGAAACAACTATAACCAGTGCCCCTGTGTGCATTCTATAAGACTTAGATAAAAAACATCTTCAAAGATATAAAAAAACAAGAAGTGAAAATGTAAAACACTTTCATCTAGTTGATTTTCGGCCATAACAGTTTGAATTTGATACATGATCAGTTTATTTTTTAAATTGCTGTAAACTATCTTGTATGTTTATTCATTTCTTTATACACAAGCATACTTTCCCTATGATATCTTAGCTAGTTGATTGAGAAAAAATGTTCTATCAAGAAAAAATACCCAAAATAAAAATAAATAGGGTCCGATCGGAGATTGAAACCGGGACCTCTCAATTCATAAGCGAGCATCTTACTGCTGCACCACTGGCAATAAATGACGTCATTTGAAATAAGAAATGATTCTAAATTTAGAATTTCCACTAGAGTTTGAAATCCTTAAATTTATGTATAAACAGTACATAAAGTTTAGCAATAGCATTTAATTCATAACACGAGATGGCATTACGTGTCGATCTATAGCTGAATAATTTCACGCCTACATTTTATCACTTTGTTACACAAATCTATTCACTACCACCAACACTATTCACTACTACCTCACCAGTGACTTTCAGTTACGTTACCCCAAACATGAGGCGCAACGCAATGACAAACAAAATGTATTTCGATTTAATAAAATCAATCACAATGACATCATCATACAATATCATTAATGTTTAGTTAAAGCCACAATAAGCTTCGGGAACGGTGCTATATTGTCATCCTTTTATCATCGTAAATCTGTGGTACAGAATAGTAATATGGTCCATATGAAACAGAAAGGCATATCAAAACACGAGTATACATCTACCGATACCAAATAAATAGTCTTTAATAAAAAAAATACATTTCAAGCTAAATCGTTTACTAAATGATGCTTCGTCAGTGATGCGGAGATGTACGAGTACATGACGTAATACACATCAAAGATCTGAATGTAGAACTACAAAGCAGTCAAAAGTTGAATTTCTTTGTAGGGTGAGGTATTGGGCTTAGGTTTGGAACCTGAACGATATTTCAGCTTTCCATAGCCTTCACTCGCTTGTCATGTATGACTTTTGATGCAGACCAAAGTACTATGTTTTTCTTCATCCGCCATGCAATTGTTAAAGTCCCATTAGCTTTTTGCTATAAAAATATATATAAAAACAAACAATTGCTGATATTATCCCAAGATAATAATTACGGACGAAACGAGCCTTTTTTCTTCTAAAAAACACTCATTTCGCTGTGAATTTTGCTTTTGTAAACTTGAAATATATAGAGCGTGTGCCGTGATTTTCCGCTGTGTGCATGATATGACTGCGGGAAAACACAGCTGTTTTATAAATAGTATTTTTTTCAATGATATTGAAAAAAGTACGATAGTGGTTTTGGAAACATTTTTTCTTGCTAAATAGTATGCATGAGAGGAAAACACACCGGATTACTCTGTTATAGGACAAACAGAAACTATTACGACCGACACATTTATATGCTTATGGGACTTTAAAGTTGTTCCCGTAGCATGTGCTTTCAGTAGTTTGATTTTTGTTAACCAATCTCATGAGAACCAAAGGTATTTCAGCAATTAGCATGTATACAGCACATGAATTATGACGTCATTTAAATGAAATATTCCTACTGAGAGGTAAATATTGTAGTATCCCGAGGTAAGTGGGTATTTTTTAGAATGTTTACGACTGTTTTGTATTACTCGTTTATGATTTTGCATAGCCATCATATTTTGCATTGAATGCACGCACGTGAATTTATGCCATTGAATTGTAAAATTGGAACTATTTTCCTAGACTGGAGGTTAATGGAAGCTCTTCGGAATGCAGGAAAATTCCCCGACCGACTGTTGAGAAATGGTCTTAAGTTCTTAACCTTGTGTTCGTTCCAAACAACAATAACACGGCAACATTCATGGAAGTTTATTTTCGACTCGTGAGACGTCACTGATATGTGCGCAGTCCGATCATTTAAGAATGGTTTACGAAGCTTTGGGAAATGCTCGGTTAATGTTAAATTCTCACAATACATAGTATTTTGTCCTCCATACAAAGTACTTGATAATAATTATTGTTTTCCATTTAACAATAAGACCACAATGCTGATGTGGCACAATCCTTCCTTTATTTCGTTAATACGAATATGATAAAATATGGATATAATTAAGTCACTATTCGCGTCCCCTAGAATACACTATAATCATGTTACGCTATAAACATTAATAAACGTTTCTAATAGTTATTAGATATTTGAGAATACTCATACTTGAGAAAAAACAACGACAATACATTATGTTCATCTTCACGGATTGGATTTCATCTCTCAATGATAACTCTAAACATTCCAGATTTAAATTAGTTCGCAGTTAATGTTTCGCAATGGTTTAAAATGTAATCAGTCATTGTCGTGTTACAAAAAAACGCTAATAGCAGAGGCCTTTAAAAGAAAATATCCTTAATAGAGTGACACAGGTTTTTTTCCGAGTGTGACCTCTGAATTCTGGACACAATCCAGACTGGACCAAACGTCCGATCTTCTGAAAACTCTTGCTTTCAGATAATTTTTAATAATTTCGTAAAATTTGGGACTTGAAAATCGTCCGTTTTTTTTTGGTGAATTCCGCTTTTCTGGGAGTCCGGATTTCATGTCTTTTTTACTGTACATTATTTGTATAGATCTTCCACTGTTAATCTAATATACTTGGTGTTTAGTTAAAGCGATAAAATAACTTCATATGTAGACAGATTGATAATAGAATATACGCTGCATGAACAAATATATCCAAAGACCATAAACTAATCCTAAGAATTGGGGTCAAATTAGTCAGGATTATAAATTGTATTTCCTTGGAATTCTTTTTTATTCCATTCATGATTTCGAGAATTTTACAATGGCGTTTAAATTGTTTCTATTGAATAAAGGCATCACCAAACACTAATTTAATTATTCGAGTGCATTTTTTTCAATAACATTTCAGACTTGCTGGCATCGTTGTTCTGTATTAAATATCATGAGAGAATATCAACCCAGCTTTTGTGTTTTCAAACGACGAATCACAAAGAGCTTGCTAAAGACGCAGGGTTTTGTGTTCCGTAAGATTAATTCAATTTAGATTTTCCGATGCGCAAACAATCTTATTGTATAAATTGTGTAGATTCAGTTTTTTTTTATCTAATTGAATGAGGCAGTACATGTACAACAAGTCGTGAAAGAGATCCCAAGAATCAGAAATAATGACTCGTGTACAGAATACAATCAACACGTCGGGTATGAGAAAAAATGTGCATTAGATCTTAAATCAATTTGTGTAATTATCTTGAACTTCTTGATACAGGCGACTTGATAATCGAAAGCTTCAAGTACAGCTGATTTAATTTTCCATAAAAAAATCTTATAAGAAGACTATATTCATCTCATGATGTGGCCTTAAGTCATTACATGGGAAAACTTCCAGATTCACAACACGTTTATCAAATTCACCCTGAGTGAATAATAAAACAAGGATAGATTACTTGTCTCACAAAAGAAGAGGAAATTTGCTTTTCTTGTAAAGTTAAATGATTAAGTACTTGTGAGTTTTACATGTTATACGGTCTAGCAATACAATAACGTACAACGTTGAATATATAAACACTACGTGGGGAAAATACTAACTTGAATAATCAAATCAAAACGAGACTGTAAATGTTATTACGCTAACAATGACCCGAATCTTTTAGGTTAGTATATACATCATGGATAGTGTATGGACTGTCTTTAATTCCTGTGTCATTATTTATAAAACTTCTTGATTATTTTCCTTAAAACAGTCTAAAATATTTCAGTAATATTCTAGAATATTCATAAGACAAATCTTAATTAATAAAATTCTTTAATATAAGAAACCTTTTTGAAGTTTTCTCTTTACAAATGAGTTATGATTTATAACTCTTTGACAACCAATAGTCACTGTGAATTATTTCGTTCTGATTACAAATTTCATCTACTGCTTGTTCGTGTTATGGTTTGTTGTTATTAAGGTACTCGTTCAATTTCCAAAACGTAAATTTGTTTATTAAATAAAACTACATATAAAGACTAGTCTAGTAGGTGATGTCAATTTGCATCAAATGTTATATTGAATCATATAGGTTATAAACACAGACTGTGTCTTACATAAAACATAGGACAACAAATGCTGTGTTTGGTGGTTGAGTGGTAATGGTTTCTGGAAAATAATCACTTCCCCTTCCCCTTTGTGAGTTCCAATCGCATCCGGGAACTTACAAATTTCACAATTAAGGACTAACGGAATGTCGGTTGTACGCCATGAGTCTAAATGCACTAAGGCTTGAACACTCACCGAATGACTTGAGCTGTTGGTTCGACGTTAGACCCCAGTGGAATCAAGAACTACAAAACGCAGGAGGAAATACCCCCGCCCCCCAAAAAGACATAATTATTGATTCCAATATTCTGAGGCGATTTAATTTGCTTTTTCCTGTGTTTTCTTCTTTCAAAGCTAATCCCGTGAAATGGCCCAAGTTATAAATCGGATAAATTTGTGACACAAAATTAATTTTCACTCTAGTGAGACAATTATTCTGGCATTAACAGAAAGTAATTTCCCTGAGCTAAAAATCCAAGCCTTTAAGCTGTAAATTAAATCGCGAACCTTAAGACAATGTACGCTTATCAGACGCAAATAGATTATTTTGCGAGAAATGTCATATTCAATATCTCATTCTCGTTTGGTTTTCAATAGCACAATAACACAAGATTTAATTAAACAGCCGTGCACTGAACTGGGTACTTTGAGAAAACTCCAATTATTATGATCACCTTTAGAACCGGAAGTAAAAGTCTTTATATTGAGAGTAAACATTTCAAACTAGTCCTTATCTAAGTGGTTGTTATGTTTATAAAGTGTAAAACCCGTGAAGACCGTAACCCTTCCGGACTAAGCCAAAAATCCGGTTTTCTGAGAATTCCGGTTTTCAGAGAACTCTTGATCAATTTTGACCGAAAATTAACTTGAAATATCGTCCGATTTTCAGAGAATTCCGTTTCTAAGGGAGTCAAATTTTCAGACAATTCCGGTGTTTAGGGAGTCCGATTTTCTAGGGTTTACTGTAATTAGTCAATAATCCAAAACAACACCCATTGGGAGTAGCAAAATTATGTTGTTGTTGAGAGGTTGTTGCTCTATAGAGGTTAAATTAATAGTTAAATCGTGCAGTGGGAAAATGGAGGGGTTGTTGCTCATTAGAGGGCCGCTCTGGAGAGGTTGTACTGTATTCAAGTACACCAGCCAGTACCTGATGCTTTCATTGATATCTTGTACAAAAATACGGTAATATATAACACTATAACTGGTCTTAATCTATAAATATATGTTGCCGGACGTGTTGTTGAGATATTGTTGTTTCCCTGGGTTTCCGGTAAGGGGTGGGGTTAAAGATGATAACTGTAAAATATATTTCAATATATTTTAATGACAATACAAAAACCAGCCTTCAGGTGGGAAAATAACCGTCTGACTGATAAATCATGTTACACACCTACTTAGGTCCATATCCTTTAGAAAGACCTGTATTATCAAAAGGATTTCGTGCGCGGGTCTGTTTTCTGCACGTGACCAGGTCTATATTCGAAAGAAGCTAGACCTGCCCACGTGCACAATCATTTACACAAGCGCTTTAAGACTTTATTGTTTGTATAAACAATGTGTATGCTCTATGATTATATAATCATGATCAATCACAAATTGGACAGTCGTATGGAACGCCTTAACTTTCTTATATTAGCAAACAGTTCGATATAATTTCAATATCGCTGAACATAAATGCATGCGACCACTATATAATGGCAAAATCTCTATATATAAATATAAAAATGAATATACAATGACAAAACATTAATATATAAAGATATAACTTCTTATGTGTAGATAAAACATTTATATATAAAGGCATTATTTCGTTATATAAAGGTAAAACATTAATATATAAAGGCATACCTTCCTTATATGTAGATAAAACAATAATATATAAAGACATAACTTCTTTATATGTGGATAAAACATTAATATATAAAGGCATTACTTCCTTATATGTAGATATAACATTAAAATATAAAGGCATAACTTCCTTATATGTAGATAAAACATTAATATATAAAGGCATAACTTCATTATATAAAGGTAAAACATTAATATATAAAGGCATACCTTCCTTATATGTAGATAAAACATTAATATATAAAGGCATAACTTCTTTATATGTGGATAAAACATTAATATATAAAGGCATTACTTCCTTATATGTAGATATAACATTAAAATATAAAGGCATAACTTCCTTATATGTAGATAAAACATTAATATATAAAGGCATAACTTCATTATATAAAGGTAAAACATTAATATATAAAGGCATAACTTCTTTATATGTAGATAAAACATTAATATATAAAGACATAACTTCTTTATATGTAGATAAAACATTAATATATAAAGACATAACTTCTTTATATGTAGATAAAACATTAATATATAAAGGCATAACTTCATTATATAAAGGTAAAGCATTAATATATAAAGGCATAACTTCCTTATATGTAGATAAAACATTAATATATAAAGGCATAACTTCCGTTTATGTAGATAAAACATTAATATATAAAGGCATAACTTCTTTATATGTAGATAAAACATTAATATATAAAGGCATAACTTCCGTATATGTAGATAAAACATTAATATATAAAGGCATAACTTCATTATATAAAGGTAAAACATTAATATATAAAGGCATAACTTCTTTATATGTAGATAAAACATTAATATATAAAGACATAACTTCTTTATATGTAGATAAAACATTAATATATAAAGGCATAACTTCATTATATAAAGGTAAAACATTAATATATAAAGGCATAACTTCCTTATATGTAGATAAAACATTAATATATAAAGGCATAACTTCCGTTTATGTAGATAAAACATTAATATATAAAGGCATAACTTCTTTATATGTAGATAAAACATTAATATATAAAGGCATAACTTCCGTATATGTAGATAAAACATTAATATATAAAGGCATAACTTCCTTATATGTAGATAAAACATTAATATATAAAGGCATAACTTCCTTATATGTAGATAAAACATTAATATATAAAGGCATAACTTCATTATATGTAGATAAAACATTAATATATAAAGGCATAACTTCTTTATATGTAGATAAAACATTAATATATAAAGGCATAACTTCCTTATATGTAGATAAAACATTAATATATAAAGGCATAACTTCCGTATATGTAGATAAAACATTAATATATAAAGGCATAACTTCCTTATATGTAGATAAAACATTAATATATAAAGGCATAACTTCCGTATATGTAGATAAAACATTAATATATAAAGGCATAACTTCTTTATATGTAGATAAAACATTAATATATAAAGGCATAACTTCCTTATATGTAGATAAAACATTAATATATAAAGGCATAACTTCCTTATATGTAGATAAAACATTAATATATAAAGGCATAACTTCATTATATGTAGATAAAACATTAATATTTAAAGGCATAACTTCTTTATATGTAGATAAAACATTAATATATAAAGGCATAACTTCCTTATATGTAGATAAAACATTAATATATAAAGGCATAACTTCCTTATATGTAGATAAAACATTAATATATAAAGGCATAACTTCATTATATAAAGGTAAAACATTAATATATAAAGGCATAACTTTTTTATATGTAGATAAAACATTAATATAAAAAGGTATAACTTCATTATATACACCTGGAAATAAGTTAAGCACACCCCGGAAATTTAAAATTGGTTGTGATTGAAAGCACTGTCATGAGATGACGACTTAATTGAGCTAAGAAATAGTAATTTGATAAGTAGCGATAGCAATTTAGTAATCATAAACCAGTAAATTTATGAGTTTAGTTTATTCTTATCCAAATTATTGAAGCATAAGCAAATATGTTGTTTTTTACCAAAAATGTAGGTGTTTATAAGTATGGTGTTGGAGCGTTTACAAAACATTTACTGGTGGATATTTTTGGTAAATGTTGACGATTACTTAACCTTAAATGACATTATGTAGCCAAATAACGTGTGTAACCGCCACGTGCCCGGATGACAGCCTCAACCCTTCTCCTCATACTACCAGTAAGGCGTCTAATGCGAGTTTGAGATAAATTTTGCCATTCTTGGTGCAGAGCTTGTTCCAGTTGTTGCAGGTTGACTATAGGTGGGTCCAAATTCTGTATTTTCCGGCCCAGGATCTCCCACACGTGTTCCAGTGGGTTTAAATCAGGACTCATGGCAGGCCAGGGAATGGTGGTGATGGCATTCCGTTGCAAAAACTGTGTTACAGCATGGGCTCGGTGCGGTCTGGCATTATCGTCCATGTAAACATGTCGGGAAGCCAATGTATGATTATCAAAATGGTCCACGACGACTGGATGTAGGATGTCTCGTACATAATTATCACCTGTCAGATTTCCTTGGACAGTTACAATGTCCAACTTACAATCATGGGACAAGCAACCCCATATCATAACTGATCCACCACCAAAGGGAACCGTAGGAAGAATGTTTCTTGGTGTGTAGGCTGTATTTTGGTTGCCTCCACACTCGAATGCGCCCGTCTATGACGAGCAGAAGGAACCTGCTTTCATCTGACCAATGGGTCTTTCTCCATGATCTCAGGTTCCAACCACGCCTTGCCAAGCACCATGTCAGACGGTTCCTGCGATGAACAGGTGTCAACAAGGGACGTTTTATTACCCTTCTCGATTTTAAACCTGCAGATCTGAGCCGATTGCGCAGAGTACGTGACGACAAATGCCTGTGCGACAACCAGTTTCGCTTTAGATAGGTGCTTGTTGCAAAAGTAAAACGTCTAACGAGACGTAAAAGATTTCGGTCGTCGCGTGCCGTTGTTACATATGGCCGTCCAGATCTTGGACGGTCCCTTACGTCATGCGTCTGCCGATACTTCTGAGCTAGTCTGCTAATGACAGAGTGATTATAGCCAAGCTGACGACCAATAGCACTGTAGGACATACCAGCATTAATCATGCCTATTATCTGCCACCTATCGCCATCCGATAATCTTCTCTTAACCATTTTGTTGACAAGAGGTCAAAATAATGACAATATGTTAGAACAAAATCAAATTTTGTACATGTACTTTGTGTTAATTGAAAGTGTAGTTTAACAATTCACGAATATATTGTCGAAATGGCGAGGTACACGAGCTTTCCGTGCGCGCAACTCTATCGGAGATACACATGATAAGTACGGAAGGTCGTTCTTACCATTGCTCAAATCAAATTTAAAATTTCAGTTGTGGTCATGGTCAAATTCGAGGCAAAATGCCGGGTGTGCTTAACTTATTTCCAGGTGTATATGTAGATAAAACATTAATATATAAAGGCATAACTTCCGTATATGTAGATAAAACATTAATATATAAAGGCATAACTTCCTTATACGTAGATAAAACATTAATATATAAAGACATAACTTCTTTATATGTAGATAAAACATTAATATATAAAGGCATAACTTCTTTATATGTAGATAAAACATTAATATATAAAGACATAACATCTTTATATGTAGATAAAACATTAATATATAAAGACATAACTTCCGTATATGTAGATAAAACATTAATATATAAAGGCATAACTTCCGTATATGTAGATAAAACATTAATATATAAAGGCATAACTTCATTATATGTAGATAAAACATTAATATATAAAGGCATAACTTCCGTATATGTAGATAAAACATTAATATATAAAGGCATAACTTCCGTATATGTAGATAAAACATTAATATATAAAGGCATAACTTCATTATATGTAGATAAAACATTAATATATAAAGGCATAACTTCCGTATATGTAGATAAAACATTAATATATAAAGGCATAACTTCCTTATATGTAGATAAAACATTAATATATAAAGGCATAACTTCTTTATATGTAGATAAAACATTAATATATAAAGGCATAACTTCATTATATAAAGGTAAAACATTAATATATAAAGGCATAACTTCCTTATATGTAGATAAAACATTAATATATAAAGGCATAACTTCTTTATATGTAGATAAAACATTAATATATAAAGGCATAACTTCATTATATAATGGTAAAACATTAATATATAAAGGCATAACTTCCTTATATAAAGGTAAACATTGATATATAAAGGCATAACTTCATTATATAAAGTGCTTTGTTCATTATATAAAGTGAAGAGTAAAATTCACGATGTAAGTAAATTATGTGCGCACCGTGACATTTGCAAGCGCGGCAGGTTATTCGCGCGGAACAGAAAACAACTATACAGGGTTTCAGCTGCAATTAATTTAGCAATCTCTTCCCACAGTTGTCGTTTAATTAAAAGAAAATGTTTGAGTACACATGAAACTTCCGATCATAGTTGAAACAATAGCAATATCAGGCTAGAAATGTGACCAATTGACACGAATACCTCCACTAAGCGCTAAGTCAAAGGGGCCATAACTCCTGTGAAATGTTTGGTTTTTAACGGAAATCGAAGTTGACATGTATTTTATTATCACACACTTTCATGTAGAAAATGAAACCATTGTTATTTATTTAGTTATTTCGTCGGCTTTAATGCTATTTTCAACATAATATCAGTTATATCGTAGCGGATAGTCATCCTAACCAGCTTCCCTGGATTTATTTAGACTAAATACCATTCTATCCGTAAGCTACTACCAAGCTAGTAAAGCTGATCCCACATAATTCAGAGGTGGTTGACATTTTAAATTGGGATGTAATATCTTAAGCCAAATTGGTCATGGACACTGCGAGTTTCGCTCAGGGTTCGACCTAACAACTTCTTGATCAGTAGACCAACGCGCTAACCACTGTGATAACCGGGCGGGCTTATATGAAATAAATCCATGAATTATGTCTTGAGATCAAGATTTGAACGGACGGAAGGACGGACAGGGGTGTCACTTTATGTCCTACTGCCGTATCGAATTGCGGGGCATGAAAAGAACTCATGGCAACATATTATTCTTTGCCAGTAAGAAAATCGACGTTTTACGTATACATTTGTATTATGTAAAAACATATTTGTGTCTGAAAACTTTGTTTCCTTTTCTTTCAAATGGACACTAACGTTGCAACAAGAATAAATAAGCCAGCTCTCGACTAACATTCAATGACCTCATCGTCATAGGGTGGTGTAAATTGGTAGCCAAATCCACATTTCTAAATAAGGCGACAAGGATAATATAACAGTTAAATTTAGATTATTTATAAATCGTTATAGTATATACTCAGTACCTGTTCATCGTTTCGGATGTTGCCATGTCAATGTCGCTGCATATGACCGGAGCCAGAGAAAATATATCGTCTGTATTGCTATTGGACATGTCGGTAAATGTAAAGCCATCTCGCAACTGTCGAACGTTGTGTAAGTCAGATACCAACCTCGTACATCGGCTTATCTGTGTAGAAAAGACCTGATCATGGGATTCTCGAAACACCTCGAGCGCTACGCGCTCTCGGTGTTCACGTGAATCCCGTGACCAGGTCTTTCCTACACAGATAGACCTCGTACTCGATCGATATCCTATACGTAAAAATCTTATAAATAAATGTTGATAAATTAATGGAAGAAAGGTGAATTTCGCTCACTGAAAACATGAAAATTTGATGAATAGGTCTTATATAGGATTATCTTGATTGCTGTATGTTGTTATTTTAAGGTCTTGAGCGAATAAAGTATTGACTGAATAAATGTATAAAATATCACACTGTCAACATATATACAGTTAAGTCTGAGGTGTAGTATCTGCAAATGCTACACATTTTACTTATTTATATATTGGTCAATTGATTACAATTTAAATTCAATGGCATTCTAATTCTGACTGGTTTAATGGTTAAACCACTAAGTTGCTGGTGTATGGAACCTGCAGAACAGATATGCGTTTGTAACAATATAATCATGTGCCAGTGACTGAAAATCACGTGCTATCTATCAGTAATGTCAATACAATACAGTACAATACAATAGTTTATTCATGTAATATAGACCTCCGGCCCAAAATACAAATTATAGCATTACAATTTAAACAATAGAGAGTCGAATTGCAAATACAATTTTAGCACAAATATATTGGAATGGACAGTTCATGAGAGAAAAATAATTGCATATAGTAAAAAATATAACACATTGATTTTATAATATAATTTAATCAATCGATAGTTTAAATTATATTATAAAATCAATGTGTTATATTTTTTACTATATGCAATTATTTTTCTCTCATGTCGTCATGAAATAATACAAATTACTAAATAAATATGTATGAAGGAATATTGTACATGTTGTATAAGTATTGAACTATCTATTCCAATATATTTGTATAAGCGTACATTGTCTTAAAGTTCGCGATTTAATTTACAGCTTAAAGGCTTGGATAACTTTTAATTGTAATAAAAAAGTAATGCATTTGAAAATAATGTCCCAAAAAGGTATAAACACAACCTTGGTAATACAGATGTAATGAATAGTGTTTAAATATCATCTAATGCAAACCTATGGAAATCGGTTAATGTAAAAGTGTCATGTACTATTGCTGACTTCATTTGAATTTTTACGTAAGACTGAAACGGAACTTGAATAAAGTTGTCTTTATTTTTAATGGTAGTATGACATGATGTTGGCACGACCATTTCTGTCTGGTCGATTATAAATCATCGTCTATTGTGTTACATAAAACCCTATTTCCTGCCTTTTTCTATTACTACAGGATTTATCAGACACATTTCGTGAAGTGGAAGAAATGAAATCGTTATCATTTAAATATAACACTATAAATAAAAGTCGGTAAATTTTATAATCTTCTGGGAAAGTAAAATTGTATCAGACCTCATATATGTAGGCTAAAGTATATGTATATTAGACAGGTTATCAGTAACACAGTTTAAGATATTAAACATTATTATTATATACATGTAGATGATATCGAGGGCGCACGTAACAGCTATCGCGTGCCCATATATAGTAAAACAAATGTCCCCTTATGTCACATGATAGCAATCACATGTGTACAAGAAAGAAATTAATTCATATGTCCCCTTTATTCCATCGTATCAACCTTCCATGCAAATTATAAACAAGAAATGTCTATAAACAGACAGTCGCGAAGTTTCTATAATGTTATTTACACTGTTGAAACCAAACGTATTTTTTATGAAATTCCTAAATTGCAGTTACAGTACCGTGTAAACACCTTATCGCTAACAGTATATAACTTTATTTCGACCGCATAAGAATACATGTTCGTACATTTTCAAATTCCGTAAGCTATGACACACCCTATAGGGATCCTTTCTAATATAGCTCATCGGGGTGGCTCTATTCAGTGAATGGCACACTTTAAATTGGAGAACTGTATGCGGAAAAAAGCACGTGCAAAGTAGAATATTGCTCGCATACATTTTTATCAATATGATAATATACATGTCAACGAAATTCAATTACTTAACTGAGAGTCATTAAATTTTGGCCAAATGGTTCAGCAGGGCTTATCTTATTTCCTTAAGATAATGTCAGTACGGACAACAGACAGACGGACGGACAAACAGACGCACAGACAAACAAAAGGACACTTAAGTGACTTTCTCATGTTAAAATTTAGCAACATAAACCAAATTTTAGCTACATAAACCCACTCTTGGACACTTCTTTAAGTGACTCAGTAGGGACAAAGAGTCCGAACCCTAACCCACTAGTCATCCAAACCCCATTCGTTTGTACGGACAGACGGACGGACGGACAATCTTATTACAATATCGCTGTTGCATCAAAAATACGTATCGTGTCGTTAAATGTTTGCATAGACTACAAAGTTATTGGTAAAATTGTAATGACCTTTATCTTGTACCAGATAATAGGGGATCTCTGATTTATACGGGATCTACATTCGGCGAATAGTGCTCCCCGGGGAGCTGTATACGAAACCGTCTGCAAATACAGCTCATCGAGAAGCTACATTCGAAAGGATGGTTATAGGATGTGACAATACTAGCTTAAAAGCTGTTTGACTTTTGAATTTTTTGTCTGGTTCTGACTTGGAACCGTACTCAAAGCCGGCCGCTGAACATAACTGAAAAGTTGTTGAAAGAAAAACAAAACAATTTTACTGTTTTGACTTACGACTTCATGATGAAAACTTGTTCCATCATGTTTAGTAATTCCTTTGAGGAGACTTGTTAAGATTAATTGTTCTACTTATCTCGTTACGTGTCATTGTCTTATGTCATCAATTCATGGCGCTACATAATGTTTAAAGCATTTATCAAAATTTTCCTCAGAGAGTAATAAAACCGGATATATTTTCTGTCTCCCAAAAATGTGAAAGGAGGTGGAATGAGTAACTATAATATAGTTATTCGATCTAACTGAATGTGTCTACTATAATTCCCGTCGATCACATTCGCACCCATGCACGAACGCATGAAATACATTTTTGTACATGATTGATGATAACGTACGTACTGAGTTCAAAAATGAGTTTTAGCAAAATTGTTGTCTAGTAATTCGAGCATAAGCAACAGTTACAACATACATACAACGTCGTATACAGCAGTCTCGCTGTATAACATAACAACTTATTCAACTAAGAATTGATAAGTTTATTTATTAATTTATTTATTTCAGTTAAACGCCTTTTTTTAACAATCTTTCAGTTATGTACGGCGGTCGGTTCACCCAACTATAGTTTTCATGAACTGTATTCTAACCTGAACTAATTTACCCTTCCACAAGGAACCAGCTACTTCTCTACAAGTTGAGGAAACTCGACATTTGGTTAAATTTTCATAGAAGGGTATAAATTGACAGGTTTATACCATTCTGTCAATTATTTGAACTATGTTCTACCACTCAAGTAGAACTTATTATTTGTGTTCATAAAATAATTTAGTACTCATATGGTTAACCTATAATAGAATACATAATTGTCTAGATGCGGACAGGCTCCTCCAACACATTCCTCTTCATTTGACAATACAATGGCTGGTAAAAGTGTATGTATATGAGATTCAGCGGTTGTATTTGCGATCAGTGAATAATGTGTTTAAAAGTACAATCATGTTTAGAAAATATTTATAAAATATCAATACAAGTCTTGTCTTAAATGCTAATACAAGACTTATCATACATAAGTGTACAATATCAATTCATCGGCTCTTGTTTCATTGAATGCATTAAGTTGATACAACAAATTTTGTCAATTTTAACAAATACGTAAAAGGCATTATGGTAAATGGCATTAAAGTGTATATTTAAATAATGTTTATTCATGCTTAGCGCCAAATTTGACATATCCAGATATAAACACTCAATGATGCGTCACTCACTGAACAAGGATTGTCAAATTGCACTGGAATTCATAGCCCAGTATTATATAATATTATATGTGTCCATACAAACATAATACCAACACCAAAATGTATATGTCTGTGGTAGCAAAATATTGAATTCTGTAAATTACGTAATTATTTTGTTATAATTGCGATGAAGAATTGCCAGGATAGAGACTGGATTTCGGTCATTAATTAAACTCACATGATATATGTGTTAAATAAAACAATACATTAGTGTGATTATCTGTGAATCAATAAATGCAGACTCTCAGTTTAAATGAATAGGTTTGGATACAGATAATTGGTCTATGATGAGCTATTTACATCATTTTAATATCATTGGTTCGAGCTTTTACTGCAGGAAATTACACATTGCGTAAATCGTTCCCATCATTCAAATCTATCCTGAGAGAGCAGTGAACTCCCTCTAGATCGTTTGTCTCACAAACTATAGAGCATTTATTTGGACGATCGTGGAAATACAAACAAATAATTGTTTATGCGTACTGAGAATATATCGAACAAAGTAATTTCGAAATCAGTTCTGTACCACCTGACAGTTGATATTGCCACAAGACCATGTTTGTTTTTAACCTGCACATACTTTGTGCTCAAAGCAGTCTCAACCAACCAATCATCTAGAGTTGTTAATTCAGAAATAATGATAGAGTGGTGTACGACGGATTAAAACAGTGTATGGAACAAAACTGAACAGAAGATATATCAATTGACTATTTAAGCATTAAGCTAATAGTCATAAAAAAGCACTGTTTGTTGTACGTTTATCACTTTGCGCGCTTTAAAAAACCAATCTCTGAATACATAAGTTGCACGTCCAATACATCCATAACATTTGATACAGTTAAAAGAGTAGCCTATACACTAACCATACATAAACTAGACAGACGGATGAACGAAAGGATACTTAAGTGACTTTCCCATGTGAACATCTAGCCAAATAAACCCAATTTTAGCCACATAAACCATTTTTGGAGACTTTCTAAGTGACTCCCGTAGAGACAAAGAGTTCTAACCCTAATCCACTAGTCACCCGAACCCAATGTTTTTGTTCGGACGGACGGACGGGCAGAGACACAGACACTCAGATATTTTATTCAGACTTGTGCATAGTACATCACATACACACATAAATTCGAACATAAACTGTCAACGTAATTAACAATGAAATGACAAAAGACGCAAAAATATGGACATATCTTTTAAACAAAAAAGTACACAACAGAACATCGCAACTATCCATATGCTTTACAAAACATGCTCGTTTCTGAACATTTGTCCTCATTAAATACATACACCTACTTTGTTGATAAAGACTTTAATTTCCCAATAGGATTGCTTTGGTCTTTAGCACCGAATCTTACATTTCCGTATAGGGAACATTATATTAAGACAAATTCAAGTTTGGTTGAGAACTATTTGTTAACCATCGGGGGGTGTTTCGTTGCTAAGCGATCTTGAATTATTGTACAAAAGATTCCTCATAAATTTTAAATATATATTTAGTTTTGTGCGAACCGATTTAATTCTGAAGTAATTTGAAAACATTCACAATTAATCTAAAGTAATAAGCTAACGTTTAAAATACGCATGCAGTTTCATAACAGATATTTGAAATAACTTCAAGAAATAAGTTGATAAATTTTGAATATTTCGAAATTGTATAGTGAATTGTTTGTAAATAATGTGTAGTAACTTTGGGGAGAGGGTCTGTGATCTCTGACTAGTTATCGCTACCCCTCATCGCTCTACCCAGTCGAATCTCCTCGGCGTTTGTCTAAGGAAAGTGCGTATTGCTCAGGTACGGAAATGCCCGAGTAGTTACGATTGTGCTCTACCCAGGTGCACACTCTGGGTCTCCTTTCGTCGTTAAACTGAAAAGTCGCCAAATGATCCGGGCTGAAGGTGTGACGTTAAACCCAGGCGAAACAATGATACTGGATGGGTAATAGGAAATAACTGAAGGGTAAACGTAAATGTGATTTTAACGTGAGCCTCCGTGGCCTAATGGATAAGGCATCGGCCTCCTAAGCCGGGGATTGCGGGTTCGAGTCCCGCCGGAGGTTTATAACATCAACATTATTTTGAATTTTAGATTTCTCATATAATTATCTTGTCTCCTTAGATTTATCCATAAGCTATGTGTGAAAATAGGCCGATTATGATACAAAAAGTAGAATCAGTAATCAATAATGCAATTAGATCTTTTTTAATAATAGGCAAGGAGCATATTTTTCATTCGAATGCTTACTCAATATCGGTTATTTTAACGCAGCATAAATAGAATATAAGTATGTTATATTGTTGTCATTCTATTCAGTTTTTCATAAACTGACGTACATGTATATGCACTAAACAGGTTTGAAGAAAAGTTCGCTATAGTTAGTAGTGGGCTACGAATCAGATATTATATTTCAAACAATAAAGTCATATTTCCGCGACAACTACATTTGTTAATATTCCATTAACTATCAATACAATAAGAAGCATAAAATGGCGATTTTTAAAATGATAGTCAAAGAATATTCATTCGTAGACATATTGACAGATCATTTAGATGGCTTTGCTATCGATAAAAGGAAACAAACAAAATATTCGCTTATCAAATTTTTCAAAACCGAAAATTGGAGGATGTGTAAATATAATCCATTCAATAAATAGAATATATTAATGACACGTTATGTTACTTATGTCACCTCATGTTACTTATGTCACGTTATGTTGTTTATGTCATGTTCTGTTACTTATGTCACGTTATGTTGTTTATGTCACGTTTTGTTACTTATGTCACGTTATGCTACTTATTTCACCTCATGTTACGTACGTCACGTTATATTACGTATGTCACGTTATATTACGTATGTCACGTTATGTTACGTATGTCACGTTATGTTACTTATGTCACGTTATGGTACTTATGTCACCTCATGTTACGTATGTCACGTTTTGTTACTTATGTCACGTTATGGTACTTATGTCACCTCATGTTACGTATGTCACGTTATGGTACATATGTCACGTTATGTTACGTATGTCACGTTTTGTTACTTATGTCACGTTATGTTGTCTATGTCATATTCTGTTGTCTATGTCACGTTATGATGTTGATGTCATATTCTTTGAAGGCCTTATTTGTGAGAACTACCACATAGACGCTCGAGCGTGTACAATGAAATGGGAGATAAAATCATAAAACTCTACGTGCCACTAACTATGATGTGAATCAAATCAAATTGGTTCAAATAGATTGCAAACTCCAGTTATAAACAGACGAAAGATGCAACAAAACATCATGTTAGCATAAGTGCCACCGTGACATTGGGTAGCGAATGCTAATTTTGTCTGGACTATTCCAGTAACACGGACATGAGATTTGTTTTATTTTCGAATATACATAAATGCTTTAGAAATTTACTGGGCTAAAAGATCGTTCTCATTTTTTATCTGTCTAACTCTGAACATATTGACTTTTTGTGAAGGAGAAACTATCACACAGCCATTAGTTAGGCCTTTCTTGACTAATAATCAGTAAAACATGAAATATATTTTGCAGGATTGTCAAATATCCCACCTTTCAAGCAATTTTAATTATTAAATACTGAATACATTAAATATATTTTCATGCATACATGAAATGAGAGAATAAAAGTATTTTGACTTTGAAAAAAAATTGACTAGCAACATGAATAAGATATCACATTTTTTTGGGATATGTGTAGCATATGTATCAACTGTTGTTCACAATACCATGCCATGTGTAAAGTATAGTTCATCTTTATTATACATTGTACGATCTTATGTTGCTGTACTTAGAGTTAATACAGTGATGTTCTGTTCTGTTCAGTGTATGTTTATTGATACCCTTTGTTGTCCAGAAATCACACACTAAGCTTATTTTCATCTTCTATCTTGAAGAATAATCTAATTCAAAAGTATTATCAGTAAATATGAACATCAATGAATACCTTCTCTTCTCGTAATTTACATTATTTCTTTAATCTCAGTATTTTGAGAAATCTTAGACAGTTTGTATATCCTTTGAAACCAAACAAGAAAGAAGAAATTTAATTATTTTTGTAATTGATAAATAAACGAAGCTAGAAGCCACTTCAGACTGTTATTTGAAATCTATGAAGAAAACAATATGAGATCAAATGGTAGCGAAGGTCACGTGGCTTAAGGCAGTCTTCACCTCATGACTTGATCATAAAAGAAACCAGTTTTTAAATAAAATTTCTTTAAACTTGATCAAATCCTTAAGAAGAACTTGTTTGACAAAGACCTCTTTGAATCATTGAATCTTATAATCTAGCAGCTTCTCTGTGAAGAATTGTCAACCATGGGGTGCTTTATAAGGAAAATATTTGCGATGTTCTGAAAACTTCAAAGGTTTTAGTCTATCTTTCTTCGAGGCATAACTAAAGTGGCTTCAAAGAAATATCGACAAATAACTGTCTTCAGTCCAGAACCATATTAAACATGTTTCACTATGTACATGTAATTACAAAAAAAGTATATTTACATTTCAAACAATTTTGAGGCTTGCCTTTATGACGGTTTTAGCTAATATACCGTACTGTGTGCGGTCTTAGTAGTCACGGGACTGATCGTATCGAGAATTATCTGACTTACATACCATTTCAACAATTCTTTTTTATCAAGTTCAGCAGTTTTACTTTTGTTTCAAATATATCAAATGATATGGAGGACATAAAAAAATTATAAAATCAAGATGTGTTTTCGAAACACAATGCTCCCTCTGGGTGACCTCGACCTTTGACCTACTGACCTGAAAATGTACGGGCATGTAGAGGTTATCATGAAGAACCAACATAATACGAAATGTGATGATCTTAGGTGGAAACTTTTTTATTTTATAGGCAAAACAGACAGACAAACAGAAAAAAGGACACACAGACAGACTAAAAACAATATACCCCCGGTTTATAGACAAATATGAGTGTAAAAAGTATTAGTGTCATAGTGCAAGAGTACTGAAGCTGATGGTACGATATCTAGTTGATTGTACAATATTTTTCTCTGGCCTAAGAAGTCAACAAGGTTGTACCATTTACTAATTGATCCTAATTAGGACGTTTGAATGACGATACTGATAATTGATTGACTCGTTCTGTTTGCGTCATGTTATATTTACATCTTGTATTTACATGTAATCTTGTGATGTGAAAACACTTCTATCCTTTTTTGTGGAGACAGCAGCCTGTTATATGGGATTAGATGACTGACTGAATCACGCGATAGGTGAATGGTCTGTTGAAGGACAAGGCCAAAAAACAATAGCCTTGTTAAACGCTACCCGACATACCATATGTATGGCGCTGACCTAAAGTTTCTTAAAAGAAAGTCCAGCATACGAAAACATTTTTTTTTAAGAAATCAAAGTACTGAATGTACTCATTCAAACTGAGCTTACGTAGACTTGTACTACAATATGGAACGGGAATTAGTGTAACAATTACATAGCGGATGTAGAAAAAAGTAGTGCTTTGGTTAAAAATTCATGCACGCGAGCGCGTGGCGGCTATGGTTCAGTTCTTAAGAAAAACATGATTAGTGTGCCTGTTGTAAGACGAATAAATAAATTTTGATAATGATATCTCTAGGTAAGAAAACTTTAATTATTTGAAATAAGTTAACGCATTATGGTCAATCATATATCCCACCCGGAATTACTGTGTCATTGTAGAAACACTGTGTTAGTTGAATTCTAATATGACATGGTCATAGATATGGACCAGACATATGGATCATTGATCATTTTGCTGTAACAAAGTTTAGATAATTCAGTTGTCGCGGTGTTTTCGGTAGTTTGATGACGCAGTCGATGAAAGGCAAACTAACTTAATAGAAACTTTCTGGTTAATAACTGAACTGTTTGGAGTATAGATTTTCTTTCGGCACGGGGCGTGGGTTTTTTCTTAACAATTTGAGAGTCTTCATTTTAAGACTAATTTCAAGCAATTGACATATGTTTATGCTACGACACGTACTAACTAGGAGAATATAATTCATCAAAGATATGTAACTTTAAAGGAATATTGATAATATATTGGACGACGTACAAAGTATCAATAAATGTGTCTACGTATTATTACTAAAACATTATAAATTATAGATCGTGTTTCTTCATCCATATGCATTATTTGGAAATACATGTTAATCAGTAGGAAACAGAATACATGTATACATGTGTGTACATCCAATGTAAATAAAATAAATAAAAATGAATCGGAAATATAACATGCAAAAATATGTATATTATTCGTAAAACACCGAACGCTTTTGATGAATACAGATTTCCGAGTATTTACAATACTTAACGTCTCAACAGTTTGCTAAATACATAGAGTGCAAGTCAGGTATATTAGCCTCGGATTCGTGAGTTCGATCGATGGACTCGAAAATGTTGACGTTTCAATCGTAAAAGTTGACAGTATCATGTAGAGAACAAGGTAAGTAAAAGTACATAATCCATGAGAACTGGTTAGGTTAACTCCCCGCTGGTATGTAACAGAAATTCTGTCGAAAAAAAAATCACAAAACAAACTAAAAGAAAAAAAATTCATATTGCAACATCAAGCAGATTTGATACAATATTAACATTTAATTTATTTCTTACCGTACAATTTAGATCATAATTCATCCAGCCGTTAATTAATCACCTTTGAATATTTTGGACCACACTAAAGTCAACGTGACTATAGGAAACATCCGGTCTCGTGTAGCTGGTATGTCGAGTGACCACCCGCAACTGTTTATGGAATGTTAATAATGGGGAGACATGTTGTAAATTACGAGGGAGGTCGATGTTTAGATTTATAGCTTAATTATAATGAGAGAAAGACATTTAAACCTTTTATTGTTTTAGTATCGTTTTGTTTGTATATAGCGTGTTATTTATGAATTTATTGTGATCACTTATGACCATCAGCAGTCAACGATTCTTTGTTAAACTATCAGCACCTTATTACAAGGTCAAACAACCATAAAATAATCCTCCTGTAATCGGTAAGACATAAATAAAATACAGCTATCATAATTATGTTATTTGTTGAGACATGTCCGAAATCTGGTTGCCTCGGAGGAGAGATTATTGACAAATAATAATTATTATTATTTATTTCAGTGTAAAAGGCATATAAACATGGTACATACGATACGTGTATATGACGTAGAATGACACGTAAAATGATAGTAATCCATGACAACAAAAAGGGGAAATTATTATTTTCCATTGTGGTCCTTGTTTCCAAATTAAGAACGTAAGAAAACGTTCTACGACGGCATGGTGGTGTCTGAGTAACTACATGTAGTTGCAGCTAAGCAGTCTGGTTTTGTAACACGGTAAACAGGGTTCAAATGCAATACAGTTCAGGAAAGTTGTTTAGGAAAATCGGCCGCCGTATAAAACTGAACAATTGCTGAAAATGGCGTTAAAACCATATAAATAAATAAGTTCACTGGAGAACAAATTATTGTAGATAGATTTAGTTGTTGACTTTCTGGTATAAAACATTTTAAGAAACCATGGCTTGAATT
Source organism: Lutraria lutraria (assembly GCA_964023205.1). NCBI lineage: Eukaryota > Metazoa > Mollusca > Bivalvia > Venerida > Mactridae > Lutraria > Lutraria lutraria. The sequence continues at coordinate 25,014,091 of OZ026842.1, read as the reverse complement.
TTGTTTCAATTTATTATATCATGAAAATACAAGACATATACTCTTACAGCTAATGTCCTGTTTTTTAATGCATTGCTCTTTACGACCTGAAATTAACCCAATAACAACGTATGTGGGGAAATTGTGTCTTCGCGTTAAGTGAATGACTTCACAAAGGATCGATGTTTGACTATCTTTCTATTTCTAACGCTTTATTTAATGATAAAAAGATAGCCTTGTCAAAAAAATGTTTCCCAACATAAACATGAAATATTAAGATAACGCGAAAATAAGAGTGTAAGGAAATGAAAGACTTGTGTGTTCTTTTCGACACTAAAATGATGGAAAATGTATGGGGTGTAAGTACAATAAAGCCTGTGAACATAGGCCACCCTTGGGAAAGATAAAATATGGCCTTTATTGACAGGACCGGTGGACTTTATTCGGAGGTCATTTTGTTCTTAATAATCCATGACAGTTTTTTAAAGAACGGCCTTTACACACAGGGTGGCGTGTTATAGGTGGTGGTGCTAACTCATGCTTGACTGTATTTAGTTTTATCAATTCCAAATGACTTCATTTTATACGAAATAAGAAAGTTGTACTAAGGAAATCACGACATTAATACAACAATAATAACTAGGGCTTTGGCGAGTATCCGAGTACACGGATATTCACGAATCAAATTAAAAGATCGAGTATGAAAAATCGTCATTACTAAGATTCATGATTCGCGATCCAGTTTTTAAAAAAATTAAAAGTGTATTCTTTGTTTTTAAAAATCCCCTTTCTATGAATAAATATTGTCTCATGATGGACTACTTCGTTTGCCAAGATGTCCAGTCGGTTCTTTAAAAAGTGATGCTGGTAAATCAACTAGTTGGGAGGGGTATGTATAAATCTAAGCCTTAGAACATTTTATATTGATTTACTTCATTATTAAAAAAAAACTAACAAATAATTTAGCTGTTTAAGGTGGATCGCGGGTTTCCTCCAGAAAAATGGTCATTTTTTAGACGTCGACGTACAACAAACAAATTTTGCATGAACAACCTTTAATGTATTGGCTAGCACAGAAATAATATATATAAATGGTATTTCTATGAAACCGGTCAAAAAGCGCCATCTAACGGAGTGATATATTTTTCGTTGATTTTCGCGTTATTTCCTGTATTGCTCCGATAATTTTGTGTATTAAGTTATGCAATTTACATAACTGGAATGCTAGATCATTTTCAAATCCGAAAAAGTCAATGTTACATTTTGCTGTCGAGTGAACTCTGTAGGGGTAGCAATTTATAACGCCAAAAAAATGATACATTTTTCTTTCAGTCGCGTCAACAGTGAAACGACGGCCCGATGAATTTTTTTTAAAGGGGCATACCCTACAACTTGGTGCATCTAGAATCAAGGCAAAATGATGATAAATTAGAAGCTTGTAAGCAAAAAAGCCGATGAAGAAAGTTCCAGCCAAAAATTCATCCAATTAAAAATAAAATCACAAAGAAATATTAGTTTCCATAAAAGATCAGAAGCTCTTTGGAATTTGTTGTACAATTTTTGGGTGGAAGTGATTTATTATTCATAGCTATGATTTTTGCGGCTAGTACCTAAACTAGTCATTTTATGACTCAAGTTCTTCTTGCAATTATCCATTATATATTGTTTTACATATACATCTAACACATTTTTACACTTTCACAGAATGTTTGTCAGTTGTAGGGTATGCCCCTTTAAAACTCAGTAGAGATTCTTAAAATAATTTGAAAGACTTTAAAAAAATAAAAACATATGGTCACCAACTTCGTTTTCGCGCCATTGAAACGTATTTAAACACGGAAAAAGCTAAAAACGTTTTTTTCATTCTCGTTTGAACACTTACAAAGTGAGATCGCACGCATATAGCCGCAACCATTGAACACTGGTAAGGATGTCCGGAGAGATCGAAGGTTCGAACTCCAATGGAGACTGGGTCATAACTGACGCCGTCGGTTTGTGAGCCGCCAGCTAGTTAGATAATACATGTAGTTACCGTGGGCCCATCTCATCCAGGCGCCGGGCAAAAAGAGAATGGGATTCGCGAGATACTGTGCGAACGAAATATAGGTGTCTCATTAGCCAACTTGACTGGCCCTTCAATAGGTGTGGCACTGTAATAAACAATGGCGTGTATTCGAACTCACAGCATTGATGGCCTAGTGATTACTAGTCACAGACCATAACCAGTTCATCATGAGGCATCTTAATGAATATGAAATAAAGGACACAGTAAGCAAGATCTAAATACGTGAATGTTTCTGTTTAGATACTGTCGTGCAGAATTAAAGTTTTTTTTATTCCGTCACATCATACCAAGACATACAGTAATGAGGTCGGATACAGAAAGCAGAAATTACATTTCCTGTCTTAGACAGAATATCTGGTACAATCAAGTACAATCAGTGCAGTTTGGGACATTTCTGCTCCGGTTTTTATGTTGTTGCGTGGTTTGTCAAATTTGATCAACATTTTAAATCTCTAATCGCGATCTTGTCAAATAACCAGTCATGCTGTCATGTATCAAAATATAGGTCGACACGAGAACATTAAATCATTGATAGACTCAGAGATTTTAAAGTATTGGTTTAAATTTGTTATGACCCTAACTCCCAATTTGTGTGATGTAATTGCTCAATACTACACACAAATGTTTATGGAGTGGTTATGCTCTCGGGCTTTAAGTTCGAATACCAGGCGAGACCAGACATGTTTCACATGTGAGGAAGTTGTCCAGCTCTAGAACAGAAACACAAAAATCAAAGTACTGAAAGTACTCATGCGTACTGAACTTACAAAGACATGCACAGCAACATGAATCGGGAACTAGTTTGTGAATTGCATTGGCGGATGCAGATAAAGTGATACTTAGGTCCGCGTATAGATTCATGGAAACAGAACTTACATAGACTTACACTGCAACATGAAACGGGAACTAGTTTAACAATGGCCTGGCGGATGTAGATAAACTTAGCACTTAGGTCCGGACGAGAATTCATGCGCGCCGAGTGAGTGACAGCTAAGGCAAGCTGAAATATCGTTCAGTTTCCAATGACTATCTTGGGATATAATAATTGGTTATATTTGCTAATGGTAGCAATAAGAAAGCTACTTTTAATAAATGTCATTTTAATATATCATTTCGGCGTTAGCCAATACATTAAAGGTTGTTCTTGCAGAATTTCTTAATTGTACGTCTAAAAAATGACAATTTTTCCGCGATCCACCTCAATGTTGTTAAACAACATATTCGGCTTAATTGGCCTAGTATATTCAAAGAAAAAAGTTATAAGCATGAGTGTAACGTAACACCAATTAGTGCTAATTGATAAAAACACTACAATTATACACTTCCTTTGTCTGGTGCAATTTTTATCACAACATTTTGGGTATAGTTTCCTTTCGGGGTATATTTACTCAGATTGAGTGTACATTATAACCATACACCAAGTTTCGTGTTAATCAACACCACTTTCAGGGTAACAAAACACTCATTTTTTACAGTAACACCTGTATGTGTCAATGATTAAAAACACTGCAAAAGTGTAACCAAACCCTTAATCTGGTGCAACTTAACACGACTTTTAGGGTATAGTTTCCTTTCGGGGTAAAATTCTCAGATTGAATGTAAATTATAACCTTACACCAAGTTTCGTATTTGTTAACGCAACTTTCGGGGTAACAAAACACTCATTTTTCAGTGTTAGTATTGGTTTAAAATCAGGTCGTAGAGAGCAGTGTACTTAAAAAAACGTTAGCTCTGAGAGTATGTCTTTTCTTTCTTTTATGTATTTTCACGATATGATTAATCAAAACAAATTCAAGTAGTTTTTTAATTTAAAAGTGTTTCATACCAGAAACTCAATAACTAAATGTAAATGTACTTCCAATAATTTGTTTTCTGACACATGAACTGATTTATCTATTCTGGTTTAAGGCCGATTTCAGCATTTATTCAGTTAAAGTCACAACAATTTAATAACTTGTTCGTCGGATTGTTGTTTTCTTTTCTGAGAAGAGAACGCGAGCGGGCGAACTATTTTTTTTTAATATTATCTTTTATTTTTCAAATTTGAGCTAGCGAGCGGTTGGTATATTATATTTTAATATTAACTTTTAATTCCATCTTTTAAACAAGCGAATAAACGAATAAAAATCTAAAAAGCTTTTCTATTTCAAACAAGCGCGTGATTATGCAAACAAATAGACTGTCTGTTAATTAATTTCAATAATCGTTAACCAGTAAAACACTGTTAATGTCTTTATTAAATTGGTATATTTTGATGAAAATTGTTAAAGCACCCTTTATAGAAACACGCACAAAATAGATATACTCGTAACTTATAGAACAATAGATTGTTTACCATACACTTGTTCCTTGAATGATACTGCACTCAACTTGGACACAAGATATAATCGTTTAATTTTGGCGATAATATTGTTTAACCTTATAGAATCTACCTTACGTAACTCAATGAACGATACCACCTCACCAAATAAGTGCAAGCGTCATTGTATGAGGTAAAAGTTGAATTATCTGCCTTATTTTGCTGCACACATATTTTCAGGTAAAACTGTGCGACTGTATAAAGTTGTATTGAGAAACACCAGAAAGTTTTGAAAGAGTAGCGGTTTAGATGTGGCAGTGGCCGGCGTTTGAACGGCAATTTTCCTATTTCTAATTTGCGTGATCAGTACACACGTGGCCACGGGCGCTGCCATTTAAAAAAAGAGAATCTGACATCGAGTTGGGTTGTGGATAAGGCAATATCATATAAGTACATCGAACGAGGCTGTGCCGAGTTTTTTTGTACTTATCTCGTGCCGAAGGCTAGATTTCCGATTCCACAACTCATTAATAATTGTAGATTTATTTTCTCACTGCTTGATCGGCATTATTTTCGTCAATGTATCTTCAATTTTCAATAAATTTACACGATTTTGCGGGAAATGGCGTAGCGCGCCGCAGAGCAAACTGAAATTTTAAGAAATTTTCTTTTCAACGTTTATTTTTTGACTGTACGTAAAGCATAATTTTTCAATAAAAGAAAAGTACACCGAAAAACAAATTCAAAAGTTAAAAGATTATTCTGTTTTTGTGTTGGGTTGTGGATGCTTAGAGATAAGTACAAATAACGAGGTTTTGCCGAAATCTTTGAACTTATCTAGTGCCGAGGGTAATATTTCTTTATCTGCAACTCATAAGTAATGGTAGATTTATTTTCTCATTGTTTGATCGGCATTATTTTCGTCGATATAAGTTCAATTTTCGATAATTTTACACGATTTTGCGGGAAATGACATCGCGCATCGTAGAACAAAATGACGTCATTTTATGACGTTTTACACGATTCTCTAGTAAATCACAAGTCCATATAACTTCAATTTTCAATAAATTTGCATGATTTTGTGGAAAATGACATCGCGCACAGTTGAACAAAATGACGTTTTACACGATTCTCTAGTAAACCACATGTCGACGTTTCAACGTTTCTCGCGTTGTACAACATAGATAACCCAATATGAGATTAATAGAATCTATCATTGCGATGGGTTGTGGATAAGGCAATCTCACACGAGGCTTAGAGATAAGTACAAAGAACGAGGCTTTGTCGAGTTCTTTGTACTTATCTCGTGCCGAGGGCAAGATTTCCTTATCCACGACTCATAAGTAATGGTAGATTTATTTTCTCATTGTTTGATTTGCATTATTTTCGTTGACATATTACTAACATCAATTTTCAATAGATCTACACGATTTTGCGAAAAATGACATCGCGCACGGTTGAACAAAATGACGTCATTTTATGACGTTTTACACGATTCTCTAGTAAATTCCAACGTTGCTCCCGGCGTTGCAGATAACCCGAAACGATATAAGATTTTCCAGCACCGCTATTTTAAGTAACTTTTACAGATGTTTCTATCCAGTTAGTGAGAAAATGTCTTCCAGGACTACTCTTATAAGTAACTTTTACGGTTTTTTCTATCTTGTTAAGTGAGAAAAAAAACGTCACTGGTCAGTATTCTACAATATATGATATATTTTCTACAGTAGATTCTTAGATACGATTCTCGGCATGATTCTACTAGTCTATTTCACCGCGCGCGGCTGATATTCTACTCAGGTTTTAACTTACGGAACTTCAGTATTAATTCATCTCTACGATATCATACTATTCCTAGCATAGTCAATATCGTAAAGAGAGCCGCATATAGATTGAAACAACGCCGCACAAACAATTGTGTAGTGATAATTCCAAGACACCGTACTGTTTTTTATGATGGCGTGAGGAAGCGGTTGGAAGCAAACTTAATTATTTTATTTGATAGAAAGCAAACGGCGAATTCGATGAACAAGTAATCAGACTGGCGTGGCCTAATATAAGGCGGCCGATTTACCTAACCAACTTTCCTGAGCTGTTTAGGAATCGAGCCCTGATAGCCGGGTTATAAATCTCTGGACCGCGGCCCTGATGTATAACTACATGTAGTTAGTCAGACACCACCGAGCCCTAGAATGTCTTTTGGAAACAAGGACCACAATGGATATAAGGGGTTTCTCCTTTTTATGCACATGGTTTACTATTTTTACCATGTTTTTTGTTGTTTTTTACTTTGTACAATAAATAATAATAATTACTATTTGTAAACTCACACAAAATTTAATGTGGATTTAACAACAAAACACATATAGATTTGCGACTACTAATATAAACTTATAGACTAACTGTGTTAGTCAACGTTTCGTCGAAACCGCCTAACATATAACCGTTACAATAGAATAACGGATATTACGTCATGATAAAATTCATATCAAACGTAACATAGAATGGCGGGAATGCGTACATTACACTTACAAAAAGTAATTAGTATTACACTTTTGAAATACAAAAGCATCTTATAGTAATATGATACATACCCAAAAATAGGATACGACGTTAGCAATTTAAACATATAAACACAGTTATTCTTTAACATTTAATTAAACTTTTGAATTCATACCATTAGGATAAAGAATCTTAAGTTTACAAAACCAAAAGGTTTCATTACAAAGACGATTCATATGTTTCGACAATATCAATAGGCATAAAAGAAAATTCTGCCAACTTATGAGAAGTGTTATTCAAGTGTGTTGCAACCAAAGAAGAAAATGTAGGATATGTAAAGTTACAAATATCATATATATGACTATTCATACGTTAAGAAACGTTTTGTGTAGTTTTTTATCATACCACACATTTTGTTAGGTTAACCATATTGAATGTAGATTAAACAAAGCTTGTCAAATAAAATACTGATGAAGCTCTTCTTCGTCGAGATGTCTCACTATACTGTAGAACGGTCACAAACGCAAACACAATAGAACTCAAGCCTGCAACTCCAACAGTAACGAAGATTAGGATGTTGTAAGAACCTACAGTGTCTCTTACATGGCCTGGAAAAAGAAGTACCATCGTCAATTATACACATTTATCCTGGTATTAATCAAGATATATTGAATGAACAGGATTAAATTAGTACTTCTTAACATTTCTTTTCTACAATACCAGTAACGAACACAAAATTGAACAATGTTAATGTAAACGAAGTAAATTAAATTGATTGAGCAGTAATACAGGGAAACTAAATTAGGCATGATGTATTTATTTGAACATTGATAATTACTTAATCACCCAAATCAATAGCCTTGTTTGTCAACGTAAAGTTTCACCTTACCATTAACGGGTCCAATAACATTACTCAAGACTCCAGTAGTTGTAAGGAAAAGCCCTATTGCAATCGGTAGACTGTCAGTACCAACAAGGTATGCCGGAACAGCACTTACTGTTGTCAGTACCAACAAGGTTTGCCGGAACAGCACTTACTGTTGTCAGTACCAACAAGGTTTGCCGGGACAGCACTTACTGTTGTCAGTACCAACAAGGTTTGCCGGGACAGCACTTACTGTTGTCAGTACCAACAAGGTTTGCCGGAACAGCACTTACTGTTGTCAGCACCAACAAGGTTTACCGGGACAGCACTTACTGTTGTCAGTACCAACAAGGTTTGCCGGGACAGCACTTACTGTTGTCAGTACCGACAAGGTATGCCGGGTCAGCACTTACTGTTGTCAGTACCAACAAGGTTTGCCGGGACAGCACTTACTGTTGTCAGTACCAACAAGGTATGCCGGGTCAGCACTTACTGTTGTCAGTACCAACAAGGTTTGCCGGGACAGCACTTACTGTTGTCAGTACCGACAAGGTATGCCGGGTCAGCACTTACTGTTGTCAGTACCAACAAGGTATGCCGGGACAGCACTTACTGTTGTTCGAAACATTCCTATCGGTATTCCAGCGAAGCACAAACCAATGAAACAGACAGTCTAGATTGTGCCAGAATAAATCCTCCAAAAGCCAATGAAGCCATGAACGTACCAAGGAAAGAACAGAAAATAATTGGAAGGCGTTTTATTTGCACAAGTAAGCCAATAATTATTCGTGCAAATATGTCATGAACATTAAGGCGTAAAATCCCGATCTTCACATTATCTTTACCTAGGTCTTTGTCCAGGAATATGTCTGCAATAAAGATTATGATTATATTAGACGATGCAGACACGGGCGTGGATCCAATCCAAAATACGACGAAATACCAGTTTCTAAAAAGTGACCTGAGCTTTGTTGTGGACAGATATAACTTTAATATTTTGCTGATTGGATAAGACAGGAAATGTTTGAATGATGAATGTAGTATATGTCTTTGACTCTGGGTTCTGTTTTATTCGTTGTTATAACAACTTTGCTCTGAACCTTAGTCACTTTGACACCAAGTTCTGATTGGTATTGTATTATACGTTCATGCTTTGCTTCTATTGTATCTTTCCTCGTCCTATCCAAGACTGGCTTCGCCATAGCATACAACCAGGTATACAGTTCATAGAAAGTCCACCAATAATTAGAAAAGCTCCTCTTAGTCCATAACGTGAGCTAGAATGGAAATTCATGAAGATAAATACTACTTGTTATCTCTACAGTTAATAATTCTCATAGGTAGGCTGAATAGGTCTCCAGCTTATACAAGGGTCAGTCAAATATAAGTTGTTCAATCGAATGCACACTATTACACATTTCGTAAAATATTTACTTAATTCATGGAAATATCATGTTCATTAATTTCTTAAGCTGACATCATTCGCGCCACACATTCAGAAAAAAATAAACTTACATTAAGTACGACAGAACATATGGATATATCATACCGCCAAGTCCAATAGAAGTTGTTAGAAGTGATAACACAAATATCTTTTTTCTGCCCGTGAAAAGACAAGTGACAGCCGTTGTGGAGCAAATAAATAAGTTCTTAGCAGATGAACCTTAAATTGATAGGAAGTCATTATTAAATAAGGAAGTTTGCATACTTTTTGAACGCATAATTGTGGTTATAATATTATTTATGTTGTGGAATTTATTATTAATCTTCCCGTTCACAACCACAGTCATTTCTGTTAGTCGGTAGTAGTATTTATCATACACACGCCCGAACAAAGGAAGATGAAACACAGTCCAACATGAATGCAATCACATTCCAATTGGTTCACAATCAATGCGTTTATATATGCTTTCCTTATTTTATTTCATCAACGAAATGCTAAGGACAAATTTGTACATCCAATGGTTTATCACGAATATTACACGACAGCTTCCGCGTGAAAATGAGGACTGACATTGTATTGTAAGCTTGGTTGCTCTTATTCTACTGGGTCGTATTGGTAACAGATATATGAACACTTACCTAAGATTATGCCAAAACTGACCGTTATGAACCATAGACTGGTCGCAAAGTAACAAGACATAATGCTGGCACTAGCGACTGTCGCAAAAACAATTCCACACTTCATTGCCCCGAATTTGTGTATGAAGAAACTACCAAAATCAAAAATGTTAAAATACGGGAAAAAATCTTTTGGAAATTGTGGTGTCATGTTTGCTAAGATATCACAGTTTACACGTCAAACGTCAAAGACCTGCATTTTGTCAAGACAAGTGGTTTCGTTATCATTGTAAGTATTTCTACATCTGAATTCATTAAAGTAATTAAGAAATTAGTTGATTGCATTCCTAGAAAGTGTTTCGACAAAATCTCACAAATATCTGGGACCAATATATTGGTCCCATTAGATATTCAAAATATGGAAAAATATGGAAACATATTACTAAATGCAACTTATACCAGAGCACAGTCCTACACCCTACATCCTAGAAGGCTGTATACTGAACCACCGCAGTTTCCGCTCTGGTAGCATTGAATGTTTCCATTACATGAACAAATATGCTTCCAAAATTATAGAGTAGGGCAACATCGAGAAATCCCACCAGATAGATGGTAATGAAAACAGCAACTTTTAACATACTTGTATCAACCTCAACTGAAATGATCAAATTGAACATTAAATCTGTTGAAAAAATACATTAAAATTCTTCTACAGAATCTAAAATTGCTCCACGAAAAACATAAATGTACTTTTTATGGCGGTTTCCTTTTTTCTCAATGTGTAGTTAAAAAATGTCAGAGTGCATGTAAATTTGTCCGGACGTGTGTCTGTCCAATTTAACGTCATATACCTGACATAAATATTCTTTGATCGTGTCATTGACAACACTACATGTATAAATTTATTCAAATATCAGCTAAAGTTGAATTGCTTTCGCTTTTTCGTTGTTTTCACAGTTTTGCTTGAACCACAATTTGGATGTATTTTTTTCGCAAATATGTATGCAAATCAGTTAATCCAAACCCAACTTGCTATAGCATGTACGAATAAAGTGCTGAATTAAGTACGTACCTTGGGTTTAGACATAAGCTATCCATTGTTAGGTCCACAGTCTACGATGTTAAGTTGTTACCGACAAACATACTCTTCAACACAAACAATGATGATCGCCATGTTTTATTACTGCTAATTACGTATAACTCAGATTAAATACTAAGAAAGTTATTTATATTATCAGTGTTTTGCCATATGGAGATGCATGATATTGAATACAATGTATTATGCTTGATGTTGTATACCTATCATTTAAAATTCACTTTCACATTTAACACTGATTTTTATTCAGTATGCTGTCTTCAGACCGTGTTGATTAATATTGTTCGGCAAATATCATATGCTATTTTAACGCATTTATTTATGTTATATTGACATTGAAGTACCGAATAGGAGCATGACTGGGCAGGCATGCCGTATTCAACCAAAATGTCAAAGGACCTGTGTCGCGGCTTGGTTTGTATAGAAATTATCAAATAAGTATTCATTGTACAAATATACTTGCAATCTAAAATATGGTAACAATTTGTACAATGTAAACTTGAGAATACTTTACTGAGAACCTTTTTCAACATCTTGATATACTTGTATTTTCAGTTTATTGATTAGAGCATGCATTTTAATTGCTTTATCATCCGGTTTTGAAATAAAAAGAATAATTGGTGTTAACAATTACAATATCGCACAGTTCTTATCTCACCGTTTTTGCAGTCCGTGCTCAGCGACAAATTCACAAATGTTTTATTGTAACACTTATTTAAGGATTACAGTGATCGGTGAACACACTCGGTGTTAAATGGGGTCTACATTTTACAGTTACGATATTGTATTGTCGTGTATTTTATATGCAAAAAATGCGTTTTTTTTCTTTTAAGGGAACTTAGAACTTAACCGTTTTAGGCGATTGTTATTTCATTGATATCTTTGTAGGACCACATTCTATGTTACATGTGATTGATTCCGCTAGGTATGTGATTGCATATTGTAACACCTGTTTAAGGTATTAGATACGTAATACTGCACATTTTAATTTTACAAAATAATACATCCGAATTATATAATATCTTTGATAACTGTCGTAGTCACTTCAACTTTTTTACGACTCGTTATTATACACTAGCTATACGTGCATGTATATTAATTTCTATTATTATAAGATGTAATATTTACAATTTGAAGCAGTTTTTATTTTAAATTAGTAAATAAGACTGATATTGTGTTATTGTATCTTTTACCATGGGGTTTCATTGTGCGATATGAATGTTATTTTTTCTTTGATATTTGAAAAATGACCTACTCCCATTGACAATAATGCAAAATAAAAAGGGAAAATAGCTCATGGAATATCATTGTTTTTTAATCTCATAGCAAATCATTTTTTTATCTAGAAAACTCATAAAAGTATCTAAAAATCTGTTCGCCCCATTTTGAGATAATCAATTTGGGCAATGGGTATGTAATACCTTTAACTGTGATCCCTAACGAATATGTTTTCCGTAACTTTAAATCACAATATCGTCATGCGCAAATTATACAAGTGATAAAATACAAAATTATATTGAAACTAACAATGTAGTAGAATGATGACTATTTGATCGTATTATACACTAGCTATACGTGCATGCATATTAGTTTCTATTATTATAAGATGTAATATTTACAATTTGAAGCAGTGAATTCTGTATATTGGACTTTAAGTAGAAACATGTAGGCAATGTTGTTAAGATGTGGATGTACAATACGACTATTTGTAGTAAGGGTGTTTTGTATTTTGGAATCGTATTTGTAATACACCGCCTTTTCATTAGTTTATCTTAATTTGAGAACTATATTTTTTATAAATTTTTTCGCAGGGTATATACTGTAAGAGGAAATGTCAGAAAATATTAACGAAAAACGGTGTAAGAGTCAAACACATTTTCTTCAAATAGTGTTCACAACAAAGAATTTTTTTTCATTTTGGAAAAAAATTATGCGTTATCGTTTTCTGATGTGTTCTGAAATGTTCGGAAGGTTAAATGATACCTCAGTATTTTTGTTCGATGAAAAATCATTTCGTAAACAAGCCAATACACGAAATCCACGAAAAAATCTCCAATGAAATTGTGTAAAGTTTTGTAGAGACTAGAAGGGTCATTTCGTACTGTATACGTCAGTCGATTTAATGTTGATCTAACAAAATTGTAAAAGGGAAGCAACTTAGTTGACGCTTATTTTTTCTATTACAGATTTCTTTTTCTTTCTTTATACTTAGTATTCGAGCCGCCTGCTTTACATCGTGCAAACAGTAGAAAATTATTGGTTAATGCAACTTTAACGTATTTGTATTACTGTAGTCGGTTACTTTGATTAAAGCGCAATGGAAGAGTTAAATATGAAATGGCATAAATCAGCCACCTAAAAGGCACGACAGATGTAATGCGAAAACACGACACACGTCACGACAAATCGAAATTGCGATAATGCGACAAATTCAACCTTGTCTTTTTTTGTACAACATACAACATGGCGTAAATCAGCTACCATACTTCAGAGTTACACACTCACTAACATCATTAATGGTCTAACTTGTACAGCTTGGTTGCTATGGGGGTAACCAAGATGGAAAACCACTATAGGATCTTGGGTCATGTGATAAGACTAATAAACAATGTAACGTGGGCTGCTACAACTGAGCCGAATAGTATCTGTAGCGGGCATCTTTTTCTAGACGAATTATACTTACAAGTATTTGTTTATTATAGCTGTTTGCCAGTACTTACTGTAGTGCTAAGATGCTTGCACAGGATTTCAGTGACTTCTTCATCAACAAAATTGAAGGAATACGTACTGTAATAGCCTCCAGTACTCAGTCTAACCAACATGACGACTGTGCTGAATTTGAAACAACCTTCAGAGAAGAGCAACTATCAGAATTTTCTGAGGATGAAATCCGGAATCTAATAAATAGATCACCAAGTAAATCATGTGAAGTTGATCCAATACCAACATGGTTGTTGAAGGATTGCTTAAATGGACTATTACCAATATTAACAAGAATATTCAATGCATCACTCAAAAGTGCTTATGTACCCACTGCTTTTAAAAGCTCCAAAATAAGACCACTAATAAAGAAGCCAGGCCTTGATCAAAATGTACTGAAAAATTACAGACCTGTGTCAAACTTACCTTTCATTTCCAAAGGTCTTGAGAAGGTAGTCGATGCTCAACTAGAAGAGCATTTAACACATAATCTCCACGAAGAACGTCAGTCCGCATATAAAAAAATCCACTCTACTGAAACTGCTCTACTTCGTGTGCAAAATGACATCCTTTGTTCTCTAGATCAGAATAAAGCTACGGTTCTGGTAATGCTTGATTTATCAGCAGCATTTGACACCATTGATCACACCACTCTCCTACGCAGACTTGAAAATCATTTCGGTATAACGGGCAAGCCATTAGAGTGGATGAAATCCTATCTGTGTGACCGCTACCAGACTGTATGTATAGATGGTGAACTTTCAAAACCAGTACTGATGAACTATAGTGTACCACAGGGTTCTGTGCTTGGTCCGAAGAACTACATGATGTACACAAAACCTGTAGGTGCAATCTGCAGAAAGCACCAACTGCAACATCATTTCTACGCTGATGACTCACAATTGTATATGGCATTCAAACCAAAAGATTGCGTCTCGCGTGATGAAACACTACACCGAATTGAAGCTTGTCTGAAGAATATCTTACACTGGATGAAAGCAAATTTGCTGAAATTAAATGCTGACAAAACAGAGGTAATCCTGTTTGTACCGAAACGAAATGCCAGTACAGCCGAGAATCTAACTGTGAAAGTTGGCGACGCTGTGATCAGATCATCATCGATGGTGAGAAACCTCGGTGCCATGCTGGATTCACATTTGGACATGGAGATCAGACAAATAGGTCAAATCAGACAATATTTGACTGTTGATGCAACAAAATCCCTTATCAAACCCCTGTGCTGAAGGATCTTCACTGGCTACCGGTACATTACAGAGTGGAATACAAGGTGTTGACTCATTTTTTCAAAGCACTAAATGGAAAGTCCCCTGGCTACATCAGAAGTATGTTGGAAGTATATACTCCACAAAGACAGCTCAGGTCTCAATATGACTCTGTTCTTCTAGTTGTGCCGAGGATGAGGACTGTCACGTTCGGTGATCGATGTTTCACGGCCGCGGCACCTAAGTTCTGGAATGCACTGCCAACAGCACTCAGAGACAGTAAAAGACTACCGTCATTCAAGAAAGCGCTGAAAACGCACTATTTTACAAAAGCGTACTCAAGCTATTAGGTTTTACTTCTTAGATAGTATTTAATTCCTTTGAAGTATGGGGGTCTCTTTAAAGGTAGTATCTTTATGCCTGTGGAGACGGTTTTTCGTAGCAGTGGTATCTTGACGCTGTTCTTGAAACACTAATTTAAATGTACCTTTGGTAATCATTCAGTGAAGTTGCGTAGTGAACAGTGAACACCGGCTTGTGGAGTAATTGCGCGTGTGGACTGGCCAAACAGCTTACGAAGCCATCCGAATTTGAATCATTTTAGAATTATTGTGTACCTTACTTGTCTGCATAAATTAATGGTGGATTTGTTGACTAATAAATTTGTCCATTGTAGTATATATTTTACCCATATCATTTTTTTACTAACATGTTTGTATTCATTACATATTGTTTTAACCATGTCGTAATCGTGATTGTACAGCACTTTTGAACGTGTAATTACATGAAAAAAGGGCTATATAAATGTGGTATAATAATAATAGTGTCTATTACTAGTTTGGCTAATCCTGGCCATTTGATTGGCTAATTATGATTTCGGTCATTTTTGATTGGTCAATCATTGGACTAACTATTCGTCGCGTTACCTGTCATGTTTGACTGAATCTGTTCGTCTGCTCTGTTGTTGAAATGCAAGTTCTATGATGTTCACGTGGCATAATATCAGGAACATCATTAGATGCAAGTTTAATGTGGTTGTATCATATCAGACTATGGTGGATTTGGTAGTATTTAGGGTGTACTTTATTCCATTGATGTATGGTATGGTAATACCATGTACATGTGAACTATATACATGAATGTATTAATTTGTCAAATACTCATGAATGTCAAAATATGTGTATTATCTATAACTTGTAAATATGTTATACTCTCCATAATGGAGGAATGAATAAAGTAGACGATCAATATCCTTTATGAAAAAAGCAACTTCATACAAAAAAACTTAAACCAATGCTTCTTGTAATACGTCTATGACGTTTTTTTATAGTTGTCATGTTCTGATTCTATGGTCGTTCGAATCGTAAATAAAAACTGTTTTCTTACAACATTTGCGATAAATTTATTTGAATGACATTACATAATTATCATACAATGTCGTAATAGTAAAATGTAGACTCCACTTTACATCGATTGTGTTCACCGTTTACTTACGCTCCTCAAATAAGTGTGCTTTTGTAATTTTTTTTTATTCTTCATACTCGTACAATTATATGAATTGTTATGTTACATATTGTTACATATTTTTAACATTCGTGTTTGAAAAAATCATCATGCACATATAACATTTTTATGGTATTGTAAATATATGATATTTTTATATGAAGAATATATATTTTTTTGGAGAAAAAGAAATGAAGAAAAAAAATAGAGGATTTAATCTGTATAATTAATAATATTCATACACGAATGATATCTGTAACAGTTGAAATGTAAAAGGTTTTAAAAGGTTTTTGATCGGATAACGATGATAAATTATTATTCAAAACCGACCCATTTGGTGTTATGCTGATTTAATTACATTTCTTCTTTTAATATTTTCCTTGTCTATTATTCCAAAACATACTGTTTTTAAGTTCAATGAACATTTCAGGTTTCTATCGGATAGAAAAATTCCAAGTTTATTCCACAAATGTTGCACATGATTACATTCCCAAAACAAATGCTCTAATGTTTCCACTTGCATGTTACAAAAATAGCATAAACTTTATTCTGAGATCTTGCATTGATGTAATGATTTATTTGTTGGTTAAATTCTCATTAATATACTTTTATGTTTCATAAAATACTTTATATTCAAACTAATGTAATGTAAGAATCAAGGGATATACCTTTAAACCTCATGGGAAAAACGGGGATCAACCTTTAACAAGTAACTTTCATAACGGTGTAGTTATCACGCTTCACCCTTTGAAAGGATTTAATTACGCAAAAACGAGCTCTTCGTTAATTGAACGTTTTATTACTTTTACATCGATTTTGTCAACCAATATTTGCGTAATACAATTGTTTAACTTGTGTTGAACACTTTTGTGGTATATTTCAAGGTTAGTAACTGACTATTTCCAAGTTATTTTGGATATTTTAGGATAGCGTCGGTTAGGTAATTGTGACCTTGACATTGCTATACAGCGTGATCATCAGTTATCGTTATTAATTTTGACACTAATTGGAGTTAATATTTATACTAGTCGGCCATGGAGGATCGCAATGGAAAAAACAAAAGTGATTTTAATGGGTCATTCCTATATTCGTCGATTAAAGGAATACATGGACAGTGTACAAGGCAATAACAATCTTAGGCTTAACTCCTCCGAATTTGAGCTGTTAGTTAAATGTAAAGGAGGCCTGTGTATACCGGAGCTAGCTGTGTCTAGAGTTTTACTGGATTTCGATATTGTGAACCAACCAAGCATCTGTTTTTTGCAAATCGGTGGGAATGACTTGTGTTCCAGCACGAAATCAGGTGCTAGCATTGCCAGGGACATAGTCTCTTTTGCTAACTTCCTGATCACATCAAAGAATATTTCGACAGTGGTGATTGGACAGGTATTACGTCGTCATCCCCGAAAAGTGGGACATTTATACAATGGTAAAGTCTTAGAACTCAACACCAGTCTGATCAACTTATGTCAGGCTGCAGATAGTATCAAGTTTTGGCATCATCGTGGTTTTTGGGACCCTGACATGAAGTATTTACATAAGGATGGGGTTCACATACATCGATCCAGATGCAACACTGTGTATATGAACAAATACCTTCAGAGTGTGAAGAGTGCAATCCTCCATGTCGCCAGACGTTTACCATCTTAGCTTGCATTTCATACATGTGATATGCAATAGGCTTATACTCAAGCTAAGTACTATGCTATTAATATAAGTATTATTTCTAATAATACTATGCCTTCGACTTGTCATGTTCTATGCATTTTAACAGATTATTGATGCCTTTCACCCATTATTGGTGAAATGCCATTCATCTTAGGTGTTATTTCAATTTTGATTTATGATTTGTCGAGGTACCTGTCTTATTAACTTGATAATTAAGTTTATAACTATTATCACCCACTATTGGTGATAGATTATAAATGCCATGTATTTAGTTTTACCTATCAGCAACCACTATTGTTGCTGTGCGGTTAAACTTATAATCACCCACTATTGGTGATTCACAAGTTGATTTTGGCTATCATCACCTACTATTGGTGATAAGTTTATAATTGTAGTCACAAGTTGATTTGGGCTATCATTACCCTTTATTTTGATCAGTTTACTGCCAGGCGAATGAACTCTGGCATAATTAATATTAATTATAAGTTATATATGATGCTCCTGTATAATTGCATATAATCATTTCATTGAGTATATGTTAGATGCATTATGGGCTGTTATGGTGAATCTAATTATTTTGAGTTAACAACTTTATCCATTTCCAGAATGGACCATAAGTTATTATGTTATGTTGCTGTGTTTAGCCCAGCTCACGGGTTTTATATTTGCTGTACAGGCAACATGCCAATATTTCTGTAAACCAGCATCAGTATGTATTACCTTCAATGATTTATGGAATTGTTGATTATAGATGCCGCCTAAACGGGGGAGCCAAAGGGCTCAACAATCAGCATCCAAAGGGAAACGTAAGACAGGTGCAAGTTCTGGTGATACTGAACAACTTCAACAAGTGCAGATTGATTATGATAAACTAGCGTCTGCCATGTTAAGGCAACAAGCGAGTAATAGTGGTAACGAGGAACAGGAGGTAGTGCCTGTAAATATCCAACCATCCACCAGTCAGCAGGAAGTAAGGGATCAACCCCAGGCAGACTGTGCGCCTGCAAGTAGTGGACTTTCTGGACCACCTGCCCAGTTCAGTGATTTCTTACAAAATCTGTTTCCAGGTGAGTCGGTGGCATCCGATATTCAGCCCCCTACCCCAGTTTCCCTATCAGAGGGTGTCCCATTGGGTACAAATTTACCTATACGGTTAAAAACAAAAATTTGGGCAGATCAATTTGTAGAGATGAAATGTCTATTACCAAATTATAAGGATGACAATTTCTCTATACAAATCGCCAGTAACTCGATTCAGTTACAAAATGCAAGCCCATCTACAACTAAATTAACTTTGCATCAGTGGACATCTGCTTTTATAATCTTCATGTCCGTATATATAGAGAAATACCCTTCTGAAGCAGCCAATTTATTGAAGTATTGTGCTACGGTTAGGGATGTAGGTTCGTCCCATGGTGACGCCGCATGGCGTTACTATGACGATAATTTCAGGAAGTTGCGTCAGGCCAACAAAGTGCCGTGGCAGCTGCCTGTCACAGAATTTATGGTTCGTGCTTGCACGTTACACCGTACTTTTCGTGCCCAACCAAATTCCACAAACACTACCTCAAATAGAGTGTGTTTCAACTACAACAATGGCTCAAAATGTAAATTCACACCATGTCAAAATAAACACACATGCCAAGTATGCAAAGAACCCCACCCCCGCCATACATGTCCCAAAAAAGATCATTCCAGACCTCAAAAATCAAATACCTCTTCAGCATTTAATAAAAGTGCCAACTCCAATCAAAAGTGATATCCTTCAGGCAGAATTAATAGGCTATGGTGAATCAATCAAGACTTACTTAGTTGAAGGTTTTAAAAATGGGTTTAAGATAGGCTGCTCTGATTTCTCTGCAGTGTCGACGGAACGAAACCATTTATCAGTTACCAAGAATCCAGATAAAGTTAATTCAAAAATTCAAAAAGAACTCCAATTAGAGCGTATCGCGGGCCCTTTTACTACGAAACCTTTCGCTAATTTTGTGTGTCCACCATTGGGCCTTATTCCTAAGAAAACAGAAGGTGAATTTAGGCTGATACATGATTTGTCCTTCCCTAGAGGTCAGTCGGTCAATGATCATATATCGCAAGATAATGTTACAGTTCAATACGAAACTGTGGAATATGTTATACAGTTGATCCAAAAGTGTGGCCCTCACAGCCTAATGGCTAAGCTAGATATTGAAGATGGTTACCGAAATGTTCCTATTCACCCATCAGATTACCATTTCCTAGGTTTTATCTGGAATAACCAATACTACTTTGATAAATGTCTCCCGATGGGGGCTAGGTCTAGTTGTCAATTGTTTGAAAAATTAAGTACCGCATTACAGTGGCTTATGCTTAATAAATACCAAGCATATGGTATGTCTCATCTTCTTGATGATTTTTTCTTTATCGGTCCTGCAAATACTGGTAAATGTTTAATAGATGTACAACAATTTGAACAGCTATGTTATAGACTTGGTATTCCTTTAAAACAGTCAAAGACAGTGCTTCCGACTACCAAGATTACCATCTATGGTATCGAGATGGACTCGGTCAGTATGGAATGCAGATTACCGGATGAAAAACTCATTAACATACGTCAATTGCTAGCCACCATAGTATGCAAAAGAAAAATTACATTGCAAAAGTAACAATCAGTGATAGGCTTGTTAAATTTTGCTTGTCTAGTAGTACCTCCCGGCCGGGCCTTTTTACGCAGACTAATTGACCTGACTTGCAATGTGCATAAACCTCATCATTTCATCCGATTAACTTGCGAGGCAAGAGCTGACTTAAAGGCGTGGCAATTATTCATTGACCATTTTAATGGAAAGTCCATTTTCTTGCAAACAGAATGGCAATCATCTAAAAAATTACACATGCATACAGATGCCTCTGGTAGCCTAGGCTATGCAGCGGTATTTGGTTCTAAATGGTTCGCCAAGCCATGGCTAGATATTCATGCACATTATCATATCACCGTTAAGGAATTTTTCCCAATAGTTCTGATGCTTGAAGTATGGGGTCCATCTTTCAAAAACCATAAAATATTATTATTTTCGGATAATATGGCTGTCGTTGAAATCATTAACAAACAATCCAGCAAGGACAAGATTATTATGCGACTATTGCGTCGTTTAGTAATTGCAGCCATGCAAAACAATATCATGTTTAAGGCAAAACATGTCCCAGGGAAGCTTAATGTTATACCTGACAGTTTGTCTCGTTTTAAATTTCAGGAGGCCAAAAAACTAGCCCCATGGTTAGATACACAAGCAACAGAGATACCGTCCAACATGATCTACATTTAACACAACCAACTCAGCAGTTGTTGCAATGTTCACTTTCTCCATCGTCCCGTAGAATGTACCTTAGAAGTTGGACATTATTGATAGATTTCTGTAAAGCTCATGCTATAGAATTCAAGTTTCCATGTTCATCCATACTTATCTGCAATTTCATTGGCCACCTATTCTCAACCCATTACAGTTCTAGTTCTATAACATCACATATATCTGCTATAAGCTATGTTCACAAATTATGTGAGGCTTGTGACCCTACTCATTCCTTTATTGTAAAGAAACTTCTGAAAGGCGCTCACAATCTTAGCAAAACTTGTGACACTAGACTGCCAATTACAAAACCTATTCTCATGAAATTGATTTCAGCCATTCAACACACTGTGCCTTCAGTTAATGATAGAATTTTGCTTAAGGCAATATTTCTTCTAGCATTCCATGGCTTCATGCGTCTTGGTGAATTAGTGGTACGGTCTATGGACCAAACTGTTAATGTCATCCAAAGAACACATATTGCTTTTTTAGATGACTCATCTGTTCAAATTTCACTCCACCACTATAAACATATGAAGAACAGTCAACCTTTAATTATAACTCTCACTTCTAATGGGCATTCCCAGTTCTGTCCTGTTAAAGCTTTAAAACACTATGTGTCAATTTACAACCATAAATCGGGCCCTTAATTTACATTCATGACTGGCCAACCAGTACCTCACAGTTTTGTTTCATCACATTTAACAGCAGCTATAAAGTTTATTGGTCTGAACCCAAAAGTTTACCTAGGCCATAGTTTTCGAATTGGCGCTGCTACAGAAGCGGCGAAAAACGGAATGTCTGAGAACGCTATTCAACAATTAGGCCGTTGGCAGTCTATTGCCATACAAAGATATATCAGAATCAATGCATTCAAATTTTAAACATGCATTTGGCTTCTTAATAGCCATATTGTGTCTGCAAAAGCATTCTCTAAAACACCATTAAGGGTCAGCATTTGGCTGCCTTAAATGTTAGAGTTGCATACATTGGTATTTACATAGGGGTCATACTTAATAGTTGCCACCGACTCACTTGTCCTATTGCATAGAACATTATACTGTTGATTTTACATGATCATGTTATCATCAAGGGTCAGTATATGGCTGCCTTGTAATTGTTAGTTATCATATTTATGTAACATTTGTCTTGTGACATTGTATAGTTTAGTGCCAAACATAAGGTTCAGAATGTATACCATGATGTAATTGGCAATGCAAGGGTCAGCATTTGGCTGTCTGCATATCCTTTCTCTTTGATGTTTATTGTCACATGTTATTAGTACATATGTTTTTGTAATTAATTCACATGGTTGATGTTACCGTACACATGTTATAGTGCATTACTGGTTCTTTGTGTAACTTATTTTTCAATGTCCATCATGGTTCTTATCTATTAATATTTTTACCCAGCATCCCTTAAGAGCATTAAGAAAATAGTTCAAGTCGACCATTCTTATTCCCCCTAATGTATAAATTAACACAAGCGTATCTCATAATCGTTTCAGGTTTGTTGTTCCACAAATAAGTGTTACAATTATTATAATGAATTAGTCGCTCGACAGGAATGCAAAAGTGAGATAAGAGTTCAGCAATATTATAATTGTTAACACACTTGCTTTTACTTCAAAACCGAATATTCAAACAAAATGAATGTTCTAATAAAGCAACTGAAAATATATCAAAACGTTGAACTAGGTTAGAAAACGGTCGCAGTAAAGTATCCTCAAGTTTGCTGACACACTTATTTCACACTTTCTATAAAAAATAGTGCGGAACACATTCCATGACATTTTTGTTGATTACAGTATGTATGCGCATTCACGCTCCACGTCGGTATTTCAATGTTTTTATGCCTACATGTATTTAAATAACCTAATGCATTAATATATCGTATGATCGTTGCAAAAAAATATTAACAAACTCGGTCAGAAGACAATTAACTGAATTAAAATTTGTGTTAAGTGTGAAAGTGAATTTTAAATTATTGGTATACAACATCATACATAATATTCAAAACACACTGAGTACATAAACAGGTTTCATAATATTTAAACGGCGTAATGCGTAATTTGTCGTCATAAAACTTGACGATCATCATCGTTTGTGTCGGATTTGTCGGTAACCACCGAACATCATCGACTGTGGACCTAAACCCAAGGTATGTATTTCATTTATTTTATTCCTTAATTCCAACTGCGACAGCAAGTCGGGTTCGGATTAGTTTTATTGCAGACACATTGCGAACAAAATACATCACAATTGAGGTTCACCCAAAACTGTAATCAAAGCATGAAAGTAGCTTCTCGACTGGAAGTACTTCGCAAAGAATATTTTTTATCATTATGAAGTTAATTATGACGTTTTAAATAAAAACGGTCTTTATATTTTGATAATGTGTTACTTGTTTAATTACTCGCATTAAAATAATAATATTTTCTCAAATACTAGTCGTTTTCACTAAAATCAACAAAAAAGAGTTATCTATTAAAATATTTTTACGCAATAAAAATACAAGATGTAACATCTTTAAGATGGTGTAAAATACATAAAATGTCTTTAGAAAAAGATTGACTTATGCCGTATAGACCAGTGTCAAGTGTTGGCAGTGATACTTTCTATTTTTTGGCACGTAAACAATAATACTAATAAACTCCTCACATAGGTCACGTAACGCATTGCTATTGTTACAATCTGTATATCAGGGAAAGTAATCGCCGCGGGGAATTTATCATTTTAAATGGGTCTATTTCTAGCAGACGCCTGGCGCGAGTAGTGATATTTGAGCGAGAACAATCTGATGTAAAATTCGTACCTCCGAACTTTTCCGTTAATACTAGCTCTCGCTTTCGCGAAGCTTAAAGCAGCGAAAGAGTGAAAAACAATCGAACTTTAACTAATATTTTTATAAAATAGTATAATTATAAGTATATATGTGACGTAAAATTCGACAAACACACGTCCAGACAAATGTACTGCGATATTTTAAAATTACACAGAGCAAAAAGGAAACCGCCGTACAAAATACATTTATATTATGTATATACAAGTATTTATAAACTTTATAAAATTATTGTATATGACCATTCCATTGACACTGCAGTTCATTTATGTCACATAAAACATAATACTAAATGGAATTAACTAAGTCGAACATCTAATCATTGATCTGCATAACGTTCACATTCAATTTATAGTCATAACATCTCGCTTAGATTTATCTATCTTCCTTTAATGCAAAACCCCTCGCGAGGACGTAAGCATGTTGAGCGTCAAGCTGTGAAATAGAGTGCTAAAAGAAAGTAAAAGCTGAAATAAGATAAGAACATTGAACTATTCTAGGGTCGGAAGGCTGGGGATGTCTGGCAGTAGGTTGTTCCAGAGGAATACTGCCCAGGGTGGAATACTTGTATTAATCTGTGGGGGTAGTGATTAACCTATAACAATGGGGATGTGGATGTCTTGAGGTACGGGGAATGTGGATAACGTGAACTGTTATGGGTGTTTCTACTTAATTTTATTAAGGAGGGACAGCCAACAGTCAAAGTGTCTGAGCATACACAGGCTACACTGAACGTTTGTTGATAGCCGTCCTTGATCCATCGAGCTTACCTTAGATCGATTTTTATCTATGGCGTATTACGTAATAAACAGCGGGGTTCTGGGTACGGAATTTCTTTTAAGTCAGGTATCTAACGAATAGAGGACAAAATATCAAAATTCTGAGGCATGGATCCTTGCATTATACATTTATAGTCATTTTAATGCTATTTGTTGTAATATATTCCAATATACAGAGTAGTTATCGTTGTTCAGAAATTTGTAAATTATTGTTTTATAGAAGACCAAACAAATGTAATATTTGATTCAAATCACGTGCAATTCATACAGTGGGTTTATTTCAGCATATAATTATGGTTTAGTTTTTATATCTATAGATAGGTGAAACTTGATATCACCAGACATCCAGTCCCGTTACCTTAAGTGTTGAAGTAGTTACTTAAAACATTATAGCCATTGTAGATTCTGTAAAGAAATACCAATGTATACTTTTTTCGTTTCAGTGAAGGTTAATATAAGTATGCTAAAGCTTGTCGTGTTCATCACCGCCTATTTGGTGACATTTCTCGATGTTGCACTTCTATACAATTTTGGAAGCATATTTGTTCATGTAATGAACACATTCAATGCTACCCGAGCGGAAACTGCGGTGATTCAATCTACAGCCTTGGGTGTAGGACCTTGCTCTGGTAGTAACCACATTTAGTTAATACGTTTCCATACTTTGAATATTTGCTGGGACCAATATATTAGTGTTTGTTGAAACACTTTTTTGGATATGCAATCAATTAATTACTTAGTAATAAATTAGGCGGGTAGAATACTTACAATGAAAATGTAACCACGGTTCATGCAGGTCTTGTCAACAGATGGACTGCAGAACATTTTTGACGTGTAATAGGCTATGTGCTACTGGAGGCATTTTTGTAGACACCATTTTTTTTGAAAGCTCAATGCCTGCTGATCATTTTTCCAGTGTCTACAATCTGGGCGTTTGGGCGTTTGTGAACTACAGCATGCTAATAACCGTTACCGAAAAATACGTTTTACAATAATTTTATTTTGTTAGAAGTCTTATTCTAGATATTTTCAATAATTCATCAATTTGAACAATTCCTTTGATCATAATACGTTAGCAACGGCTTTACTTGTCGATCAAATGCATGTTTTTCACTTTATTGCACTATATATGCTCTGTAATTTACGTTACCATGCGTTACCCTAAATGACAAGGAAATGACAGTTGTATATGTTAAATTAACACAAAAGCAGTCGTAAACAATGTTTTTATTCATATTAGGCGAATAATACCACATGTTCATGTTTCTCTTTCATTGAATGCTCGTTTATGTCTTCATTTTACGTAAAATACGTTACATATAAAAGTATACGTGTTACATGGAAATCATTTATATTACTGTGATCACATGCTATGATCAAATAGGTATACAGTGATAGGTAATCATGATGCATTCATTAATACCCATTCTAGTTACAAATGTTGTAAAGTTTGACTGGGATAATAGTAGTTTACGTTACATAACGTTACCTTTATCACGATAAGTACTTAACACGCTTTACAATGCATAAAACATTGATTTGATATACAAAATGTTTATACTTGATTACTGGCAATACATAAACGAGTAACAACAATTCTATGAAACTGTTATAAAATCATCATCGAATGTATTCTAAGAATATGTATCTATGAAACAATCAAATTTACAATATAGGAGCATAAGCAGGCCAAATGCGTTACGTTCTGCTCGTATCTATGTTATTATATTATGCTGAAATACTCTGTGTGAAAGGTTGTGTATCTTCAAATCTTGGCCGGGGTAATTGACCCTTTGATATTGGCGTGTGCTCCCATAGAGCATGGTTTTAGTGTTTCCCAGACGTAACTTTGTCAAGAGAACCACTAGCACAATTCCGGAATTTATCATAAGTTCCACGAGACCACTGTCGTTCATTACTTTACCTAGATGTATCGAAGATGGAGCATACGTGTGTGAAATACACCCGTTCTCACTATGACATTAGTGAATTTGTTCCGGAAACTGCCAAACCAATGAGTACGATTTCATGGCCACTGCTAGGTCACAGGTTACAATTGCATTGAAAAAAGAAACATATCTATAAATTACTATGAAATTGATAGACTAAATTAAATATTTATTTGATTAATGCAATTATTTATTTATTGACAATTGATTGCTTTGATTTGATTGATTGATATGAAAGTTTTATAATGAAATGTTTTTTTTTAATTTAAGCCTAAATGCCACTTTAGATTTTATAATGTCTGATGCAAAAAATATCAAAGTTTAGTTATACATGCACTTATGTTCATAGTTATATTTTGGTAACGCATGCGGTTAATAATATACACGTATTTTCTGCATTATTGTGACATTTTTTCACCTTGTCAACATATAATACAATTGAGTACCATTTACTCATTAGATAGAGTTCTGCTCGATCCAGAAACAGTAAGTATATGATGATAATCGAATATTTTAGAGTATATGTGACTTATTTCAGTGATATGATATTGGTAACGTAAATTATACCACATTTGATGATGAGTTTTTTTTTCTTCTATATTTCTATCACAAAATGTGTTCAAACACTTTACATTTTATCTTCTTGTATGAAAAAACAACAACACGAAAGTACCATGTATATTATATTAACGGTAATTCAAAGCTAATTACATGCCAAATGGTTTGTATATAATTATGTTAAAGACAAAAGAATTTAAAATTATTATATGATATTGCCGGTTAATTGAGCTTTGTATTAAGATACACATGAAAATATTAAATGTAGCTCATATATTTTTTATATAAACAAACAAGCATGCCATTCTGATATTATGTTACATTATGCACATATAAAACTTTTTAGCACCTTCAAAAATTGCTGTTATAAAAAATAGAAGAGTGCAATTTAAAGATGTAGATGTAATCTGCTACACCATACTTTATAGAAAAATCAATGTTTAATATTTATGTTTTAATTTTATGATGAAGAGCTCCAAAACAAAACAGTTACAAACCACAAAATATGATATCATAACATTTTTATAATATTTTTTTGAAAAGCCTTGTAAAAAAAGGTCCTGTATAAATTTGATATATATTCTATATATTAAAACTTATAACAATTAGATGATTATTACCATTTCAATATAATAAAAAAATACATTGTATAAGTGCAAATAAATTACTTTGCCAGTTCTTTTTTAGTTTTTGAAATTGCAATGTTTGTTGTCTTTTTTCATGTATGTCCTTTTTCAAGTTACATTCATTGTAAAATTATTAATATTATTTTGGTTAAAATGAACATATTGTTGTATAAATACACTAAGCGAAGTAATTCTATGGATATTGAAGCCCTCGGTAATGATAATATTTATTCTTTTTATATCAATGACTGATTTAAAAAATTTCTCTTACAACTGCAGAGGTTTAAATGATACCAAAAAACGAACCGATGTCCTTAACTTTTTGAAAGAACAAAAGCCAGATATTGTCTGCTTACAAGACACACACTTTACTAAGACCATTGAACAAAATATATATGCTCTATGGAATGTGGAATGTTTTTTCAGTAATGGAAAATCTAACTGTAGAGGAGTCTGCATACTTTTTAGGAAAAATCTTGCTGCTTGTGTAAATTCTGTAGAAACTGATACAAATGGAAATTGTTTAGCATTAGATATGTCTTATAAGAATAACAGATTTACATTATTAACATTGTACGGACCAAATAGTGACTCACCTGATTTCTACAACAATCTTTTTAATACTATAGATAAAACGGGAAATGATTCTTACGTAATTTGTGGAGATTTTAATCTAGTTTTGGACAGTGATCTAGACTATTGTAACTATAAATCAAAGAACAATAATTATAAAGCAAGAACTATTTTACAAGAAAATATAGAAAGTCGTAATTTAAGTGATATATTTAGACTATTACATGGTGAAGAAAAAAAATACACTTGGCGTAGATTGAATCCTATACAACAGGGGCGTTTAGATTTTTTTCTAGTTACAGAAGACTTACTTCCGGTTGTACGCAACGCAGATATTTTATTAACATATAGGTCGGATCATTCTCTTATTACACTATTATGTTGTTTTAATGATGTTGAACATGGAAAAGGCCTATGGAAATTTAATCATTCACTTTTACATGATATTGAATATTTAAAATGCATTAACAATAAAATTGAGGAAATAAAACAACAATATTGCTTGCCCGTCTATAACATAGAAAACTTATCGACAACTGAAGATTCAAATTTACAGTTTGTAATAAATGATCAATTATTTTTGGAAAACCTATTGATGGAATTACGTGGTAAAACTATCTCATATGCTTCTTACAAAGCAAACAAAGAAATAAAAGAGAAGAAAACTTGATTGAAAAACTAAAGAAAATTGAGTCAAAATTAACTGAAGAAAATCGAAAGGAAATCTTTACATTACAAGAGGAATTGGAAAACATAAGAAAAGATAAAGTGCATGGTCAAATCATCCGTTCTAGATCAAATTGGATTGTAAATGGAGAAAAAGTAACAAAAGATTTTTGTAATTTAGAAAAACATCACTGTGTTGATAAATCAATGCCTTTCTTAGTAAAAGAAGATGGTTCAAATATTTATGGCCAAAATAATATTTTGCATGAAACTTATAATTTCTATAAGAAATTATATTCCAGAACAGAACTAAGTGATTATGATATTGATAAGGATTTTGAAATTATAGAAATTCCCAAATTGTCACACGAAAATTCCCTATCTTTAGAAGGGTTATTAACATTTAAAGAAATTTCTGAAACACTTAAAAATATGAAAAACGATAAGAGTCCCGGTACTGATGGTTTTACTTCAAACTTCTTTAAAGTATTTTGGAACAAAATAGGTTATTTTGTTGTACGTGCTATAAATTGTGCATTCACAATGGGACATTTTTCAGTAACTCAGAAACAGGGTATTATTACATGCATTCCAAAAGACAGTAGAAACAAACAGTACTTAAAAAACTGGAGACCAATAACATTATTAAATACAATATATAAACTAGCTTCAGGTTCAATAGCAAACAGACTCAAAACAGTTTTAAATATTTTAATTGCAAATAATCAAACAGGATTTATAAAGGATAGATTTATTGGAGAGAATACTAGATTGTTATATGATATTATGGAATATACAGATAAATATAAACTTCCAGGGTTACTAATCTTGATTGATTTTGAAAAAGCTTTCGATACACTATCCTTTGACTTTATTGATAAGATAATGACCTTTTTCAAGTTTGGTCCTATGTTCAAAAAATGGATTTCATTATTTTTACTTGATACCAACTTAGCAATGCAAATAAATGGATTTTTATCAGATTTTTTCACAGCAGGTCGTGGATGTCGTCAGGGTGACCCAATTTCAGCTTATATTTTCATTTTGTGTGCAGAAATTTTGGCTTCAAAGATAAGAAACTGTAAAAATATAAAAGGAATAATAATAAATGAAGAAGAATTCAAAATTTCGCAGTTTGCAAATGATACAACACTATTGCTGGATATATCAGAAAAATCTCTTAATTCAGCACTAAATATATTAGACAATTTTGCTAAATATTCTGGCCTAAAAGTAAACTTTAATAAAACACATGTTATCTGGATAGGATCTATGAAATACAGTACAAGATCTATTAAGACTAAATGGAAACTAAAATGGGGGGATACACAGTTTAAATTATTAGGAATAATGTTTGATGTAAATCTGACAAAAATTGTTGATAGTAATTTTCGTGAGAAAAAAAGTAAAATAAAAAATTGTATCCTATTTTGGAATAGAAGGAAGCTGACACCAATAGGTAAGATATGTGTCATAAAATCTTTATTACTCCCCATTCTAACACTTTGTTTTACGGCCCTTCCAACTCCATCTCCTCATATAATGAAAATGATAGACAATATCTTTACTAATTTCGTGTGGGGAAAAACAGTTAAAATAAAAAGTTCTGTTTCAAGCAAAGACTACTGTGATGGAGGTATAAAAATGGTGAATGTATACAATTATAATGACACTATAAAGCTTAGTTGGATAAAAAGATATATAAAAACAAATAATAGTCAATGTTTTGCATTACTGAAATCAATATTTAACATAGACAAACTATTTAGTACTGGAAAATTTTATGCTGAAAATGTTATAAGGAATATTAAAAACCATTTTTGGTATCTGTTTTGAAAAGTTACATTACTTATGTTGAAAGTTTTAATGTTGGTTCAAAAGACACTATGATAGATATACCACTCTTTTACAATCATAAATTTATGTCTGGTAAAAAAGAAATTTTATATAAAAAAATTGTATGACCAAGGAATAAGATTTATTCGAGATATTGTAAAAGAAATTGGGGAGCTGCTTACAATAAATGAAATAATTACAAAAATAGGGTGTAATGTAAATTTTATATGTTATGAAAGTCTATTAAGAGCTATAAGAAAATATAAAACAGAAAATAATATAAATCTTATAGGTAATAAAAAATATAACATAATTATGAGCTCCTATGTTAAAACAATAATTACAGGAATAGGGACAAATAAATTGGTATATAAACAGTTGATATACAATAATGAAAAACCAACCAGTCAAAATAAATGGAATAATTTGTTTATTGATATTGTATTACCATGGAAAAATATCTATAAATTACCATTCAGCATTACCAAAGATACCTACTTACAATGGCTTCAAACTAGAATAAATCATAAGATACTTGGAGTAAAATCATTATTACATAAAATGAATTTAACAGATAATAACATATGTACTTTTTGTAAGAAAGATCCAGAGACAATACTCCATCTTTTTTGGGAATGTCCTAAGGTAAAAACTATAATAGATTTTGTGAAATTAAAACTTAATATACTGAATTTTGATTCAAACATGTTAAGTAGTAATTTTTTTATATTTGGTGTGTATGATAAAGTTCCAAACAGTAATAAGTATACAATACTTTTTCTTGAATTAAAGAGATATTTATTTGTATGTAAAAATAAAAGGACTATACCAAATACAGAAATATTCATAAAAAGTTTACAATTTGCATAGGAAACCAATAAGCGGTATACAAATAATAATATAGAAGAAAATTGGTCAATTGTAAGAGCTTTAACATCAGTTTAATTATGATAGAATGTCGGCTTTGTGTTTATATAATTGTTATATTTTTAAGATGTAAGAGCTTTTTTCACATGAAACAGTTCATTATTTGAATGTATCTTATATATATATATATATATAACTGTCTTACTTAATTGTAAAGATACACTATTTGAATGTATACTATGTATTTATTTATGCAACTGCTTACACTTTATAATGTTGTAACTTAAATTCTACATGTATTTCTTTCTGTTTGTTATTTATAGTTTCTTTCTAACCTTATTGCCTTGTAATTTGTAAGGTATAAGTGGGATGGCACCCCGACCCACTTACTACCATTTGACGGGGACAATAAAGATAAAAAAACAACAACAACAAAAAAAACATTTGATGGTGAGTTTAACATTTCTACACTCTTGTTTACATTCTCTGTGCTTATAATCATAATTACAAAGCCTTTAACACGAAATTATTTTGATCTCTTTGCGGTATTGTGTTAACTTTAAAATTTCAATTATGGTAACGCCCCAAAATGGCGGTAACGGAGTAAAGCCCCAACATCCAGATGGTAGACACTGGGATTTGGTAGGTCTTTCCATACAAAAACATACTGTAGAAAAATGCCTCCGGGGGGAGGGGGAGGGGGTATTGGTGCCCCATAGTCTATAAACTGTGATTATCTTCGCATAAATGAGACCACATTTTCCATTAGATGGTTTTCAGTATGTATCATATTTAACATGTTTTAATTTCCTCAGGAATGTTAGGCAGTTCTTCATACACAAATTCGGAATAATGAAGTGTGGTATTGTTCTTGCAACTGTCGCTAGCGCCAGTATTATGTCTTGTTACTTTGCGACCAGTATATGGTATATAACGGTCAGTTTTGGCATTATCTTCGGTAAGTGTTCATTTAATGTTTGTTACCAATACATCCCTAGAATAAGAGTAACGAAGCTTAATGAAATGCCCAGTGCTCAGTTTCACGGGAAGCGTTCGTTTAAGATTCTTGATAAATCGTTGGGTCTTCTTACGTAAACATCCCCTCATAGGCATTCCATTGATGAAATAAAAAAGGAAAGCAGAATTGAACATATTGATGGTTAACCAACAATTGAGGAGGTTTTTGCATTCATGTTGGATGATGTTTTTTCTTACATTGTTCTTAGGTTTTCCGGCTGTTTGTATGATAAATAACACGACCGTCTAACATAAATGGCTGTGGGTGTGAACGGGAAGTATGTACGGATTCCCACAACCTAAATGCCTGGGAACTGATAAGTACCAACTAGAATTACCTGTGACAATAATATTTTTACTACTGTAAGAGTAATGCATACAAAAAATATGCAAATGTACTTATTTAAATATGACTTCGTATCAATTTTAGGTCCAAGTGTTATAAACATATTTATTTGTTCAACAACGGCTGTCAGTAGTATTTTCACGGGCAGAAAGAAGATATTAATGTTATCACTTCTAGCAACATCTATTGGACTTGGTGGTATGGTATATCCATATGTTCTGTCGTACTTAATGTAAGCTTATTTTTCTAAATGATGTGAATTTAAGAGATTAATTAAATGTTCTATGAATTAAGTAAATACGAAATGTGTAATGATGTACAATCGACTATGGTATTACAAGAGTCAATCAAAAAATAAGAAAAATATGAGAGTTTTTGAAATATTTAAACACACTGTATGTCCATGTGGTACACTGTGTGTGGTAAGTATTCCGGTGGTATCATAAGCAAATACCAATAACATTTAGTATAGTTTTTTAAGCTCACGTGAGCACTTGTGCTCAGGGTTAGCTTTTGTGATCAGTATTCGTCCGGCGTCGTGCGTCGTCAAACTTTTACCTGGTGAACACACTAGGGGCTACATTTGGGGTCAACTAGGTCACCAGGGCCAAATAAGGAAAACCTTGTGAACACTCTAGAAATCAATGTTTTGATTGGATCTTCATGAAACTTTGTCAGAATGTTTATCTTTATAATATCTTGGACGAATTCGAATATGGGTCATCTAGGGTAAAAAACTACGTCGCTAGGTCAAATCTTATGAAAAACCATATTAACACTGTAGAATTCACAGTTATAATAGAATCTTCACCAAACTTTTGTCAATTGTTTTGTTTCAATGATAAAACGAATATGGGTCATCTGGGGGCCAATAACTAGGTCAAATCTTTGGCAAACCTTATTTGATCCTGATTGAATCTTCACCAAACCTTTAAAATGGGTCATCTGGGGTATAAAAATTAGGTCACAGGTTCTAAATAATGTTTTAATTAGAAAACAATTATTGTCATATGAGCGATAAAGGGCCATATTGGCCCTCTTGTTTTGAAGATTCGTCGAAATTTCACAAAGCTGTGTGAATTGGGATATGTCACTCACTACTTTGGCGCTTCCATTCACGTTAAAAGGCCCTAAAACTATGTTTCATCAGTCCGACGATATATCAAAGCATAGTTTCATCATGTGTTGAGTAACTACTAATATCATTTACATTGTATTATATTATAGTGGATCCGATCATATAACATCAGATTAAATGGGTTGATGTGTGGTATGTTTCTTTCGTTCTTGGTACATTTGTATTTGGTTTGGAAGGTGCCAAGTGGTGGAATTACATTCAAAGATATATTTTGATAAAGTGTAATTAACAACTTGGTATGTAGCGTTAAAGAAATTCAATTTGAATTTTAAAATACAAATGTATAATGAGCGGCAAGATTTTGTTAAAAAAGGGATACTTAGTACTAGTATTTCATTTGCCTCAATGGACAGGTTTTTAACCATGGAATTTAGTGATTCAAGGGCTATTAGATATCATTTCCAGGCTGATCCATATACAATAGATCCGTAGTCCAGTTCTGAATGGATAAGAGACCGATATAAACGTATTAGTACTTTTCTGTTAGATTCTCAGTCAGTGACAACTTTCAGGAGGTATCGAGTCTTCTAGCAATTACTTTTTGAGTTATTTAATATGACTGATATAAATGTAAGTCTGGAGTCAAATATAACCCCTAGATAATTAAAGTCTGGTACAACCTGAATTGGTGTGTTGCCCATATTAAGATATAGTTCCGGATGCATGTAGAAATGTATTGAAACTGTGAAACCATTTTGATCCGACATAGTTTCATATCAAGTATATCATTGATGGAGCCGTCTTTTAACGAGGTTTATGTTTTGAGACTCAAAACATCAAAGGATTCAAGTTAGCCCATCTACATACAGAAAGAGCCTACTCCTGGATTTAAAACTTCAACTTCACTATTAATTTTGATACTAAATAGGATGACCCACAGGATACAGCCCTGCAGCACACCCATTTATTGTGTGTGTGGATCTGAAAGAGTGGTCCCACTTGGACATGGAAGAAAGCCACAATAGAAAAGTGGAAGGTGGCATCTGAGACCAAAATCATGAAGATCATTTGATATGCCATACTTCCAGGTAGTGGCACTTTTAAAGACGAAAAATACATCCACTGAATGATCTTTGTTTATTAAGGCCTGTCTTAGTAGTCTTAAAGCGCACAGCTTAGGTAGTCAACTGTACCACGTTGGTAACAAAAACCACTCTGTACATTCACAATAAGGTTTATAGATTCAAAGAACCAAACAGGTCCGTTGTTCACTATTCTTTCCAGTGCTTTACAGATACAACTGGTAAAAGTTATTGGGTGATGGTCATTAGAAAGCCCAGCTTAGGAATAGGAATTGGCAATGCTAGGAAGAAGGGAGTTCATCCGATTCCCATACATTATTAAACGTATCAAGTAAAAGAGAGAGAGTATGAATGAGCGTTCAAGAAATTAATTGATTATGAACTTTGTCTGGACCAGAGGATTTGATTGTACTTCTCTTGGTTTTGTAAGAGATATTAAGTTTTTTCTCTCATCCGAGGTCTTGTGTGCCTGAAAAGAATCTATCTCTGTGTAGCCTAACGTTGATAAGAGACTTCAACATGGAAAGTTGGAGATGGCACTTTTGGAAGTGACCACTTTCCCATCGTATTTCATCAACATGTCCGTCTGTCTAATTTGAAAAAAAATTCTTTAGGACCAGACTTATGATTACTCATGAAAAGTTAGACAATAGTGAGGATGTGTCTAACATTGTTACTTCACTGCCCATAAAGGCAGCTGAAGGCTCAATCCATCTGACCTCCACAAACTCTAGAAGCCATGACGAACTACAAATGTATTGTATAATGATGACTGTATAAGGGCTACCTAAACTCTCAAGTAAGCCCTAAGGAAATTCAATCTGAGACTAACTGATGAAAATCTTAGCTCTTTTTGTATATCAAGATCAAAAGCTCGAAAATCGCTAAAAAATGGAAGACTTTGTCTCAAAACTGAATAATATAACCTCGATTAGAAAACCGTAGGTATATTGGTCCACAAAGTCAATGGAGAAGGCTTATCTCCAATTAAGCATTTGTCTGTTGACAACAATGATACAGACTACCACCCTCAGGAAGAGACGCTAGCTTCTGCGTTCGGGAAAAAGTCTTCATCTGAGAACTATTCAGAAAATATTAAAGTGAAGAGAAGGGACCTATTGCAGGATGTAGATAGGTCTTTGCATTGGCTTCTTTCATTATTGTCTGATTGATTGTTTACTTTTGTTGTATGATCTATCGACTCTAAATTTAGCAGCTATATTGGATTTATATCATGCATAATCAACATTGAAATACATAAGTTCTCAGTATTTATCAATATCAAAGGTTAAAAATGTCTTAGGCATAATTCGAAAGTTGAATAATTATTTTTGTGTTTTACACAGTTTATGCCCAAAATTACATTGTGAACTTTATAAATTCAATATTGACTTTTTAAAAAGAAATTCATCACAAATAAGATAAAATAAATATCTTTTCTTCTTACATTTGTAATTAGAATATGACATATTAATCAAATTTGGAATTAAAAAGTAAAACAATTTGGCAGCCATTTTGGATTGGAGCGGCCATATTGGATTTATGTAATGTAATCTAGTTCATTAAAGCACAAAAGTTGTTAATATTCATCAATATCAAAAGTTAAAAGTGTCTTTGGCATAATTCTGAACTTGAACAAATATAGTGCTCTAGAATGTCATATTCGAGTTTTTATACAGATAATGCCCAAAATTACATTGTGTGATTTAAACAGTAAAAACAACATTTCGGCGGCCATTTTGGATTATGGTGGCCATTTCGGATGCGACTCGAGAGTAAGACTTAATCAGAATGATGTCTTTTTCAATACACATCATCTTGGAAAATTAAAACTCATTTGGCCGAATAGTTTTTGAGTTATACAACGATTCCTGAAATTCCCAGTTTTATTTTTTTTTTCAACTTTTAGCCCAAAAATATCGCTTTTGCACCATGGGATTCGTGGGGATTTTTTGTCCAACTTAGTTATTTGTATTCAGTGACATATTGCTAGATGAACTGCAATGTCAATGGAATGAACATACTAAATAATTTTTAGTTTATGAATGCAATTACTTGTATACGAAAAACATAAATGCACTTTTATGGCGGTTTCCTTTTCTCTCGATGTGTAGTTATAAAATGTCATAGTGCATGTACATTTGTCCGGACGTATGTCTGTCCAATTTAACGTCATATACCTGACATACATATTCTTTGATCGTGTCATTGACAACACTACATGTATAAGTTTATTAAAATATCAGTTAAAGTTGAATTGCTTTTAGCTCTTCGTTGTTTTCACAGTTTTGCTTGAACCACAATTGGGATGTATTTCTTTTTCGCAAATGTGTACTAGTATGCAAATCAATTAATCCGAACCTGACTTGCTGTCGCAAGTATGAATAAAGTGCTGAATTACGTGAAATACGTACCTTAGGTTAAGACATAAGCTATCAATTTTTAGGTCCACAGTCTACAATGTTAGGTTGTTACCGACAATCCTACACTTCAACACAAACAATGATGATCGTCAAGTTTTATTACTGATTATTACGTATAACTCAGATAAAATACTAAGAAAGCTATTTATATTTTCTCAGTGTTTTGTATTATGGATGCATGATATTGAATGTTATGCTTGATGTTGTATACCTATCATTTAAAATTCACTTTCATATTTAACACTGATTTTTATTCAGTTAACTGTCTTCCGACCGTGTTGGTTAGTATTGTTCGGCAAATATCATATGATATTTTTAACGCATTTATTTATACTATATAAATAGACATAAACGCATTGAAGTACCGAATAGGAGCATGACTGCGCAGGCATGTCGTATTCAACCAAAATGTCAAAGGACCTGAGTCGCGGCTTGGTTTGTATAGAAATTATCAAATAAGTATTCATTGTACAAATGTACTTGCAATCTAAAATATGGTAACAATTTGTACAATGTAAACTTGAAAATACTTTACTGAGAACCTTTTTCAACATCTTGATATACTTGTATTTTCAGTTTATGGATTACAGCATGCATTTTAATTGTTGTATCATCCGGTTTTGAAATAAAAATAATTATTGGTGTTAACAATTACAATATCGCAAAAAACTTATCTCACCGTTTTTGCAAATTCACAAATGTTTTATTGTTACACTTATCTAAGGATTACAGTGATCGGTGAACACACTCGGTGTTAAATGGGGTCTACATTTTACAGTTACGATATTGTATTGTCCTGTATTTTAT
The DNA here is from genome assembly GCA_964023205.1 of Lutraria lutraria. Classification (NCBI taxonomy): domain Eukaryota; kingdom Metazoa; phylum Mollusca; class Bivalvia; order Venerida; family Mactridae; genus Lutraria; species Lutraria lutraria. The sequence goes on along the minus strand of OZ026842.1, from coordinate 24,975,356 downwards.
ATGCAAAAAAATGCGTTTTTTCCTTTAAAGGGAACTTAGAGCTTAACCGTTTTAGGCGATTGTTATTTCATTGATATCTTTGTAGGACCACATTCTATGTTACATGTGATTGATTTCCGCTACGTATGTGATTGCATTTTGTAACACCTGTTTAAGGTATTAGATACGTAATACTGCACATTTTAATTTTATAAAATAATACATCCGAATTATATAATATCTTTGATAGCTATCGTAGGTACTTCAACTTTTTTACGACTCGTTATTATACACTAGCTATACGTGCATGCATATTAATTTCTATTATTATAAGATGTAATATTTACAATTTGAAGCAGTTTTTCTTTTAAATTAGTAAATAAGACCATGGGGTTTCATTGTGCAAAATGAATGTTATTTTTTCTTTGATATTTAAAAAATGACCTACTCCCATTGACAATAATGCAAAATAAAAAGGAAAATAGCTCATGGAATATCATTGTTTTTAATCTCATAGCAAATCATTTTTTTATCTAGAAAACCCATAAAAATTATTTAAAAATCTGTTCGCCCCAATTTGAGATAATCAATTTGGGCAATGGGTATGTAATACCTTTAACTGTGATCTCTAACGAATATGTTTTCCGTAACTTTAAATCACAATATCGTCATGCGCAAATTATACAAGTAATAAAATACAAAAATAAATTGAAACTAACAATGTAGTAGAATGATGGCTATCTGATCGTATTATACACTAGCTATACGTGCATGCATATTAATTTCTATTATTATAAGATGTATTATTTACAATTTGAAGCAGTGAATTCTGTATATTGAACTTTAAGTAGAAACATGTAAGCAATGTTGTTAAGGTGTGGATGTACAATACGACTATTTGTAGTAAGTGTGTTTTATATTTTGGAATCGTATTTGTAATACACCGCCTTTTCATTAGTTTATCTTAATTTGAGTACTATATTTTTTATATTTTTTATCGCAGGGTATATACTGTAAGAGGAAATGTCAGAAAATATTAACGAAAAACGGTGTAAGAGTAAAACACATTTTCTTCAAATAGTGTTCACAACAAAGAATTTTTTTTCATTTTGGAAGAAAATATGCGTTTTCGTTTTCTGATGTGTTCTGAAATGTTCGGATGGTTAAATGATACCTCAGTATTTTTGTTCGATGAAAAATCATTTCGTGGACAAGCCAATCTACGAATTCCACGAAAAAAACTCCAATGAAATTATGTAAAGTTTTGTAGAGACTAGAATGGTCATTTCGTACTGTATACGTCAGTCGATTTAATGTTGATCTAACAAAATTGTAAAAGGGAAGCAACTTAGTTGACACTTATTTTTTCTATTACAGATTTCCTTTTCTTTTTTTATACTTAGTATTCGTGCCGCCTGCTTTACATCGTGCAAACAGTAGAAAACTATTGGTTAATTTAACTTTAACATGTTTGTATTACTGTAGTCGGTTACTTTGATTAAAGCGCAATCTGATGGAAGAGTTAAATATGAAATTGCATAAATTAGCCACCTAAAAGGCACGACAGATGTAATGCGAAAACACGACACACGTCACGACAAATCGAAATTGCGAAAATGCGACAAATTCAACCTTGTCTTTTTTGTACAACATACAACATGGCGTAAATCAGCCACCATACTTTAGAGTTACAGATGTATCACACTCACTAACATCATTAATGGTCTTACTTGTACAGCTAATGTGGTTGCTATGGGGGTAACCAAGATGGAAAACCACTATACGATCTTGGGTCATGTGATAAGACTAATAAACAATGTAACGTGGGGTGCTACAACTTCTAGATTGTATAAATTGTTGAGCCGAAAAGTATCTGTAGCGGGCCTCTTTTTTCTGATTCTATGGTCGTTCGAATCGTAAATAAAAACTGTTTTCTTACATTTGCGATTAATTTATTTGAATGACATTACATAATTATTATACAATGTTGTAATTGTAAAATGTAGACTCCACTTTACATCGATTGTGTTCACCGTTTACTTACGCTCCTCAAATAAGTGTGTTTTTTGTAATTTATTTTGTTCTTCATACTCGTACAACCATATGATTTGTTATGTTACCTATTGTTAGATATTTTTAACATTCGTGTTTGAAAAAATCGTCATGCACATATAACATTTTTATAGTATTACAAATATATGATGTTTTTATATGAAGAATATATAAATTGTTTGGAGAAAAAGAAATGACGAAAAAAATAGAGGATTTAATCTGTATAATTAATAATATTCATACACGAATGATATTTGTAACAGTTGAAATGTAAAAGGTTTTAAAAAGTTTTTGATCGGATAACGATGATAAATTATTTTTAAAAACCGACCCATTTGGTGTTATGCTGATTTAATTACATTTCTTCTTTTAATATTTTCCTTGTCTATTATTCCAAAACGTACTGTTTTTAAGTTCAATGAACATTTCAGGTTTCTATCGGATAGAAAAATTCCAAGTTTATTCCACAAATGTTGCACATGATTACATTCCCAAAACAAATGCTCTAATGTTTCCACTTGCATGTTACAAAAATAGCATAAACTTTATTCTGAGATCTTGCATTGATGTAATGATTTATTTGTTGGTTAAATTCTCATTAAGTATTTGTATTGAAAACTTCTTAATTTTACCTCTATAGTAGCTTTTTGTGTTTGAGACTATATTTTTGTCCAATGTATTAACTCATTCGGGAATATTGATGACCATTTTGTTTCGGACTTTATTTCTGCTTTAGTTTTAGTTTTCAGCTGTGTCTCGTAGAGTAATTTGTTGGGTTCTTTAGATTTTAATAATTTGTCAAATAATCTTTCTTGTTGTGTGTATAGTATACCCACTTGAGTTAGTGCTTCTTTAGATTTATAGGAACGCTGGATATTAAATTGAAGTATCTTAAATACTGCATGTCATTCATGTTATATATCTTTTTGTGTTTTCAAAATTATAGAAGGCTTTCGTTCTATAATAAAAAATATGTTCTAATTTCGTTATTCCCTTTTCATGCCAATCTTTGTAATAAAACGTTTTGTTACATAGTTTGATTTCCGTATTGTTCCATATTAATTGTTTACTTATTTCTACATCATTTTCATTTTTATTTATACTTATCCAAGATCGCAATATATCTTCTAAAAATATATTTCCATTGCTTATTGCTTTTGCGTCACTTTCAGATATGTTACATTGAAATATTAGCTCTCCTCCTTTTTTATTAAGTATTGATTGATAAAAGATTTTTCAATGTCCATCATTGTTCTTATCTATTAATATTTTTACCCAGCATCCCTTAAGAGCATTAAGAAAATAGTTCAAGTCGACCATTCTTATTCCCCCTAATGTATAAATTAACACAAGCGTATCATTTAATCTTATCAGGTTTGTTGTTCCACAAATAAGTGTTACAATTATTATAATGAATTAGTCGCTCGACAGGAATGCAAAATTGTTAACACACTTGCTTTTACTTCAAAACCGAATATTCAAACAAAACGAATGTTCTAATAAAGCAACTGAAAATATATCAAAACGTTGAACTAGGTTAGAAAACGGTCGCAGTAAAGTATCCTCAAGTTTGCTGACACACTTATTTCACACTTTCTATAAAAAATAGTGCGGAACACATTCCATGACATTTTTGTTGATTAAAGTATGTATGCGCATTCACGCTCCACGTCGGTATTTCAATGTTTTTATGCCTACATGTATTTAAATAACCTAATGCATTAATATATCATATGATCGTTGCAAAAAATATTAACAAACACGGTCAGAAGACAATTAACTGAATTAAAATTTGTGTTAAGTGTGAAAGTGAATTTTAAATTATAGGTATACAACATCATACATAATATTCAAAACACACTGAGTACATAAACAGGTTTCATAATATTTAAACGGCGTAATGCGTAATTTGTCGTCATAAAACTTTACGACCATCATCGTTTGTGCCGGATTTGTCGGTAACCACCGAACATCATCGACTGTGGACCTAAACCCAAGGTATGTATTTCATTTATTTTATTCCTTAATTCCAACTGCGACAGCAAGTCGGGTTCGGATAAGTTTAATTGCATACACATTGCGAACAAAATACATCACAATTGAGGTTCACCCAAAACTGTAATCAAAGCATGAAAGTAGCTTCGCGACTGGAAGTACTTCGCAAACAATATTTTTTATTATTATGAAGTTAATTATGACGTTTTAAATAAAAACGGTCTTTATATTTTGCTAATGTGTTAATTGTTTAATTACTCGCATTAAAATCCTAATATTTTCTCAAATACTAGTCGTGTTTAATTACTAAAATCAACAAAAAAGAGTTATCTATTAAAATATTTTAACGCAATAAAATACAAAATGTAACATCTTTAAGATGGTGTAAAATACATAAAATGTCTTTAGAAAAAGATTGACTTATGACGTATAGACCACTGTCAAGTGTTGGCAGTGATACTTGCTATTTTTTGGCACGTGAACAATAATACTAATAAACTCCTCACATAGGTGACGTAACGCATTGCTATCGCATCGCCGTGGGGAATTTATCATTTTAAATGACGCCTGCCGCGAGTAGTGATATTTGAGCCATGGAACCAATTCGGTGTTCGTATTGAAAACATTCTGATGTAAAATTCGTACCTCTGAACTTTTCCGTTAATACTAGCTCTCGCTTTCGCGAAGCTTAAAACAGCGAATGAGTGAAAAACAATCGAACTTTAACTAATATTTTTATAAAATAGTATAATTATAAGTATTATGTGACGTAAAATTCGACAAACACACGTCCAGACAAATGTACAGGTACTGCGATATTTCAAAATTACACAGAGCAAAAAGGAAACCGCCGTGCAAAAACATTTATATTATGTATATACAAGTACTTATAAACTCTATAAAATTATTGTATATGATCATTTCATTGACACTGCAGTTCATTTATGTCACATAAAACGTAATACTAAATGGAATTAACTAAGTCGAACATCTAATCATTGATCTGCATAACGTTTACATCATAACATCTCGCTTATATTTATCTATCTTCCTTTAAATAAATGCAAAACCCCTCTCGAGGACGTAAGCATGTTGAACGTCAAGCTATGAAATAGAGTGTTAAAAGAAAGTAAAAGCTGAAATAAGATAAGAACATTGAACTATTCTAGGGTCGGAAGGCTGGGGATGTCTGGCAGTAGATTGTTCCAGAGGAATACTGCCCAGGGTGGAATACTTGTATTAATCTGTGGGGGCAGTGATTAACCTATAACAATGGGGATGTGGATGTCTTAAGGTACGGGGAATGGGGATAACGTGAACTGTTATGGGTGTTTCTACTAAATGGTTTGTAATTTTATTAAGGAGGGACAGCCAACAGTCAAAGTGTCTGAGCATACACAGGCTACACTAGACGTTTGTTGATAGCCGTCCTTGATCCATCGAGCTGACCTTCTTGGTACAGCTTCGATTAGATCGATTTTTATCTATGGCGTATTACGTAATAAACAGCGGGTTCTGGGTACGGAATTTCTTTTAAGTCAGGTATCTAACGAATAGAGGACAAAATATCAAATTTCTGAGGCATGGATCCTTGCATTATACATTTATAGTCATTTTAAGGCTATTTGTTGTAATATATTCCAATATACAGAGTAGTTATCGTTGTTCAGAAATTTGTAAATTATTGTTTTATAGAAGACCAAACAAATGTAATATTTGATTCAAATCACGTGCAATTCATACAGTGGGTTTATTTCAGCATATAATTATGGTTTAGTTTTTATATCTATAGATAGGTGAAACTTGATATCACCAGACATCCAGTCCCGTTACCTTAAGTGTTGAAGTAGTTACTTAAAACATTATAGCCATTGTAGATTCTGTAAAGAAATACCAATGTATACTTTTTTCGTTTCAGTGAAGGTTAATATAAGTATGCTAAAGCTTGTCGTGTTCATCACCGCCTATTTGGTGACATTTCTCGATGTTGCACTTCTAATTTTGGAAGCATATTTGTTCATGTAATGAACACATTCAATGCTACCCGAGCGGAAACTGCGGTGATTCAATCTACAGCCTTGGGTGTAGGACCTTGCTCTGGTAGTAACCACATTTAGTTAATACGTTTCCATACTTTGAATATTTGCTGGGACCAATATATTAGTGTTTGTTGAAACGCTTTTTTGGATATGCAATCAATTAATTACTTAGTAATAAATTAGGCTGGTAGAATACTTACAATGAAAATGTAACCACGGTTCATGCAGGTCTTGTCAACAGATGGACTGCAGAACATTTTTGACGTGTAATAGGCTATGGGCTACTGGGCGAAACCCTCCCCCCCCCCCCGGAGGCATTTTTGTAGACACCATTTTTTTTGAAAGCTCAATGCCTGCTGATCATTTTTCCAGTGTCTACAATCTGGGCGTTGGGGCGTTTGTGAACTACAGCATGCTAATTACCGTTACCGAAAAATACGTTTGACAATAATTTTATTTTGTTAGAAGTCTTATTCTAGATATTTTCAATAATTCATCAATTTGAACAATTCCTTTGATCATAATACGTTAGCAACGGCTTTACTTGTCGATCAAATGCATGTTTTTCACTTTATTGCACTATATATGCTCTGTAATTTACGTTACCATGCGTTACCCTAAATGACAAGGAAATGACAGTTGTATATGTTAAATTAACACAAAAGCAGTCGTAAACAATGTTTTTATTCATATTAGGCGAATAATACCACATGTTCATGTTTCTCTTTCATTGAATGCTCGTTTATGTCTTCATTTTACGTAAAATACGTTACATATAAAAGTATACGTGTTACATGGAAATCATTTATATTACTGTGATCACATGCTATGATCAAATAGGTATACAGTGATAGGTAATCATGATGCATTCATTAATACCCATTCTAGTTACAAATGTTGTAAAGTTTGACTGGGATAATAGTAGTTTACGTTACATAACGTTACCTTTATCACGATAAGTACTTAACACGCTTTACAATGCATAAAACATTGATTTGATATACAAAATGTTTATACTTGATTACTGGCAATACATAAACGAGTAACAACAATTCTATGAAACTGTTATAAAATCATCATCGAATGTATTCTAAGAATATGTATCTATGAAACAATCAAATTTACAATATAGGAGCATAAGCAGGCCAAATGCGTTACGTTCTGCTCGTATCTGAGTTATTATATTATGCTGAAATACTCTGTGTGAAAGGTTGTGTTTCTTCAAATCTTGGCCGGGGTAATTGACCCTCCGATATTGGCGTGTGCTCCCATAGAGCATGGTTTTAGTGTTTCCCAGACGTAACTTTGTCAAGAGAACCACTAGCACAATTCCGGAATTTATCATAAGTTCCGCGAGACCACTGTCGTTCATTACTTTACCTAGATGTATCGAAGATGGAGCATACGTGTGTGAAATACACCCGTTCTCACTATGGCATTAGTGAATTTGTTCCGGAAACTGCCAAACCAATGAGTACGATTTCATGGCCACTGCTAGGTCACAGGTTACAATTGCATTGAAAAAAGAAACATATCTCTAAATTAAATATTTATTTGATTAATGCAATTATTTATTTATTGACAATTGATTGCTTTGATTTGATTGATTGATATGAAAGTTTTATAATGAAATGTTTTTTTTTTAATTTAAGCCTAAATGCCACTTTAGATTTTATAATGTCTGATGCAAAAAATATCAAAGTTTAGTTATACATGCACTTATGTTCATCGTTATATTTTGGTAACGCATGCGGTTAATGATATACACGTATTTTCTGCATTATTGTGACCTTTTTTCACCTTGTCAACATATAATACAATTGAGTACCATTTACTCATTAGATAGTGTTCTGCTCGATCCAGAAACAGTAAGTATATGATGATAATCGAATATTTTAGAGTATATGTGACTTATTTCAGTGATATGATATTGGTAACGTAAATTATACCACATTTGATGATGAGTTTTTTTTTCTATATTTCTATCACAAAATGTGTTCAAACACTATACATTTTATCTTCTTGTATGAAAAAACAACAACACGAAAGTACCATGTATATTATATTAACGGTAATTCAAAGCTAATTACATGCCAAATGGTTTGTATATAATTATGTTAAAGACAAAAGAATTTAAAATTATTATATGATATTGCCGGTTAATTGAGCTTTGTATTAAGATACACATGAAAATGTTAAATGTAGCTCATATATTTTTTATATAAACAAACAAGCATGCCATTCTGATATTATGTTACATTATGCACATATAAAACTTTTTAGCACCTTCAAAAATTGCTGTTATAAAAAATGGAAGAGTGCAATTTAAAGATGTAGATGTAATCTGCTACACCATACTTTATTGAAAAATCAATGTTTAATATTTATGTTTTAATTTTATGATGAAGAGCTCCAAAACAAAACAGTTACAAACCACAAAATATGATATCATAACATTTTTATAATATTTTTTTGAAAAGCCTTGTAAAAAAAGGTCCTGTATAAATTTGATATATATTCTATATATTAAAACTTATAACAATTAGATGATTATTACCATTTCAATATAATAAAAAAATACATTGTATAAGTGCAAATAAATTACTTTGCCAGTTCTTTTTTAGTTTTTGAAATTGCAATGTTTATGTTTGTTGTCTTTTTTCATGTATGTCCTTTTTCAAGTTACATTCATTGTAAAATTATTAATATTATTTTGGTTAAAATGAACATATTGTTGTATAAATACACTAAGCGAAGTAATTCTATGGATATTGAAGCCCTCGGTAATGATAATATTTATTCTTTTTATATCAATGACTGATTTAAAAAATTTCTCTTACAACTGCAGAGGTTTAAATGATACCAAAAAACGAACCGATGTCCTTAACTTTTTGAAAGAACAAAAGCCAGATATTGTCTGCTTACAAGACACACACTTTACTAAGACCATTGAACAAAATATATATGCTCTATGGAATGGGGAATGTTTTTTCAGTAATGGAAAATCTAACTGTAGAGGAGTCTGCATACTTTTTAGGAAAAATCTTGCTGCTTGTGTAAATTCTGTAGAAACTGATACAAATGGAAATTGTTTAGCATTAGATATGTCTTATAACAATAACAGATTTACATTATTAACATTGTACGGACCAAATAGTGACTCACCTGATTTCTACAACAATCTTTTTAATACTATAGATAAAATGGGAAATGATTCTTACGTAATTTGTGGAGATTTTAATCTAGTTTTGGACAGTGATCTAGACTATTGTAACTATAAATCAAAGAACAATAATTATAAAGCAAGAAATATTTTACAAGAAAATATAGAAAGTCGTAATTTAAGTGATATATTTAGACTATTACATGGTGAAGAAAAAAAATACACTTGGCGTAGATTGAATCCTATACAACAGGGGCGTTTAGATTTTTTTCTAGTTACAGAAGACTTACTTCCGGTTGTACGCAACGCAGATATTTTATTAACATATAGGTCGGATCATTCTCTTATTACACTATTATGTTGTTTTAATGATGTTGAACATGGAAAAGGCCTATGGAAATTTAATCATTCACTTTTACATGATATTGAATATTTAAAATGCATTTACAATAAAATTGAGGAAATAAAACAACAATATTGCTTGCCCGTCTATAACATAGAAAACTTATCGACAACTGAAGATTCAAATTTACAGTTTGTAATAAATGATCAATTATTTTTGGAAAACCTATTGATGGAATTACGTGGTAAAACTATCTCATATGCTTCTTACAAAGTAAAACAAAGAAATAAAAGAGAAGAAAACTTGATTGAAAAACTAAAGAAAATTGAGTCAAAATTAACTGAAGAAAATCGAAAGGAAATCTTTACATTACAAGAGGAATTGGAAAACATAAGAAAAGATAAAGTGCATGGTCAAATCATCCGTTCTAGATCAAATTGGATTGTAAAGGGAGAAAAAGTAACAAAAGATTTTTGTAATTTAGAAAAACATCACTGTGTTGATAAATCAATGCCTTTCTTAGTAAAAGAAGATGGTTCAAATATTTATGGCCAAAATAATATTTTGCATGAAACTTATAATTTCTATAAGAAATTATATTCCAGAACAGAACTAAGTGATTATGATATTGATAAGGATTTTGAAATTATAGAAATTCCCAAATTGTCACACGAAAATTCCCTATCTTTAGAAGGGTTATTAACATTTAAAGAAATTTCTGAAACACTTAAAAATATGAAAAACGATAAGAGTCCCGGTACTGATGGTTTTACTTCAAACTTCTTTAAAGTATTTTGGAACAAAATAGGTTATTTTGTTGTACGTGCTATAAATTGTGCATTCACAATGGGACATTTTTCAGTAACTCAGAAACAGGGTATTATTACATGCATTCCAAAAGACAGTAGAAACAAACAGTACTTAAAAAACTGGAGACCAATAACATTATTAAATACAATATATAAACTAGCTTCAGGTTCAATAGCAAACATACTCAAAACAGTTTTAAATATTTTAATTGCAAATAATCAAACAGGATTTATAAAGGATAGATTTATTGGAGAGAATACTAGATTGTTATATGATATTATGGAATATACAGATTATTATAAACTTCTAGGGTTACTAATCTTGATTGATTTTGAAAAAGCTTTCGATACACTATCCTTTGACTTTATTGATAAGATAATGACCTTTTTCAAGTTTGGTCCTATGTTCAAAAAATGGATTTCATTATTTTTACTTGATACCAACTTAGCAATGCAAATAAATGGATTTTTATCAGATTTTTTCACAGCAGGTCGTGGATGTCGTCAGGGTGACCCAATTTCAGCTTATATTTTCATTTTGTGTGCAGAAATTTTGGCTTCAAAGATAAGAAACTGTAAAAATATAAAAGGAATAATAATAAATGAAGAAGAATTCAAAATTTCGCAGTTTGCAGATGATACAACACTATTGCTGGATGGATCAGAAAAATCTCTTAATTCAGCACTAAATATATTAGACAACTTTGCTAAATATTCTGGCCTAAAAGTAAACTTTAATAAAACACATGTTATCTGGATAGGATCTATGAAATACAGTACAAGATCTATTCAGACTAAATGGAAACTAAAATGGGGGGATACACAGTTTAAATTATTAGGAATAATGTTTGATGTAAATCTGACAAAAATTGTTGATAGTAATTTTCGTGAGAAAATAAGTAAAATAAAAAATTGTATCCTATTTTGGAATAGAAGGAAGCTGACACCAATAGGTAAGATATGTGTCATAAAATCTTTATTACTCCCCATTCTAACACTTTGTTTTACGGCCCTTCCAACTCCATCTCCTCATATAATGAAAATGATAGACAATATCTTTACTAATTTCGTGTGGGGAAAAACAGTTAAAATAAAAAGTTCTGTTTCAAGCAAAGACTACTGTGATGGAGGTATAAAAATGGTGAATGTATACAATTATAATGACACTTTAAAGCTTAGTTGGATAAAAAGATATATAAAAACAAATAATAGTCAATGTTTTGCATTACTTAAATCAATATTTAACATAGACAAACTATTTAGTACTGGAAAATTTTATGCTGAAAATGTTATAAGGAGTATTAAAAACCATTTTTGGTATCTGTTTTGAAAAGTTACATTACTTATGTTGAAAGTTTTATTGTTGATTCAAAAGACACTATGTTAGATATACCACTCTTTTACAATCATAAATTTATGTCTGGTAAAAAAGAAATTTAATATAAAAAAATTGTATGACCAAGGAATAAGATTTATTCGAGATATTGTAAAAGAAATTGGGGAGCTGCTTACAATAAATGAAATAATTACAAAAATAGGGTGTAATGTAAATTTTATATGTTATGAAAGTCTATTAAGAGCTATAAGAAAATATAAAACAGAAAATAATATACATTTTATAGGTAATAAAAAATATAACATAATTATGAGCTCCTATGTTAAAACAATAATTACAGGAAAAGGGACAAATAAATTGGTATATAAATAGTTGATATACAATAATGAAAAACCAACCAGTCAAAATAAATGGAATAATTTGTTTATTGATATTGTATTACCATGGAAAAATATCTATAAATTACCATTCAGCATTACCAAAGATACCTACTTACAATGGCTTCAAACTAGAATAAGTCATAGGATACTTGGAGTAAAATCATTATTACATAAAATGAATTTAACAGATAATAACTTATGTACTTTTTGTAAGAAAGATCCAGAGACAATACTCCATCTTTTTTGGGAATGTCCTAAGGTAAAAACTATAATAGATTTTGTGAAATTAAAACTTAATATACTGAATTTTGATTCAAACATGTTAAGTAGTAATTTTTTTATATTTGGTGTGTATGATAAAGTTCCAAACAGTAATAAGTATACAATACTTTTTCTTGAATTAAAGAGATATTTATTTGTATGTAAAAATAAAAGGACTATACCAAATACAGAAATATTCATAAAAAGTTTACAATTTGCATAGGAAACCAATAAGGGGTATACAAATAATAATATAGAAGAAAATTGGTCAATTGTAAGAGCTTTAACATCAGTTTAATTATGATAGAATGTCGGCTTTGTGTTTATATAATTGTTATATTTTTAAGATGTAAGAGCTTTTTTCACATGAAACAGTTCATTATTTGAATGTATCTTATATATATATATATATATAACTGTCTTACTTAATTGTAAAGATACACTATTTGAATGTATGCTATGTATTTATTTATGCAACTGCTTATACTTTATAATAACATTTGATGATGAGTTTAACATTTCTACACTCTTGTTTACATTCTCTGTGCTTATAATCATAATTACAAAGCCTTTAACACGAAATTATTTTGATCTCTTTGCGGTATTGTGTTAACTTTAAAATTTCAATTATGGTAACGCCCCAAAATGGCGGTAACGGAGTAAAGCCCCAACATCCAGATGGTAGACACTGGGATTTGGTAGGTCTTTCCATACAAAAACATACTGTAGAAAAATGCCTCCGGGGGGAGGGGGAGGGGGTATTGGTGCCCCATAGTCTATAAACTGTGATTATCTTCGCATAAATGAGACCACATTTTCCATTAGATGGTTTTCAGTATGTATCATATTTAACATGTTTTAATTTCCTCAGGAATGTTAGGCAGTTTCTTCATACACAAATTCGGAATAATGAAGTGTGGTATTGTTCTTGCAACTGTCGCTAGCGCCAGTATTATGTCTTGTTACTTTGCGACCAGTATATGGTATATAACGGTCAGTTTTGGCATTATCTTCGGTAAGTGTTCATTTAATGTTTGTTACCTATACATCCCTAGAATAAGAGTAACGAAGCTTAATGAAATGCCCAGTGCTCAGTTTCACGGGAAGCGTTCGTTTAAGATTCTTGATAAATCGTTGGGTCTTCTAACGTAAACATCCCCTCATAGGCATTCCATTGATGAAATAAAAAAGGAAAGCAGAATTGAACATATTGATGGTTAACCAACAATTGAGGAGGTTTTTGCATTCATGTTGGATGATGTTTTTTCTTACATTGTTCTTAGGTTTTCCGGCTGTTTGTATGATAAATAACACGACCGTCTAACATAAATGGCTGTGGGTGTGAACGGGAAGTATGTACGGATTCCCACAACCTAAATGCCTGGGAACTGATAAGTACCAACTAGAATTACCTGTGACAATAATATTTTTACTACTGTAAGAGTAATGCATACAAAAAATATGCAAATGTACTTATTTAAATATGACTTCGTATCAATTTTAGGTCCAAGTGTTATAAACATATTTATTTGTTCAACAACGGCTGTCAGTAGTATTTTCACGGGCAGAAAGAAGATATTAATGTTATCACTTCTAGCAACATCTATTGGACTTGGCGGTATGGTATATCCATATGTTCTGTCGTACTTAATGTAAGTTTATTTTTCTAAATGATGTGAATTTAAGAGATTAATTAAATTTTCTATGAATTAAGTAAATATGTTACGAAATGTGTAATGATGTACAATCGATTATGGTATTACAAGGGTCAATCAAAAATAGAAAAATAAGAGAGTTTGTGAAATATTTAAACACACAGTCTTCTTTATTGGCTGTGTGTCCATGTGGTACACTGTATGTGGTAAGTATTCCGGTGGTATCATAAGCAAAGACCAATAACATTTAGTATAGTTTTTTAAGCTCACATGAGCACTTGTGCTCAGGGTTAGCTTTTGTGATCAGTATTCGTCCGGCGTCCGGCGTCGTGCGTCGTCAAACGTTTACCTTGTGAACACACTAGGTGCCACATTTGGGATCAACTAGGTCACCAGGGCCAAATAAGGGAAAATATTGGATCTTCATGAAACTTTGTCAGAATGTTTATCTTTATAATATATTGGACGAATTTGAACATGGAACATCTAGGGGCAAAAACTAATAATAGGATCTTTATCAAAATTGTCGATTGTTTTGTTTCAATGATAAAAGGAATATGGGTCATCTGGGATCAATAACTAAGTCAAACTTAGGCAAACATTATTAACACTGTAGATGTAAAATTCTGATTGGATCTTCACCATTCCTTGTAAGAATGTATGTCTTAATGCTATGTAAGACAACTTCGAACTTGGGTTATCTGTTATGAAACAAATCTTAAGAAAACCTTGTCTATGCTGTAGTTAACATGGTTTTGATTGGATCTTCACCAGACCTTGTTTGTCACATTAATATGTAGGACAAGGTCTAAAATGGGTAATCTGGGGTTAAAACTAGGTCACAGGTTCTAAACGATGTTTTAATTAGAAAACAATGATTGTCATATGAGCGATGTATGGCCATCTTGTTCTGAAGATTCGTCGGAATTTCACAAGTCTGGGTGAATTGGGATATGTCACTCACTACTTTGGCGCTACCATTCACGTTAAAAGGTCCTAAAACCAAGTTTTATCAGTCCGACGATATATCAAAATATAGTTTTATCATGTGTTGAGTGACTACTTATTGATAGCAGTTTTTTCTAACCTACCAGGGTAACGCTTAAGTAAAATTCCGCCTCTTCAATAATCAAATTCCTGTACCCTAAAACCTATTATAGCGCACCTTGGATCAGAGTAATTCATTTTGCTTTCTTTCCGCGTGAACTGTCAATTTTAATATACACTTAAAAGAAAGATGAACGCGCTCTCTGTCATGATGTTCCATTAAATGACGTCCCAACGAATGACGTCACATCATCAGGTCGGTTTCCATGAACAGACGCGGAAAGGAGGTAATGCATGGGTGAGCAAAATTTGTTGATGTGCGTGAAAAAATCTAAAAAATATTTAACAGCTTATTTTTGACTGACCCACGTTCAGCTGTAGACATATTCAGGCTACTTGTCGACTGTAGAGATAAGAAGAAGTATTTATCTTTATCAATTGCCATTCTAGCTTTCATTATGGACTTAAAGGAACTTTTCTGATTATTGGTGGACTTTCTATGAACTGTATACCTGGCTGTCTACTATGGTCGAAGCCAATATTGGGTAGGAGGTGGAAGGATAGAATGGACGACACAAATCAAGACCGTATAATAAAATACCAATCAGAACTTGGTGTTAAAGTGACCGAGGTTAAAAGCAGAGTTGTAATTACAAAGAATCAAACTGAACTCGGAGTCAAAGATATTACCTACATTCAAACATTCCCTGTCTCATCCGATCAGCAAAATACTAAGGTTATATCTGTCTGCGAACAGCAAACACAACAAATGACAGGGGAGAAAAGTTCGATTCAGAAACATTTAAAGAAGATTTTGGGAAACTGGTATTTCGTCGCATTTTGGATTGGATCCAGTCCAGTTGTTGCATCGCTTAATGTCATCTTAATCTTTATAGCAGACATATTCTCGGACAAGGACTTAAGTGAAGATGATGCGAAGTTCGGGTTTCTACTCCTTAATGTTCTTAACATATTTTCACGAATAATTGTTGGCTTAATGATGCAAATAGAATGCCTGCCAATTATTTTATGTTCCTTCCTTGGTACGTGCATGGCGTCATTTGCTTTTGGAGGATTTATTCTGGCACAATCGAAACTGTGTGTTTTATTGGTTTGTGCTTTTGTTGGAATACCAATAGGAATATTAAAAAACAGCTGTAAGTGCTGTCCCGGCGAACCTTGTTGGTACTGACAGTTTTCCGATTGCTCTAGGACTGAGCATTACAACTACTGGAGTCTTGACTAATGTTATTGGACCCGTTAATGGTAAGGTGAAACATTTATGTATACAAACCAGTCAATTGATTCGGTTGATTAAGTAATTACCATTGTTCAAATAAATAAAGCATGGCTAACTTAATGTCCCTATATTCATGATCAATGAATTAATGTATTGCGTTTAAATCCATATTGTTTAATTTTGTCTTCCATTGTAAAGACAGAAATGTTACAAAGGACTGAGTGTATTTTGTTCATTTCATATAGCGAAAACTATTACTGGATAAAGGTGTGTTTTTGACGTTGAAACTCCTTTTTTCAGGCTATGTAAGAGACACAGTAGGTTCTTACAACATCCCATTCTTCGTTGCTATTGGAGTGTTAGGATTGATCTCTATTGTGTTTGCGTTTGTGACCATTCAGCAATATAGGGAGACGTCTAGACGTAGACGAGCTTCATCTGTGTTTTATCTGCTAAATGCTTCCAGTACATTTTAGCTGTCACATACTAAAATGAGGATCCAATAATACTTTTACTTTAGTAATTATATATTACCGACATACCACAAACTGCAGACAAAACGCTTATGAAAAACGTTGACAGTGAGCTAAATTCGCGCTAAAATCATTTACATGGCGTCAGTGGAATGGAATAAATGACTTAATTGAAAGAACGAAGTAATGATAATACAGTGGTGCATAATACCTCATGTATTTGAGAAAATGGAGATTGAACACTATGAGCAAGATAACAATATGATGTCTTTTATTCGGGCTATTAAATGCTTACCATATTCTTCTTCTCTTTGTTGCTATTACGTTTTATACTACTCAGACTCTAATCACCAACTTGTTGACACGTCATTGCGTCTGCATTATATAAAATTTGGAAATCATAAAGTAAAGTGTCAAGAAGGTCTCCAGTATACACACAACCTTGAATGGCGGGCAGTTTCATAATGCAACTCGTGCAAACGAGGTGAATATTTTTCCTTTTACTTTGTAACATTGCATACATGTATCCGACATGTACAGGGTACTCAGTCTTTCACTTTTTTGTATGCGAGGCAATTGGTGTGCAGCAAATGGTTATCACTAGAGCCTGGTCGAGGTTCCAACAAGGCGACATGGTGAGGGCAGAAAAGGTCTAATCTGCGGCTGATCATCGTTGTCTGGTTATACAGGCTCGAAGAAGTCATTATGTAACTGCAACCCAATTTCTTTCTGACCTTCAAAATGCTTGCGGGTCCGGTTTTTGTTTTCAACCCAACCGTACGGACACGTTTGCATGAAAATGGTCTGCGGTCCAAACCATGCCAGGTACGAAATGTTGGTTGGGACAGGATGGACTTGCGACCTGTTCCTCTTACCGATGTGTCTCGGTACTGCCTAGACTACACGGGTAGGTGTATGAGAGTCATGGGTTACATACTCTATATTGAACATAAATCGGTTCCATCTATACAAATAGTTGATTTTTTAGTAAAAATTGATTTTTTCACACTTATCAACATACGCCTCTTTAACATGGTCACATTCAAATTCTCAATAAACCCCGAACATAGTATTGTTAAAGCATCTGTCTATGATGCTTTATAAATCTCCAATCAGGTACATGAAAAGAAAGAAAAGTAATAACTGGCATACAGCAAAACATCATGTCCAAAATAGTCTAACCGCTTGCCAACTTTGAATAGTATATACCAGTAAATGGAAGGTTTTTCTTTTGCGACACTTGTCAGGACTGAATTTCATCAGATACACTATGAAATAATGTCCATAATTCCATGGACCAGTCATTCTTACAGTGTAATTTTGGAGTCTGATATAGGCTTGACTCGTACTATCGTATCATCTTCAAACAAGCTTGCCAGGCATGGACCTACGAATGCCCTGCTAATTTGAAAGTAAGCAGTTTTAGTTAATTAACAATTTTATGACTTTATTTTGAGTGGATAACATATTAGGTATGAAACCGATTTTCAGTATTCAAATGAAAATAGGGTTGGTTCGATATATGTTTAGTTCAACTATTGTAATTATAGTTTTATAATCGAACTCGCCCATACTAAACTAAATCCGTCGTAAATTATAACAATAGAATGTGGTGTTTCCCGTCGAAGTGCAGAGAACAGAATGTTGGTACATATAAATAAATTTGCGAAGAAATTAGCTATCAATAACGGTTACTGTAAAATTTATCGCAATTATTATGTCGGTTCAGCGTGTGAAGGTATTTTTGTGTTAACTCGGAGCGTGATGTATTTTTGTTACAAAATGAAGTAAATCGTGTTTCGGCACTTTGCATGGATATACCGAAAAACACCGAAAATACCTGAAAAACACTCTATATATCTATATAAAGCTGATTATATTTTATTATAGATTGATCATGACCACAAATATGACATATGTTGCACATGTTTATCGAAAAAAAATATTAAAGTGACTTGAACGTCAAATCAACAAATTTAGATGTAATCCTAAATAATGTAAAAAACTCTTCAAAAACCCCTTGTCACTAACAAAATAAAATAGTTAGATTTTAATTCGTTTCCAACAAAACAAAACAATGTGCATTTAAAGGGATATATGTCGTCATAAACAAGAATATTATTCAAAGGGGGTGTTTTTGAATAGTTTTTCGGCATATTGTTTTATATTATATCATTAACTACGGCAGAAAGAATGCTAATTTTGGAACCAATGGATTCGGAAAATTGTTGGCTAATGGGCCACATGAAAAGACTCGAAACATACGATAACTTAGATGACCTTCATACTAGGTTGATGGAAATTTGTATCAGAATATATGTACATAAATAGTTGATAATATTTAGATAGTGTAATAAAAAGATACCTAAGCATGAGTACAGTACCTAATTTAGGATATCTCCAAAAGGTCATTGTTGTGTTGCGAGCAACACTATTGACTTGTCTCATATGGAAAAAATTTAGTTCCGACAGTACTTTCAGGTCCATTCTCACACAACTTGGACAATTGGGTAAAATAAAAAACGATTTTTCTGTACTCCCAGAACTTACTCATCTCCTTAGCATCATATCAGGATACATATAAACTACTGATTTCCAAAATTTTACCAGCAACATATTAACAGTTTTCGAGATTCGGATGTTTAATTGGTCTTGTTGCTGTATTTTTTACTGCATTTTTAAACAGTACCCATAATAGTTCGATGTTATATAAATATGAATTGGTATAACTTTTGTACAAGTAACCAATAAATATCTGTGCAAAATAGGATAAAATATGATATAAGCTCGCGATTTCCCCCCTTGAGTGAGGAATACTTGGATTAGGTCATGCTTTTTGAAAATATATTAATAATTTTTACTTCATTTTTGAAAAACTTTGTATTAAGTTGTGAAATAAAACCACTTTAAAGAAGATAAATGCATTTGAACTATTTAATCGAAACAAGTATATGCTTACGATGGTGAAAGCGAATATATTACTCGTCAGACAAACTGATTGAACTTATCACACGAATGAAATGTTGTCCCGTTGATTATTCAAGAGTTGTCCCGTAGATTATAATTCTTTGCGAATTGGACTTCGCCATAATGCAAATACGAATAGGCATGGTTGCGAAAATAATAGTATATGCATCAGTACGATAACTAACCAACATGGCTGAAAATTCATAGATTTGTTGTACGTAATCAACGGGACAACTCTTGAATAATCAACGGGACAACTGCATTTCTTCGTTCCATTTAAATGTGTTATCAGTTTTGCTCGATATGTTACAGGGATACTAAACGCAAGACACTGCAAAATACTTATATACATCTTTTTTATACTTCAAGTGCAGTTTGTATTGATATTGAACAATTATATTTTACAAAGATGTAAATACTGACCTACATCGAATATGATTGCGTGCTAAATGCACTCTACATATCTAATCAGACATTATTACACCAAATTTACTTGTGTATTTGAATTCTGCATGCTGTCCGAACATATTTAGAAATTAATAAATGTACATAAATACTAAACAAAAGTTGTTACTGGTATTATCAAAATGTTAGTCCAATAAAAAATCAACGGGACAATCACTACGTAATCAACGAGGCCTTCATTACATAGCACAGAAAACGTCTATGAGACTTTATAAAATAGGGCAGTGGCTTGAAAACGGTATATTAATAAGTCAACAAGCAAAATCAGTAACAGCTTATAAATTATAAGCTATTCACCACTTTAGACGATATCAACCCTTACTCGCCTCAAAAACGAAGTTTAGGCGGATGTGTTTTTACCCGTTTTTTCTGAAATCGATGGCAGACGACATTTTTAAACATATGGTTGACGTTTTGAAGCATATGTGAGCCCAACTGTATATTATAGCGGCAAGAATGTGCAAGATTTAGTCCTATCCTGACAGTGTGTGTCCCGTTGCTTACGTCCCGTTGCTTATGTTAATTTCAAATTTCTAGATTCTAACACAGCAAAATCGAATATTTTTTACACGTATGAAGAAAAGTTTCTGCAATACCTTGGTGGGGAATATAGCTCGTCATGTTAAGCTTTATACCATCTTATATGCAATGATATGCATTTCAATTCAGTTTTTGCTACGGACTCGTTGATTATTGCATCAAAATTACGGTAGTAAATTCGGATTTCATGACCTATCCTTTGTTCTCGTATAATACGTAGATATAAATTGAAACCAACATTCATTTTATTACATTTTACGAATTCAAAAAGCACATTAACTATGTCAAAAGTTATTCTTTTGCACATTAAGACTTGAGTGTTAAATGTTGTCCCGTTGATTTCGATAATTTGGAGACACGACCCAAAATGTGTGCATTTTCGTTAATTGATAGATTTTTAAAAAACAAATAGTTCAGCTGGCTGGCACTCATTACTAACTACGAAATATATTCGGTACTGTGCTGGAATTATGTCGTAGCTGTTTTACAGGATGGATTTTATTTTGTATTATGTACCTGGAGACACAGCATTTTAGACGCACCTGCATAACTATTCCTTCTTAATTTAGACCAAAACAGCTATTTATTCACCAAAAGGAAGCTCATTTTTAAGTATTCATATTAATTGTTCACACGAAACAAAGTGTTAACTTTTTTTCCTTTTCATTGAAAATCGTCATCATTTTCTATACTGAGGACATCAATTGTCCAAGTTGTGTGAGAATGGGCCTTCAGTATTTTGTAGTTGATACAATGATGTACATTGCTTTCGTTATAATTACATTCGATAACATTGAATTGAGTTGACACCACCTGTCTACAGAATTTTACTTTTTTGTAGGATATCATGAACTCCTGTTTTGTCGTAAGCAGAAACGGATTTATCGTCTGCAAACATGTCGACAGAAATGATATGTGTGAAGTGTTAGATCATTTATACAGAGTATATTCAATACAACAATTTCATGTACAGAAGCTTGGGGTACACCTGCTGTGATTACTGGAGCATCAGTCAAATTGTTTGATAGACATACTTTTCTGTGAACGATTAGTCATGCATGACCTAATCCAGTTAACTTTTGCATAACTTATTATATAATATAATAAGTGAAATAGTTTCAGGTTATCTAACAAAATAGTGTTTTACAAGGTCAAAAGATTTAGTTAAATCAAGAAAATTAGATCCAAAATTAGATTATCATGAACAGCTGTTCATCCGTACATTAATTCTTCTTGTCAATGCTGTTTTACACGAATGGTTCGGTCTAAATAAAATCCAGATTGTTTATCATGTAATAGTTTGTGGACCACAAGAAAGTTTTATATATGATAAGAAACGTGTCTTTCAATATTGACAGTATATATAAACAATTAGCTCCCATTACATTTATTTTCACTACTAAAATTAGAATCATTTAGCAAGTCTTAAACTTGCAACAAATGTTCTTGTTTTTTTTCTTATTAAAAGTAGGGGGGTAGCTACGGAATTTCGTGGCTCTTGAAAGCGTGTGGGAAGGTAAAACAGTGAAAAATTGATTTGCGTTCTTCGGGCCTAACAAAAAGTCTAGGGTTCCGGGAAAAAATGCGGTCGATCGGGTAACCAAGAACAAAAAGAAATGCACCATGCCGTAGGTCTTTGCGGATGTAGATACAATTAAATACAGTTAAAGTCACATACATTACAAACCTCAACAACTGTTGCATATATTTATTTCCACCGCAGAATAAATATTCACAAGTAATCTGTAGAGCGAAGTACGAATCGTAAAACATGAACGGATTTCTTAATTGTTATAAAGTCGATATTTCATTAAGGTCTTTTTTAGTTTTGATAGTTTTCCAAGCGCGCACATGTCACTTATAAAACATGTCATAATACAATATAATTATCTATTTATTGTACTGTTTAAAGTTGTGAAACTATTGTATATTGTATATAAAAGTTGCATAAAATCATCTTTTTAAAGTCATTTCGTATGGTAGCTGACTATACCTGTTTATTGATTTCTTGACACGCATCTAACGTCAAATCATCAACAATTGAGCAGTGAATTTTAAACATTATTTTCATATGGTTAAGACGGATGGAAATTGTCATAATAATTGCAGAAATTGGTTGTACAGTTTATATACCAGCTCTATAGAGCCACTCATTCTACAATAGTTTGAGCAGTTCTTTTTTTAAGCTGTCCCCGATCAATTAAGGACAGACATGGCAGGAAATGTTTGTAAAATCGTTATCTTTTTGTTGACAATTATCATATTTATTAGAAAAATGGTGTATACGGTCCAACATTATCATGGTTAAAATTTGTCGGATCTACAAAGCAGCATATTAGGCCTTATTTTGCCTGTCCCTGTACACAGTATATTAGTTTGTCACTCTATAGCTACTCTTATAAATGTTTCAGCGATAAAAGGTAGTGTTTTTACTTTATATTAGGTGGTAAACAATGTATTTTATGTATAATTGAAAATGATACAGCTTGGTTTCTCGTGTTATACAAGTTGTCAGCCTGTCCCTGTTTTTGAAATAAGATACGTAACACGACATTAACTCAACTTTTTACTGTACAGATTTCCATTACTGTTATGCAAACAGATGTTTTCACTACCTACAATGATCACTTCTTTGAAAAATAAACACATTAATCCTTGGAACATGGTCAGATAAAAGATTTAAGACAGTTCCTAGTGTTAGCTGGAATTATTAAAATATTTTCGTCAGATACGTTACATGATATTTCAACTATATCATCAACTGTTTATATTTGAATGTAAAAAGCTGACAAAATTACGACGTCTTAGGTGTAACATTGTTTAATAACACAAAGTTTATATTGAGCTAACCATAATTATTTTAAGGTAGCTGTTAATACGTTCGGTACATAAGATACGTTGAAATAATATACGTTACATCAATTATACAAACAAGTCAACTAGCTTTTCAATCACGCACATATTGGTTATGAGCGGATGATCTTCAAATTTACTTCCACCGGAAACATGTAGCTGTTCGTTTTGCCTAAGTTTGAAAAGTTTGAATCGTGGGAATAGTTTTAAATCAAATATTCCATGTGTGACTTCAGAAAAGAGGTTAGTAAAACTTTACTGGCCAGTTTGTTGAAGATTATTTGCTGCTGTTTCTTGACATTAACAATGGATGCAGTAATAGAAATCAAATTATGAATACTACGATAAGTGACAAAGGTGACTTACACTCAAATAGTAGCGTAACGTATCTTATTGAATATAACGTACCTTATCAAGCTTATATATGTGATACAGACAAAACTAACATAATTTCGATACACTCATTGGTAAAGTATGTTTTAAACTGTTTATGTTATTAAAATAAAACTGTTGCTGGTCGTTTGAAATGCATAAAACTCATACTGTATACCAAAACGTATCTTACTTTTACACAACGTATCTTATTTTTACATAACGTATTTTATTTTTACATAACGTATCTTACCAATTTTAAATTCTTTGTAATCATTTCGTGGAAATTCTAGTTTACGTCTAATTTAGAGCAAAAACAGATACTTAATACCGTATTAGTGTCGTTATACTTTCAAAAAAAAAGACAAAATCTGCAGCCGAGAGGCAAAGAGGGAACAGAGAAATAAAAAAAAATATCACAAAACAATAGGCGACCACAGACTGAAAAAGGATAGATCTATATTGATAGTAAGACGAAAATGAAGATCGTGAAGATTTAGATGTCCACAGATAAATACATAGATATAATTATGCAAGGACATTAAGATCATTTCCTAAATCATGAGAGCTTGTGTGAAAGCCAAATTCTCAGCTCTTTGAGAATTAAAAGCAAAAATACATGACACACATTTAGCTAATCATTTTTAAAATTGGTAAACAAAATTAATACATTTCGCAGAAAATTTCAATAGTGGTGTAGTTTACGAAATTCAAAGCGCATACATTTGTATTTGTTTTACATAGTAAATGGTTTGTACAATCCATAAAGTAAAACTCTAACAGATACATCATTTTAAGTACATTGTGCATATTAACTTGTGTAAACATTTTATGACTTTAACTGAAAACAATGATTGTTGATTCTAAAAAATAGTTTTGATGTTGTTATGTGTTTATGATGTTGCACTAGTTTTTTTTCAATACTGTTTAAATTATGAAACTTATTTAGCTTCACATACAAATTTAATACCACGGTGTAAGATACGTTACACGTTTTATATGCGCCTTTTTGTAACTGATAATTACTTGTATTAAGCCTGGTATTCACACTTTATCACATACATGTAGCTGGCGTATTGACAGACATTTTATAACGTTTTGAGCGTTCTATTTCGTAAATCACAACGTTTACAGGTAATGGAGTATCATGTAATTATACATGTATTAAAAATCTTATGGCACGTTTATTTGTATCCGAAATCACAGTAAGATTTTCTTCATTTTTTACAAAATTGCAGTTTAGCAGACTTCAAAATGTCTTTCTCATACCATTTATAAAAGATAAATTGTATTGTGTGTATATGTAATCTCTATATATTGGCGATTATGCTCTGTAACGTATTTTACTATGTATATTACCATGATCGGTTTGAGTTATTATAGCATTAAATCCAAGGTCTGTTTGGGGACACCAGACATGTTTTTAATATGGTCATATGTTGTTCTTTTTTATGAAAGTATTTAAGTTCTTTTCTGAAACAGTCAATATTTTGGTTTTACTTTTTTTTATTTGTACCTTTTCACATAGAATGAGTGTTCCATACTTACTTAAATAACGAAATTGCTTTATACGAAAGTAAATTTAGTCAACTACTACACATATTTTTATATTTTCATAAAGATTAACGTGTTGTAATATTTTTCAATCTTCTATATCATTGATTTACGATTTACAGCTATTACTGTAATAAACAGATATCACCAGAAAGATAAAAGATTAGTTTTTGTGCTGAGTGCAAATTTAATACTTTATATAAAGTAAAAGTTATAACGATTATAGTAAAACTCTCCATCTTTGTTTGTCAGCATGTCCGCCAAAGTTGGGCATGGAGTTTGTGCATGTTCATTACGGACTTAAAACCGCCAGTACTGAAATTTGTTACTCCCAAACAGGTAGTTTTATTTAGTCAATAAAACTACCTTTCTCAAACTATCGAAGACAAATACTAATGTATAATATATCTTGACTGACAAATTTGGTTAAGAAATTTGGACATTTTTTTCTTTTCCAACTAGACCGCCATTATGGCCCTATCCTGTAACTTGGTTGTCTCCCTTCGAAGATTGTCATTCTTGTCGTCATTGCGCATGCGCTACAAATACGGGGACTATGTCTTAACTATTGACGTGGAAAATCAAAACAGTCTGATAGTAATGAGTCAATAATTCAGTTTTTCACACACCATGTCCCCAAACCACTTAGGTTTTGCATGCATGTGATTTGATACACAAAAGAAGACGAAGTTTATTTTGTATATATAAAACGGAAATCTAGCTATATCGTGGCAAATAAAGCCAAATGCTGCAGGTTATATAGCCTTTCAATTCAAAACATTTAGCATATAACTCTAGAGCAAACTCTCTGTCTCACGGAAGTGTTGGATTTAAATAACAAGTTTATTATTCATATATACACTGCCTATCTTAATTGAACATCGAATTATGTCAAATTAATGTAAAATTCAATTTAGAACTACATAAATAAGCAAACATATATAATAAAGCCTGTGAGGTCATCACTAAATCATATAATTCAATGTAAATCTAATACCTTTATACGTTATCTATAATGCTATGCTACATAAATGTTACGAAAGCTGTACATATTGTACACCAAAGTTGATGAACAACTAGTTTCAACTGTAAATCTAGTGTTTTAGTACCCTTAGAAATATATATCTACGTTTCCTTAATATTTTCATTGTTCAAAAGCTTAATATTCAATGGTTGTTAACACTTTAGGACAGTTTTATTTATGTTCAAGTATGTCAAAATTCATATTTTGTGTAATTGTACCATGATTTTACTAATTGTATGTTCCTGTAAATAAGCCATTTATATCCATAGTGGTAAATAAAGATGAAATTGTTAATTGTGTAAATTATTAATTGTTTAAAAGTGCTACATAATCTATGTAATTTGTCACACGTCACAAACGAGTGCAAGTCTGAAGTATGAATATATTAGGTCATATATGTTTGCATCGTCACACAACAGTAACATCAACTAATGTTATCGCAGAAGATCTTTATGGCATGTTTGCCACACAGTGCACTCAGGTGGGAAATCAAAAATAAACCATTCGCTTTCAGTGTTCCAGTTAATACATTTTATTTGTACTTGGTTTAATGGACAATAAAATGACACGATATTTTGCATGATATGCCATACGATCTAAATAAATGCAATATATGCACATTATTATGACATTGTATAACGAAACTATTTTAAAATACTCTTAGCATGTATACATTTTATAACATTACTCTTATGATCGTGATGTTTGTAAGATAGTTAGTTGGAAAGTATCTTTAGATACACAAGAGTATCAAGTTCACAAGTTTATTTCAATTTTCTCAGTTCATAAAAGTATGCAAGCATGAATATTTACATATATGTAACAGGGACATTACGGTAATGTTTAGGGGAGATTACTGGTATTTGGATTCCTTTTTTAATTGAGTTGTCTGTTGGGTATTAGTCATGGTCAAGTGACTTTAGACAAGTCAGCTGACCACACCTTTGTTATAATCAGTTGGAGAATCAGTCTTGAAGAGAGAACTTGATTTAGAGTTCTCTTCTGTCTTGAGAAAATTGATGTTTTAGATGTTTTAATTATATGATGACACCATCCAGCCAGTGAGATTGTATGAGTGATAGAAATTATTGTACATGTCAGCAAGATCCACAATCGTGCTGATCTATTATGTGAATCTGTGATTATGTGACTATTATGATCATGGGAACTGCATGAAGAATAAATTATATATATTGAACCATACACAACCTAGTAATTGTCTTCTCGACACACTCTTGAACATTGGGAATTTTATCTATGAACCCATAAACCCAAAAGTTACAAATGGCACCCAACGTGTTTTGAAGACACAGTGTATGATTTTGTGATAGTCGTCGTTAGAGAGAGGATAGTGCAATGAGACCCATCATAATCGATTACATATCAGAGCTCTGAACTAAAATTGGATCGTTACATCATAGAAGAGGAGGAACTATTCATAACATACATAGCACAATTTCGTCAGTTCTTTTCAAGATTTTTGTGACACTGAGACTTATTTGTGCTAGTGGCCATTATTCATGTTGTGGATTGATGAATTCAGAGAGGAATTGCAAGTATATATTTTATGATTTAGTAACACACTTAAATTGCGGTTATCACACACAGTTTGTTTATTCAGTCCGAGTCATTTTGATTGAAATATTTAGGTAATCTTATTGTGTTTATTTAACCGCAGTTTTTGTTATTACTGTGATTTACATTGTATGACAGAATTTTTATGAATGATATTGTAGGTGTGAAAGTACTTCACTTGCATGTTTAATCCCCCATCCTTGGTGAAGGTTCTAT
Source organism: Lutraria lutraria (assembly GCA_964023205.1). Classification (NCBI taxonomy): domain Eukaryota; kingdom Metazoa; phylum Mollusca; class Bivalvia; order Venerida; family Mactridae; genus Lutraria; species Lutraria lutraria. Next base: position 24,947,018 of record OZ026842.1, on the reverse strand, counting down.
TAATTAAGCCCTCAAATTTACTTATGAGCAACTTTTTCAACTGTTCTTTTTATGCTGCTATCTTGAATGTCCATAGCGTACATACATCATTTATTGGTACATCGCTATATCGTGACTGCCTTGATTACTATTATAATTTAACAGATTGAACCAGTACTATGTGTGATTATATTTGTTTATATAAAGGATTCATTTGATTTATCATTTGGTAGCGCAGTCTTAAAAAACTGTTTCCTTTCATTGAATGATAGATGTGATCAGCTGACTTTAGGGTCACATGGTTCTTGTTTTGATATTTATGTAAATTGCCGTCAGTGGATTTGTTTCTATTGGTTGAACTTGGGGTTATTATTCATGTGATATATTTCTTACCTTTGATTGGTTGACCTTGGTGTGACCTGACACAATATTGACCTTTAATACATTGATAAACCGGAAGGACAGTATTGATTCTTTCTACAGGCATTATTATATTTTATAACTCATTGAGTTGATAGTTTATTGAAATGTAGTTGTGTAGTATTTAGTATAGTTGTAATAAGATAATTTATTTACAGGAGTTAATTTATTACTTTGTGTTTAATTATTGAATACTTTGTAAATAATTGATTAAATATTAGTCATTGTTTATTTAACATTGGTTTAAAATTTTGACATTTCAGCCAAGTTTAAACATTTATCATTCATGTTATAATTATTCAGTGTTTTGATAACTGAATTTGATTTTGAATTTACGTCATTCTTATTATGAACTTAATTTATTGTTGATACATTCAATTAGTACAAATTGTCCAGTGGTTTAATTAATTACCATGTACACTTAAGTAAATTTGGTTGTAATTGTGCACATATTGACATCAATATATACAATACAATTTATTGGCAAATCGACATGTAAGTATGCCTTTGGCCATTTACAATTTTACACATGTATAAGACGTATGACCATGACACAAATAACACAAAACATATAAACATACATTATTGTAAATAATACATACAATAATCAAATCAATACATATATATGTTGCTAATCTATTGATAGTTAAATAAGAATGTTTAAGAAGCAGCCATTAAATCAATTTTTTCCTGTCTATATTTCATTGCGTAATGAATAAATTTTGCTACATATATAATTGTTTTCTTACTGTTAGAGGACAGTAATTTTTTAAACAAACCAAGACTGGGCCAACTAGAATTCATATTAAATGTATTTCGTAAAGTTGAATAATCTGTACAAGTGCAAAGAAAGTGATATTCAGATTCGACTACATGTTGATTGCACATTTTACATAAACGATTTGGACGAGGAACACTAGAATATCTACCCAATTCGATTTCGAGCGAGTGTGCACTAAGACGAAATTTAGTTAATCCAATTCTATAAGTGTCATTCTTTATGTAATCCAAGTAGTCTTCGTACTTAAATTCGTTTTTAAATAAGCTGTAATAATACAGTTTAGGCTGATTGCTTATTGTTGTCGCCCATGATTGAAAATATTGATCGCGGAGTCGCTGTTTCAATGTATTTACCCAATTTGTGATAACATTTTCTTCATCCCATAAAAAATTAAATCCTAGATTATTGATAACAGATCTAGCATTATAACACCAAAGTTTTTTAATAACGTTATTATTATTGCAGTTATGAATAATATTTAATTGTTCAAGATAAATTCTTTGCATAGGAGATTGATTAGACGATTTTAGTTTCAGCCAGAATTTAACAGAACGTTGTTTAGCTATAACTGATAGTGGTAATCTTCCCACCTCCCCTAATACTGCTGCATTAGAAGTTTGTTTTCGGACTCCTAGTACGTATTTGCAAAATCTTAAATGTATTTTATCAACTTCTTTATAATCGTATATTCCCCATACTTCTGAGCCATAGAGAATGATAGGGACAACTAGGCTATCAAATAATCTGAGTTTCGTCTTGACGTCAAGCCTTATTCTACTAAATACGGATATTAAATTATTATATGCTCGAAGTGCCTGATCGTTTAGCGAATTTACGGCATATTTCATGCTTCCAGTATAGTGAAATGTGATTCCTAGATAGCAAAACTTATCAACAACTTCTACAGGTTCATCGTTAATATACCAGTTATTGTTACAGTTAGTTTTACGTGGTTCAAAGATGCATATTTTAGTCTTATTGACATTAATTTTCAAGCCCCATGTATTTGAATAATTGTAAATAGCGTCTAATTGATGTTGTAAGCTTATCGGTGATGTTGTGAAAAGAGCTATATCATCAGCAAATAATAACAAGTTTATTGACAGCATGCGTAAGTCATTTTCCGTTAAGTTCTCCACACTTAAATAAGTATTAATATCGTTTACGAATAAAATGAATAGTAGAGGGGATAAAGGTTCACCTTGTTTAAGACCAAGTGTGACTTTAAAAACCTCCGAAAATGACATTTGTTGCATATCTTTTACACATGATTGAACATTGTGATAAATAGTTTTAATAATATTGATCATTTTGCAACTCAGTCCGGATTGCACAAGTTTAATCCACAGGGCATCGTGTATAATTGTATCGAACGCGCGTTCATAATCTATAAAAGAGCAGTACAGTTTGGATTTGTGAGCAATAACATTTTGGATAATTGAATGTAATATAAATATACAATCAACTGTGCTATGGTTATTCCTAAAGCCAAATTGTGCCTCATTAAAGACTTCGTTATTTTCGCACTAGTTGATGGTGAAAATTTATTGCATAGCATAAAAGCATTCATTCATAGTAATACCTCACATTGTGTTACAGCGGTTGTTTACTATTGAAGGGGAGGCTTATCAGCATTGATATATATTTGATTTATTTAAATTGAATAAATAATTCAATTATTTTATTTATACTATAAAGTGATAGAGTTTTAGGAATTATTCAGATTTGATTGTATTTACGTTGATTAAGGTTGATTTGTGAAAGAAGCCTAAAGGTTCATCAGCATAAACATAAAAATCTTTATCATTTTTTGTAATACTTCTACTTTGCAGGTATAATAGTTACAATTATATATCATACTTATACTTTGACTTGTATTATACAGGATTATACTGGAAATATGAAAGCATGTTGGCTTATCAGCAAAAATATTTGAAATTATATTTGAAATATGTTTATAGGAATTTATTTAATTCTTCTTTCTTTCAATGACACTTTTGAATTTTGATTAGTCAGATATTTAATTGAAAAAGCCTAAATGCTTATTAGTTACTTAATGTTGTGATTGTTTATCATTTGTTTTTAAAATATTATCTGGTTGCTAATGTTTGATACGTAATTGAATTAATTAGATATTACCTTACTTAATTACTTACCAGTGGCTTATAAGCAATAAAGTTATTTTGTTGAATTAAGTGAAAGGGTGATAGATAAATAGAATTCATACAAGTTTGATTGAGGATAATGCATGAGAGAAGTATGGAATAACGTATATATTTATTTAAAGATGGACAACATACATGAATCAGTTGTCCACTTTGAAATCATTTTTTACTATTGATTTTATTGTGATTAATGTGTGATAAGGTGGTTCAGGATAGTGGTAATATTTGATTGTATGTGACTTTAGCATACCTGAGTTTGACATTGGTTTGATTTCAATGTGATTTGATGTTGTATGGGTTGATCTCGCACTTTGATGATTTATTCTAATGTTGTATGAAGTACATTTTGAAATAGAATTTATTATATTGACTTTGAATTACGTGATTTATAATGGAGGATAAACACAACCTAATTGAGGAGGTGGATAAATTAGATATGGCTGCAGGTGGAGCTGAGCCACAATTGTCTGAGGAAGACAGCAAATTATTAGATGCTTTTCATAAAATGAAATTAAATCCCAGTATTAAGACTGAGGATGTTACTGAGTTGTTAACTAGTTTTAGTAGAAATGAACATTATAAGGAGACCATGAAGAAGGATGCTCCTTTCAATTTTGATGAAATACATGATGTAAATGAACCTCCAATAAGGAAAGTAGTGAATAATTATAGTGGAAATTATCACTTTCCAAAACTATCAATTTTTATGGAGAAGAAGGAAAGAATGAGGTCACGTTTAAGACATTTAGATATGAGATAGAGTGTATACTATCTGAAGACGTTTTTAGTCAAGCTCAAATGTTGCTTGGAATCAGGAGAGCATTGAAAGGCACTGCTAGTGACATTGTCAGGCGCTTAGGGCCTAGTGTCAAAATTCAAGATATTATGAACAAATTAGACAGTGTGTATGGAAGTATAGAAGGTGAGGAGAGTATTTTAAAGAAATTGTACTCTTGTGTACAAGGAACTGATACCATTAATGTTTATGCATCAAGGCTGGACAAATATGGATAAAGATTTTTACAGAAAACTGACTTGCATGTGCCGTGGTACTTGTCATTCAACTGTTTAGCAATAAGAAATAGAGAACTCAAGAAGAAGAATAACAGAATAGCCATAGTTAGAAGTGCTGTTGAACATAAAGTCATCTTGAAACCAAATGAGACCATCACCATTCCAGTGTATACTGATAAAGAGATGGATTATCCGCAAAGCAGTGCAATATTTTCTGATTTGGATGATGCCAGTCTACCCTCGTTTGTAGATATTACACCTAGTGTTGTAAATTTTAAATACAGAAACAACAACAACATGAGTGTTACCTTATCCAATTTAACAACGAATACAGCTATAATATCTCCTAAGTCAACAATTTGCGAGTTACAACCAGTGGAAATAACTGAGGATGTTTTGAATAGGATGGAAGAAGAAGAATTAGATAAGAAAAGAAGAAACATTGTAGAACAGCTGGAACTAGATGAAAATATCTTAAATGAAGAACAAAGAGCGGAACTGAGGGAACTTCTTTTACAACATAGAGAACTATTTTCTACATCAGACTTGGATGTTGGAAAGTGCGACAATGTTCAACATAGAATTGATTTAACGGACAAAAAGCCTTTTAAACAGAGACACAGACGAGTACCACCTGGAATGATTAATGAACTGAGACAGCATTTAGAACAACTTAAAGCAAGTAAAATCATACGTCCATCTAAATCACCATTTGCCTCACCTATAGTGTTAGTTAGAAAGAAGTATGGGAAGCTAAGATTATGCATAGATTATAGACAATTGAATCAACGAACAGTTAAAGACTCATACGCACTACCGAGAATTGAAGAAGTACTTGATTGTTTACATGGAGCCAAATATTTTTCTACTATAGACATGAAATCTGGAAACCACCAAGTGGAGGTGGAAGAATCACATAAAGAAAGAACTGCGTTTACAGTAGGACCCTTAGCTCTGTGGGAATTTAACAGAATGCCATTTTGGATTGACTAACAGCCCAGCAATCTATCAAAGATTAATGGAGGAATGTCTTGGAGACTTGAATATGAACATCTGTGTAATATATTTGGACGATTTAATCATCTTTAGTACATCATATGAGGAACACCTCAAAAGATTAACAATGGTAATAGAAAGACTTAAATCATGCAACTTGAAACTTGACCCAAACAAATGCCACTTCTTCAAACAGCGAGTGAATGTTTTAGGTCATGTGGTTAGCAATGAAGGAATAGAAACCGATCCGGAAAAACAGACAAGATAAGAAACTGGCCAAGACCTTCAACACCAGCTGAAGAACACTCATTTCTAGGATTTGCAGGTTACTACCGTAGGTTCATCAAATACTTTAGTAAGATTAGTAGACCACTGTCAGAACTTATCCCACATCAAGCATCAAAGAAAAGATCGAAGGCTAAGAATTAGCAAGAATGGAATTTGACAGCAGACCATGAAGTAGCATTCAATCAACTGAAGCACTTACTTTCTTCACCACCAGTATTAGCTTATCCTGACTTTCCGCAGCCCTTGGAATTACATACAGATGCTTCGACACAAGGGTTAGGTGCAGTTTTATACCAACATCAGAATAATAAGAAAAGAGCCATAGCGTATGCATCAAGGGCTTTATCAAAATCAGAGAAGAATTACTCAGCTTACAAACTTGAATTCTTCGCTTTGAAGTGTTCTGTTACGGAAAAATTCAGTGACTACTTACTGTTTAAGAAGTTTGTAGTATACACAGACAATAACCCTTTAACTTATGTCCTTACAACTGCAAAACTAGATGCTACTGGTCAGAGATGGGCAGCTGCACTTGGTGAATACGATTCTGATATCTTCTATAGACCCGGAATTAAGAATACAGACGCTGATGTAATGAGTAGATACCCTCATATGAAGACATCGGACGACACTGAAGTGATAGACAATGATGTAGTGAAGGTCATATGTAGTCCTGTGAACATATCCTATTATGACACCTTATCCTGTTTAAATATTGACATAGTAGAAGCTACAGAAACACCCGGACAGACGATGGCACAGATAGAGATCAGAGAGATTAGAACCAAACAGAGAATGGATCCTGGTATTGAGAAATGGAGGAGAGCGGTAATTGATCACCAAATTATTGAGAAAGCAATATGTAAACATGCTCAGATAATGAAGAAAAATTTTAAGAACCTGAAGATGAAGAGAGGGATTCTTATGAGGGAAGTGAAGGTAGAAGATGACAACATTGAACAACTAGTGGTTCCACAATCTTACCGTGAAGAGATAATGAAAGGATTACATACAGATGTAGGACACCCCGGACGCGACAGAACGATGCGATTGATACGAGAACGTTTCTTTTGGCCAGGTATGACCAAGGACGTTGAGGACTTTGTTTCCAATTGTGATAGATGTCTTCGTAGAAAAGCTGACACTCCATCAAGAGCACCGCTGGTAAATGTTACAACAACTTATCCCTTGGAACTTGTGTGTTTCGACTTCTTGACGTTAGAACCATCAAAAGGGAGGGTTTGGTAATATTATTGTAATAACAGATCACTTTACCAAATTCGCAATTGCAGTACCAACAAGAAATCAAACAGCTAAGACAACAGCAGAAACTTTTTACAATGAATTTATAGTAAGATATGGAATACAAACACGCCTTCATTCAGATCAAGGAGCAAATTTTGAATCCGAAATAATTAAACAACCATGTGGAATAACCAATATGAAGAAATCCCATGCATCAGTGTATCATCCACAAGGAAATGCAGTTCCTGAAAGATTTAATCGAACATTACTGTCAATGCTTGGAACGTTAGAAAATTCGCAAAAACAGGATTGAAAGAAATACATCAATTCACTTGTATATGCATACAATAGCACTCCACATGATACAACAAGGTACTCACCGTTTGAACTTATGTTTGGTAGAAAACATAGACTACCAGTGGATGTTATGTTTGAACAGGCCGAAGAGGAGAAGAAGAACAAGACAACGCAGGAATACATAGAAGTACTCAAAGACAGAATAGCAAAGACCAGGAATATAGTTAAGGACATTATACAGAAAGCCAAAAAAACCACCAGAAGAAATACCATGATGTCAAAACACGAGGAGCTAAAATCAATGTTGGTGATCAAGTGTTAGTAAGAATTTTATATCTCGGTGTTGAAAAACACAAATAGGCGGACAAGTTTGAAGAGGAGATATACAAAGTCATCGATCAACCCAGAAGAGATATACTTGTGTATAGATTAAGAAGTAAGTTGGGTACTGAAAAGTCACTACAACGGAACCATTTATTCCCAGTATACTGCCGGGATGAAAAAAGTGATAAAGATGTACAAGAAGAGAAAGCGTTGCAGCATAAACAGACGTTAGAGGAAGAAGAAGAGAGAAGTAAAAAGGATGCATCCTGTATATGTAGTGAAGTATCTGATGACTCAGATGATGAGTTTGAGGGATTTTATTTTGTGCCAAGCACAAATGAACATGGGGACGCCTATGGACACCACAAACCACAGATGGAGTCAGAAGATGATGATACTGATGAAGATGACGATGGTGAAGGTAATGATGATGATAATGATGATGATAACGATGATGATGACGATGGTAATGATGATCAGGTAAGTTCTCCATTGCCACAAGAAACTGATACTTCTAATTTCAGGCAAAGAACTTCTGATGAAGAAAGTTGTGTTTCTGAGACTGAAGAAGCACCAAGAGAAGAAGAGTCTGACATTCATAATGGTAAAGATGTTGCAACGGAGCAAGAAGTACGGACAGCAAATGGAAATGAGACAAAGAATGCTCCAGACGATAACATGGACAACAATGATGGAAATGATAGTGATAGGTATAGAAGAAGACGTACATTACCAACAGTACCGCTGAGAAAATCAAGTAGAACAAAGAAGACTCCTACAAGATTTGACGAATATATTATGTATAGTGCAGTGAGACAGGATGATAGTGATCAGAGACTACGAACTTTAGCAGCAATGATTCATGGTGGAAGTTTTAGGAACTTAGAAGTAGATTTGATTAGTAAAACCATCACTTCCATTTTGCGCTAATTGATATATGTAAATCTCGGAACTGACTACTAGCATATTTAATTATGTACATTTCAAGCATACTTGTAGTATGTGTTAGTGATTTTAATATTTGGTGCAACTGTATTGCACGTTTAGCTTTGTATTTCAATTGTGAGTATTATATTGAATTGTCATGATAATGTTGTTTTTTTTGTTTCTGGATAATATGGTGTCTATAATAAAAAGACGCTGGTATGCTTTGTTTTGTTCATGTGACACTAGCTGTATTTATAGATTAATGTCTGTAACACTGAATTCATGTTAGTGCTATACATTTAGTAATTTGTTTGTATTTTTTAATATATATTTTTGCTTAATACATCAGGTTTTACGTAAAGCATATTGTTAGACAGATGTATGTAAGTATTAAGATGTAGTAGATATTATAGGTAGGCATTAGTAGTATATAGTAGTTTAGCTAGAGTTGTTTATATAATATTATATTACATGTTTATTTTATTTATACCTTGACAATTTTGACAGTACAATGACGGGACGTCATTTTTTGGACCGGGGATTTGTGTGTAACAGGGACATTACGGTAATGTTTAGGGGAGATTACTGGTATTTGTATTCCTTTATTAATTGAGTTGTCTGTTGGGTATTAGTCATGGTCAAGTGACTTTAGACAAGTCAGCTGACCACACCTTTGTTATAATCAGTTGGAGAATCAGTCTTGAAGAGAGAACTTGATTTAGAGTTCTCTTCTGTCTTGAGAAAATTGATGTTTTAGATGTTTTAATTATATGATGACACCATCCAGCCAGTGAGATTGTATGAGTGATAGAAATTATTGTACATGTCAGCAAGATCCACAATCGTGCTGATCTATTATGTGAATCTGTGATTATGTGACTATTATGATCATGGGATTTGCATGAAGAATAAATTATATATATTGAACCATACACCACCTAGTTAATTGTCTTCTCAACACACTCTGGAACATTGGGAATTTTATCTATGAACCCATAAACCCAAATCTTACATATATACAAGTTTTATTCAAGTGTATAAGATAGTAACATAATTACAAATATAGTCAGTTGTGATCAAAACATATACTAAGATTTTAGCAAACATTAAACACACACTTCACATATAATTGCAAACAAGAAATTTCTTCAAAAAGGCAGTCGCGAAGTTTCTTTGATGTTATTTACACTGTTTAAACCAATAAGTATGATTTTATGAATTTCCTAAATTGCCGTTATAGTGAATAAATCGTTTGTACATGCTCCATCGACTTTACGGGATGTTTTCTCTTTTTATCGTATTATATATACATGTAGAAATACACATGTGACATATATGTGTTAGCAAGTGCATATGTCTTCATGCACACAGAGTCATAGACAGACACATTGAAGTGAAGGGACACATATATTGTTTGGTCAATGACAGTCGAAAAAAAGGTGATCAATTCTACTTGTTTGTATCGAATTTTCGTTTTTTTATTGTTTAAATTGAAATGAATGTGTGTCGGTAATAAATTGCGTTCTAAGTTACGAATTTAGTCATATTTACAGTATATAACTATAATGTCCAAATAAAAAACGTCTGTCTAAAAAGGTTTATAACTTTATTTCTACCGCATAAGAATACAGTTTCCTGCATTTTTACCTTGCAAATTTACACTTTGCACATATATTTTCCTCACATTTTGTAATTGACTTTATACACTACAGCATATATTTAAATTTAAATTTCGATAGAGTAATAATATGTATAGAAAAGTTTAACAATAAAAAGTTTTAAAAGTTCTATATATTTACAGTATATCGATAAATTGAGTGTAAGCCCCATTGCTTTACATTCATTATTTCTCTATCTTTATAAATGAACTATGAATTTAACATGATTTGGCATTAGCTTACACGAGCGGTCTCTGGCTAATATATAGAAGTGTTAATTCTTACAGTAGTTTCCTTTTTGCCAAATGTTTTCATTTTTGCCTCGTTACACTTTTGTCTAGTTGTCTATAGTCAATACCCAATTTTAATATATACAGAGAAATTGCATTTATCATTTTCATACCGTCAACCTCACCCTCCTACCGTCCGCCTTAATATGGCTCATTTGTCATTCATATAATGTTTTTACAAGTTTTGATTTCATGTTTCTTTAGTTCAATTTTCTAACCGTCAAGGTCGTAGAAAAGTGTCATTTACGAGCACCAGAGTCGTGATATATTGTGACGACTTTCCTGACCCTAAGATCAGCCTGGTAGCGTGATTAAAGTCGTGTCCACAAAGTTTGTATTCACTTAGATTAAATGATAGAAAAAAGCAAGTCTTTATGTGCCTAAATAATTATCTGATTTATTTATACGTATACTAAAGTTAAATATATTCCTATAGACTAATTAAAACACCAATACAGACACATTAAATCTTAACAGACTATCACAAAATAAAAGAGAATGATTCCAGTCACAGACTTAAATAAATAAAAACCTACTAGTTTCGCCAACGGTCAAAAGTAATCTGAATTCAGAATGAAAATTCTAGCTATTTATAGTCAAGCCGTATTCCGCCAGCGCTTAGCGGAAAACTGCAGAAACCTGCGGAATACGGCAGAATAAAAGATGACGTCACCAAGAACGGCGGAAAAAGATGCAGAATTTACGGCAGAATTCCTGCAGAATTCGGCAGAATAATAAAAATTCCGCCGAATAATCAATATTTTACGGAGAATAAGTGACTGGAAACATCAAATATAAAAAGTAAACAAATAATACCTGTATGATGACATACTTGCAGCAGATACTACTATTTACACAATTTCGTATGACGTCATACAACTGTGTATACGTCATACGCACAAAAATGAATGGAGGGAAATAAATAAACATTGTCTTAAACTACGATAAATCTCGGTGGAGGGGAAAACAATGGACTAAATATCACGGATAAATAATGAAACGTAAGTGCGAAACACGATTTAACCTTAATGACGAACTATTATACATGACAAACAAAAATAGAGTGGAAAACAGACTAAAAATAAGTCGCGAACGTTACCCCACCCACATTGAAAGCTAACGGGAGTAAACTAATGTAAGCTAAAAATACGTAACAATGATCTTAAACCCTGAAGCCCCACAATATTGGATAACAAAAAGCTAAAAAAAGCTGAGTAATAAAGCATTGATAATGATACAATTGTAAATCGCAGTTGAACATTGGAATATAATTATCACACGAGGGGTGTCCCAGAAGTTCGTGGACTTAATTCATAACTCAAACGATGTATAAATTAGAGACAAAATTATCGCGTCATAAATTTAATGTATCCTAAGCGTAATGATAAAAATTCACGAAGATATACATTAGGCATATATTTTTACAAAGGTTTTCACAAGGTCACTTACTGCCATTTTAAATAATGAACAAAACGTATCACAGAAATAATGATGAAACCTTTTCAACAGGTAACCAGTTATTAAGTTTATAGAAATGTTCAAAACCAGTATGAGATCTGGGATCAAAATTTAGTACAAATCTAACCATTTTATTTTGATTATTTAGCTAATTAGAATTTAAGCCATTGTAACATACTGAACAAGCATATCAAAATGACATTGAACCAACGACATAACAAACAACTTTTTAGCATATTCAGTAAGAAAGCCTTTCTTACGGTAGAGGAATTCCAATCTAGAATTGGCTTTCTTGGCAATAGTATCGGCCATTGCACCAAACGATAAATGGTGATCCAAGGTAACACCAATATATTTAACAGATTTAGATGATGCGATGGTAGTGTCATTGTAAAATATATTAAGAGCCGACATCGTTCGTAATTTTTGTTTGGAACCAAAGACAATGGATTCGGGTTTGCCTAAATGCAACGACAATTAATCATTGACTTACAAAGTGTAATTCGTCAGTCAAAGCCTGTTCAACATAAGAACATTTATGAGAAACTAAAATAGCACAGTCGTTTGCATAAAGTAACAGTTTGTTTTTTACCATTGCAGACATGTCAGTGACATATATAAAACGAGCGAAGGCCCATGTATTAAACCCTGGGGAACACTACAGGTTACTTCTCCACTAGAGGAAAAAGTACCAGATACATCTACAAGCTGCTTTTTGTCTGAAAGATAAGAGGTGAACCACCTTAAAATATCATTACCAAGACCAGCACCTTTCAGCTTCATCAATAGAATTGGGTGGTCCACAGTATGAAATGCTTTCTGTAGATCAAGCAACAACATATCTACAAAATTGCCTTTATCGTTTTCATTCCTGATATAATCAGTCAGGTGTATTAGACATGAATCAGTGGAGAAGCCACTCCTAAATCTAGATTGAAATTTATACATCAGATCTTTAAAAGTTTGCAAACTAATAATTTATCATTCTTGCTGATAAGGAGAACAACTCTAGCAGACTTGAGGTCATCTGGTAAGTACATCACCCTGAATAAGTGACAAATTTATAATATGAGTTAGAGGACCAAAATTAATATATGCCCCATCTTTAATAAAGCGAGACACTATACCATCTAACCAAGTTGCTTTTTGTGCATTCATATAACTTATGAATAAATATTTAAGAACTTGGTTCTCTGGTGCTAGAGAAAAGGAATGACCATCAAGATAAACTCCCTTACTTGCAAAATGAATTGTTTAAACAATCACAGCCATACTTGTGTACATATTTGCATAATTGTACAACCTGAAATGCTACATCAAGCATTTATAGCGATTGTTGATTCTTTAAAAAAAACATCCAGTGTATATTGTTTTCCTTTCAGTGAAGGTTGATACAAGCATGTTTAAACTTATGGTGTTTGTCACAGCTTATCTGGTTGGATTTCTCGATGTTGCCCTACTCTATAGTTTTGGAAGCATATTTGTTCATGTAATGGAAACATTCAATGCTACCCGAGCGGAAACTGCGGTGATTCAATCTACAGCGTTGGGTGTAGGACCTTGTTCCGGTATTAGTCACAATTAGTTATGTGTTTCAATATTTTGAATATTGGTGAGCGTTTGAGGAAACATGTTTTCGAAAACGCAATCTATTCATTATATAGTCATGAGAAAAGCCGTAGCATCAAGGGGGGCAATTTTTGTTGTTCGCAGTTATTACCGTATTTCAACAATCGCTCAGTCTTCACTTTTTCTGCATACCGAACAGCTTCCATTAACCTAGCCTCCGCCTTAGAATATAGTTCCGATATTTCAATTCAATGGCTAAATACAAATTCAAATATTACGGGCATCTAAGTCAAAATTATATGGCTAGGCAATATCGTAAACGAGCAATACAAATCAGTCGTAGAAAATATAAACAATCCTATCTCTCTCGGATTACTACAATAATAACCATCAGTACATACATTTCAAGTAAGATGACGTCATAATTCTCGTGCTGTATATGCTAATTTAGTCTGGTTCTTAGCTTTTATTGTAAACGTATAGAAGTCATCATTAAATTCATGGACGATGCGATGATAACTGTGAGTCAACCAGATATTTGAAAAAGTGATTCATCGGGTTTTAGTCGATTAATTTAATGCTTATAACGTTTAACTGTTTCTTCATGTATGATATATTACATTCTGCATAAGTTGAGTATTCAAAAAGGCAGGTAATGTAGACTATATAATATTATGCTAATTGCTGAACTACTTTTGGTGATCAGATGGGAAACATAAATCAAAGTACTGAAAGAACGTGGAACGGGAACAACTTTAACAACTGCATAGCGCGTGTAGAAAATCGTTTGTAGTACTTATCGATGGTCCCCAATCAAAATTCCAAACCTACATTTTTTTTTGAATTCGGTTTTTGCATTATCTGGCACTGGAAATCAGTGCGTATATGTCGCGAAAATGACTAAACCTCCAGCCAATCAAAACATGTCAAAATGATCTTGTGATAAAATGATGAACCGTGGTTGACTGAAATCAGATGAGACAAAAAGACGAAGTTACTGGAACTTCGACATTTTGCAAATAATAATGTAAACAGCCAGTAAAATGAATTGTCGACATTGAAATTTCATTTTATAATACAATCAATGTGAGTATTATGATACGTGTCTTAAGTAATGAATATATACAGAAAAAATATTTTATGACAATATTCTTTGCAAATGGTGGTATTACTGTTGCCTATTTCTGTGAAATGTAGGTACGCTTCTTTAAATGTGAACAGCTCAAGGTTCGTCATTTTGCATGCGTATCTAAATATATAATATAATTATATAATATGATAAATTAAAGATTTTATGTTTTTGTTTCGTGTTTCAGTTAAATTTTTCATATAGAAAATGTGATAATTTTTTCAAATGTTGATGTTGAAATTGTTCAATAGGAACATGTTCGAATGGTCAAATTGTGTTGTTTCTGCTTTCCTTTCCTTCTTTGTCTACTTATTTCAGTATTTTATTATCTATTGTTTACTGAACCGCTACATTAATCTGTCCACCAACTCTGCTCCTGTTCGAATATGCTTATAAACAGAGGTTTAAAACTTAAATAGTGTTGAATTTTCCATTCAATAGTTTTAATGAAATAGGAACTGTAACAGATCCAACAGATATTACTGTCGAAGCTACACATACAAGACAATCTGAAGTCACTTTTTACTGGCCAATAATTAATTTGAAATAATATTCATATCGTACGAACGTGTGTCATGATAAGACATTCTGAAAGACGCAAAAACAACGTTTAAATGTTATTGTGCATGGAAAAATTAATAGAAATGCATCTCCTGAAAAGAGATCATGGAGATCATCGTTATGTCTGCATTATAATTCATGCGCGAACTATCCTTCGTTTTCCAAAACTCAACTTTTGACTGATTTGTAGTTCCGAACAACAACAGAACCTTCAAAGCTTTGATTTATTAAAGTTAATAATCAGATCGTGATTGAAATAAATTTCAAATACTTATACTGTATGTCTAATTTACAAGCGTTGTTCAGCTCTGATTTGACGTGTAAATTTTGACTGTCTACGCAAACATGAAACCACATTTTCTAATAGATGTTATTTAGTATTTTAACATTTTCAACAGGAATTATTGGTAGTTTCTTCATACACAAATTCGGTATAATGAAGTGTGGTATTGTTTCTGCCACAGTTGCTTGTGTCAGCATTATGTCTTGCCACTTTGCAACCAGTATATGGTATATAACGGTCAGTTTTGGCATTATCTTCGGTAAGTGTTCATTTTAAATATGTGTTACCAATACGACCCAGTAGAATAAGAGCAACCAAGCTTGATACAATGTCAGTCCTCAGTTTCACGCGGAAGCTGTCTTGTAATTTATGTGATTAACCATTTGATCTACAAATTTACCTTTAAGTTAGCATTTCGTTGATGAAACAGAAAAAGGAAAGCATAATTAAACATATTGATTGTGAACCAGCTGGAATGTGGTTCCGTTCATGCTCTTCCATTGCCCTTAGGCTTTCTTGTTTTGCGTGTGATAAATCCAGTACAACCTCTCCAGAGCGACCCTCTGTAGAGCAACAACCTCTCTATAACAACACCTTCAAAATTGCACAAAGCTGATATTTACTATAGATTTAACCTCTGTAAAGCAACAAACTCTAAACAACAGTCAATATTTGCAGCTCCCACAGGGTGTTGCTCTACAGAGGTTGTACTGTAACACGACCGACTGACTAACACAAATGGCTGTGACTGTGAAGTATGTACAGATTTCCACAATATAAATGCCTGGGAATTGATATGTAGGAACTGCAACTACCTGCGGCAAAATAATAATACATATTGAACAACAATAATGCGTATAAATAGTATGCAAATGTAAATAGTAAATAAAGGCTTCGTGTTTGAGGTAGCATACCACTTTAAAAGCGTCAATAATTGTATTCATTAATTTTAGGTCCATGTGTTATGAACTTATCTATTTGCTCCACTACCGCTGTTAGTTGTCTTTTCACGGGTAGGAAGAAGATGTTGATGTTATCACTTTTAGCAACTTCTATTGGACTCGGTAGTATGGTATATCCATATGTTCTGTCGTACTTAATGTAAGTTTGGCGTGAACAATGTAAGCCTAAGATATTAATATTAATAGCAATGATATCATTCAGTAATTACTCTTCGAAATGTGTGTTGTTCAACCGATTATACGAGGGTCAGTCAAACTTAAACTTTAAAATTTCTAGGTACATTCCTTGAACATCATCTCCTTTCGATCATAGAGCGGATTTTCATTTCCGTGGCAAAGCTTAAATACCTGTTGTCAAGCAACGCAAGTTCATGTCCCTCACTACCCCGTTCACGGCAGTTGTAATTCTTTAAAATCGTTATAATGAATCCTCATAATAGTTCATTCAATTTCGGGAACATATCATAATCACACAGGCTTAAATCTAAAATGCAGACTCAATATTGTATGGTTTCGGGCAAGTGGCGTTGTTATGCGAGATCAATAGTGAAGCAATGCAGGGCCTTTGTAGCGTTTTGCATGGGGAAGAACTAACCTCAAAAACGACTCGTAGAATTCTTTATTGACTGTGTGTTTATGTGGTACTCTTTGTGTGATTAGTAAGTACTCCGCAGATAGCCATATCCGCACAAATCGTACTAAAACCAATGTCAAGCAATATCGAACAACATTCACTTATTTTAGCTGACTCTCGCACACACTGTTGAGCGTGTCATTAAGAATTTTGACTGTTCCGTTTTTATCTTTCCAGTTCACATTATGGACTTAGAGGAGCTTTTCTAATTATTGGTGGACTCTCTATGAACTGTATACCTGGTTGTCTGATATGGGCGAAGCCAGTGTTGGATAGGAAGAGGAAAGATAAAGTACAAGAAGCAAATCAAGACCGTATAATACAATACCAATCAGAACTTGGAGTTAAAGTGACTGAGGTTAAGAGCGAAGTTGTAATTATAAAAAATCAAACAGAATTCAAAATGGATGACATATACTACATCCAAACCTTTCCCGTCTTATTCAGGCAGCAAACTACTAGGATTATATCTGTCCGTGAACAGCAAACACAACAAAACACAGGGGAGAAAAGTTCGATCCTGAATCATTTAAAGGAAATTTTGGGAAACTGTTATTTCATCATATTTTGGATTGGATCTTCTCTAGTGTCTACATCGCTTAATATCATTTTAATCTTTATAACAGACATATTTTCGGACAAAGACTTAAGTAAAGATGATGGAAAGTTCGGCTTATTACTCCTAAATGCTCTTAACATTCTTTCACGAATAATAATTGGCTTAGTAATGCAAATAAAATGCCTTCCAGTACTTATCTCTTCTTTCCTTGGAACATTCGTGGCTGCATGGGCATTTGGAGGATTTATTCTGGCACAATCTAGACTAACCATTTTGCTTATCAGTGCTTTTGCTGGAATACCGATAGGAGTATTGCGAACAACAATAAGTGTCGTCCCGGCGAACCTTGTCGGTACTGATAGTCTCCCGATTGCACTTGGGCTGGTGTTTACTACTTCTGGAATCTTAAATAATGTACTAGGACCTGTTTGTGGTAGGTGAAACATTCACGTAGATAAAACGACAAATTGGTTCAGGTGCTCTCGACAAAACGTGATTTAAGGATGGAAAATTAATGCGTTTTAAATAAATTCATTATAAATGTTCAAGTCAATACAGCATGGCTTACTAAGATTGGTTTACACTTGCTTAATAACGATTTTCTAATGTACTTGATTTCGTATTTAATTTATCATTAGTTTCGAATTTGTCTTAATTATTGCAAAGAAGCAAATATTGAAAAGTACTGACAGTACCCTGTTTATTCAATGTATCAGGACTATTACAATGCTTTTACGTGTATGGTTGACGATGATATTCCTTTTTTCAGGCTATGTCAGAGATACGGTAGGATCCTACAACATTCCATTCTTTGTTGCTATGGGAGTTGCAGGATTAAGTTCTATTATGTTTGCGTTTATGACCGTTCAGCAACATAGAAAGACGTCTCGACGTAGACGAACTTCGTCTGTATTTTACTTGACAAGCTTGTAACGTGATACCTTATTTTATCAACATTTAATGTGGTATACTTGACTGAACAGAATGTGTAGTGTGGTTGACTCTAAAGTTTCTATAATAATGGTCATATATGGATTGTAGTGCGAATCAAGATTTGTATTCTTTGATATATTTAAATAAAATTATGATAGTTCATACCTTTGACTATTAGAAATGGGAATAAATAAAAATGAACTGTTTCTATATGAGTTGTGTTATATTTATATGCACATGGAATAACACAATGTATATTGTATACGTTTTATTACTACTTCGGCTAGGAGACAACTAAAATATATATGAGACAAAGAGCAAACATACAGCATGCATACAGTGTATACGTTACAGATACAGTAAACATATTGTCACTACAAAAAGTACATGAGCATTTGTGCATTATCCGTTTCGGGAAAATATTTACCTTCAATTATTATGTTCTATTTTTCTATTATTGAAACATGATGACAATTGGTTATATAACAGTTTCCATTGAAACTGGTCGTTTTGTTTAAAACAAACATATATAGTTGAATTTTTACTGAACGCTTGATATTTCTGAGGCACGTATTACTTAGTATGTTGGTACTATTATCCCAGTACAATCATCAGTAGTACATTTTAGATAAATATCATAAGTATAATTGGCATGCAAATGTTAAAAGTTTGTTATGTACACTTTGTTTAGTAGATACATGAATTTATCAGGGCGTAGGTAATGACCAAAATTCTCTCTCTATTGTCAAACAGAGATAAAATGACCACTTTATACAAGCCTGGAATTTAAGATTATGTAATTCATGTAGGGCTGGTTTTATAACGATATTCTTTATTTTAGATTTCAACTTTACTTGGAATATTTTTCAGTTAATAAATTTTGTCAAGCTTTACAACGTCTCAGAGTTTCATCTCATAATAACTATTGACAAATAGAAGTATATGTGTTAAACCTGTTATGGATAGATGATATTTAACGTGTAACAAGCTGGAAGATGAATACCATTTTGTGTTAGAATGTATTACTTATGTGGACTTGAGAAAACAGTACATTCTTTAAAAATGTGTTGGACCACGTTTATTAAAATTTCTTTAACTAATTAATAATGGTGTATTAAAGTATTAAACACTTAAAAACATCCGAAGTTGTTCGCCAAATAGGGTCAGAACAAGGTCCATCAAGGATTGCCTCAGATTATTACGGTGCCGTAAGGGTTGTACTCTCATTTCGACAAGGTTTAAATACAGCATGCCCGCACATTCATTCTCCACTCCGATACGTCTATGTTTTTCAACCCATTCACATGATATTTTATGTGCGTGTTTGTACTATCATTTCATATGATAATTAGCAGAAAAATATTAACCAACACGGTCAGAAAACAATTAACTGAATTAAAACTTGTGTTAAATGTGACAGTGAATTTTAAACGATAGGTGCACAGTATCTTACATAATAATTAATCATGCAAAACACACCGAGTCCTTAAACATTCTTCATTTATACGTAATTAGCATTAATAAAACTTGACGATCATCATTGTTTGTGTTGGAAGTGTACATTTGTCGGTAACCACCAAACATCTTTAAACTAGTCTCTAGAAGGTACGTATTTCACTTAATTCAGTACCGACAGCAAGTCGGAATCGGATTAGTTGATTTGCAAAAATACAAATTACAAAAACTTTAAGATGATGTAAATTAAATTTTATTAGTAAAATATTGAGTTATGACGAGTAAAAGTGACCAGAGACTTGACAGTGATACACTCGATAAGTGTTTCCCAACCCAAAGACAAATCGACACTTCAGCATTTTTGTTGTTATTTTGTCACGTTAACAATAATACAAACAGACTCCACGCGCCGGTTAGTTCAAGCTTTGCTACTGTAACGATCTGTATCAATCAGGGAAAGTAACCGCTGTGGGGAGTTTGTAATTTTGAATGGATCTATTTCTAGCAGAAGCTTGACGCGAGTAGTGATATTTAAACAGTGGAACTAATTTATGTGCGTATTGACAACATTCTAATGTGAAATTCGTCACTTACGGAGTTTTTCAATTTGGTGAGATTCCCGTAAACAAGCTTTCGAGAAGCTAAAAACAGCGAAAATGCGACAAGCAATCTAATTTTAACTAATATTTTAATAATATAGTTTATTTATATAATAAATATATTCAGCGTAAGTTACTGTCAACGACACGATCAAAAACTTGTAATGAAATGAGTATGTCATGTATGTGACGTAACATTAGAAAGACACACGTCAAAAGGTACATTCATGTTGTTGGTAGATACTTGAAGCGGTATTCATGAACTCAAAAGTATTTCATATGTTCATTCCAATGACGCTGTAGTTCAATTGTATTACATAAAAAGCAATCCAGCCATTGATCAGCATAGCGTTCACATTAAAGACTGTGATCGTAACTTCTCGTTTAGGTCTATCAATCTTCCTTTAATGTCTAAGCAATCACGGAGATGTAGGCATGTCACGCGTCAAGCCTGATAAGAAGAAATATTTAAAAACCGATACAGCGTGTGAGACTATGCCTAGGGTGAAACATGTTCATTACGGTTTACAGCAGCTATGAACTGTGCTAGGGTCGGAAGTATTTTTCTGGCATTATTCGTCCGCCTGTAAGTCCGCACATCCAGGAGCGACATGTCCGTCTCGTCCGTCACAGTTTTTTTAATTAAATTTGCAATAATTTTAAAACCTCTGAAGGTTTCTTTTTGAAACTTGAAATATAGGTAGAGGGTGATGAGTGAAAATGTACTTATCAAGAACCATAACTCTGTCATGCATTTTGTCTAAATTATCATCCTTTTCAGCTGAGAAAAATGTGAATTTCTCTGTAACTTGCAATTACTTGAAAAGTAGTAAAGGGAACCCCATGGGGTCTGACTAATTTCTGGTAAGCGCTAGCATTAAGGGCTTCGGACTTGACCTTGATGTTCCATGATGAAAAAAAAACAAGTGCCTGATTTGCCTTCTAAGTTGACTGTTAATGTGTCCCTCCTATGATTGGTTCTTTGAGTTGTCCATGCCTAGGTATCTTGCCGAGATGCAGTCTCCATGCAGATAATATTGGGTAAAAAGGATGTTTACTTTTAGTGACGTGGACAACCTGACACTTGGAAGGTTAAATTCCATATTCCATTCCAATTCCCATTTTTCTAGATTACAGACATTACGAGACAAATCAATTATGTGTAGTTTGTACGACATGGCATTGTGCATGATATTTACGTCCCAATATACAGGTCCGAATTCCCAAATCCGTGCCAGTTCGTTATTTATCCCTAATTGGTATTGAATTTTCGTTGACGATAGATAATTGGATTGGCAACGTCACTCAACTAGACAAATCTTGAGGCATCGGAGGATAGTTTTCTCCTCCATGACCCCACAGGAAAGCGATATGAATCCATTCAAAAACAACTGAGGTTGATATGTCTTTAAGTGTTGAAGTTGAAGTAGTTACTACCAACATAAAAGCGATTGTAGATTCTGTCAAAGAATATCAGTGTGTACTAAATGATACATCAAGCAAAAAAAACATTCAGTGTATTTCTTTTTTCATTTCAGTCGATGTTGATACAAATATGTTTAAACTGGTTGTGTTTGTCACCGTCTATCTGGTTGGAATTATCGATCTCGCCCTACTCTATAGTTTTGCAAGCATATTTGTTCATGTAATGGAAACATTTAATGCTACCCGAGCGGAAACAGCCGTGATTCAATCTACAGCCTTGGGTGTAGGACCTTGTTCTGGTATTAGTACATTTAGTTTGTGTTTCCATACTTTGAATCTTTATGAACGTTTAGGGGAACGTGATCTCGGAATTGCAATCTATTCATTACCTAGTCATGTGTAAAGTTGTATAACATATCAAATGATAGGTCAAATGACACTTTCAAAGGGGGGCATTTCTTTATTGAAGGTTGTCAACATTGAGAGGTTTAAATAAACTTCAAATACTTGTATTGAAATCGGAAGCAATGGCCTTCAACGTCTTGTTAACAGGTGGAATTCAGCACACTTTTTACGTGTAAACTGATCATCTTTTCAAACATGATACCACATTTTCTAATAGATGTTTTCAGTATTTTAATATTTCAAACAGGAATAATTGGTAGTTTCTTCATACACAAATTCGGGACAATGAAGTGTGGAATTGTTCTTGCGACAGTTGCTAGCGCCAGTATTATGTGCTGTTACTTTGCGACCAGTACATGGTACATAACGGGCAGTTTTGGCATTATCTTTGGTGAGTGTTCAATTAATGTTTGTTACCAATCGAAGAACTGTAACGAAATTACTTCCCTTACTCTCGGATAGTCCATGAATGAATTAATGACAAAATATTTTGTCCATAATGTGAATATTGAATGAATCTTTGAAAAGAAGTAGATGTGTTTAATGTATTTTGTGTATCTTAAATCTACATATTATTTGTAATGTGATTTATGCTATTGGTTAACGCTAAATATGGGTGATTGCTTGCTTACATATAGAACAATGTACGGATATACAATTAACCAAACAAACGACAATATTTAGGAACCAGTCATTTTGATGCACTCAGTATTTTGATAAATCATTTTTCACTATTTCAAACCAATCGTTTGCAAGCATTTAGTAACCAATCAGAAAGAGTTTAAAAATCCAGTAGGGTATAAAAGGAGACAATAACAGGATTTTAGTTGGGCTTGGCATGCCAGGCGTAGGGTAATGATCTAAGATGTGTTTTCTATATCATTATCAACTGTCTGAGGAGAGCTCTGCCGCCTTGACAGTAAAGGATAAATATAATTATATAGATAAACGATAAGACAGAAAGAAAGCAGGCCGGGACTCGATGAGACCGCTAGGCTGTCTATAAAACCGGATATACTATACTTGCATTACGAGAACCTGGTCATAGTTCTGTATCTCAAATTGATATAAAATGTATATGATTTGGCATATATAAGATTTTGCAGTCTAGATCATAATAAGTTGCTGAGAAAGCACTGTGGCCCAGACAATTAAACTAACAATGTATAACTAAAATATAAGATGGAGAGAGCAGTCCAGTACTTTGTGTTCGCATCTTTCCTTCAGTACTCTATGAGACCGATAGGCTGTCTATAGAGTCGGATATACTATACTTACAGGACCAGAACAGGGTCGCAGATCGGTACATTAGAATGATTTAAAATAGAAAGATCGTATCATACTTCATTTGTTAACAATTTAGTTTGACGTTAATACATAATTACATCTCATAACAGTGATTGCTTGTCTATATAGCCCACTATAGCTGAGATAAAGCTCATTTGTTCATGTTAATTATTTGAAACATAAACAAAGCCATAGTAGGCTCGACTAAAATTATATATATAGTACTCACAAAGTACTGAACATTGTTGACGTCGATTACAATCAACCCGCTCGATACACGTTACAATACCAAGCTTGATATAATTTTAGTGCTCATTTTCACGGTGAGCTTTCGTGTAATATTCGTGATAAATCGTTGGTTTTACCTATTCCCCTTCGTGGCCTTTCGTTAATGTGGCTTTGAACAGGATTTGTTTACGAAATTCCACGACATAAATGCAATGTCTAAAAATTGATAACCTGGGTAATAACTGAGATTTTTATATTAATGACTTCATTTTACTTTAAGGTACATGTGTAATGAACTTAACAATTTGTTCCATAACGGCTGTCAGTGGTCTTTACAAAGGTAGAAAGAAGATATCTATGTTATCACTTCAAACAACTTCTGTTGGACTTGGCGGTATGGTTTATCCATATGTGCTGTCGTACTTAATGTAAGCTTATTTTTCTAAATGTGTGGCGTAAATGATGTAAGTTCACTTAAGAGAATAATGAACATAATTATATTTTCATGAATTAAGTACATATTTTACAAGGCTGTGTGAATTTGGGGTATGTCACATAATACTTTGGCGCTTCAATGTAGGTTCAAAGGACCTATACTACGTGTCAGCATTCCCTACGACGCCTTTAAGCATAGTTACATCCTCAGTTGAGTGACTCCTTACTGATCACAGTCTTGCTACCTACCATAGTAACGCTGTAGGAAAATGTCGCCTCTCCTACAATCAAATTCTTATACACCTTCCAATTGAGCTAAAACGTATGATCAGATCAATTCATGCTGCTTTCTTTCCGAGTGAACATTCAACCTTAATATATGCTTAAAACATGAACTCGCTCTCTGTCATGATGTTCCATTAGATAACGTCACATCATTACGTCGGTTTTCCGTAAACACGACGTGGTTCCAAAAGGGGCAGGGCATATGTGAACAATTATGTGCGTCAAACAAGTCAAGAAAATATCTGAATACGTGGCGTAAACGATGTGAGCTTAAGAACTTCATGAACATGATATTTCAATGAATTAAGTAAATACTTATGTGTAATGTGTAATAACGTACAGAATTATATTCGACTTACCTTCATATAAGCTGTAAACCTATTTAGCCGACCTCAGAGAATATTCAACTGTAGAGATAACAAGCAGGATTTATCTTTATGAATTTCCATTCTAGCTCACAGTATGGTCTAAGAGGTGCTTTTCTAATTATTGGTGGACTTTCTATGAACTGTATACCTGGTTGTCTGCTATGGGCGAAGCCAGTGTTGGATAGGAAGAGGAAAGATACAACGCAAGAAGTAAATCAAGACCGCATAACAAAATACCAATCAGAACTTGGTGTTAAAGTGACTGAGGTTAAGAGCGAAGTTGTGATAACAAAGAATCAAACAGAACCCAGGGTCAAAGACATATACTACATTCAAACATTTCCTGTCTTATCCAATCAGCAAAATACTAAAGTTATATCTGTCCGCACACAGCAAACACAACAAAACACAGTGAAGAAAATTTCGATCCTGAATCATTTAAAGATAGTTTTGAGAAACTGGTATTTCGTAGCATTTTGGATTGGATCTTGTCTTGTGTCTTCATCGCTTAATGTCATTTTAATCTTTATAGCAGACATATTTTCGGACAAAGACTTAAGTAAAGATGATGGAAAGTTCGGCTTATTACTCCTAAATGCTCTTAACATTCTTTCACGTATAATTATTGGCTTACTTATGCAAATAAAATGCCTGCCAATTCTTTTCTGCTCTTTCCTTGGAATGTTCATGGCTTCTTGGGCCTTTGGAGGATTTATTCTGGCACAATCTAGATTGGATGTTTTATTGGTTTGTGCTTTTGCTGGAATACCGATAGGAATATTGAGAACAACGTTCAATGCTATCCCGGCAAACCTTGTTGGTACTGACAGTCTACCGATTGCACTTGGGCTCATGTTTACAACTTCTGGAATCTTGAATAGTGTATTAGGACCCGTTAATGGTAAGGTAAAACATTTACCTATATAACCTGACATTATGCGATCCAGAATATACACGTAATGTGATTAAAGGATTGAAAGACTCAAGTCACTGTTAGAGGGTCGTGGGTTTGAGCCCACCTTGTACTGATTCTTCACAGGAACGATGGTTCGATGAACTGTCCGCCTCTTATGACTCAGTCGACTGTTGAAAAGGGGCGTACAACTCAAATAAATAAACAAAGAATTGAAAATTAGCGCGTTTTAATGAATCATTATCAATATTCAAATCAATACAGGAATGATTATTTAGTTTCCCGATATACCTATTCTATATTATAATTTAATTGATTTCATTTGAATCAGTATTGTTCGGGTTTGCCTTCATTATTGTAAAGAAACAAATGTTAAAAGGTACAGGCTGTACCCACCAATACAAGGATAAAAGTGTATGTTGAAAATTATGTTATTACTCCTTTTTCAGGCTATGTAAGAGATACATTGGGTTCTTATAACATTCCATTCTTCGTTGCTATTGGAGTGGCAGGATTGAGTTCTATTTTGTTTGCGTTTGTGACCGTTCAGCAATATAAGGATATGTCTCGACGTGGACGAGGTTCATCAGTATTTTATTTGACAAGCTTGTAACATGTAACCTTTTTTAATATAAATATTATGGTGTGACTCTAAGGTTTCTGTAATGATTGTATTGTATTGTATCTGAAATCAGTTATACGAAATTCGCATTAATATGCTTTGTATACCATGAAAGGGTATGTGACATGATGCGAAAAAAAGTATACAATAATTTGTGATCCTGTACACATACTTTTTAAAACGTACTAACATTCTGTTGATTGAACATATAGCAATGTAATAGATATCACTTCACATGCGTGTTTTCAGCTACATACACCGGAAGGTTGGATGTCGTGCTAAATGCGTCCAGTATATTTGCGCTGTCACATGATCGATCACTGGTTGGTCCAAAAACACTTTTGCTGTAAAATAATTGTACATAACCGTCATACCACAACCTGCAAACAAAACTAATGCGCCAAAATCATTTACATGGCGTCAATACAATGGAATAAATGAGATATATGATAAAACAGAGTAATGCTCATTCAGTGGTGCAAACTAGTATATCTCATGTATTTGCGCAAACGGATATATGCTCTTTCAGTAAGGCAAAGATATGGTTTCTTTCTCTCCGGCTGATGATCGTTTTCAGGTTATACAGACTCGAATAAGCCGTTGTGCTTCTGCAACTCAAATTCGTTCCGACCTTCAAAATGCTTGCGGTCCGTGTTTTGACCCAACCATACGTACACATTATCACGAAGGTGGTCTGTGTTTTAGAAGACCAAGACTCTTAAATTTTAAGGGTAGCCAAATCTATCGGCATATAATTAGCGACGCGTGACGTCAAAAACACTTAACAGTTTGTTGTTACAGTAAAGGTATTCTGGGACTATATTTGTAATGTGTTGCCTTTTCTATCGAAAAAAGATATCAGAGACGAATACATTTACTTCAAACATGTTTTTATTATACAGAAATGCATTTTGTGGACGAGCCGACTCATGAATTCCACGAAATATAATAGCTTATGAAATTAATTACAGTTTTGTAGAAATTAAAGATGAATGCTAAAACGGGGTCAAGTCGTTTGTATTTGTCAATGGATTCAACGTTGTTTTAACCATATTCAACCATATTGTAACGGGAAGCAATTTAGTTAATTAATGCTAATTTTTTATTCGGATTATTTTTTTTTCTTTGACAGTCAAGCAGCCTGCTTCACATTGTACTCGCAGCAGATAACTATCGCGGCATGTCATACTAACGTGTTTTTGTCACTGTAGTATAAGAGCAATTTGATGGGAGGGTTGAATACATCATAGGCTACCATAAATACAAGACAGGTTCAATGCGGAAATATGACACATTTTTGGGGCCGCACTATGTTTGTCGTCCGTTCGCTTAAATTTCGTCATGAAGAAAACGAAAATGCGAAACATGACAAAATTAATTCAACTTCGTCATAACATCGTGTCGTTGCATTTTCACGTGCGTGCGTGCGTGCGTGCGTTTTACGGATTTTCGTGGCTAGCTCATATCTTTGCCATGCATGGTTGGATTTTGAAATAATTTGTCACAAATGTTCATCATATCAAGACAGCGTGTCATGAGAAATAACTGTGTCGCTTGCTCAAAGGTCAAGGTCACCGTCGACACTTAAATCGTTATATGTATATGTTCGTATCCGGCTTATAACTCTGTCATGCATGATTGGATTTTGGGATAAATTGGCACAAATGTTCATAATATCAAGACGACGTGTCCTGCGCATCAACTGCGTCTCTTGCTCAAAGATCAAGGCCACAGTGGACGTTCAAAGTATGTGCATATAATAATGGATAAAGTGAAAGTGTATGTTCGTGTCCGGCTCATAACTTTGTCATGCATGATCGCAGTGGAAACTTATATATTTACCTACATTCCTTATATTGAAATTGTGAAAATACATGTGGTTACCCTTAGGTGATCTTTACCTCCCACTATGGGCAGCATTCCCAAGCAACCTGCTCTGTGTTGTATTCACATATTTGGCACACAACACTCATTTCTGTGTCAAGTGTGAAATGTCTGGTAAATTTCTAGTAATAAATAGTTTAAAACCACTATCCGATCTAAACAATGTAACGCAGGGTGCTACAACTCGTAGGTAGTATAAATTGTTGAGCCGAAAGGTACCTGTAACGGATATCTTTTGTCCGAGCGTCAACGAGCGTCATGATTGTAAAATGTAAACTGTTAAAGTAAATTAGGAGCGAGAACCCAGGACCTTTAGCACTGTAGGCTGACATTCAACCATGTCACTTAAGATTTAATTCAACAGCAAGGCTGTAGAAAATGGCCATATATGCCTACAATCACTACATTGTTCATTGTTCACCAACGCTCCTAAAATAAGTATTACAATTGTGAATTAGTCGCAAAAGTGAGATAGGAATTTGGCGCGATACTGTAATTGTTAACACCATTTGTTTTTATTTAAAATGTTTAAACAATAAAATGAATGCTCTAATCAAGAAACTGAAAATATATTAAAACGTTGAGCTAGGTTAGATTCGCACAGATTTGCAGTAAAGTATTATCATTTCTCAAGTTTTTTTTATACACGTATTTCATAATTTCTTTTTTAAATCAAAGCTCTGAAGGTACTGCTGTTGTTCGGAACTACAAAGCAGTCAAAAGTTGAATTTCTTTGTAGGGTGAGTTTTTGAATCCGAACGATAGTTCGCATATGAATTTCGATGCAGACGTAAGTACTACTAACGCTTCTCTACACCCGCTATGCAGTTGTTAAAGCTGTTCCATGTGCTTTCAGTACTTTGATTTATGATTCCTATCTGATCACAAAACGTAGTTAAGCAAATAGCATAATATAATATAGTCTACATTACCTGCCTCTTTGTATACTCAACTTTTGCAGAATGTAATATCTCACACATGAAGACACACTCGAAGAAAAAGTTACATGTTATAAGCATTAAATCAATCGATTACAATTTCCTGATGAACCACTTTTTTAAAAAAAAAATTCAATGATGACTTCTATACGTTTACAATAGAAGCTAGGAACCAGACAAATTAGCATATAAAGCACGAGGATTATGACGTCATCCTTCCTTAAAATGTTTGTACTGATAGTAAATATTGTAGTGATCCGAGGGACAGGATTGTTTAGATTTTTTACGACTGTCTAGTATTGCTCGTTTACAATATTGCATAGCCATCTGATTTTGACTTATATGCACGTAATAATTTGTATTTATGCCATTGAACTGAAAAAATGGAACTATGTTCGTAGGCGGAAGGTTAAATTAATGGAAGCTGTTCGGTATGCAGGTTTTCAATGAAAACTGAGCGATTTCTGAAATACGGTAATAACTTTATTGTTCGTACCGAACAACAAAAATCTGCGAAGCACATTCAGTGCCATTGTTGTTGAATACTGCATGTATTACCCTAACCCTATTTGTATACACATTTGCTAAAAGATATACCCCAAATGTGGATCACACAAAACTGTAAAAACAGTGTAATTCAATGACACGATCACAATCTTATATGTATGATATATTGATATATATAATATGTTGTGTATTTGAGGTAAATCTGGACAAACACTCGTCCACTCAAATATGCATGTACTGTGACATATTAAAATTACACAATGAGCAAAATGGAAACCGTCGTAAAGTTTCTTTTATGTTGTGGGTATAAACCAATGTGTATTTACACGAGGCTGTATTCATAAACACAACATTTTTACGTTAATTCCTTTGACACTGTGCACAGTTCATTTATGTTTTCTGAATGGAATTAATTAAGTTCAACATCCAGCCAATAATAGTGCTGATGTTGATGTATGTTGAAATAAAAAAGAAATATAATTCATGACGTTCACAACCACGTCTGTAGTTAAAACATCTCGTTTAGATCACAGACACTTGTTTTGTCAAAATTTTAGCTAATCCATTACGGTCGCTTTAACCACTATCAATGCATTGGTGTAATGCAACATGGAACGGGAACCGGTTTATGATAATTTCAGATACGGAAAATAAAAATCGGAAAAATGAAATTGAAGCGCATTCCTGTCATGAATTATAAAGATGCCTATCACTATTTATTACGCAGATATCTGAAAGCCTTTCCAAAGGACAACAACCAGGGAACTTATCTCATGAATTTGTTGTGTTTTTCTAACACAGAATCTTCATCCCCTCATATCTAGTCACGGTTTGAAGAGGATGTCTTAGTTTTTTATGGAACTATCGTCACAAGTTCATTGTTAAACTATTGGTAGTTGTAGCAGGCTGGTGTTATTGAGGTTTGGTTCCAAGGGAAGTAAATCTTGGTGATACTGTGTTGTTCTTTGTTTGAGTTGTCTCCCTTGCTGTGAAGTGTGTTCACTTAGAGTTATCTGGTTTGATGGAAATCAATGACCCTAGGAACGTTACATTTTTAGTCTTTTTTCTCAGCTCTTTGTGCTGGTATAACCAGTTCTATACCTTTTACCGCCCAAACTAGATGTATATTTCATAGGGGGGTTCAATTATTTGTTTAGATTATTCTTTTCTAATGACTTCATAAATAAGTACAAGAATTGCTTATTTTAAGTATAGCTATTTAATTAATAGTTTTGAGGAATTATATGGTTTTCAGAGTAATACTTAGTTGACTTGATTTACCACACCTATCTTTACTTCTGATCACTTTTTAAATAATACCTTTCTAACTTTACAGTTACTAACAGTCACAAAAGAGAGTATATAGTTTATATATAAGATGGAAAGATACATTTATCCCATAGATGGTAAGTGTAATGTTGTAAATGTATGTTGTAATTATGTTTAGATGTGTGTATAAATGTCATTATTTTGTACTACATGATATGTTTGGTTGATAATAATGCACTATTGTATTATTCTATGTTTAATTAAAGATTTCTAGCCACTAATTAAGATAGATATTTTTTTTTATATATTTCAGAATGTGAAGTTGGCAATGATTATTGTACCGTACAATTACAATAGTGACCACATTTTAGAAACGGAAACCCACTACTATTCTTTGTGTTGTATATCCAATAAGGACAATAACAAACCCACACCCCCATAACATAGTGTTATAACACGGTATGGTCAGTTTGCAAATTGGCTTGCAAAATGGAATCTACCACTTTGATAACACTGTGATCACAGACTGTCATGTTGTACCATCCACATATTTTGCCTTTACTTGACACTTTTGCAAAATAAATAAATACCCGAGCGAAATAGTTATAGGAATATGTATTACTGAGGATGACATTTTTGACAAAAGTGTTGAACATGACTCAAAGACCAATACACAGGGAACACATTTAAAGAAATGTAAAGTGCATGTAAAGGTAAAGAAATCAAGGGCATGGAACCATCAAAAACAGGACTGTTATTAATACACGACAACTTTTACGTGTAACAGCTGGAAAGACACTGTTATACCACCTTAATACCCCATAATATATTAATGTCATCTAGCCTATAATCACGTGCTTTTTCCCGCTCATATACCCGTGCGGCACTTTGCTACCTAGTCCTTCGGACAGTAAAGACGTTTATTATGGCTCTGCAATAAATATATATCTATCTTTGATATTGTATTTTCAGTACTTCCCAACAGGTTGAACTATACAAAACTATACACAACAACATCATGATGACTGTTACATAAAACAGCTACCCTGAGCTAACCCGGTGACAACACACTTTGAAATTCAAAAATCCAACATATTGCCCTTACGTCTCATAAATTAGTCGACTAGTTCAGGACATACGTTTCCAAAATGATAGCACGTTCGATAGACCTCTACAACGCTAAAAATAGATATTAAGCATACCACTGAGAGAATGTGTATGCGGTCAAAGGTAGTCCGATTACCCAACTAAGAGAGCAGTGCAATAGCCAAATACCATGATGGCTATAGTACATCTTAATTTATTTCATAAATTCGACTTCTATAAATCCAATAAGAATATTTCCAGCTCTGAATCAGATGATGAAATAGATGAAAATGACAGGTCATAATATCAAGAGGTTTTCTCCTGATAAATGCATGAGGCGTGATATTATTATAGTAAATTGGTTATATAGTTAGGGGCAGTGTGATACAAGTCATATTTAGGTCCACTTGTCAGTCAAATTACGCAACAGATAAGGGTTTTTAGCAGAGTTGACACCTTTCTCTGTCCTAACTGTAGTAAAGATAATTATTAACATTTGATCACTGAAAGAAACAACTTCATGTATATTATTGACAATAATATTAACAGTGTTAAGAACAGTTGAAAATTGAGTTAAATTTATTTTGACTGTTTCAATATTAATACGACGCAGAATTTTTTGTGCAGTATACTTTTACTATAGTTGCCGGAAATAGGTCGGATTACTTCCCTTTTGGTGCAAATTGATTCCTTCATATTTGAGAAGCATATTTAAGATAAAACAAGGTAAGTAATTATTTCCTTTATTTACTAATTGCTTTCCAAGTTTACCCACACATGGTACAATATTTTTTAAAACACTTAAATATCTCGTCGTTGCTGAGTCAAAATCTTGTAAACATGAATGTATCTATTTTACAGGAGAGAAAAAAAATTTGTCAAACTTATAAATTAAACTTTTACTCTGATTTAAATAATTGTAAACGCGCAAAAATATACATACTTGGCTACAAGAAAAAACATTTTACCTTCATAATTATTATGTTGGTAGTCTAAAACTAGCATGGGATCGTTTTCTTTATTTCGCTCTTATTTGTATTGATTATCATGAATATTGATTCATTGTATCTATTCAAACAGTGATATTAGTTAAAGGAAATACATGTACATTTTAATGATAAAATATCATAAATATGTTGTATAAACATATATGTCAGGTGTAAACGAGAGATGCACAAATCCCTCGTCACAATTACGGGGTAGAATAATCGGGGTTACCCAGGTTGGGCCTTAAAAATTCTTATAGAAGCTGGAAATCTCCAGATATCATTACAAGTAAATGATATTTTTTAAAACATATTTTCTAGTTTTAAGATTAAATGACCGTTAGATTGCCGGAAACGGGTTGTACCGGAACATAATAAGTTAATTGCTCCTGTTATCCCCTATAATTTAAAATAAGCCAACAAATGTTGTTATTTTTAAATATCCGTAACTAAGTCATTAATATAAAATGAAATAACAGCCGTACATTAATATTTTATGGCAATTGTATTTACATACAAGCATGGTTTCACAATAATAAAATTTTCGTAATATGATATATTAAATTACATAATTCATAATATCCACAAACTTACTAAAGTATTATGTTGCAAGAATAGCTTTACGCTCACTAAATTCTTATTCATACTCTTAACAAAGCAAATGAGTTGAGAAATGTAAACGACTGCATTATAACAATACGTTTAATACATTGAACCAGGAATGCGGGGCATGTGACTAAGACCCATCAGTCAGGTATATTACACAGCAGTGGCCCACTAAACAGACAGGGTTATTGATAGACTAGCTTCTAATAGCATAATCAGTTACTAATATATAGCTACTGTATATATACTTAAAATGATTCAACGTTTAATTAATACTAAGTAATGTAAATTATCGTTTTTAAAAAACAAGAAGTATGTTAACATCTAATGCAAAATATTAAGATTAAGACAGCTCATTTAATATGATTTTTTTTCTGAAATTAATTATTGAAATAAATGCTCTATGCTCCAAACACATTTGTAAATATTTGTGTCTCACACCAATTAGTTAGGTATGGATGAATTTGATGAATAAATTAAACAGTCCATTTTGTGAAATTAATACAAACGTATTTTGACAAAAAAGGTAAAATTTGATATTTCTAACCAATATATTTTCTCAAGCAGTACTGATATAACCATAGTTTCTTTGCAGGTTATTTTACAGTTGTATTTTAATGTATAAAGACTTACATAATCTGGTAAATAAACATTAAATGTTAACATTCATTAATTACATAAAATGCTTATAAAAACAACAGGAAATTATCCATAAACTAATCATCATTAAAAATGAATAAAATTCATGACCCTCTTATATGACTAGTCATTGACTCATGATAAATGTGTTTTTGAGTCGCTCAAACTTGCACATACGAAAATTACTTCGCACGCCTATGTATGTTGTGCTCGTCAGATAAAATTATTATCGTTTGACTAGTAAGATTCCACAGCAAGATTCGGAGAAAACGGTTAATAAATACGAAAACTCCAAATGTATTTAAATATCTAATAGCTTATTTTTCAATTTTTATCATGAAAAATATGTATCATATGGCTATTAAACGCGCATACGATCGGTTAAAAAGATTTGTTCACGGTCTTAAAATAAGTTTTAAAAATATCAGATTGCGAACAAGTTATAACATCAGCGTAACAAAAAGTGAACAATATAAAAATGCCATCTAAGTCGAAAGCTAATATTACGTCTAAGAATCGATATCACGGTGTTTGAAATAAATGCATTCAAATAAATAATATTTGACAGTGCCTCTAATCCCTGCTAATACAACTGAAAGTTCACCATCTGAGTTCTAATTTAAACTAGAAATGTGTCCGGAGGACACGAATGCCTCTCCGAGAGCTATGTAAAAAGGGACCGTAACTATTGAGAAAATGTTTGGATTTTAAGTGAAATCGATCTTGACCTGCATTTTATTCATTCATGTAAAATATGAAACCAACCCTTGAAATATTTCTTGAGTTATTGCTCGGAAGCCAAAATTTGAACGGACGGACACACAGCCGCACGGATGGACAGGGGAAAACATTATGCTCTTCCGCAATTTCGAATAGCGGGCTATAAACAATCCAGAACCAAACAACAGCCGGGGTTACATTCTTCCTTGTGTGCATAAAATTCTTTTGTAGCTGGCTACGCCCCTGAACATAAAACTGAATTTCTTTTCCATTATTTACGAATATCCTGAACATTGCACTCAACAGTCTTAAAATAAAAGGCCGTCTCGTAATAATAAAGGCAAAAGCCGCGTTTTCTTATCTTTAAGACAGCCCATGAGCTATCGTAAAGTTAAGAAAGAATTGTTCCCAAACTTAAGAATTCGTAGCTGAGAAACTATTGATGAAACCTATTTTAACGCTAAGAAGGGAGATAAGCCACTTCTTACTAAAGAAGTGGCGTAAGATGAAACGAGGCCCAGTACTGTAAAAGGTGTGTTTTTCTGCAGCTTTGGATGCTGATCGAATTTTTATTCCGGTGTATGCTTATTAGTCCAAATAATTCAGGTACGTATGTTAACAAACGTGCATTACCTGAAATGATAATTATAGTTCTCTACAGATGAATATCGAGACAATTTCGACTTGACGATATCCGTCTTCCGAGTTCAAATACAGGATCAAAATTATAGTGTTGGAAAAGTCGGAAGCTCTCATTGATGTACATTACATGTAAATCCACCATTGGATATATCCACAACGGCAATTAAATTCTGATTTAAACTGATTTATTATACCAAACCAACTCTACTTGAAACCTGATTGTAAAAGTTCATGTACAGTGGTATTCGGTGTTATTGCTTTTCCGCATACCGCTTGCTGCAGAGTAGATAAAGTCTAAAAATAGACGAGATGAAACAATAACTCCGAGAGTAGTATATATTTTTTGTTTAAAAAAAATAATTGTTTTCACCATTTAATTTTTATATATTTTATAGTAAAGGTATAGAACTAATGGGCTCAGAAATCACACCATATCACCCCTCATTCTTCTAAAACGAAGACTTGGTAGTTTGAGTTTTTTTTTCAATCTAGCTTCATACGACAAAGGCGACATACCCGGGAGCATTCTAGTGACACGACGTTGGACATTTTCTATCAAATCAATATGGTTTTTTTTTGTGCGGACTCCATACACAGCTTGCGTATTCTAGATCTGGAGTGCTGTTGATCTGCTACTGATAAAACCAAAGTGCTTGTCATTGAATAGGTTATTGGACTTTAAGTGAAACACAAATCTTGTTCTCACTAATTTTTCCACCATCTTGCACAAGATACTTGTAAGACTAACAGGCCTATAGTTTGGCGGCGACTTTTTATCTCCTTTTTTTAATAAAGCAGGAACTATTGAATAACATACATAATGGTTCATCGATAATTCACTCCATTCATACAAATTACGGGGGTGAATCATGTCTGGTCCTGGTGACTTTGATGTATTAAGATCTCTCAACAGTTTATTTACTTCCTTTACTGTGAACTCATTATCTATAGATGTCACATTACAAATTTTACTCATAAACACCGATTGATCATTAATATTTATCAGTAAAAACACTACTAAAGAACTCCGCAAGTACATTCGCCTTTTCAATATCTGTGTTTACTACATAATTAATTCCATCTTTATTAGTTTGCAATTCTCCTATACCACTTTTTACTTTCCTTTTCATATTCACATATTTCCAGAAGTTTTTACTATTAGTCTTATCACACTTAGCTATATTTTTTTCTTTCTGTTTACGATCATTTATTACAAGTCTTTTAACTTTATTTCTTGCTTTATAATACTCCTTGTAGTTAATGTCTGATCTGTTACCCCCATATTTATCTCATAAAATATGTTTTCTCCCTATACTAATCACAGTTTGCTTAGATATGGTAGTGTTTCCCTTTTCTCGGTTTGTTACTCTTCTTTGGAATAAACTTTTTGGTTTTTGAGCTCATGATATCCGTAAACACCTTTGACATTTCTTCCGTAGATTCTTCCTCAAATTTCCGTAACCAATCTATGTTTAATAATTCTCTACGTAGACCATCGAAATCACCCATTTCGTAGTTGTACCTGGTAGATGTTGAACCTACTGTAGAAGTTGTGTTACTAGTAAGTTATAATTCAATCACACAGTGATCACTCTTACCAACCGGGTCCCTAAGGTACATATCCTTAATCATATTATCATCATTCACTAAAATCAAGTCATGGTTGTTGGTTAATCCTCAATCTTGATGGTTCCCTAACCATTTGAAATAGGTAAGAGTCCCTAATACTTTCAATGAATTTAGTACTTTTGCTATCCTTGCTTGACCACAAATCCCAATCTATATCCGGAAAATTAAAATCACCCATGATGAGTACATGACTGTAATGTTCCTTCAAATTACCAATTTGTTTCATTAAATCCTTCAGTGCATTATGATTGATTGAATCTGAGTACGGGCTCTTATAGACACAACCCACTAACAGTGTATTATTTCCCTGGAGGTTAATCTTCACCCAAACACTTTCAAAAAGTTGCTCTGGATCTCAATTTCCACACCTTGAAAACATTTGTCAATAAAATTAATATTCCCCTGCCACTATTTGATGGAAAGTTCTCTGGAAACATATCATAATTTAGTAATTGATATTCACCTTTGGTTGACCCATATTTACAACTTTTCGGTAGTACCTCTACCAAACCAATAATATTTCGGGTTTTCTACCAGTCTCAAGATTGACCAATCGTTGAGACTTACCTTCCCGGAACGTCACGAAAAGGGTACGGCGTTCAAACTGTGCGATCATGGAGGCGGAGAAACGAAATCGGACGAAAACGAGAGCTATTGAATCGTAATGTCTTATAATATATAATAACTATTGATAACCAAATACAACTAGATCATCAAAGAACATCCTAATAACTTATCAGGTCCCGCACCACTACAAACATACCAGTGTAACGCTCACCGTTGTGACAATAGTCATGGATACATATCGTATAGGAAATGACAGATATACGAAAACTAATGCCTCATTTGAGAAAAGCTTTCTCCTCCATAAGCTCAAGAGAAAGTGTTGTAAGCCATTCAAACACACTTAACGTTTAATTTACTAAAATGTATTGCAATTGTTGAAAAACTTACTCTAACATGGTAGCAATTATGTATTATATTTGAAGAGCAACCATGTTTTACAGTTATAAGTTTTTATTTCAGTGTAGGTTGCCACAGATATGTACAAACTCGCGGTGTTTATCACCGCCTATTTGATGACATTTCTAGATGTTGCCCTACTCTATAGTTTTGGAAGCATATTTGTCCAAGTAATGGAAACATTCAATGCTACCCGAGCGGAAACTGCGGTGATTCAGTCTACAGCCTTGGGTGTAGGACCTTGTTCTGGTACATATTACATTTATTACTTTGTTCAATATGTTGGCACATTTTAATTCTGTGTGAGGGTTTGTCAAAGACTGGTTTCGGAAACACTATCAACTAATCACCTAGTCAGGTAAGCGTGCATCGGGCATTCGTGAAAATAATTTCCTACGATTGGTAGAGATCCATGGTATGGGTTGTTTAATCAAGAGTAAGGTGGTTGATATTTTAGTTCATAACGCCGGTTGAACCCTATTGTATTTGTTACCTTAGCGACCATGAAACTCCTATTTGTAGAGACTTGTTGTTCAGTATGTACATGTATTTTCTTGAATTCTTCAGGAATTATTGGCAGCTTCTTCATGAACAAATTCGGGATAATGAAGTGTGGTATTGTTCTTGCATCTGTCGCTAGCGCCAGTATTATGTCTTGTTACTTTGCGACAAGTATATGGTACATAACGGTCAGTTTTGGCATTATCTTTGGTAAGAGTTCATTTAATGTAAAAATACTAATGCATCTTTGAGAATACAAGAGCTCCACGGTTCGAGACGTAAGCCCCCAATTAGGCCCTTGACACATATATTTTACCTTTGACCCAGTGATCCTATAATCGATAGGAGTCATCTGCTGTCCAATGCCAATGTTTCTGTGAACTATAAGGGCCGAAGATCATCCCGTTGACGATTTATCGATCAAAAACATTTTCAAAATCAAGGTCACAGTGACCTTGATTTTTGACTCAGTGACCCCAAAATAGTAGGGGTCATCTGCTGACCAAGACCAATGTTCCTCTGAAGTATCAGGACGAAAGTTCAATTCCTATGACGTGTTATCGATCGGAAACCATTTTCAAACTCAAGGTCACGATGACTTTGACCAAGTGACTCAATAAGGGCCATCTACTGACCTGACCAGGGTCAATGTTCCTGTTAAGTAAGAAGG
This sequence comes from Lutraria lutraria, assembly GCA_964023205.1. Classification (NCBI taxonomy): domain Eukaryota; kingdom Metazoa; phylum Mollusca; class Bivalvia; order Venerida; family Mactridae; genus Lutraria; species Lutraria lutraria. The sequence continues at coordinate 24,907,484 of OZ026842.1, read as the reverse complement.
CCGAAAATCATTCTTCGAAGGAAGATGCATAAAATAGCAGTGTTCACTTTCATAAATTTGCTATCGTGTAGACTTAATAAAAGTTATTGAGTCCACATGTCTAAAGTTATTATCATTTAGCCTACTTCTTGGTCTTGACATAATACGGGCCTGTTGTTCTTAATGCAGGTGAAATATTATCCTACCTTAAATGACAAGAACGATTCTCCATTTATGAAACCGAATTGTCCGCACAAGTGAAATCGGCTGGTGTGGTATTAAGGCTCTGATCAGGAAGGATAGTGGCTTCATGAAGCGGTCAGCAACATTCATACAAACTATGATAGTAAAACCTCTCTTGTGGTGCCATAATTAACACTAACGTGTACTAAATTGTGTTAATCAGCTCAACATCTCATTCAGTTCTGCTTTTCGAAGTTCCACACGAGGCTTTTGTTGAAAATGGAAAACATGAATAAAAGAAAACATAATTAAATATATTGCTAGTGGACAAATCGAATTGGAATGTTTTTCATGTTGAACTGAGTTTACTCTACAATTATTAACATTCTTTCTGTTTTCTGCTGTGTGTGTTGAAAATCACGAATGGCTAACAGAAACGCCTATTACTGTGAAATGTATAAATGGTTTCCGCAATATGTATGACTGAAAGTATGTATCTTAAGATTGGAACGACGTAATGCCAAAAAAGATATACAATGTGGAAAATGTATGTATGTGTACACAACATTATACGTATGTTCGTTACTGTCTGTCGATAATTGTCCCTTGAACATATTCATACATTTTAGGTCCATGTGCTATGAACTTATTTATTTGTTCCACAACGGCTGTGAGTAGTCTTTTCGCGGGCAGAAAGATGATATTAGTGCTATCACTTCTAGCGACTTCTATTGGACTTGGCGGTATGGTTTATCCATATGTTCTGACGTACTTAATGTGAGTTTATTTTCTAATTGCCTGGCGTGAATGATGTGAGATTACAAACGCTATATAAGTGAGCCCGCCAAAACTCACATGAGGTCCAATATCTTAATTGTTTATTGCTACTAATCAGTTTAATACGTTTTATTAATTTTATTGGTTTATAGTGATAATTAGTTCATGACTAACTACCTGTATTTTTATATGCATATAGTAACTGTTTATGTTAAAAGAAGCAAGTCTATCATGTCCTTGTCTGTTTTATTAACCCCTACTGTGGAATCATGGATCTTGTTGGGCCATAACTCATATGCCTCGAACTCTTTGTTCAATGTCTTTAAAAGATTTAGGTATCTGGCTTGGTTATAACCGCTAAAATAACGTAAAATGTTATTTTACATTATTTACACAGATTAAATATCATACTTTAATACCAAGCAACCAAACATTCTAACCGAACGCTCAAAAATGGTGTTTATTAGCGATAAATACTGCACCCCTTTATCGACCTTTCCTTATCAGCGTTAAACATCTCTAACGTAATGTGCATTGTATAGGTACGATATGATACTATTAATTCATTAATGTAAAAATTGTTGTAAAATCTCTTACTAGACATCAAACCTGGGCGTGGTTTCAATTATTGAACCGTTAACATAAGCGATTTCGATTGACTATCAAAATTGAATGTGGTGCGTCAAATTCACTGATTTCATGCGACGATAATGATCCGACATTTTAATTAATTGCTCAGCTTAAAAAACACAGTAGGTGTCGTTTTCGAATTAACATTGCCGTATTATTTGATGACGGATTTCAAAGCGGTTTTCGGCATTTTGTAGCAGAAACGTTATTCTAGGGAACCGTGCTCCATATATTTTTCATTTTTACCTCTTAAATATTACCTAATAAACAGCGGGGTTCTGGGTACGGAATTTCTTTAAAGTCAAGTATCTAATGTACAGAGGACTTTATAAAAAAACTGAGACACTGTTTCCTGCTTTATACATTTTATAGTAATTTTAAGGCTACTTGTGTTATTCTATATACAGAGTAGTTATCGTTGTTCATAAATTTGAACCAATCAAATTAAACTTGCAAAGCAATTTATACAGTGGGTTTATTTTAGTATATAATTATGGTTTAGATTTTAAATCTATAAATTGGTGAAACTTTTTTATTTGACCTGACATCCAAGCCAGATACCTTAATGAACATGGTATTTTCTATGAATTAAGTAAATATTTCACGAAATGGGTATTGTATAAGCTGTTATATTTAAGCTGTTCATTCAGCATTTCATTGACTGTTGAGATACATTGTATATATAATAGTTTTTCTTTATATGTTTCGCTTCTAGCTCACATTACGGTTTAAGAGGAGCTTTTCTAATTACGGGTGGACTTTGTTTGAACTGCATACCTGGTTGTCTGCTATGGGAGAAGCCAATATTGGGTATAACGAGGATAGATGCAATAGAAACAAATCAAGACCGCATGAAAGAATACCAATCAGAACATGGTGTAAAAGTGACTGAGGTTAAAAGCGAAGTTGTTATAACAACGAATCAAACAGAACCCAGGATCAAAGACATATACTACATTCAAACATTTCCTGTCTTATCTAATCAGCAATATACTAAACTTATATCTGTTAGTCAACAGCAAACACAACAGAACACAGTGGAGAAAAGTTCGATCCTGAATCATTTAAAGACAGTTTTAATAAACTGGTACTTCGTCGCATTTTGGATAGGATATGCTCTGGTGTCTACACAGCTTAATATCATCTTAATCTTTATAGCAGACATATTCTCCGACAAAGATTTAAGTGAAGATGATGTGAAGCTCGGGATTTTACTCCTTAATGCTATTAGCATATTTTCACGTATAGTTATTGGCTTACTTGTGCAAATAAAGTGCCTGCCAATTCTTTTCTGTTCCTTCCTTGCAACGTTCCTGGCTTCATTTGCCTTTGGAGGATTTATTCTGGCACAATCGAGGCTATCTGTTTTATTGGTATGTGCTTTTGCTGGAATACCTATAGGAATGTCGAAAACAACGTTAAGCGCTGTCCCGGCGAAACTTGTTGATACTGGCTGTCTCCCGACTGCACTTGGGCTCGTCATTACAACTTGTGGGGTCTTGAGTAATGTATTAGGACCCGTTTATGGTAAGGTGATACATTTACGTAGATAACCTAACATAATGTGTTTCAAAATATAAACTACATAATGTGAGTAAAGGACTGGAATCCACTCATCAATGTCCAAATGAATACCGCATGGCTTATTTGATTTCCCTATATATATATGTTCAATTAATTTAATCGATTTCTTATCAGTCAATATTGTTCAACATTGTCTTCATTGTGGAAAAGTAACAAACGCTATCAAGAAATATCTTTTAACAAGATGTGTTTCAAAAACACAATGTCCCCTCCAGGTGCCCTTTAACTTGAAAATGCACAAAATAAACAAAGGGCCATAATTCCATCAAAAATTATCGAATCACCAAACCCGGAATATATGTGCGGGGGTCTTGGTAACAACAGGTCAAAATCCCATGTAAAAAATTTAATTGTAGTATCCTAAAAGAAATGTACGATTGTTTTTAAACACCATGACCCCGTGACCTTTGACCTACTGACCTGAAAATGCCCAGGTCCAGTAGAGGTTGCATATGAAGTTTGATGAATGCAGACAGCCAAGCAAAGAGATCAAAAACAATATTCTCCCGATCTATCGATACGGGAGCATAAAAAAGATATTCGGCGTGTATACGGTAGACAAATTAGTATTTAGAACTAACACAGCAGATTATCTCATGTAGTGAAATGGGCTGAAAAGTTAGTGTTTAAAGACTCAAGAATGATATAAAATGTTGTGTGACCTTCTCGAGCGTACAAACAGTTAAGGCTTGAGTATACATATTATTTTTCGGTAAATTAGATTATATATATTTATCTTATTTATTGTGTAAAAGCATTTGTCATGGCTTAAACGTTTTGATATTTTATATGCGGTTGAATTGATGTTTTTAATTGGCTTTTATCATTTGATTATTTTCAGAGGCAGTAAAACAAATAAATACATGTTTGACGATGGTACTCTCTTTTTTCAGGCTATGTAAGAGATACAGTAGGTTCTTACAACATCCCATTCTTCGTTGCTATTGGAGTGGCAGGATTCAGTGCTATAATCTTTGCGTTGGTGAGCGTTCAGCAGTTTAGGGAGACGTCTGGACGTAGAAGGGCTACGTCAGTGTTTTATTTGACAAGCCTGTAACATGTTAACATTTTGATTTTCATTTAGTATGGTTTACAGTGGTCAAAATGCGTGCCGTATGGTTTGACTCTAAGGTTGCATTACATTATATTGTATCATAAATCAGTTATCCTAAATTCGAAAAGATATGCTTTGTCTACCATGAAATTATGAGATTAAAGTATTTACTGATTTGGTATCCTGGTATTATTTTGTTGACTAAACCTATAACATATCACAAATCTTGCTCCTCTCCGCTGGACCATTTCTAGGTGGTGGATGACTAGATGCTGCCTTTCTCACGGGGATCCTAGACGCAGCTAGCATATTCAACGTTGGGCCTGACTTATGTTGTGTTTGTTGTGTTATCGGCTATTAGTAGAAGCAACGATGCTATTTCTTCTGAGAGTGTTGATCGCTTTGTTGGTGATGTTATTGATGTGCTCTTCCCAGTCTAGATGTTCATTGATGGTACAGCCAAAGTATTTCGCAGAGTTAACATGTTTGTGAGTCCGTGTCCGTGTAGATAGTAGTTGAAAATGATTGGATTTATCTTCTTAGATATGGTTAGAATACTGCATTTGTCAGGGTGAAATTTCATATTCCATGTCAGGTCCCATCCTGCTAGCTGGTCCAGGTCTTTCTGTATTCTGTATTGTGAGACAGTCTGACTCGCTGGATATTGCAAGATAGGCAATATATAGTGTCGTCGGCAAAGAGTCGGACACGTGTGCTGATGTCATCTGGAATGTCATTGATGTAGTAGAGGAATTGGCTCGGACCGAGTACCGAATCTTGTAGGACACCGGATTGAACATGTACCGGTTCGGATGTGTGTCCATCGACTACTACAGACTGTGAGTGGTCAGACAGGAAGGCCTGGATCCAGATATTTGTCTTTCCTTGTATGCCATAATGGTTAAGTTTATGTGTGGCTGTGAGACACCTTGTCGAAGGCCTTGGAGAAATCCATGACTAGGACGTCCGTCTGTTTGCCTTGGACAATGTTCTTTGTTACGTCAGTGGCGAATTCTAACTGTTGCTTCTCACATGAGCGGCCCTTCCGGAAACCATGTTGTAGGTGGTAAAGTATATTGTTCTTTTCCACATGGTTCATAATATGGCTGGTGATCATGTGTTCCATCCGTTTACAGCATATGCAGGTTAGAGAAATTGGTCGATAGTTGATGGCATTAGTATGTATTATCCTTCTTGAAGATTGGTTGAGTAAGAGCTGTTTTCCATTGTTTTGCTAATTTACTAGTGGCATAAGGGAGTCTCATTATTGTGTTGAGGAATGGAGCAAAATCTGCAGCAAGATCTTCAGAATATTTGGGCTTAATTTCATCTGAGCCGGCTGCCTTGTTTGAGATCGAGCGACTGGAGTAATTTGTGAACACCATTACATGTAATGTCAATGTATTGTGCTGTTGGGTGTCGGCTGCTGGTAACATAGCCTCCACTATAAAATGGCAAATATATTAAACTAGTAGAAAGTATTTGTGACTTTACAAATTATTTTACATCATTTGGCTCGGATTATATAAAACAGAAAATAAATAACATTAACAATGAAATCTGAAAAAGTCAATGGAATAGTTATATTAATGTCTCAGAATCGCTAAGAATTAAATCACGGTATGATTTCCTGTCTTTACCTGTATGGTATAATAATCTGTTTCAAACTGAAAAAATCTTTTTTGTAATAAGAATGCAACATCTAGCAATAAGGGAGCAAAATCCTTCTCTCCCGATGATACTGAAGCTGATTAATAAATCAAAACAAGTTGTAGAATATTTTATGATATCCTTGTTTTTAACGAGATTATTCCTAACTCAGTGCGTAAATGGGAAATTGAATTCAATGATGTTCGTACAAATTGGTCAGGTGTCTATAGATTACCTTTTATATTAAATAAAGACTCACATCTACAATGGTTTCGGTGTAAAATCAATCACAGGATCTTAGGCACTAATTATCTCTTATATAAGATGGAATTACGAACCGACAATTTATGTACTTTCTGCCACTCTCATCCGGAAACTATTTCACATTTGTTCTATGACTGTGAACACACACAGACATTTTGGAGGAATTTTAATTTTAACAATCTCAATATCAACTTTTATAAAAAGGAAATAATCCTTGGTGATATAAAATTAAACCTATATTTAATAAAATCATTTTAATAGCAAAACATCACATATAACAAAGTAAACTGAAGACGTCTGACCCAAATATTGAGTCTTTTAAACGAAAAGTATCCTTAACTTATAAGACTGAAAAGTATAATGCAACTAAATCCTTTAGTACACACAAATGTGAAAAACTTTGGGCTCCTTTGGCAGCTTTGACAGAGACACAATGCAGGTAATATTCTAAACTTTTTAACGATATTTAACGTTTTTTCCATAGACTCCACATTTCCCCTCTTTTTATTGTTTAGTTAATTTTTCTAAATGTTCCTCTTACATAACTAATTCCGACCCAAGTCTTAGATCTTTCTGTATATATTTTTAAAAAAAAAATCTTGTTACATCAGTCAATAACTTTCAAAATGCTGTAAAACATCTTGAAATGTTATATAATGAGATTATTATGTCCATATCATGTACTATGTATATGATTATCAGTTAATAAAAAAATATATATATAGCCTCCACTGTCAAATGTTTCTTTTTAGAAGTGTGTTCTTTGAGAATACAGACTGGAACTGCTTGTTGAGAATATCGGCTTTCTGGCTGGCTTCTGTATATGGAATTCCTTAGTCTTTCAGTCCTGCAACAACGTAACGTCACTACTTTCCAATAGGATAACGCCCGTCCACACTCTGCTTGGCATACACATGATCCATTACGCCAAAATAATGTTAATGTGCTTCAGTGGCCCGCCAAATCGCCGGATCTATCGCCTAATGAGCACTTGGTTATAATCTGGGACATACTAACCTTCGTGACATTGAGCGTGCTTTGTATGAGGAATGAGCCAGAATCCCTCTATATATCATAATGAAGCCTATATGTAGCATGTGAAGACGTTGTTTGACCGTATTTACTGTTAATGGTGGCCATTCACGATACTGACATGCGCTGTGAATTTTGTGTCGGACCCTTAGCGTTTTCAACGTTCCGTTTTTTTCACATTATCATCGAGAGAACATTTTGATATAATTCTGCAGATATAGCATTATTGCATCCGTAGAAAATTTTTCTTACGATTGGTTACCTTTTCTTCGATTACAAAACAGTTATTTCCAAACTTGCTTAACATTTTTGTTGTTCGGTACGAACAATAAAGTTATTACCGTATTTCAAAAATCGCTCAGTTTTCACCTTTTTTGCATACCGAACAGCTTCCATTAACATAGCTTCCGCCAAAAATATAGTTCCGATATTTCAATTCAATGGCTAAATACAAATTCGAATATTATGTGCATTAAAGTCAAAATTATATGGCTATCCAATATAGTAAACGAGCAATACAAATCAGTCGTAAAAAACTAAACAATCCTCTCCCACGGATCACTACAATAATTACTATCAGTACACTCATTTAAAGGAGGGATGACGTCATAATTCTCGTGCTGTGTACGCTAAATTAGTCTGGTTCCTAGCTTCTATTGTAAACGCATAGAAGTCATCATTGAATTCAAGGACGATGCGATGACAAATGTGTGTCAACCAGATATTTATAAAAGTGATTCATCGAGAAGTTTCAATCGATTAATTTCATGTATGTTTATAACGGTTAACTTTTTCTTTGAGCATGTCTTCATGTATGATATATTACATTCTGCATAAGTTGAGTATTCAAAGAGGCAGGTTATGTACTGAAAGCGCTTGGAACGGGAACAACCGTAACAACTGCATGGCGGGTGTATAAAAGCGTTCGTAGTACTTTTGTCTGCATCAAAATTCATGCCCGAACTATCGTTCTTTTTCCAAAACTCACCCTACATAGAAATCACCTTTTGATTGGTTTGTAATTTCGAACAACATCAGAACCTTCAGAACTTTGATTTTTAAATGTAATGCCAATGGATGAGAGTAAGCTAAATATTTAAAAAGTACATTTTGCGACGGTCAGTGTAATTGAGATGATTATTCAGAACAGTGGCGGAGAAGGTGTATAATTTTCTTTTTTTTAAATCATTTCAAACATAGTAATTTGATAAAATAGTATAAGATATGAAGTGTTTATGAAGAAATGAAACAATTAGAAAATGGTTAAGGTCACAATTAACCAACAGCAATAATATATGGAAACATTCTTAAATAAAGCATGTGAATGAATTAAAATGAATGCAACAATTAATGGTTAAAATGCGTATTTACAATGGTGAGCGTGATGAGTACACAACATCGATTTTAAACTTGTTTCATTTATAATAATGTACAAAATTGAACATTTGATAAATTATATTGACAACTAGTCAAGCGTAAACATAGCTCAACAATATATTATACATGTAGATGCATTTTGACACAAATGAAGAGCATGATAAGTACATAGTATTTATATTAGACCTGTTTTATTTATAACAATGTACATTTTGTAAGTACAAATGTAATAATGCAACATGTGATAAAATGTATTGACAACTTACTAAATATAAACTTGACTCAAAAATATATTATAGATACACAAATAAAGAGCATGGTAACGGTACATAGTACTTATACTAGACTTAAGTACACATTCAATAATGCAATCCATTATATGATGAAATATATTGAACTTACCTCAGCAACAGATTATGAGTGCGTTTACAAATGCAACAAAGAAACTAATATAAACATTTACAAATTACAGAACAAACTAGAAACATTCTAAGACTTCAGTTATCATAATTTATAATGTATAAAGAAATAAAATAATAGTCATGAATGTTACATAAACAATTTCGAATATCAAAGATATATATACACTTAAGTTTTTAATTTTCATTTCTGCTTTCAAAAAGCTGCTTTAGTTTAAACATACTGGGGTGGATCCAAAATACCTTTTTATATATGGTTTACTTGTATATATCACATATGCACACAATAAAACACGAGGTCATGATTGGGCATAAATCTGCCAAAATGGATAATATCACAAAATCCCGAAAATGCGCAAGGGTACTTAGTCAAAACAGTTATGGTGAAAGATAGGTTGAAATTCCTTCAGAACTGTAGGAGAAGTTGCGTCTAGAAGAGATTGTGGAAGCTCGCCAAGCATCTCGCCCGCCTGTCCGTGCGCCGACAATCAACAATATGATAACCATAGTAAAACCCGGTTTAAAATATAAAAAATCAAAAAGGTTACTAGAGATAACAAGACGCTTTAATAAATGATAGCAACTAACACTGAACTAAGCGCATGCTATTATTTCCTACAGTATCCCTTCACAGACACCATACTATTTACTGATATCTCAAGAACGATTTGCATGGGATTTTGATAAATTAGGTCAGTGCGATAGTAAAACCACACATTTCACGCGCCTTACCTTTATAAAGTTGAAAACATGACTTACGCCTATGACAAAAACACAGGTGTAGTCCGGCAACGACCTGTGAATGATCAAAGATCAGTTATGTCCATTCTGTAGGGTGGGTGGCATTTCGGAACCTTTCGGTGGATTCCGTAATATATAAATATCAGTTATTTCAACGTCTTTATTGAGATTAACTGCTTAGCCAATTTGGTAGAGGCGCTAACCTTTTTACTCATGAAGCCCGTTAGTCAAGATGTTACGGTTCGAACCCTATGTGAATGCCTTTCCTTTCCATTTTTAATTGGCTTTTGGCATTCTATTATTGCAAAATTTAAATTCAATATTCAGAACGGTTTCATGAGTATTCCATTTCATTTCGTGTAGTTTCAGTTTCTCCTCCGTTAGCAGCATCTGTACTGGAGACACTGTCAGAATCTAATCGTTTGTTACGTTACTGACATCGTCTGCATACTTAGGAATGCCATTTGAACAGTATATGATTTTGATTGCATAACAAATTACACATGTATATACTCTTCTTATCATAAATGCACCGAAATCAGGAGCAGCGTATGATTTGAAAAAAAAATATTGGCAAAATTAAGGATACGAACCTACACAATTCAGTTTAATAGTGTTACCAACATAGGACCACATAGGCCTCTTAAAACAGTGACCTACACATGTATGAGGCCAACAGCGGCCTGCAAATGTAAGGTCATGTTTAGTAAATTAATGTACTTGGTCATTGTATTACTTAGAATGGAACAATCCCCGACCTTTCGTCACGACTCACTGCTCGATTTCTATCTATAACTGTATCATGAATAGATTATAAAAATATGGAAAAAAAAATATTTATATGTTAACAAGGTATATTTGAACGATAATTCTCTGGACGATCACTGAGGTGACTTTTGTTTTTCAATTTCATCAAGGATTCCGGTGAATTCATGCAAATGAATATACTTTTTACGGCCGTAATTGAACAAAAACATATTCCTGCATTGAAATCTTTATTAACATTATTTTACCTTCATAACATGTAATTAAACGTTTAAATTTCGATTTTATCTAAATATCAACGTAAAAACTTCATTCTGTCGATGACTCTAGAGAAATCCCAGTGTCTTTTGTAACGTTCATTGGCCGGGAACCAAATTCTTGTACATACGTCATTTCACCTGGGAAATCCCCTTTGAAATCGGCCAATGAAAATCGTTGTCACAAACTGGATAGCATGCGCGTCATATGAACCAAAATGGAGTCTATCGGGGATAAAAATTAAAGCCGAAAATTTGTTTATTGCTTAAACATTCACATGTAACGAATTTACCAATTGTCATGGGGGTAAATGTGTTCCAACAGTTGTGTTTTCTAAGTGTAGCTGTTCATTATGTTTGTACACAACGGTTAAGACTAAATATCGTTGATGTGTTGATTTAACGGTAAAACGAAAACTATTGTATAATTCACGAAGTAATCGAACCTCACTGAAGCTAAAAATAAATGCAATCATTGACCGTATAATTATGCAGGTTTGACAGTTTAATAAAAGCTTTACAACTGAAAACGGAAATGTCTTCGATCGGAAACATGGTCCATTATTTTTCCCCTAAGCAAATAAAACTTCTAATCTTTACACGGATATAAGAATATTTTCTAATGTTGGTAAATAAACGATATTATCTCGAATATCCTCGTCATTTAATAAAAAATATGCACTTGTTTAGTATGATTCGAGTTACCGTTCCTTTCGCGGATGAATTATTTTCAGTGAATCGGTCAGAAAGCTTGGGAAAATGAAACTGATAGTAAACATTCTACAATTAACTATAATTCAAATAGAAAGAACCAGAAATCAAAGAAGTATTTTGGTCTTACCATCTCAATGGAACATCCCATACGTCTTATGTACATTTTGCATCATTTATCAGGTGTTGTCACAGCTTTAAATTTCTAATCGCACTGATATTTCTTTTTTACATTCTAATGGTTGTTTCAGTAAACGCGATTATGTCAATCAAAAATAGATTCGTACAACGTTCGTTGTAACTTGGTATTGCTCAAAAAATACTTTGGTTCACGAACTATTCGTTACATTTTGAGTTTGAATGTTCTTTCGTAGACCGTTTTTGACGGTATTGTTTTCTTGATTAATCAGTGGTAGCTAGTCTATATCCTTCAAATAGTGAATATAACATGTCTACACTAATGTTTTAACAACTAACCAATGCTTTTTATAGACCCTCAAGTAATTATTTCATCTGGCCATGTGACTATTTTCTATGTTTTATTTTGAAAGTTGAGATTTGTGTCCCCTTAAAAATATGAGGATCTAGCGACAACTCTTTCTGCCTAACAGTAAATCCCAAATAGCGTTTTGAATGTTAATATTAAAGTAGGTCTTGGTTTACCATACTAAAGTAGGTCTTGGTTTACCGAGAAAACATTCTGAAATATTCGTTTTTAATCACAAAGTATTCATTATAATGATAGAAATGTATAGCACAGTACGTGCTTTTTTCAACGATATTGTATGAAATAAGAAAAAAAACATCTGACAACATTTTTACAAGATGTAACTTAAGAAAGGCATTATGTAAATACTGGTTAGAGCAAAGAACATATATTTCTTATATTTTTACAAAAAAATATCTTTTGTTCTGTTTTACTAAATTCGAAAAACTAATGACCAGTGATGTTGAAAGGCATCTACATACCCGCAAACAACTGTAATAAACTAGTACCCATGACTAAAATTCGTCTAGAAAAAAACTGGCCGTAAAATAATTTCTTTTCCACTTATTTATAGCAATAGCATAAGGCCGGCGAATACACTTTGCCCGGGAACCAGTATTTTTTAGAGATGTTAACGATCGACAACTCTGGATATACTAATATATCAATAAAAATGGTATTGAACTATGATGCGAAACTCTGGTAAGAAAGAGATTGGGGACAAAATTTTGACAAGCGGTAAATATAAACAATCGACTTCACAGAAGGTTTGCTATCATTGGATATTATCTAGATTCCATGGATTAGTGTATCCCAAAGCATAAGTTGCTTGTGCACCAATATAAGTTGTGGTATTTACCAGAAGAAGAAGGTATTTTTTTGGTAACATACAGTAGGCTTTGATTTTAAACATACTGTATGGGATATGGTTTGTTTGTAGAATGTTATTTTTGTGTGTAATCAAAAGTAACTTTTATGGTCTAAAACTCTTGATATGTATCAATAATCGAGATTAATGTCATGCGTTTTCGCGATCAACTTCAACAAGTAAATTTATATTCATCAGTAACAATGTCCTTTCAAGAGAAAGTTTCAAACGTTTATATAACCTTTAAAAATTAATTCATCTTTTTATGCCCCAACTTATCGATAGACATATTGTTTTTAGCCTGCCTGACCGTCTGTCTTCAGCATTGCCTATAAAATCAAAACGCTTCCATCTACAATTATTAAACTTCATATGGTGGTTCCTTATAAATGACAATCTCTACTGGACCTGTGCATTTTCAGGTCAGTAAGTCAAAGGTCACTCAGAGGAGGCAATTGTGTTTTTTAAAACATGCTGTCACTACAGTTAAACCAGTGAACAAAGCATCCCTTGAGAAAGATAAAATATATCATAAATTAGGTGGCCTTTATTCAGGTGTCATTTTGTTCTAAATAGTGAAAAACAGTTTTTTTAAATGACCTTTATTGGCAGGATGGTTTTATTTGGAGGTGGCTGCTAATTTGACTGAAAATTGTTAGAATCGACCTCTAGCCTATAAATTTATAGTTTTAAACAGTGCTCCAGCTAGCCCGTTTCTGCAGACCCTGCCCTTTCAAAGACCCTGCCCTACAAATCATGCTAACATTGTTTATAAAGGACCTATTTTCTACCATCTATCGATCAAAGCGTGTAGAAACTGTGAAATTCCTGCTTGCCCGCGGCGATTTAATCACGCGTGTAGTCGATTTAAATTTGCATGCTGATTAGGGATTAGTCTCAACTCGAAATATTGGTGTAACTGGTAAATCCGGTAACCGTTATGGATAAGATAGAGAAAACATAATTACGATTGCCTCAATAGCGTGAAGGTTAGTGCTGATGATTTTGAGAAACATATCATTTTAACCACTGTGCGCACCTAGTTAATGTCATTTTATAACTATATTTTGTATGTTTGATCTTACTTTGGTTATTTTTAATTATTTATTTTGTATTGTTTATTTTTTCATTATTTTATTACAATGGTAGTACACTACGTCATCGAGCACCTGCTAATGGATACACATCGTACACTTTTTTTGACAACATCTCCTCGACTCAAATTAGATTTAATTATTTCTGCATGAAATCGTCAAATTGATATAAAATGATATCGCGCACCAAGGATTTACTGTTGCATATTATGTTTTCGTGAAAATGATTTGTAGTAAGTCTCTTTAGTAAAGGCCTGAAAACGGGATAAGTTTTGACTCGTGCGTGATACTTTCCGTACTTTTCTAATAAAATGTCATAAAACATGGCAAAACTTCTTTATCTCACTTTTTTAACTCACCTGGAAATATACCGAGTGTATATGGTAACAATTTCTAGTTTGTTTTAGAATATTTAGCTTCAGAAGTCAGTATTACTCAGGTTTAGTAGTATAAAAAGAAAATGGTACTACCCAGACTCAGTTTAAGAAATGATACTATCCGTACCCAGAATATTCAACGATTTCTTTTGGAGTAAATTATGTTCATATACTCTTGTAATGATATTTTGTATGCGTAATTTCATTTTAGATAAAAGTATACTGTAAAATGATTTAACGTATGCCTTCATACGATTTGCAATAAAGATATTTTGCGATATTGTTTCGATTATTTTCTGATACGGTATGTTTTATACACATCGTTTTAGAAATGTTGCATGTTCACGGAACATTTGACAATGTTAGCCTTTATAGAAATAGAAGTGTAGCGGCTAGCTAGCTGCTAGCAAGCTGCTACCTGGTCGCTACATTATTCGATAGCAAGAAATAGCATAGCAGAAAGGTAGCAGGTAGCGACTTTTTCTGCTAGTATAGCCAAGAGGTAGCAGCTATGTGATTTGAGTAGCGCATCAAGCTTTATATGATAGCAGCTACTTAATGTCATAAGGACAAGAAAATTGAATACGAAAACGCTGACCATACCTCCAATACCTACCGTTAACGCATGCACATCAAGGTTTAATGCAGACGGAGTAAGATCCAATTGTTAAACCAGTTATTTAATAGACCATATGGTTAAAAAAATCTAACCGGTGGACAAATTAGAAAAATACTGCGATGCCCTATTTCCAGACTGACGTAACTAGCATTTTTGTTATTTTTGGAAATGAGGTTCAAAGTTTTCAAAACGTGTAACTTTTTTTATTTATTGACGGATTGACTTGGGATTTGAGATACAGTTTATATTTATTACAATGTATGTGTTCCAATTTTCGCCTTTACACTTAAGATAGTTTTAATTTAATTAAACATATTAAATTCATTTTTATGTCGCAAAATAAGTTTAGATGAAGATAATATCATTTCCAAAGTGACACATCGTGTTACATCACTTTGGAATTAAATTTCAAATTACGTCAATGACAATGACTACACAAATTTTGACGTAACTTATCCAGAAACAATAAAACAGTAAACATAACATAACTTTTTTTAAACATTAACAATAAGCAAATGATAATCAAACCTTTCTATCTTAAAAGTCTTAACAATAAATTAAAAGTAAAACAATGTCATATATAGTGGCTTTAAGGCATACTAGGATAACTTTCAAAGCAAAAAAATAATGCCTTAATAGTAGCATTTCAGAACTTAATCATTGCTTAATAATTTAAATGCTTGAAAAATAGTATATCGATCTCTGGCATGCATTTTAGCATGACACATATGTCTTTGTTATCTGTTTGATTGTGCTGATCTTGGTAAGAATTCCGGTTATTTGTTGGTTCGTGCTCATGTTTATCTAGTTTCATTATTGGCTGTTCGGAAGCCAGTCGCCCTATAAGAAAGCTTATAACCAATGTGAAATGGCAAATTCTTTTCGTACTTCACTTAGTGAAAGGAATTTCATTGAATTTAAATGAAATGATACACTTCTAATCCATAAAATTGTGCTTTTGCATTTGAATAATGCATACAGAATAGCTTCGTTGCATTGATTTCAGGACTCATATCAATGTAACGGGACTGTTAATCTGTGCATATCTTGTTATTCTTTCGATATCACTGTGGATATTATTAACTTCATGCACACTTGAGTGACCAGGATATTTTTGTATAATTGACTCAAAATCTAAGTCCTCCATGAATCTCTTCAGTGCAATCGACATAACAAAGTTCTTGTTCTGTGCAACAAATGCATAATATGAAAGACCATAATATGAAAGAATTAATTTCAGGGTGAACACATTTGATATCTTTAAGGATTATAACCACTGGCAATATCGTTTGCTCCTCTACCACTTACAGCTTCATGCCCAATACAGTTATAAGCGCAACCATCTTTGGAAAATGTGAATATGTAGGTAGATAATTTCCATTTATAGAAAAAATGTTTAACTCACATTTTCCAAATCAAAAGACACAACAACTACCGGGTCCTCTCTGTCATTCCTTCTGTCTTGATCTCTTTCATTCTTAGTCAATAATTTATCATTGCTATGTTTATTATACTTTTCTAGTAATTCGTTACTTCTCTGGTTTCTGAATTAGCTACTTTTACTTCCTCACATAAGTTACATATATCTTGGAGATATGAAAACCAAACACTCTCGATTTCTGGTGTTTTAAATCAAAACACAGTACATGACATGAACAGATGAACAACTTTCACAGAATGTGAAAGTGTTGCATCTGGGAGGACCTTAAATTCAGCATGAAATAACAAAATTGGTTGCACTAGGAAACGTTAGACAAACTGAAGAATGTATATGTATAAATATAGACATATCTACATTCAGTGATCGTATTAAGAAATATATATTTACAGAATGATGTTTATGGGGAAAAAAGAAAGAAATATGTTCAAACAACTAAATGAGGACTGTTTATAACTGCATATTGTAAAATAATATGTACATCTAGAAACATGTCACTTCACAAACTGAATACCTGCCCAAAAGAAAAACTAGACATTCTGCCGAGGCCTGGAATTTTTTTTTACAATCTGCCGAAGCTTGAAAGTAACAATACAGAATACTTTCTTTTTCTAGTACCTCAACATGATCCAAACATCATAATTTTTATTATTATGTTGGCCATGTTGAATTTAATGAATAACTTAATCAGTCAATCATTATTTTTCATTTAAAACTTGTAAACTTATTGACGTACTGACCTGAAAATGCACAGGCATGTAGAAGTTGCCATGAGGACCAACATAGGGAGTTTGATTGTTGTAGGTGGACGCGTTTAGATTTTATGCGCATGGTTATCTAAAATTTGGTACTAACAGACAGAAAAACAGACGGATAGACGGACAGACATGCCGAAAACAATATGCCCCCGTATTATCTATACAGTGGTATAAAAAGTATGATGGAAAGAATTTAGCCATATTTTTGTATCCGAAAACTTGACATCCGAAATAGTTTCAACTTCGACATACCTGCAAACACACAGTTTTAATGCAAGTAGCATTATTTTACCGTACGAAATTGTAGATATGATATATTTATCTTGAAGCAATGAATTGAAACTTACACATTTCGTACAATACAACTATATTTTCTAAAGAATCCATTTGTTATCACTGCATAAATCTAACACAGCGTTGTTCTAAATCCAAGATGGCGGCCAAATAAAACAATGCGATTGGTTGATTTTTAATGTCACTCTGGAAATCAAATGAAAGCCAAAAACCCGACATGAAAGTCCTGTAATATAGTTATGAAATATCGCGCTAGTTTACTCAAAATACACATTTCAAGATTAGCCAAACCTGCCGATTTCGACCTCAGAAAAAAATGTCAACAAACAGTGAAAAGGTAAGTTTTGCTCATACTATATTCATTTCGGCGGTAGCAAGTTTATCACATCAATCAATTATAGGTAATACAAATGCATCAATGTTATGCTGGTTTGAAAGGCAAGACGCGCTCAGTTAAAATCTCAGACGAATTGGAAATATCGTTGTCATCACTAAAAGGCTGACAGCCTTTTATTCAAATCAAAATATAAATACCGACGAACGCGTCACAGAGTCATTTTTGAATGCACATTCTTCTTTGACTTTTCGGTAAAAGTTGGTTTTACATGAAATAAACGCATTGCTGGTGTATGGAAACCAAGATACGGCCGTTCCTGTGCATGCCCCTTTAAGCAGATGACCAATTTCAACGAAACTGTTAGAAATGTTCCTTGCATGAAGCTCTACCAAAATTGTTGGGAAAATAAATTTCATTAAAAACTGGGTTGCCATTGCAGCCAATAGGAAACACTTTTTAAAAGATCTACTTATCCGAAACCACAGGGCCGAGATCTTAGTTAATTGGTGTGTAGCATTGCCTAGAGGACAACCTTCAAGTTTGTCTAAATTATTGGCCCCGTCTCGGGAGTCATTCGAATTATAAAGGCTTATATATTACCTTGCTGTCATTTACAGTAGATAATTGACTTACTGCTACTTAAGTTGACTTTTTGCCACTTACTTGCTATGGTAGCACTTATCTACTAAAATGTTTATGTCATTTAAACCAAAGTTTGACTTACTGATACTTTATTATTTATGTATCTATTTATTATTATTCATATTTTAACTATTTCTAAAACATGGTACATATGTTACACAAAATGGGCGTATAAAGTTACAGTGTTCAAAGAAAAATATATTACTGAATATACAAATTGAGATTGCTATGGAGGCAAGTAGCTGCTATCATACTAAGTCTGGTGCGCTACCCAAAATCACATGGCTGCTACCTCCTGGATATACCAGCATATTGAACTATTTAAAACCGAAGTCGCAACTAGAAGCGGGTAGCAGTTACATAGAAGATACTCGCTACCACCTGCTACCTTTCTGCTATTTCTTGCTATCGAATGATGTAGCGACCAGGTAGCAGCTTGCTAGCAGCTAGCTAGCCGCTACATTTCCATTTCTATAAAGGCTACCATTGTCAAATGTTCCGTGAACATGCAACATTTCTTAAACGATGTATATAAAACATACCGTATCAGAAAATAATCGAAACAATACCGCAAAATATCTTTATTGCAAATCGTATGAAGGCATACATTAAATCATTTTACAGTATACTTTTATCTAAAATGAAATTACGCATACAAACGAACATAATTTACGTTGAATATATATACGGATAGTATCGTTTCTTAAATGCGAAAACACGACAAAGTCAACTTTTTCGCATTGTTGCATTGTCGCATTGTTGCATTGTCGCAT
The DNA here is from genome assembly GCA_964023205.1 of Lutraria lutraria. Taxonomy (NCBI): domain Eukaryota; kingdom Metazoa; phylum Mollusca; class Bivalvia; order Venerida; family Mactridae; genus Lutraria; species Lutraria lutraria. The sequence continues at coordinate 24,888,374 of OZ026842.1, read as the reverse complement.
TTTCGCATTTTTGCGTTCCGGTTACGCATGCGCAGGTAGTTTACATAAACCTTATACAAGTTGGTGCGCATGCGCTTGTACAACCGGAACGCGAAAATGCAACAATGCAACAATGCGAAATTGCGAAAAAGTCGACTTTGTCGTGTTTTTGAATTGTTACATTTTCGCCACGAAAAAGCAAAGATACGACAGATGTAAGGCGAAAGCACGACACATTTTTGGTGTCGTATTGTCGCCCTTTATCTGTCGTATTTTCGCTTTTTCGCCATGACAATGCGAAAATGCAACGATGCAAAGATACGACAAAGTTGACTTTGTCGTATTTTCGCTTTTTCGCATTTTCGCTTTGTTGTGGCGAAAAAGCGAAAATACGACATGGCATAAATCAGCCACCATAAGAGAGGACTTTTTTAAAATCTATTTTTATATTTAAGGTATCTGGCTTGGATGTCAGGTCAAACCAATTTATAGATTTAAAAACTAAACCATAAATATATACTAAAATAAACCCACAGTATGAAGTGCATTGCAAGTAATTTGAATCAAATATTACATTTGATTGGTCTTCTATAAACCAATATCGCACGTAATTGACATATTCTTTAACAACGATAACTACTCTGTATATAGGAATGTATTACAACAAATAGCCTTAAAATGACAATAAATGTATAAAGCAGGTAACCTTGTCACAGTTTTTTGATAACGTCTTCCGTTCGTTAGATACTTGACTTTCAACCCAGAACCCCGCTGTTTATTACATAATACTTCATAGATAAAAAATGAAAACAAGTATCAAAATTCTGAGGCAAGTTTCCTTATATTAAGATTTTCGCTATAAATACCAAAAGCCGCTTTGAAATCCGTCATCAAATAAGGTGACAATGTTAATTTGAAAATGACACCTACTGATCAATTAACAATTAAAGTGTAACACCGACCACACCATATTCGTTGATTTCATGAATTCAACGAATTTGACGCACCCCATTCAATTTTGATAGCCATTAAAATCGCTTGTATACGGTTCAATAATTGGAACCACGCCCATGTTTGACGTCTGGTAAGAGAATCAGATTGTATAACAAATTTCTTTCATTAATGAATTAATAATATCATATTGTACCAATACAGTGCACATAACGGTAGAGATGTTTTAAAACCCTGATAAGGAAAAGTCGCTACAGGGGTGCAGTATTTATCGCAATAAAACACCATTTTTAGGCGTTCGATTGGAATTAAAGTATGATAATTTATCTTTGTAAATAACGTAAAATATCAAGCCAGATACATTAAAACTCCCTTCAACAACTTCAACCATGTAAAACCAAAAAATAATTCATAAAAAAACAATGCAGGCCACAAGTGGGATTCATGTTCTGTACACGGAGATACAATGTAGACTAGGCATGGATTGTAAATTAAATTCTGATTCTTATATATACAAATGTGTATTTGTATTACTTAATAGCTGAGGTGGATTAATTTATTGTTGCCTTTCCCTGGTCCTAAAACAACATCTACGGTCAAGGACAATGGGAGGGATTTGATGATTATTGTATGTAAATTATTTACAACAGGGTGTTGCTCTACAGAGGTTGTACTGTATATCTTCGTTTAATGATACTAGTTGTTTAACATATTTAACATAACTAAGACATTACGATTCATTATTTGACGATTCAAATTCTCTTTCGCAAAATGACTGCTAAAGGTTAAGGTTGTCACACCTCCAATTTTGACCAATCGTTGAGACTTATTTTCTCGGACCGGCACGAAAATGGTACGGCGTTTAAACTGTGCGATCATGGCAGCCGAGAAGCGAAATCGGACGAAAGAGTGAAATACTAATCGTAATGCCTTAGGTATCCATGGGTATGAAATCACTCTGTAGCTAATGAAAACAAACTTAGGTCACATCGATAGCGAGTAGTACTTTTTGTAGGTAGAAGGGCTTGTTGCTCCAGTTCAAAGAAATATATGGATATAAGAGTGGATTGTGGTTAAAGAGAAATTATTTCTGCGCCGATTAAGACCAGGCTTTTAAGAATCGGTTCAGAATTGTTGCAACAAGACCTTGATGAACATGACCGGTGTGATTTCTGAGCCTTGGAGTTCATACCTTCACTGTATAACATATATATGGTGAAAAACAATGCTTTTTGAAACTTTATTTTGCTGTTATCGCATACCGGTAGCCTTTAAGTTAATGAAGTTTTAAGAGCACAAAAGATATGTTGACCTTTTATCTATATATTTACAAAAATAATTAATTGTATTTTAGTCATTTTCAAAAGTAGAAATTTAGTCAATATCAACAAGCAGGTCAATAATATGAATAAAATTTTAAACGGTTAAAGCAAAGACCTATGCATACATGTGTATGTATCGGTCTTAGGTTAAAGTATTGTATTAAATTAACTAATGACAAAAGCAAATTATAAGTAACACATTTTTACTTTTTATGTGTTACTTACTCATGAAATATACCAAAACATATTACAGCAAAAACATTCTTCTTATTTGATTTTTTACTAGGTGGAATAACATTGTTGTTTTCTTGACATATGTATTATAGTATATACTATTTATATAACTGTATATGTTATTATGACAGGTGTTGAGTCCCAGTAAATATAATGATAATATAATGTGATCTGAAGAATTGTAATTGCTGATGATGATGATTAACAACAATTTTTGAAATAACAATATTCAAAGTATCAACAACAACAATATAAAGGACTATTCATTTACAACAGTTCCACACTATCATAACATTATCATTACTATTATCATTATTATATATTATTACTATCATTATTATTATCATGATTAAAAATTTAGTTTTTGGAAAAATAAATAGTATCCCTTCTAATTGACCCCCTTCTTTCGTTAAATTATCCAAAATTTGCAATAAAGTTTGAATACACATGTAGGAAGTATGGCCAGCCTGAGGCATCGCCAATTAAATCAAATCAAATAGTAGGCCTCCAGCCCTTGACATAAACCACATAGTAAAATACCAAATCAACCGCATACTATACTTCAATTCTAGTAGCATGATATGTGTATAAAAAACAATATAATACGTCTATGGCCAAGGTGTTACAGAACATTAAGAATTTCACTTTTCCTATTATTAGCATGGTTAATATATGTAGCTGTATTTATTATCAGTTTTTTTAGGACAGGAGGGTATACAACTTATTAACAGAAGAATTAATCAAGAATTGTCTGGGAATGTACGCTTCTCTAATGTCCTGGAACACTTTAACCTTAGAAAAATATGACACTCGTCTTCAATTATGTTATCATTACAAAATTTAGAATGTATATCTGCTCTAATTACACATGTGTATCTTTAAGTCTCAATGTCTAGGCTGTGAACACCAGTTCTAATTTGTGCATAACAATGTCTGTATTTTCTTATAAGTAAAACATCACAATGTGTTTCATGTTCATAGTAAGTTTTGATACAACCATAGACTGATAATTTAGGAACACCTGAAATATCATGATACCATTTTTGTAGATAACAATCTTTAAGTCTAACAATTAAACTGTCATTAAATGTATTACCATTTTCTACTGACTAAGTGTTCCATATATAACTGAATCCATTTGATTGTATTAAGTGTCTTATGTGACTTACCCAGTTAGATTGTCCTTGTAAGTCAAGAATAAATAGCATATCATAACATTTTCTGGCGTATCTGTTGTTTGGCATTTTCAAAAGCCGTTACCAGTATTTTAAACTGCGTTTTATGGTTTCAATATACATGGAATATCTCCCACAATCACCTTCTACTACAGCATTTGTAGAACGTGATGTTACACATAGGTAACGTTTACTTGTAAGCATATGTTAAAACATATTCTATGCAAGGATATTCTTTGAATCCACACACCTCAGAACCATACAATACAATAGGCATAATTTTTGTATAGAACAATTTAAAGAATACTATTCGTGGCAGCTGACCATATGTGTAGAGTTTGGAGAGCATGGTTATAAATGCACGCTTCCTTTTTGTTGCTTGCTCCATTGACATTTTTTCTAATGAACACAGTGCAGTAAATAAAATTCCAACATAAACAAATGAGTTCACAACTTCTAATGGTCTACCCTGAAATTTCCATCTTTCCTTAGTTGACACAATGCCACCATTACGGAAAATAACAATTTTTTGTCAAATATTTACTGTCAAAGAAAAATCCGTACAAACATTTTGTAATGTATTTAGCTGTTTTGTAGTCCAATAATACTATCAGCAAGTAATCCAACATCATCTGCAAACATCAACAGCAATACTTCAATTTCATTTGGACCTAGTTGTATGCCTGATACACCACTGTTATTAATCATGCTTGCAAGTTCGTTTATGAATAATGTGAACAGTTTGGGGGATATTAGACAACCTTGCTTTAGGCCTATTGAACATTTGAAATATTCATTCTTCTTTATACATAGCCATCAATGTTTGCAGACGTTTTCCATCAATATTTGCTTTTTATGCCCCCGGCATCTTTAATGTCCGGGCATATAGTGATAGGCCTGTCCGTCCGTCCTCCCGTCCGTCCGCACGAGGCTAAGTTGATTTTACCGTTTCGTCTAGCATCAACACCGCTTGCTAGAATACTTTCATACTTCTACAATTGTTGCGTATGATCATTCTCAGTACTACTAGCAAATGAATTGTGACCAATGCTAATATCGTTACCAAGTCGTTCATTAGCTATCAGCAAGCTATTCACTTACATAATTGTAGACGATCTTTGCCCCATTTGTTGAGAACAGTATCGCAAGAATGTCTTGGCATCACATCACTATCAAATAAGTCATTAAATTGTTCAAGTTCGGGAATTCTGGAGTCTAGTGTAATATTGTCGTTTTCAGAACCAGTTCTGGCATTTAAATCTCCACATATCATTAGAAGATAGTTCTGTAAATTTATATTCGATTCATTTATTATATGATAAGTAATGTTCAAACATATGGCTCTGAGTTTGACCAACTAACAGACACAAAAAGTAAGACAGCCATTAGGAAGCTAATTATGCACATGGCTCGTTATGGTCAAGTTGAGACCCTTAAGAGTGATAATGGTCCACAGTTCAGCTCTGAAGAATTCCAGAATTTTTCTGAAGACTGGAACTTTAAGCATGTAACATCATTACCAGGTTACAGCCAGTCAAATGGTTTCATTGAAAAAAATGGTATCCATTGCAAGGAGATTCATTATTAAAGCTAAAGAAAGCAAAACAGATCTATATTTGTCCTTCTTGGAACAGAGAAACATGCCTATGACAGGTCATGGCTATTCTAGCGCCCAATTAATGTTCGGAAGAAGGTTTAAGTCTATTTTGCCTACAACTAATGAACCGCTTCAAACAAACACCATCAATCATAAATCGGTTAGAAAATCTCTGCAAGAAAAAAGAAGTTTTACGACAAAAATTCTAGACCACTACACATACTCTGTGAAGGTGAATCATGCATGGTCCAATTCGGTAAAATTTGGAAACCAGCTATAATTCTAGAAAACATAGCAGGGAGGTTATATAAAGTGCAATTGAGTGTTTTTAGAAGAAAAGGGGATTGTTTCGTGGGTAATAATTATCTTGGGATAATATCAGCAATTGTTTTTTTTTTCATATATGTAGCAAAAAGCTAATGGGGCTTTAAAGCTTTGTAAAATGTATGCTTTGAAAATTATATTTGTAACTAGTATACATGCACAAAAATATGAAAGTTAGTTAATTCAACCAACATGATGCTTTAATATGTGATTTTGTTTGTTTTTAAACAAGGGGAATGTTATGATATCAGGTTGAACCCTGATTCACCTTTATCATTCTGCGCATGTTCAATGAATGAAACATGTATTAACCTTTGCCGCCAGTTTACGGCACCAGAATAAATTAACATCTTGTACTAAACACTTGTTGTGTTCTTATTCAACTTAGCTGTAATTACGCACTTGATTAATTATACAACACACGAATACAACAATTTGGTAATAACCTCAGATGACCTTATCCACAGTAATACGTATGTGAAGGCAAGCATTCCCAAACAAAGTCTTCTCCAAAACAGTACCCATTATACCTATGTATATAACGGTCACAGGTAACGGCGATAACCAATATACAAGCAAGATATCGGTCGTCTTCTGAACAGTCCAATTGGGGCACGCATTAAAATGTTAATATTAGGTCAGTTAAATTAATTACGTGTTTAGTAATATGTACTGTATATCACATGTAGTTCCATTACATGTAAAATGTTTGTCTAGAACGATAAATAACTTTATTGAATATATTTTCGTACATTTTTACTTTACAAAATTTAAAAGTTAACACAAGAAGTACACATGAAACAATTGTATATTCACTAAGTTGGCGTGGCATCAGAATTTTACCACGCTTGTAGATTTCACCCAATGGGTGTAAGGATTTCCTCTGAATCATCCAATAGAATGATGGATTTCTTCTGAATAATTAATACGTCATGTCAAGAAATATAGGTCAAAAGTGAGGCTAGAGTGAACTAAAGACCCATTTGAGAAAAGCTTTCTCTTCAATGAGCTCAAGCGATATGAACTGTCTTGTTGTTATCCATTCAAACAAACTTAATGTCATTAAAATGCTTTCATTGCAATTGTTAAAAAGCTTTCATTTAAACACGATTATGGATTATATTTGAAGAACAACCGTGTATTACAGTTGTTAATTTTTATTTCATGGTAGGCTGTCACAAAAATGTACAAACTCGTAGTGTTTATCACCGCCTATTTGACGACATTTCTAGATGTTTCCCTACTCTATAGTTTTGGAAGTATATTTGTTCATGTAATGGAAACATTCAATGCTACCAGAGCGGAAACTGCGGTGATTCAATCTACAGCCTTGGGTATAGGACCTTGTTCAGGTACATATCACCTTTATTACTTTATTCGATATTTTGAAAATCTGTGTGTGGATTTGTCGCTTACCAGGTGAATTAGTATTTCAATTAACGTGTCTACAGTTAAGCTTGTGTATGTATAAATTACCTGCAAAACATATTTTCTGACGTTTGATTTGAAGAATAAACAAGAACATAATTTCCTACGATTGGTTAAGATCCATGGTATGGGTTGTTTAATCAAGAGCACGATGGTTGCTATGTTACTTGACAACACCGGTTGAACCGTATGTTGTATTTGTTTCCTTAGCAACCACGAATACAGTATTTGCAGAGACTTGTTGTTCAGTATGTACATGTATTTTCTTAAATTCTTTAGGAATTATTGGCAGTTTCTTCATGCACAAATTTGGGACAATGAAGTGTGGTATTGTTCTAGCAACTGTCGCTAGTGCCAGTATTATGTCTTGTTACTTTGCAACCAGCATTTGGTACATAACAGTCAATTTTGGCATTATCTTTGGTAAGAGTTCACTCAATGTAAAATTACTAATGCAATTTCGTAGAAATAGAGCAAACTAACTCGAATATAAGAGGTCCGGGGTTGGAGACGTATGCCCAAATTTATCAGGGCCATGACACGTATATTTTACCCTTTGATCCAGTGATCCAAAAATCGATAGGGGTCGTCTGCTAACCAAGACCAATGTTTCTGTGAAGTAAGAAGCCGAAAATCATTCCTATGACGAGGTATCGATCGGAAACCATTTTGACACTCAAGGTCACAGTGACCTAGTGATCATCTGGTCTACCGACCAACCGACCGACATCTAGCAAAGCTCCTCTTCTTCGAATGGGGCAGCGGTGCATAAAATGACAGTGTTCGTTATTCATAAGATCGCTATTGTGCAAACTTCATAAAAGTCATTGTTTCACATTGACTAAAGTTATCATTTAGCCTACATAATACGGGCCTGTACCAATGGCCATGTTGTTCTTAATGCAGTGGAAATATTGTCCTTCCTTAAACCATGTCGAGTAATCTATGGAACCTAATTATGACCACAAAAGTGAAATCGGCTGGTGTTATATTAAGGTTCTGATTATAAAGGACAGTGGCCTCATGAAGCGGTCAGCAGAATTCATACAAACAGTATGACAGTAAAACCTCTCGTGTGGTTCCTTAATTAACACTAACGTGTACTAAGTTGTTTATTCGCTGATGAACATCTCATTCAGTTATGCTTTTCGAAGTTCCACACGAGGCTTTCGTTGAAAATGGAAAATATAAATAAAAGAAAACAGAATTGAACATACCACTAGTGGACGAATCGAATTAGAAAGTTTTTGCATTCATGTTGAACTGAGTTTACTCTGCAATTATTAACATTCTTTCTGTTTCTACAGCTAGTGGACGAATTGAATTAGAAAGTTTTTGCATTCATGTTGAACTGAGTTTACTCTGCAATTATTAACATTCTTTCTGTTTCTATGTGTGTTGATAATTACGAATGGCTACCAGAACGAAAGTTGGTATATTTTAAAACTGGAACGACCTAATGCCAAAAAAAGACAAAAATATAATACAATGTACAAACTGTATAATTACGTTCATAATATTATTCGTATGTGCGTCGCTGCCTGTCAAGTGCCGATAATTGTCCCTTGAACATACTCATAAATTTTAGGTCCATGTGCTATGAACTTATTTATTTGTTCCACAACGGCTGTGAGTAGTCTTTTCACGGGCAGAAAGATGATATTAGTGCTATCACTTCTAGCAACTTCTATTGGACTTGGCGGTATGGTTTATCCATATGTTCTGTCGTACTTAATGTGAGTTCATTTTCTAAATGGTGGCGTGAATGATGTAATCTTAAAGACATTGAACAGCGACTATATAAGTGAATCCCCCCAAAAAACTCTTATTTTTTAATTGTTAATCAGATTAATCCTGTCTGGTCACGGTCAGCTAAATGTCTACAGGTTTGACACCTAGTCAAAAATAAATAGTGTCATAGATTTAATTGATTTATAGTGATAATTAGTTAATGACTAACTTCCTGTGTTTTTTATATGCATATAGTGACTATGTAAAAGGAAGCTAGTCTGCCCTGTCCCTGACTGTTTTATTACCCCTACTGTAGAATCAGGGGTCTTTCTGGCCCATAAGTCATATGCCTCGAATTTTTGTTCAATGTCATAAAGAGATTAATGAACATGGTATTTTCTATGAATTTAAATAAGTTAATATTTTACGAAATGTGAATTGTATAACCGGTTACATAAGCTGGTTATTCAGCATAACATTAGGAATTTTTGGTATTGAGATATATAATATTCTTTCTTTATATGTTTCGATTCTAGCTCACATTATGGATTAAGAGGCGCTTTTCTAATTACGGGTGGACTTTGTTTGAACTGCATACCTGGTTGTCTGCTATGGGAGAAGCCAATATTGGGTATAACGAGGATAGATACAATAGAAACAAATCAAGACCGTATGAAAGAATACCAATCAGAACTTGGTGTTAAAGTGACTGAGGTTAAGAGCGAAGTTGTAATAACAAAGAATCAAACAGAACCCAGAGTCAAAGACATATACTACATTCAAACATTTCCTGTCTTATCCAATCAGCAAAATACTAAAGTTATATCTGTCCGCACAGAGCAAACACAACAAACCACAGTGAAGAAAAGTTCGATCCTGAATCATTATAAGACAGTTTTGAGAAACTGGTATTTCGTCGCATTTTGGATTGGATATGCTCTGGTGTCTACACAGCTTAATATCATCTTAATCTTTATAGCAGACATATTCTCCGACAAAGATTTAAGTGAAGATGATGTGAAGCTCGGGATTTTACTCCTTAATGCTATTAGCATATTTTCACGTATAGTTATTGGCTTACTTGTGCAAATAAAGTGCCTGCCAATTCTTTTCTGTTCCTTCCTTGCAACGTTCATGGCTTCACTGGCTTTTGGAGGATTTATTCTGGCACAATCTAGACTGGATGTTTTATTGGTATGTGCTTTTGCTGGAACACCTATAGGAATGTCGAAAGCAACGTTAAGCGCTGTCCCGGCGAAACTTGTTGATACTGGCTGTCTCCCGACTGCACTTGGGCTCGTCATTACAACTTGTGGGTTCTTGAGTAATATATTAGGACCCGTTTATGGTAAGGTGAAACATTTACATAGATAACCTAACATATTGTGATTCAAAATACACACGACATAATATATGTGATTAAAGGATTGAAATTAACTCATCAATGTCCAAATGAATACCGCATGAATTACTTTGTTTACCTATATACTATATATGTTCAATTAATTTAATTGATTTCGTATCAGTCAATATTGTTCAACTTTGTCTTCATTATGGAAAAGAAACGTGAACAAGAAATATCTTTTAAAAAGGGTATTCGGCGTGTATACAGTAGACAATTACTACTTAGAACTAACACAACAGATTATCTCATGTATTGAAATGGGCTTAAAATTTAGTGTTTGGAGACTCCAGAATGAGATAGGTTAAGGCTATAAACAAAATATCTTGAGTATACATACCATTTTTCGGTAAATTAGATAATATATATTTATCTTATTTATTGTATATAAGTTCCATTTAGCAAATTTTTTCATGGCTAATTTATTTTAATAAACGTTTGATATTTTATATGCTGTTGAATTGATGGGGCAGTAAAACAAATAATTACGGATTCTGCCCTAAAAACTTGTAACAACAACACTTTTAATCTATGAGAAAGCTCCTAAAAGCACTTCAGCTCAAGATTTTGTATCAACCTTTTTATATCGGTTACAAATGTAGGTCAAAAGCAGTATGAAGACAGCACGCACAAAAAGTTTATTTAAAACATCAGGACTATTACCAGGATAAAGTGTATGTTTGACGATGTTACTCCTTTTTTCAGGCTATATAAGAGATACAGTAGCTTCTTACAACATCCCATTTTTTGTTGCTATTGGAGTGGCAGGATTGAGTTCTATTATCTTTGCGTTTGCGACCGTTCAGCAGTGTAAGGAGACGTTTAGACGTAGAAGAGCTTCATCAGTGTTTTATTTGACAAGCTTGTAACAAGGTACCATGTTAATTTTCATTTAATATGGTTTACAGTGGTCAAATCACGTACCGTATGGTTTGACTCTTATAAGATTTCATTACATTAAATATTGTATCCGAAATCAATTATGCGAAAGTCGAATAAATATGCTTTGTCCACCATGAAATTATGCGACTTAAGTACTTGTATTTACTGATTTGGTATCCTGGTTTTATTTTGATGACTACACCTATAACATATTATGCAATACATATTAAAGACGAGTTTACAGCAACTTAAACCGGAACAGACAATCATACTGGGAATACACAGAGGACATAATCACCACCAAACGAGTAGAAAACAACAATATTGACAGGCCATACTCCAACCAATTCTGGATTTACATAAAACTCAGAAAGAAAGACAACTCTTCAATATTAGGAATAAAAGGAATGCTATATACAGCCAGCCAGAAAGCCGATATTCTCAACAAGCAGTTCCAGTCCGCATTCTCAGAGAACACATATCTCAAAAGAAACATTTGACAGTGGAGGCTATGTTACCAACAGCCGACACACAACAGCACAAGACATTGACATCATGTGTAATGGTGTTTAGAAATAACTCCAGTCGCTCAATCTCTACGAGGCTTCTGACCAGATAAAATTAAGCCAGACATTGCTCCAATTCTCACCACAATATTTAGACTCTCTTATGCCACTAGTAAAATACCAAAATAATGGAAACAGCTCTTGTTCAACCAATCTTCAAGAAGAGTAATACATGTAGATGCAATGCCATCAACTGTCGACCAATTTCTCTAACTTGCATATGCGTAAACTGATGGAACACATAATCACCAGCCATATTATGAACCATGTGGAAAAGAACAATATATGTTACCCCCCTACAACATGGTTTCCGGAAGGGCCGCTCGTATGAGAAGCAACTGTTAGAATTCGCCACTGACGTAACAAAGAACCTTGTCCAAAGCAAACAGATGGACGTCCTAGTTAATGATTTCTCCAAGGCCTTTGACAAGGTTTCTCACAGTCTCCTTACACATAAAATTCACCACAAATCACTGGATCCAGGCCTTCCTGGCTGACCGCTCCTAGTCTGTAGTAGTCGATTGACACACATCCGAACCGGTACCTGTTCAATCCGATGTCCCACAAGATTCGGTACTCGGTCCGAGCCAATTCCTCTACTACATCAATGCCATTCCAGATGGCATCAGCACACGTGCACGACTCTTTGCCTATCTTGCAATATCCAGCGAGTCAGACTGCCTCACAATACAGAATACAGAAAGACCTGGACCAGCTAGCAGGATGGGATGTACCATCAATAAACATCTAGACTGGGGTAAGCACATGAATAACACCACCAACAAAGCTAAAAACATTCAGCAGAAATCTCAATATTGCTTCAACTAAAAGCCAAGAACACAACATACACAACATTAGTCAGGCCCAGCGTTGAATATGCTAGCTGCGTCTGGGACCCCCGTGAGAAAGGCAACATCCAGCACCTAGATGGTCCAGCGGAGAGGAGCAAGATTTGTGAAAATCGGTATCATAATCGATCAAGCGTCACAGATATGATTACAGACCTGAACTGGAGATCCTTACATGTCTCACCATGTTATTCAAAATAAGCAACAATCTCTTAGCCATCAATACGTTAGATCACCTGAACCAGCCTACCAGAAAGTTACCCAAGACCCAGCAAAACGCCTTCCAGATCCCATTCGCCTCCACAACCCACAGCCTGCAGTCCTTCTACCCACGCACCATTAGGGAATGGAACAAGCTGCCACTGGACTTCGTGTCAGTCGGCTCAGTTGATGTCTTCAAAGCTCAACTAGCTACTCACTTTCTTTGAACTATCTTTCCGGTTTTAAAGTTTTATCTTCACTGTATATACTTCCACCTTTTTACTCTTGTTTCCTCTTGCGCAAACCACTGTCAATAAACGGGACTTTTTGTATATTCAGTTAGTTGAATGTGGACAGACTTGAAAGAACAAAATAGGATATAGAGCAAATTGCTTCCATAATATTTTCAAAGTCACATGATCAAACGCTGATCACTGATTGGTCCAAGAGTACTTTTACTCCAAAATATTTCTACGTTAAGGGTCTGTCACACTACAGCGTATTAGGCCAACGTGTGCGGAACGTATTAAACTTTGTCTAATACGGTGGCGAACGCTGGCGAGCGTCGAAAACATCAAAGAGAAGCCACCTTTCAGAGGCACACATTTTCACGTGTTTAACGAATACATAACCTTTAGGTAACGATCGAGAAACGATTCATAACTTATGCCCAGCGAATTTAGAAATCCACGTAATATGTGTGTGCTAGGCGTGTGCGTAACGTTCATGACGAGTGAAGATCGTGTGTGTAACCTGCTCCAAACGTATTAGTAGCGAATTAGAGCAGTATTCATGTGCATTTGTATTTCAAACTCTCGTCCTCTCCCTTCTAATACTCATAGTTCGGTGCACAACATACTGTGCTAGGTTTAAGGCAAAACAGCAAAGTGTACGCGCTCAGTATCAGTCATGTTTGTCGAATGATATAAATCATGTACACAGTCAAGTTAATTTGTACATTTTCTCTACACGTGAAATACAGTTTAATAAGCATCGCCTTTATTTTCGTCGCCTTTATGTTTTGGTATGTTGTCAGACGTTATTCATGCGTTATTATAGCATCTTATACGCTCTAAGAACGCCCTAGGCTACACACGTTATAAATACATGTAAGTTAAACAAACGTTACACATACGTTTAAACATGTTGTGTGAACACTAGTCAATATACCGGCGTGTTACCAACGCGTACTTAACGCTTGAAAGCGTATGGCGAACGTTCAAGTAACGAATGAATAACGATCGTGTAACGTATACATAACCGATAAATATACATTCGGCACACGTTGAAAAGTTTGTGCATGCACAAAACATTTTTAGACAACGTATTCCAACGTGTGTTAACGTGCTTTTAACTTACTGTGGAATCATTAATTTTCGTTGGGTTTAATTTTCGTGGTTTTTACTAAAAAGGCTATTTCGTGGGGACATAAATTCGTGGATTTTGATTTTTGAAAAGAAATGCCTTATCTCCGGATTTGAATTCGTGGGGATTTGATTTCGTGGATGAGTCGAAACGCGAAATCCACAAAATTAAATCCCCAACGAAAATTAATGATTCTACAGTATATAATACGAACTTCTAACGAGTACGACGACTATGAACCTATTCTAGCACGTCATACATTTGGCCAATGCGTTGAATTGTGACAACACCTTTACGGAAATACCACAACTACGGACTAAACGCTGATGAAAAACGAGGTCATAGAACAAAAATCTACGGAATAAAATAAATCATTTTAAATGCTAATTCATTGGTGCATTTATCTAATTTTATCTCACGAGCAAGGACTTATATACATACAGTATAAGTCCTTGTCACGAGTAAGGCGATGCAACGTCACTGAAATATTAAGACCCTGGTGGATAAAATAGTTTCTTTTATTCAGAGCTATATAAGAGATACAGTAGGTGGCTACAAAGTGCCATTCTTCGTTGCTATGGAAGTGACAGAATTATGTTCTGATTATGTTTGATTTGTGACCATTCAGTAATATAAAAACATTTATATATTTGATATCTTTAATTTCGTAATTGCAGGACTGGTATAATATTTACTTTTTTTACCTGTGAGCGTGGATACTGACCTATTCATGTAGAGTGAATTATGTATTAAATATGGATCTCTATTGAAGAAGTTTGAGAATCACAAATTCGAAATTTTAGTGATTTTTTTAAAGATAAAATTGGACACTTATTTTCTTACTTTGATGTTAGCAGGACTTTGATAAAAATGAGTTCAACAAAATGAGTAAATTGTGCAAATATATTTAATTTCAACAGTGTACATGGTATTTCTAAGGCTTCTATTGTTAACATTATGTCCATGACCAAAGTGTATAATGGTTCCAAGTTTTATTGATCTACTACATCAAGTTTCTTATCTCTACTACATCAAGTTTCTTATCTAACAAATGTATGCAATGTATGAAACATTAAATAAATAAACAGTGTCTTTTGTGCATCTACTTTCTGTTTTAGCTTTCATGCCAGGTCCAAACAGATAATTCACGCATTGAAAGACAGATTTATCCTGTAAATATATTGTTAGTTTTTATCCTATCCACTAGGCTTTACAAATATCCAATAATAATCATGGGTGAATGTTGAAAATTTTGAAAAAAAAACGGAATATCTGTGCCTTGGTAACAATAAGTAAAAAAAAAGATTGCCAACACATTCCAGAAACTTTCAATCATGAATTATACAAATGTTTATCAGTATTTCCAAGGGCAGTAATCTGATGAACTTGATGTTTTGTTCTATCACAGTATCTTCATCTATAGATCTAGTCTCTGCTTCTCTTACACACTCAAGACTTTCTGGGACGCTTCATGAATTGTTCCACAACTTATCAGTGCAGTCATACTGTGAATATGGACAGGCGCCAGCTTATCTTAGCTGAAAAAACATAAATACAGTCAACATTAACTCTTCTATAATGCAAAAATTGTAAATCAATACCAGAATAAATGCACCATACATGATTACTTAAACACCTAAATAATACAATATCACGAGTTACACCAAACTTGGTAGATACAGTTCATCTGTAATCATTAGCAAAGGTTGTTTTTATTTTTAAAAATCTATTAACAGAACAATACTACATTTGATAAAAGTGAAAGAAATTAGAAACATAAACTAACGAAGGTGTCAGACTTCAGAGATATTGCCAAACTGACATGAATATCGTTTAAATACTTGTCAATCCAGTGATGAAACATTCACAGATTACTAAGAATTCAACTTTTTTGTAAGAAATACTGTTTTACAGACTGAGAAATAAACAATACAAAGATTGCAGTTCAAACCTGGTAGAGCTATGGAATGTAGTTGTCATGGTGATTTCAATCTTGTCATTTTTAAGATATGTATATCCTCACTACGGAATTCTTCATGTTGTCTCATTAATGGAATGTTCTCAACACCAAATATCTCATTTATCATCTGAAAACAATGCAAACAAGCTTACAGTTAGTAGTGCATGCAATACAAGTTCACTGCCAGCACATATTATTGGAATGTTAGCTGATGTTTATACAGCACCATCTGTCCAGACTTCTTAATGATACTAATTTTGTCTGAATGAGCGAGCCAGCTTCAGTTATCATCCGGAAACCAAATTTCAATGACCTAGATATTTGACCCCAAATGCAATCCCACTCTAGGTTATCCCCTAAGCTATATATACACCAACTTTCATTGAAATTCATCATCCGTAACTGAAGTTATCATCCAGAAACCAAATTTCTATCTTAAGTAATCTTTTGTTGACCCCAAATACAATCCCACTCCAGGTGATCACCTAAGCAATCCATACACAACCCTTCATTGAAATTCATCACCCCTAACTGAAGTTATCATTCGGAAACCAAGTTTCTATTTTTAGTAACACTGACCTAGAAATTTGACCTATCGACCTCAAATGCAATCCACTCTAGGTTATCCCCTAAGCTATCTATACACCAAATTTTATTGAAATCCGTCATCCCTTACTGAAGTTATCATCCGGAAACCTAACTTCCATTTTTAGTAACAGTGACCTAGATATTGAACCAATCCACCTCAAGTGCAATCCCACTCTAGGTTATCCCCTAAGCTATCGATATACCAACTTTTATAAAATTAGTCATCCCTAACTGAAGTTATCATCTGGAAACCAAATTTCTATTTTTAGTAGCAGTGACCTAGATATTTGACCTATTCACCCCAAATGCAATTCCACTCCGGGTGATCACCTAAGCAATCCATACACCAACTTCCATTTAAATTCATATCCATCACCCCTAACTGAAATTATCATCCGGAAACCAGATTTCTATTTTTAGTAACAGTGACCTAGATATTTGACCTTATGACCTCAAATGCAATCCAACTCTAGATTATCCCCTAAGCTATGCATACACCAACTTTCATTGAAATCAGTCATCCCTAACAGAAGTTACATCCGGTAACCAAATTTCTATTTTTAGTAACAGTGGCCTAGATATTTGACCTATTGACCTCAAATGTAATCCCACTCTAAGTAATGCCCTAAGCTATCCATATACCAACTCTCATTGAAATCCGTCAATTCTATCTGAAGTTATCATCCGTAAACCACTTCAGACAGACAGACAGATGGACGGACAGACAAAAACAAACATAATAGTCCCCTCCTGTATGGCAGGGACTAATAAACATTTATCATGATGCAGATTATTGAGGCAAGTGTCTGTGCTTAATTCACACCAAGTACAGTAAAGAACCAGGAAAAACTAATTGAAGTAAGTATAGGGATACAAATGCCTGATTCTCCTGTATCCTCTCTCCCCTATATCCAGGGGCCACTGAAATCATCATAGCAATTGAATGGGCTTTTAAACAGCAGATAAATAAATAAAATACTGATCGGATGACTTAGATATAAAGGTCTGATTCAATATTAATACAATCATGATACACATAGGATATGAAATCAATTAGGTTGGCAAACTCACATATATATCTAGGATATATCTCAAATGATAAATTAGAAAGTGAAGACAGTATCATCATAGCCAACCATAAATCTATAATATTGAAGAAAATATTAACAGATTCACAAACCCTCTGAACGAAAGTCATGAACACATGACTTTTGTAGAACATTTCTTGCACAGTTCATGAACTGTTCATGAAGTATTAATAATTATTTGGCAAGGGAGGTAATAGAAATGTTACATCAGTATCATGAACAGGAGTAAATAGTGACTAGTTGTGGATTATATATATATATACCAGTAGGCATCTAATATTAATTCTACAAGGACCATACACACAATAAAACAATAAAACTCACATTAAAAAATTTTGTTTGCAGCATTTGTTTCTTTTCGCTTGTTCTCTCCTCATAACAACAGTATATACATGTATCTAGTCCACATAAATCATCCAATGTCTTCACTAATGGTTCTAATGACTAAAAAAGAAACATCATTTATAACTTTTACAATTACAGTTTATGTGCACAGCAGTTCTGTACCAACCAATTGTATTGACCATTTTCGTTTTCTTCAAATTCCATACAATAATACAGTACAAACCTCTCCAGAGCGGACCTCTGTAGAGCAACAACCTCTTTATAACAACAGGTAGATGATACAGCCAACCCAGTGTTAGCAACTACCTCTGAATAAAGGCAACCCTGTGTTAGCAACTACCTCTGAATAAAGGCAACCCTGTGAATTACTGCCATTCTTTTACAGACTTTATTGTTTAATATTTAACACTAAAGGACCTACTATTAAAGGCAACTTGTCAATAAAGCCCAGTATGCATATTTTGTCTTTTCCAAGGGTAGCCTTTGTTCACACTGTTTATTTGAAGTTCCAATAGTACTTTTAATCATTGCTATATTATGCTGCTTATCAAGGACATAGTACAACAAAGTACATGTACATTGAATTCATTTTAGCTCATTTCAAAAACAAGAGATTATTACATCTCTGACCACATGCTTAAGATGGATAAAAGAAGAAGGCAATTCTGTTCATCTACCTAAATGGTGCAAAATGCAATACTTTATAAGAATGGCGCCAAGGACTTATATACATATATGGATTCGCAACTGCTAAAAATAGCTCAAACGATATCGTTCGGCGATCCCACAATGCATTGCTATATACTCGGCAATGTCCGACAGCTGTAATTGGGTGTTTACGAATTTGATTACACTAAAAAAACTCTGGCAATTGGGCACGGGAATTGGTAAAGGATGCAACAAATTCCTTAAAGATATTGAGATACATTTATAATCCACAAAGTCTAAGTATAAGCATTGAAAAAGGCATCAGTCGAACATTTTAAATTCCAAGATGGCAGACATCTATTATAATCTTTCGTCTCCGAGATTAAACATTCGGAATACCACGGAAATTTTCGCTGTTATTATCATTCGGATTATCACGGATATTTTCGTATTTTCGCTTTTGTAAACAATAGCTTGTATTCCCGTTGATTCACGTCTTATTATCGCGGGATTTGATTACTTTAAACTGTTAATACGGAAGTTGCGAATCCATGTATGTAAGTCCTTGATGGCGCTATAGTTCATAAATCAGAGCCCATCATCAATATATTAAAAAATTAGTATTGAAACAGTTCTGTTGTAAATATACTAAACACAAGTAATTACTAATTGATCATATTCTGTGAACAAATTTACCTCATCATAATAAATACAATCAGCAACAAGCACAATGTCAATATTACTGTATGTCTTCTCTATACTAGTTCCCCATTTAAGAGTTTTGGCCTCCACTTCACTGCTAATTAACTTCTTGTTTGCATCAATATTCAGCTGGATCAGTGGAACAAACTCTTCTAAATCTGTTATGGAAACATTTGCTCTGAATGAATAAATTGAACAATATATCATTGATTTAATAGTATGAATAAATATCAAGATTTTCAGTCTCCTTAGCAAGGACTATATATTGTAATATTGTGTCCCTGATTATGGAATTGCATTATTTAAGTAAGTATTTATCACGAAAGTAACCAATCACATGACCACTTAAAGAGTCAACAGTATTTCAGTCAAATTTGACCCAAACACTTCTTCTTAAGAAACTAACGATTTGTTTGCATTAGCCCTGCGTTCAGTAAGGAAAACGTTAGCTGCACACAGACTGAAACGGACAGTCATACCCAAAAGCTTTGTTACATTTTGAGATGGTGACCTTACAGGTGAAAAATGTGTCTCCATTATGACAAAGCTTCAATATTCAGCTATAATTTGTTACCAAATTCCTGTTATTCAGCCTACAAATAACAAATTTATGAATGGATCTGTAACACCCCTTTACATGTATTTCCCTATATACTGTATATATTCTTTTTTGGATCCAGTGTCCTGAAAAGGACTGTTCGGTAAGAAATATAAGCTAATGATTGCAAACATATACTAAATATTTATAAATGAATGCACTATAGATTAGATGAAATAAGAGAAGGAAAATAATGTTCCTGATGCTGAACTCGAACCTATGACTTCCAGCCAATTGGTTGTAATAATAACAGCCTGATCAGCTCATTTGACATGCATGCAGGAGGTCGCAGGTTTGAGTCCCGCCTCGGGTAGATTATTTTTCTCCTCCTATTACAATAAAGATATAAGTTATAATTAACACTACTACATTCCATTCATGTACCCAGGTTTTTTAGCAACTCTTATTAACCTATCACGTCATAAAATGTCTGTAACTAACATTTCAGTACCAAACGCTAAATGAAATCAAGGACTTATATACATACATGGATTCGCAACTTCCGTATTAACAGTTTAAAGTAATCAAATCCCGCGATAATAAGACGTGAATCAACGGGAACACAAGCTATTGTTTACAAAAGCGAAAATACGAAAAAATCCGTGATATCCGAATGATAATAACAGCGAAAATATCCGTGGTATTCCGAATGATTAATCTCGGAGACGAAAGGATTATAATAAATGTCCGCCATCTTGGAATTTAAAATGTTCGACTGATGCCGTTTTCAATGCTTGTACTTAGACTTTGTGGATTATAAATGTATCTCAATATCTTTAAGGAATTTGTTGCATCCTTTACCAATTGTCCGTGCCCAATTGCCAGAGTTTTATTAGTATAATCAAATTCGTAAACAGCCAAATACAGCTGTCGGACATTGCCGAGTATATAGCAATGCATTGTGGGATCGCCGAACGATATCGTTTGATCTATTTTTAGCAGTTGCGAATCCATGTATGTATATAAGTCCTTGATGAAATAAAACGTTCAATATTACCCGTAAGAAGCAGCCTTTAAGCCAACTACACCAGTCCCAGCACCAATTTCAACAACATTTTTACCAGTCAAAAATGAACCAGCATTAAAATCCTCTGTTTCTAAATACTTTGACAACACAATAGCGGCATCCCAAACAACACAACCCACATCTCCAATCTCACTTTGGTTTATTATTAACGTCTGTTCATCATTTCTTTCTATTTCTCTAACAAAAACTCTTTCCAAGTCAATGGGAGCTGCCATTTTGTAAATTGGTACCCGTTCCTAATCTACCTAGAGTTGTCGTTCGTCCCGGCTCGCATACGCCTTTCTTGAATTTCCCAATCTTATTCATGTTAAATTTGTAGCCCAGTGAAGAGGACAATAGTTGAAATTAGAGTAGTACATTAATTGTTAATCTTCATAGTTTACAGAAATGTTTACCTATTCTTCGGTTTGCTAAAGTTCGTAAAGCGGCGTAAAACAACATATACATAAATGTATTTGGTATTTTCTAGGTATAAACGCTTAACACCATAAAAATAGTGAAATATGAAACAAATATTATAATTTCATCCATTAGTTTAATTTTTCTAAATTATATATACTGCATGGGTATGTAAAGTGGCCGCGGTAAACGGCGTAAAGTGGCATAAAACAACAAATATATGGATGTAATTCATATTTTCCAGTTCTTAACGCTTAACAACATAAAAATAGTGAAATATGCAGCAAATAATGCAATTATATCCATTAGTTTAAATTTTTAAACTAACGGTTACTGTATGAGTACGTAAAGTGGCCGCGGAAAACGGCGTAAAGTGCGCACGTGGCGTAGACAACATATATACATGGATGTTGTTTTTTGGCTTGGAGCTACGGCTCCAAGCCTATGTATTGTTTTCGGTTACGTTTGTTCCCTAGATGCTGGTAGATGCAATGCGAAAGCTGGGTACAAGTGCACAAAAATGTTAAGAGTCCGGCGATTGGTTGAGAGCTATATGTTAACAGTCCGGTGATTGGTTTACGCTTACTGTGTGAATCGGTATCACATGACTTGAGTGTACCAACTTCACTGTGCTAGTCTATTATGAAATCAGGGTGTTTCATTAAAGATCGGTTTGTTCTATTAACATTAATTACACGTTAAGGTACACATTTTAAAACTGTCTATTTTTTCTGTTACTATGTACAATATATTTAAATCAATTATTTTAATTATTACTGAAAGACATATTAGCGGAGGATTGTTCAAGAGAATTTAAGGAAGCCCCTTCTATAATGAAACCTGCGAAACGCTATTGCCGCCAATAATTTTGTCACGTGATCTTGATGTACACATTTGCGATTTCATTGTAAAATCGGGGTGTTTCACTATAAATCGGCATGTTCCATCAACCGTTAAGGCACGAAAAGATAAGATATATTAACGCAGTCTCAATTGTTTTTACTTTACTAGCTCTTTGTTTAATTATCAACATAATTGCTGAAGGTAATAAGCGGAGGATTAATTAATTAATGAAATACACCCCTACTATAATTTAACTTGCGAAACGCTTTCTCTGATGCAATTTAAAACTTGTGTACAGTACGATGAATTATAGGAAAATCTATAAATAGAAAAATATACCGATGTTTCAGACTACCTGTTGACTTTGAAAGAGGACAATTCCATAACTAAAATGGTCAACAAGACGAAATAAAATGAACCAATTTAGTTATGGTATCAGAACTAACTTTTATCAGCAACAACCAGCCAAGCCTTTCCTTTTTAAAAGGAAACTTTATTCTAGTTCTAAACGCTTAACAACATGAAATTAGTGAAACACATTAAAACATAATACAAAATGTATTATATACTGTATTATACATTGTAATATCAAAACAAAGGCACAACGGACTTTCTGCGGACTGACAGCGAGGTTCGATCCTCGGGCAGATATAAATAAATGTACTTTAAACATACAATAATGTGACAGAATTGACTTTTTAGTTACTTTCCAATATTTATGCTTGATGATTATTACAATAAGTCCATTTTGATTCTTCTTAAATAGGCTCGATCAGTACATCTAGAAACGCAACGTTTTTTTACCCTGGACTTTTTTCTTTCTTTGTACATGTGTATTTGAATTTTGTGTAGTAGTGTTGTACAATCGTGTTGAAAGTTGAACATAATCAAAAGTTTATCGATCGTGTTACGTAAATCCCGTGCCACAATAGAGTCACAAAAAGCACGAATTCCAGATGCACCATTAACGCAAAAATACTTTTGGAATAAATTGCATCGAATCTTTTTAAAGTTTGCTAATGAAAATAAAATCACAAAAGAAGAGTCATAGGTTTCGGAATCACGATGCCGCGATTGTCCGAACATGAGCGAAATCAGGCCATTGGGATGCTTGTGGTGGGGACATCAAAACGGGAAGTTGCGCGATGGTTTAATACTCATGCATTCACAATTTCCCATCTGGAGACACGATACTAGCACACTGGCACCGTTCGAGACCGGCCACGTCCCGCTCATTCAAGTGTAGCAACTCCCCGGCAGGACCAGCAACTCTGCATGAACCACCTCCGGAACAGGTTCACAGCTCCTGCAGACACTGCTAGACAACTTGCAGGATGCCATGGATAAGTACTTAATCAATATTTTACCTATTCACTTAGAACGAAGATTCTGTAAAATGTGGATATTTTAATTGAATAAATTTGTGTTTCGTTATTTTTCAGCCAACCTTTATACACGTTTTCAACTGTGCATTTTCAAACAGGAATTTGGATCTTTAAATAATGAAATTATGTGATAAAATGTAACAGGTGTATTGATAATGGAATAAAATAACATGAAGTAGGTGCAGTTTGTTTGTCAATTATTAGGTTGAAAAAATATTGAAAGTAGATCCAGTGTTGCATTTCTAGATGTACTCTGTATACATTTAATCTAAAGGTTTTTTCCCTTCTACACATGTTAATTCAAGCAATCATTAGATAACATTGTTATCTAGTCATTTGGGGTGCACAAGGTCTTTTATTCACTTGATATACATGTACTTAAAATCACATTATTTAACCATCAGTTTATGTGCTACACTGTACATGTTTAATATCATATCCCTGTGTCATTCAAAAATAGTGTATCATGAAATTCTCATGATTTCTCTCCCTGAAAGGATATACACATAAGGCTGAGTTACCAGCACTCAGTGCTCAGTTCACTGACATTTGCAAGGTAGATTCTACCCTTGTCCGAACTTTGCCACCTCTTTTGTAAATTTAAGGGATACTTTTATTATATTTTGGCCAGGTTTCTAAATTCATAGACTATATTATTATATTTTTTTCCTTCTAAATTCGTGGTCTTTAGTTATCTAAAATTAAACTACATGTAATTATAAGTTAGGTTAGGTTAGGATTGTTGAGTATTTGATTCATCTTATTTATTGTTCATCTTGTTTATTATAACTCATCAAACTTGTTACAGTAATAAATATTGTGACAACTTATAAATAAATAGAATGTTAAAGTATATGTAAACCAAAAAACTGTGTCCTTTTATCATTAATTCTACGTTGAACGACGTATGTCTTTTGGCCTTTTCATAATTAACATCCATTTAAAACTTTAATTTTTACGTTAATCTGTACCTCCGATCATATTTCTAACAATGCAAATAAAATTAGATGATTGAGCGCTTATATCAACTTACAGCATTTACCCAAACAATGAATATTTATAGAAATAAGTGTGTCCGCTCAACATGTAATATGCCGTTTACTGTAACCACTAGTGGAGTACATATACATATAATTAATGTTAAAGTGCCATAGCCTTGCTTTTTGAAATCAGGAATTGGCAGCGGATGGGTTTTAACGTCTATTTAACATTGATAAACACGTATATTTTTTTCGGCGGGCCTGTTTAGCGTGTCCGCATTTCTGAATACAGATACTATTCTTGAAGTGATGTATAGAATCATTCATAGAAATACTAAATCATTAGAACCGTATACTTTTTGTTGTAGATGTATTCACCGTTGCCTCATTTGTGGCAACATCGTCTCATTTCTTACGGAAAATCTGCACCGTTGTTATGTGTCTGCACCGTCGTGTTGACGAAACAGAAAATAGATAGATTTGGGCACAACAAAGTGATTGAGAAGATGTACATGTAGTATTTCTATGAATGATTCAATACATATACGCTAATAAACAAGCGTATTCACTTCAAGAATAGTTGCTTTTGTACGGAGATTGGCTCAAATATTTACCACTTGTTTTTTCTCCCTCCGCCATCTTGGATGGAATCACCGTAACACGGAAATTCTGCCCCGTTTCACGTACCAGACAAACAGATAAATTTTAATCCTTCTTCAGCAAAAGTAAATTTTGCTGTTAATGAAAAACACAATCAGCAATGGTTCTTGTTGTGTCTATCAATTCGTTATTTTAGAAGCATTTTTCATAGTCTTTAGTTTATATTCCAGTTCAACAATGTTAGGTTTTGACATATTCATATCATAAATGGATTTCTACCTTTAACTTTATTCTATTTATCCTTTATTGTCAGTATATCACTTCAACGTATCTGACGAATTGTGTTTTGGATGACTTAAAAAGACGTACGATGTGTGCTATCAAAACGAAGACCGATTTGCGGCCCCCCATGATTGATAAAGTATTGTCATACTATATAGGCTGTTCATTGATAACAAAAACTTATTTTTAAGTAAACTATCAAAATTTTATCATTTACAGTTCCATTTTTTGAGCAGTTAACGTAGAATGAATGATATGTTTAGTTATTAGTTAATTCAATTAGTAACAGTAGAACCTGGGATTTTGATCCAGTGTTTCAACAATTATCACCAAACGTATATAAAATTGAACACAAGTCTTCAAACCTTGATCAGTGATGAGTAGTATATTAATATACATACAATACATGTTGAACTTGAAGAAAGGATCATAAATACGAACCAAGACTGTTACAATAAAGTACGTATGACATAACAATTGTAACCTTATTATCAATTATATTAACATAATAAGTTCAACCAGTCCAACATAATATCACCACATCGGCACAATGGACTGGACCCGTAAGTTCGACAGTCAACGAGGTTCCGATGTTACATAACACATGTTCTATCTAGCCCTCTCCGTTGCCTTTCTTCGTCGCTGATGTGTTTTTTGGCGTCGCCGGGGATACAATGTACTGTCAAGCGTCCGTTAGTATATGTTACAGTTTTCCTGACACGAACATTGTCTCGATAGAACTTACAGTGACATAAGTATTTTTCGGCAGCCGATTTATTGCACTACTCGATTTTCCAAATACGGCCTGTAGTCATTGGCCTTTTCTTCAATTAATTTGGACACGCGACTTAATCTGTCATTGAACACAATGGCATCATTTGCGCATGTCAGACCATCTTCCCCAAACAAACTGTTAACGGTTATTTTCCTGTTTTTTTTCATAAGGTAGTCTTTTACATTCTGCTTTTTAAAAGTGTCTTGTGCAGACAAGTTGTGTAGACAAGTTGTGTAGAACCGATGAATGATCGTCGAATGCTTTTTCGTAGAACCGCTTCGTCGTCCGATCCTTCGATCATTATTTCTAGTTCAGTGTCTGTAAACTTGCTGGCAAGATGACTGGAGAAGACGTTGAATGTCTACAAGTCAGATTTCCTGTGCAGAAATGACGGTCCTAAGAAGATCGCTGACGCACTTGTGTTTTTGAATACATTTGTTGTTAAAAACAATTGGTCTAAATTGTATGTTTTATCGATGCCGAGGATGGTACCGTCATCTTTGCTTACTAATCTTTGTATTTCTTGTATCTGCTCGTCTGTATACAAGATATTTGACGGACCAGAGTTCAAATGTGTTACCGATCGTGTGAATGAGTGCCCCATATATACCTTATTTTGTATGTTGATGAGATGATCAGCATGGGTTTTTATCTTTCGTTTCTTAATTTCTTATTTTCATTGTACTTTAAATTTTACACTTGTTTCAAATTCCGTGGCAGTGAATGTAGATCTTCCCCTGTGTTCAATTTGTCATACACATTTTTAGCACTCTGTGTTGTGACAATCACCTTGAGCTATTCTTTACATTACATTTAATTGTCTTGATGCTTTATTGCATGTGTTAGAAATGTTACTACATGTATTATAATGTATCATAAAAAAGCAACTCCTATAAGCACATTACTGGTGTATTTGTTAGTACAACATCTAAAACAATAAGACTAAATTTTTGTGTACAACATGTTGGTTAAAGGATGTGATTTTCAGGCACCAGACAGTTGTAGATAAGAAACTTGTTCAGGGTAATCCTATCTCTAGTTTTCTGAAAGTCAATCGATCAGACAAACATTATCCTTAGCAGATGTTCCTGTTTATACAAGATATCAACCATTCAACACTATTTATCACTAGTTCAATTGTGATATATTCTTTCACCTCGAATTCGAGATTTTTGTGCATGTCTCCTGCAACGTCAGATCTTAGGTAGGCAGCAATCATGTTCTCCTCCACCTGCAGTGGATGATAGTGGAGATAGATGTCAGCACGCCATCAATGAAAATTGTCTACCAGGAACTGTGAATTTGGAAATGTTTTCATCATTTTTCCCCGATTGAAATAACAAATCAAGTGTGTTTTTATCAAACAAGTCTTTGATGTGTTAAACTAAGACTATTTATATTTAAATATGCACACAGAAATTTATTTGGGATCAGTTTTCTGGTGGCTGTCAGTTTGTCAAATTATCTGAGGTACCTCAATTATCACAAGACTCATAAGAATTGTTTGTTTGTTTATTTGTGTGAATACTAGTACGCCCCTTTTCAACAGTCAGAGTCATATGAGGTGGACAGTTCATATAACCATCGTTCCTGGAATGAACCAGTACTTGAATCCCATGTTCCTTAAGCACCTGCCTACTTACTCACATAAAGAGGACTCGTTAGAAGTATGTGAAGTGTTAAAGAAGAGGTCAGTGAAAGTGTTTGATGAGCTCTCTCTCTCTGCATGTCCATGTGTCACATTTGACCCAAGAGTAGTATATTCTGCAGGCGATATACGGGCACATTTGATGTGCCACCAATGGTAGCAGGCATCGCAGTATCCTACAAAGGGGTTCTGCTCTAGGGCCTGTGTTCAGCGCAACATCTCCAGACAGACCCAGGATTATTGCTTTACAGTGGAAACTTATGTTAATTGGCTAAAATGACAAAATCGCTATAATCAACTACATGTGTATAATAATTATTATATAATACTATCTAACAGAGTTGAATATATCTAAGGTACTGATCTGTGATCGGTTTCTAGTCACGTAAGTGGTGTATGACGGTATGTAACAGTGTATAACTGCACCAGTGCCTTTATGTACCATTTCACGGTTTAATGTACGCTGATAATTAATAGAGACAAGTGCGTCGCAGTGATACACAGACTTGACTTGACGTCGTCATTGCCCGGAACGGACGTCATTTGGAGCATGTGCTGTGAAGTGTACATTTTGGAAAATGCGTAATGTAATTAAAGTATGAAGGGAAAATAAATGTTTTATATAACAAACGAAACTTTATTCTGTCTGTGATATAACTCTTGAACTCAATTATGTCAGAAACAAGTCATATTAAACTTACAGTTGTGTAAAATGGGGACAGATATTATGAAACACCCTGTACCATACGTAAATTTTAGTACTCTACGAACGACGTAAAGCAGAGTACATTCGTCCTTACGGACAGCGTGTGTAAAAACCTGTTTGTACGGTCGAATGAGCTTACGAACACTCTGTGTATAAATGAGCGGTTTAGCATTGTGTACACCCATGCCACGTGCTACCCACCCACATCAACCAGGGTGTAAGTGCCGCAGCCGCTATTTATAAAATGGCGGATTATCTTTTTTATATAAAAAATAAGTTCTAACGAGTCTCTCTTACTGACGACATCTAATTCAAATTCAATGTTTTATCGGAGTTCTTTAAATGTTCTCAAAATGTTAACATTTAGAATATCAAGTTGTTTTATCTGAAATTTGTTGCATATCATAAACAAATATCAACGTAATTTTAAATTCTGAAATAATTAATTCGACCCAACAGTCGCCTTCTGTACGGGCTTCACGAAAACAGTTGTTTCCTTGGCAAGTCGACCTCATAAGATTTTTCACTTTAAAGAAACAGTCTTTCAACACGGTTGATGTAATGTGTTTATTCATTAATATGGTGTATTGTATTTATGATAAGGATATTTCGTTTATTGCCGTATCAGTCCACAAATCGTCACAATATACAAGTCTTGCAAATGGTACAACAGTATCTGTTATTTTTTGTGTTTAAAAGATGATAGGACTTACAGTGTGTCTATAGTTCACAAGGGACAGTACCTATAGAAGTGATAATTAAATATAAGCCCCTGAGACAATTATACTACATACAATGTAGTACACAAGTACAAAAACAAAAGCATTATGCTTAAATATCTTGTAGCATGACATGTGTATAAACAATATACATTGTATTGCAACTATATAATTATGTAGGTACATGTATATAATTAGTCTACAAGTGTGCACATTAAAACTCACATAGCACATAGAAATAGCACTTAACCTGTAATAAAACACACAAAATACACAAACAATTCAGTCTTCTTTCTCTCTGTTATCCATGGAAGTTGGACGTGGTCCTGCACCGATGACGCAGCTGTCTTTTCTCAGTAGTCTGGGCGTGGTAAAGTCTTATTTCTCATACCGGTCCCACATCTAGAATAGACATCAATGAATCTGGTTCATTGTCACGAATTTGTCAGAAACCAGTCTAATAATGAAGTCCACATCTTGGGCTTCTTCCTTCAAAAGGAGGACCATGACATTGAATGTCCCGCATTTTTCATCTGTAAAGAGTCACTTGAGAGTGTTTTACAGCGTCAGGAAGATCATTTATATAGATTAGAAATAAGAGCGATCCTAGGACCGAGCCGCGAGCAACACCCGACGAGACAGGGATTAAGGTTGATGAAGAGCCATTTACTATACTACTAACTCACTCTCTTACACACCAGTTCATTACATGTACGTGAGAGAAAACGAACGGCTACATGAACGACTGTGACCTGTTGTTAAGAAAGGATTTGATCCAATTTAGATCAAAATCACATTGTCCTTGTGCTGAGTCCCACCTCTGATCAGTGGCGTCAAGTTAAGCTGCGGTAAGTACGTAAGTCAGTGGGTTGTTATCTGTAAGGACTGTAAAATGTTTCATCTGTAAGTAGTCGAAAACTTTTCTGTGACTACCCATTTCAGAAATTCTAGTTTGTATGCACTACAGTTCTTCTCAGTCTTTTTTAATGATCTACTTGTACATGCTATCACTTTCTTAACTTTTCCTTCTGTTTGGTAAAGAACAGCCCCTAATCCCTTTTTGATGCATCAGTATGAAGTTCAAATGGTTTCCAGGAGTCAGGATATAGGAGGGTTTGTAGTATCTTTTTGAGGTTTACGAAGATTGTTTGATGTTGTTCAGTACATTGCCATTATTTGATTGCCTTGGATCCCTTTTTTTGATTGATGTTAGTGGAAGTAAGTTTGCTAATGGTCTTGTTATCTAGCTAAAGTATTTAATGACATGTCTGTAATACCCACAAAGGCTAAAAATAATCTTAATTCACCAGAGTTGGATGAAGTTGGCCAGTTCTTGATTGTCTTTATCTTCTCTGGATTGATGAGTTTCTACACCTTCAGATTCTACATGTCCTAAAAAGTGTTCTTTTGTTGTATAAAGTAACTATTTTCTGGAGTCAATTTATCCAAGTCTGTTCAAAATCAAGTCTAATCTCTCCAGATGTTCTTCAAAACATCTAGTCATCTAAGTATGTTACGCATATTTTCATTTTGTTATCTTCGTGGCGTTCTTCTATTAAATGTTTATACGTTGCTGGAGAATTACTATGTCCAAATGGCATCTTCATATAATAAAAATATCCTAAGGATCCTGCCGCAAATGCTGTTCTTTCTCTAAGAAAATCTTCTATTCCACTTGATGGTATCCAGTTTATAATTTTGTAAATAAGTCTGATCTATCTGCATCCAAGCCACACCACTTGGAGGCGCTCCTCTCATGGCTCGCCTTAATTAAAAAAAAACATTTCCCTTATCATGATAAATAACTCGGAAGCAAAGTTTTATCTGGATGCCGCATTACATATTTACAGAATCGGTGTGTAGACCACCCGGTGAGGTTTAATAAACCCTCTTCCCGACTATATACTAGTAACCTACTTTAAGAGTTGGGAGTGACTGACCTGTCTGCTCGTTTACGTTTTGTTTGGTGTGGTTTCCGACCTGCTGATGGAGTGCACTGTGTGGTTCTGGTACCGTCACTGTTGGGATTATTCCTACCATCCCCTGATGAGTCAGAAAACGATTTTGTTCTGACATAGTGGACCATTGACTAAATCGATGAGGTAATGTGCAAACCTATCATCCAGTCGAAAACTACCAGTTTGTCTAACAGCTTTTTCAAGGTACCGGTTGGTATTTTCTGCATAGAACATGCGTAGATCCATGAAAACATCTCTTAATTGCAGCCTTGAAAGCTAACTCTTTGTCACTACTGATTGTGAATTTTGATATTTCTTTGTCAGTATGACTGTCGGCAATGTCGTGTAGAAAAGATGAATAGGCTTTCGTCGTCGAACTTTGGTGAATGAAAGTGGATCCGATATATAGGATTGTCAATATAGATTATAGATCTTGTCTTTTTAAACGGCAGGAGTTACATGAAACTTTCCTACATTGTAAGGTTTTTCAATGCCAAGCACTACTCCATTTTCGGAACAACAGAACCTCTTGATGTCAGTTATTTCTTGTTCTGTGTTACAGTATAGTGTAATAACTGGATGTTGAAGGTATGTTTTAACACTTAGACGAGTAACGTCCCTTATATCTAAATTTATACTGTGGTGTACTGTCAACGTATCGTAATACATTCAGCTAGCACAATTCTCTATGAAAGCGTCGTTAAAACTTGTTTCTGAATGATATGCATAAATGATATGGAATAAAATAGCTATAAGAATGTCTCCAACAATTTTCTGCTTGAAATCGTCGTTGGATTCGTAATGATAAACAAACCCCTAAGGAGCCCCATGCCATTTTGCGCTTGTTTTTCGTAAAACATCACTCTAACACAAACAAATTGCCTATAAAATGCACGAGTATTGATATTTACGTATAACTGATTGACATGGTGAAATTTATACCGCAAAAATGAACCTAGCAACTAGTAGCAAGGGCAAAACTTACCATTTCACTGTTTGATGACATTCTTTCCCGCAATATTTTCGGTTTTATTGATGGTTGCGCGCGCAGACATAAAGGGTCGAGTTGTAAAAACGACGAATACTTTCCGTTTTTTTAGGCCGAAATTTCGGCCGGTTTAGTTATTCTTGACATGTGTTTTTTTTTTAACTAGCCGGATATGTCGTAACTTTTTTACAGGGCTTTCATTAATTGACTTAGGTATTGCAATGATACCAATTTGATTGATATTCGAGACACTCCAATTTCTGGGCATGCCCCTTTAAAGTCGGCAAGATAAGTAACACAAGCATAAGCTCATACGATCTTGTACAACCGATATACCATTTACAATTTTGAAAGTTTCAACTGTCATAGACCTCATGCGCCTTTTTGCTTGGATGGAAGATCTACCACATACAAAAGTCATCATATGATAGGTTGTAATTATTGTAAACAAAAGGGAGTGCTTTCTCTTGTAATTTCACCATATTTCTTATATTGGACTCCGAACAGAAATGCCAAGCTATTGGACAGAAATTAAATTTAGATATGACGAAAGTATAGAATATGAGGACTCTGTTTGCCTATCCTTTTCAGAATGTTTATATTAGTGACTGCCTTCTTACATAGACCTTTAATGTGGTGGTCAAAGTTTAGTTTATAATCAATATCCACTCTAAATAGTTTAACAATCTTATCACAAGTGATTTTGCATTACCAATATTAAAAGAGTTTTTTTAGGAGGTAGATTTACCAACAGCAATTGACTGGAATCTTTCAGGTTTATTTGTACGGAACAATTCTAAAAGAATATTGCTCTCTGATTGGAGAGTTTGAATTAGCTCGTCTAAATCTGGGGATTAAAAGGAAAGAGTGATGTTATATGCATAGTTGTACAAGGTAGACTACTTTATAAAGTAAAACATGTCATTACGGCATTTTCGTGTCCGGTGTAGCATAAAATTTTGACCCAGTTGAAAAATGACCGCAGGGGTCAATTCTCAACGTTGTAAATCGACCCCCACGTGTTTCCAACGTTAAATTTTGATCAAGAAAGTCGTTGAATATTGATCAATGTTAAATTTTTTATCAATCCTGGGGTCAATTTTTAACGATAACTAAAACTCTAGACAAACATCAGAGATCGACTGTACGAATATGAGAATTAGTCCTGCATGTGCGTAGCCCTCGTAAAACACTGTTTCACGGTCTACATGTACATTTTGACGTCCTAAGCGCCCTTTTGCTCGTGTCTATGTGCGACATCATATCGATCTTTTGGCATTTTGTTTCAAACTTCTTTAAATGTGAGTTATTTGAGATGTGTTTATTAAGTTAAAAGACAAAAATAAAATTAATCTTTTAGCTCGGTTATTAATCAAACAGTAAGTATTTAATTAGGTAGTTGTAGTTAATACAACTACCTGATTCAATTAAAGATAATTAACGGACCCTAATACAAAATGAATGTCTATGAACAAAGTTAGAGGTATTTGATCCTGTTAAATTGTGATATTCAAACATAATTTATTGAATATTATCTTTCAAACATACAACATTCTGGAATGTTAGGCCTGGGTCAGTTAATTATATATGACTTTGTATCATAAAGGGAGGTAATATTTCTAACTACGTAGTTCTCTCCCTTTTCTGTGATTGCACATGTATAGCATTTGTAATTTTATGTTTACAAATTCGAAAATCACACTATTAAAAAGTTTGTAATGAATGTTTTACAAGTTATTCATTCTAAAAGTGTGTAATGGTTAATAAGGATTGCTTATACCAGGGTCTGTGATCCATTATGTCTAAAACGGTCAATTTTACACTTAGCGATGCAACGCACCGAGTAAGCTCTCAATCTCGGCACCATGCAACCATGCTTTCTCAATATGCCGCTAAACTCTTGTTTCAGCTTTGGATGATGGTTTTTCAATGTTTCATGCAATTTGTCTGCATTTCAAATAAATTAAAATGTTCGGTGTCTGACCCTATCAATACACAATGAAAGAACCTCTTTAAAATCGTGTAAATATGAAATTCAAATTACCTGTAAAGTTTTATGAATAGAAATCGTGACAATGACTTACTGTTATAATTATTTATTTTCTGTAAGGGATGGTTTTCAACGCTGAAAATAACTTAACAAAGGTTGATCATTTTTTAACGAGGGTCAATTTTTAACGCGTAATGAGGTCATTATTTAACGGTATGGGTCAATATCTAACGTTGAAAATTGATCAATAATCCGTTTTCCACGGGGTCAAAATTTTATGCTACACCGGCTCATAACTTTGTCATGCATGATTGGATTTTGAAATAATTTGGCACACATGTTTTGCATAACAACACCATGTGTCATACGCAAAAACTTTGTCGCTTGCTCAAAGTTCAAGGTCACAGTGGACATTTAAATCATTATATGTATATGTTCGTGTCCGGTTTATAACTCTGTCATGCATGATTCGATTTTGAAATATACTAAAACACAAATGTTCATCATAATAAATCTATGTCGCTCGCTCAAAGGTCAAGGTCACAATTGACACTTAAAACATGTCGCTTGCTCAAAGTTGGACACTTAAAGCATTATGTGTGTACGTTTGTTTCCGGTTAATAACTCTGTCATGCATGATTCGATTTTGAAATAAATTGGTACAAATATTCATCATATCATGATGACATGTCATGAGCAAGAACTGTGTCGCTTGCCCAAAGGTCAAGGTCACAGCATTATATGTATATGTTCGTGTCCGGCTTATAACTCTGTCATGCATGATTGGATTTTGAAATAATTTGGCACACATGTTTTGCATAACAACACCATGTGTCATACGCATAAACTTTGTCGCTTGCTCAAAGTTCAAGGTCACAGTGGACATTTAAATCATTATATGTATATGTTCGTGTCCGGTTTATAACTCTGTCATGCATGATTCGATTTTGAAATATACTAAAACACAAATGTTCATCATAATAAATCTATGTCGCTCGCTCAAAGGTCAAGGTCACAATTGACACTTAAAACATGTCGCTTGCTCAAAGTTGGACACTTAAAGCATTATGTGTGTACGTTTGTTTCCGGTTTATAACTCTGTCATGCATGATTCGATTTTGAAATAAATTGGTACAAATATTCATCATATCATGATGACATGTCATGAGCAAGAACTGTGTCGCTTGCCCAAAGGTCAAGGTCACAGCATTATATGTATATGTTCGTGTCCGGCTTATAACTCTGTCATGCATGATTGGATTTTGAAATAAACTGGCACAAATGTTCATCATATCAGGACCACGTGGCATGTGCATCAGCTGTGTCACTTGCTCAAAGGTCAAGGTCACAGTGGACGTTTAAAGTTTGTGCCTATTATTATGGATAAAGTGAAAGTGTATGTTCGTGCCCGGCTCATAACTTTGTCAGGCATGATTGGATATTGAAAGAATTTGGCATATTAAGACGACTTGTCATGCGGAAAAACTGTGTCGCTTACTCAAAGGTAAAGGTCACAGTGGACACTTAGATATTTATGTTCATTCCTTATATTGAAATAGTGAAAGTACATGTAGTTGTGTGTTTACCACCATTAGGTGCACGTGATCTTTACCTCCCACTATGGGTAGCATTCCCAAGCGACCTGCTCTATGTTGTATTCACATATTTGCCACACAACACTCATTTCTTTGTCCAGTGTGAAGTGGCGGTGGCATCTGTGTCTTACGGACACATTTCTAGTTATATTTGTGAAGATACATTTTTTCTGGTATATAGCTTTACGTATTTTTTTATTCATATATGGAATTTGTTTTGCTTTTCTATACATCTGTTTTTCTGGTACATGCTTATTGTATATATCTGACACATCAGTATCAATTTTTTCATGTAGTATATTTATTGACCCTTTACTGGAATATTTGACAGATCGGTATGCAAAGACATGTTTTTCTTGCACTTGAGTCGTGAATTTAAACTTTTAGAAAGCTGGGAGCTTGAACTTTAGCATGATGCAACAAAAAATATATAAAAGAATTGAAAAATAAAAAAACAAACCCTAATGAAAATAAGTGGCAATTTTTATCGAAATTTTGCTCACATCCAACAAAAACATATAGTCTGATAACATTATATGAAATATATTTACATTTTTTTAAATTTAATTTGATAAAATTTATAAACCGGTTGTGAAATAAAAAGGCCGTAAAATCATTTCTATTTCTCTTATTTTTGGCTTGGAGCTACGGCTCCAAGCCTATGTATTGTTTTCGGTTACGTTTGTTCCCTAGATGCTGGTAGATGCAATGCGAAAGCTGGGTACAAGTGCACAAAAATGTTAAGAGTCCGGCGATTGGTTGAGAGCTATATGTTAACAGTCCGGTGATTGGTTTACGCTTACTGTGTGAATCGGTATCACATGACTTGAGTGTACCAACTTCACTGTGCTAGTCTATTATGAAAGCAGGGTGTTTCACTAAAGATCGGTTTGTTCTATTAACATTAATTACACGTTAAGGTACACATTTTAAAACTGTCTATTTTTTCTGTTACCATGTACAATATATTTAAATCAATTATTTTAATCATTACTGAAAGACATATTAGCTGAGGATTGTTCAAGATAATTTAAGGAAGCCCCTTCGATAATGAAACCTGCGAAACGCTATTGCCGCCAATAATTTTGTCACGTGATCTCGATGTACACATTTGCGATTTCATTGTAAAATCGGGGTGTTTCACTATAAATCGGCATGTTCCATCAACCGTTAAGGCACGAAAAGATAAGATATATTAACGCAGTCTCAAATATTTTTACTTTACTAGCTCTTTGTTTAATTATCAACATAATTGCTGAAGGTAATAAGCGGAGGATTAATTAATTAATGAAATACACCCCTACTATAATTTAACTTGCGAAACGCTTTCTCTGGTGCAATTTAAAACTTGTGTACAGAACGATGAATTATAGGAAAATCTATAAATAGAAAAATATACCGATGTTTCAGACTACCTGTTGACTTTGAAAGAGGACAATTCCATAACTAAAATGGTCAACAAGACGAAATAAAATGAACCAATTTAGTTATGGTATCAGAACTAACTTTTATCAGCAACAACCAGCCAAGCCTTTCCTTTTTAAAAGGAAACTTTATTAGCAGTAGGCCCGGCGAATACACTGTGCCCGGGAACCAGTTTTGTTAGAGATGTTAACGATCGACAACTCTGGATTGAAACCGATTTTTACTGCAATGATTTTTACTGATAACGAGTATTCGTAACGACGCAAATTAAACCCAACTTAGCTTATTTTTATTTTTTCCTTTGAAATAAAGATTTATGTAATGACATTAATAAACTTCCTCCTCAATAAAAATGGTATTG